>CM046996.1:35771576-36971576 GCA_025698465.1 Gossypium longicalyx
ATTATTGTAATAAGGCCTCTCTCTTAATTCTTGTTTTTATTTTACTTTGGAATTTTATTTGCTATGTTTTATAATGGTTTGAAGTAGATCGCAGTTTTCCAAAACAACAACTATTTTCAAAACACTATGTTTTCGCAACTTAACTTTTTAACATCACATTTTCATAAATCGGTTACTTTTAGAATTAGCTTCCGCAAAGTAAAAAGTAGTTTTGGAAATAAAATTAAGAAGTTTTCAATGTACTACGTTTGAAATAAGAAGGGTTTCTAATGAAAGCATGGTTTTTGAAAAACACTTAAATGTGACACGCCAGATTCGGGTCTAACTCCTAGGCAGGGTTTAAGTTCGTTTAATGTTTTGACACTAAGTGTGCGATAAAATTATAGCTTCGGCTAATTAATTGACACTAAGAGTGATACAATTATAGCCTCGGCTAATTAATTGGCATTAAGTGTGCGAAACAATTATAGCTTCAGCTAATTAATCAGCACCAAGTGTGCTAGTTTGTTGAATGTTCAAGGACGATCGAATGAATTAGTGCTTGAAGCATTGGAGAGATAAATGTGATAAATAAGAACATAATGGTACAGGTATGTATGAAACCTATGTGATTGATGATGTTAATTACAAAGTAGATGAAAAATTACGTAAATGAATGATGAAATGAGTTGGATTTGATAGCATTATTAATACTAATTCAAGGATTAAAGATGTGGTATAAAAGTAAGACGTGGCTTTGATGTATTAATGCTTGGTTCGAAAACTTGAACAGATAATTAAATCAAAATGGTTGAGTTGACTATATGAGTCATGTATGTGAATTTGGTTTATGTGAGTAAGGAAATTATGGATTTTTGAGTTGGAAGTGTTTATAAAGAAGTTGATATAACTTTATGTATGATTTGTAATAAATGACCATGGTTTGGTCGGTGAAGAAATGAATATGTGTGAGTTTGATTTATATGAATGAGCTAACAATTGTTAGTCGAGTTTGAAAGTAGAGGTATGTGTTCATTATTAAATAAGTTAAGTGAATTATTTAATATGGTTTCATGAATTTACGAGTACAATGAAGGTATATGTGATTGAGATTTGTTAATTTCAGTTTTGTGATATTGGTTTATAAATATCATTAAAATGATTTAATTGCTTATGAGTTGCTAAGCTTTCAAAGCTTACTCCGTGTATTATCCTATGTCTATAGAGTTTCAAAGATTTACTCGGGTTGAAAGTTGGAGGAGATGTCATCACACTCTCTGGTTATCACTTCGGTAAATAAAAGCTTTAAGTTTTGCTTAGGTGGCATGTATAGGCTAGTTTTGAGATGATTCATTTTGATTTGTATATATGTAGCCATGCGAAAATGGCTTGCTAAAGATGTTAATGTCTGTTATATTCGGGCATGGTATGAGTTCATTTTGGGAAGTATATTTTATGGTATGTACTTATGGTATAATCTTGGTATGAGGCTGATATGGTAATTTGAGATGTTGATCATGTATGAGTAAATGAATTTTGCATGTGATATTGGTATGTTTTGGTATAGAAAGTGAACATGAAATTGATTGATGACATTATAGATTGATTGATACTTGTTTGGAGTTGAATTTGGCTAAAAATGTAGTATATTGATGCTTGAATGATGCTTGTAGGGAGGACTCAAATTGGGTGGCAAATTGGCTTTTCAAATGGCCTATTTTTGTCCACACGAGCAGAGACACGAGCGTGTGTCTCAGCCATGTACGACACACAGTCATGTTACACGGCCGTGTGTCCCTTGGGGGTAGTCCTCCAATTTAAAGTCAGTCTTGAGCACGGACTTGGCACACAGGCGTGTGGTCAGACGTTAGACTTAAGTCAGTTTCGACCACAACCAAGCCACACGAGCTTGTCTTGTGGCTGTGTGTATAAGTCAATGTGTATAAGTCAATATGTATGCTCTATTTTGCCACGGCCTAGACACACGGGGGTATCTAATATCGTGTGAGGAACATAGCCTATTCACACGGGCGTGTGACCTTTATAACTAAGAAAAATTGTTAAGCTTTGGAAAATAAAGATTTTGTATGTGTTTGATTTACTCCTGACCTTTTCCTAATGCATGTTTATGGTCTCATTGACCTAAGAATGTTTGACTATAATATGACGATGCTTGACTTTTGATTGTGAAATGATTGCGAAATGTTCTGATAGGTCAGGTAATGCCTCTTAACCCTAGTCCGATGATGGATACTAGTTAGGGGTGTTACATTTAATTAGTATCAGAGCTATGGTTTAGTCGGCTCTAGGACTACCATAGCGTATGTGATTCTAGTTTACATGTCACATTTAACCTGCGATAATGTGATATCTCCCGACTCTTACGAAAATTGTTTTAATGAGACAGATAAGTTTTCCAACCAAGCTAATTCTGATAGTATGGAATGTGTACTCAAATGTTTGAGTGAATGTAATATCCCGAATTAGGGCCTAATCGGAATAGTGGTTTCGTGACCACAAATCTGAGATAAAAATATTTATTTTATAATTATTTTGATGTTTATGATATGATTGCATGATTGTGTGAAAATTTCGTGACGAAATTCTATGCATAAAGTGCTTCAGTTGAAATTAGGGACTAAATCGAATAATTTGTAAAACTTGCATTCTAGAAGTTTTTAGTATGAAATTACTTTGGAATATTAATGAGGAGGTCTTAAATAGCAATTTGACAAATTTCTTAAATTTTGGATAAAAATGGGTTTGTACATGAAAATTTTCAAAGAAAGGTATAAAGGGTATTTTGGTCATTTGGTAATTAAAAGAGTAAAAAAAGGAAAAAGATGGCAAAATATGTCCATCTTCTTCATTAGGACGAAAATTAAAGGGTTCTCCATAGCTAGGGTTTGTTTCAAGCTTCCAAGCTCCATAGTAAGTGATTCCAAGCCCCGTTTTTAATGTTCTTTACATTTTTGGAGTCCCGGTAACTTGATTTAGCTTATGCTAGCAATAATTTAACCTAGGGTTCATATTTGGAAAAATACCCATAGGTGAAATTTGTGTATTTTGGTGTTTTATGATAGAATATGAGGTTTCAAATTATGCTAGGAAACTTGTGCTACTCGGTTTTAAGTGAAAACGAGTAAAAGGGCTTAATCGGTAAAAATACCTAATATTCATAAGTAAATGTTAGAATGAGAATTTGATGTTGCCATAGAAGGGATAAATGATCAGCATGTCATAAAACATAAGAAAATGGGATGAAGTTTAATTCCCGAGCCTAGGGGCAAAAGTGTAATTTTGCAAAAGTTTAGGGGCAAAATGGTAATTTTTCCAAAGTTCGTATTTGGGGCTGTTTTGATGAATGTATGTATTAAATAAGATTAATTTGGCATTATAGATCAAGCGAAACGAGATTCAAGTCGTGATCGAGGGAAAAACAAAGTTTTTACGAGGAATAGGCTTGATTGCTAATATTTTGTATCGAGGTAAGTTCATGTGTAAATGTAGTAACATAATTGTCATTTTAAGTAAGTTAATGTTATTTATGTGATATAATGATTAGTATCATGAAATATTATGCTTTATGGTTATTATTGAATAATATGTAAATTATGAATTGCTATCGAGTATCAGTTTCGATGTTCCGTGGAAGATGGCAAAGATGTGTAATCGAGGAAAAAGCCCGTTTGAACCTTGGGAATAGATTAGAATACAAGTTACATGTCACTAGGATGGTTGGGCATCCGAACTCGTTGAGTTGAGTCCGAGTTCACTTATGGATGCAAATGTCTGAACTCTTTGAGTTGAGTCCGAGTTCGTAAGATGTAACTAAGCATCCGAGCTCATTGAGTTGAGTCCGAGTTCAGTTATGGATGCAAACTCCCGAGCTCATTGAGTTGAGTCCGAGTTCGCTTATGGGCGGGTTACATGGTAGCTTGGCTACATATGTGGCACTTATGTGCAAACTTTTCGTGTATTCGAATTATATTCCGCTGTGTTCAACAGGTGAATCTTAAGAGAATAAGAAGAATGCCTAAAACGAAGGTGACATGTTGGTAAGTGTGGTAAATGAGAAAATTTGATAGGTATGTGCGTAAATCTTCGGGTTGAGAACTTGGTATGATGAAATCGTAGCATGATATTAAATGCAAATGTAACATGAATGTCTTGGTGTTGTTTATGCAAATGATGTTTTTATGTGGAATTGCATGATTATGTTACTCACTATTTGCATGTGAACTTACTAAGCATTTATGCTTACTCCTTCCTTTTCTTTCATTGTAGTTTTGACAAACCGGCTTGAGAATCGGGATAGGTCGAAGACTCGTTCACACTATCCAAAGGCTTAAATCAGTAAAATGGCTTGTATATTTTGAATGTGGCATGTATGGCAAAATACTCACTTTGTGTAATTGATCTTATGATATGGCTATGGTTTGACAAGAAAAGGGTTTGTAAATGATTAGCCATTGGAATGGCCAATCTAAGTCATATTTGATGTTATGTATGTTTAAAATGCTATTTAGTCCATGAAAATTTATAGTAAAGTAAAATTTGCTATAAAACAGAATATTGCTGCAGCAATGACGCGAATTTGAAAAATCACTAAAAATAGTAGAAATAGAATTATATGATGAATAAAATATTTAATTGAAGCCTAATGAATCTGTTTTCATGTGTAAGAAACAAAATAGGTAAAAGAGCTGTATTTTATGAGATATTTACGATTTGGTCAAATAGGGTCAGAGTGATTTCTGGATCCCCTATTTTGACTTTGGAAATTCACCATAAATTGTATAAAAATAATTAGAAGTAATTATTTATATGTATAGATTTATTATTGAGTCTAGTTTTAATAGAAACAAATGTGATAGTTATTGAAATTCTGTACAGAGAGATATCTGATTCGTAATACACAGAGGTCAGAGCAGTCGAACCCTGAAACAGGGGGGATTTTAACTAATAAACTGTACTAATTGGCCCAACCAAAAATTCTAGAAAAAAATTAGTAAATATATATATGAGTTTAGTTTCAGCAAAAATTTACGAAATTGGATTTTGAGTTTCGGAACTCGAGATATGATTTTTAAGCGACTTGGATGCAGATTGCTAGCTTGACTGAAAATTTTAAAATTAAATTGTTTGAGCTGTTTAAGCAATGAATTAAGTCTGTTTAAGCAATGGTCTCAGGTACGGGGCGTTACATTTGGTGGTATCAGACCAGGTTTAGTCAATTCTCAGACTAATGTGTTGTATGTACGGGTTTTGCTATACATGCCATATATATATTGTGATAGTGTGACGACTTCTGACCTTTTAAATGATTTTTTATAGTAAATGGATCTCGATCCAGCTGTGGCTGATGATGTAGAAAGTAATGCACCGGCTCCGGCTGAAGGGGCAGTGCCAACCGAAAATCCACCTCCTACTGTTGATCAAGGAGGGGGTGAAGGGGCTCGAGAAGCCTTTCTCCAGATGATGAGTGCCTGGTATACTGAGTTCGTTCGTACGAACCTGAATGTACAACCTCCCCCACCTCCCCCTATTCCTCAACCTGTACCCCCGATGCCTCAAGGTGTGGATCTGATGAAATTTCACAGAACTCCAGTTGACAGAATCCGCAAGCAATGGGCCAAAGAATTCAGGGCAAATGTTGATGATGATGCCGAGAAAGCAGAGTTTTGGCTTGAGAATTCTATTCAGGTATTTGATGAATTGTCTTGTACACCTGAGGAATGCTTGAAATGTGCTATATCATTGTTGAGGGATTCAGCCTATCATTGGTGGAAGACATTGATTTTAGTGGTGCCGAAAGAGAAAGTGACTTGGGAGTTCTTTCAAGAAGAATTTTGGAAGAAATACATTAGTGAAAGATTTGTTGATCAAAAGCGTAAAGAGTTTCTTGAGTTGAAGCAAGGGCTCCAGCTAGAACTTATACCATAAAGGCACGTGAAGATGCTTCATCACCCGATGTGATTACTGGTGTATTTTCTCTTTATGATGTTAATGTTACTGCTTTGATTGATCCCGGTTCTACTCATTCATATGTGTGCATGGAATTGGTGTCTAGTATGAATATGCCTGTTGAGTACACATAATTTATGATTAGTGTGTCGAATCCATTAGGCAAATGTGTGAGTTGATAAAGTCTGCAAGAAATGCCCTTTAATGATTCGGGGTCATTACTTTCCGACCGACTTGATGTTGTTTCCGTTTGATGAATTTGATGTTATTTTGGGTATGGATTGGTTAACATTGCATGATGCTATAGTAAATTGCAAAGAAAAGGTTATAGAATTAAAGTGTGAAAGTGGTGAAATTCTACGGGTTGAACCAGGCAAATCAGAGGCATTATCTTGTATGATTTCTTCGATGTCGGCTCAGAGATATTTGAGGAAGGGTTATGAAGCTTATTTGGCGTATGTAATTAATACAAAAGAAATTGAAAAGAAAGTTGAATCAGTGCCGATTGTGTGTGAATTTGCGGACGTATTTCCAGAAGAATTGTCGGGTTTGCCTCCAGTCAGGGAAGTAGAATTTGGTATTGAGTTGATATCGGGAACAGCTCCGATCTCGATTGCTCCGTATAGAATGGCACCAGCAGAGTTGAAGGAATTAAAGTCGCAATTGCAAGAGTTGACTGATAAAGGCTTTGTGAGACTAATTTTTTCACCTTAGGGTGATCCCGTTTTATTTGTGAAAAAGAAGGATGGTTCTATGAGATTGTGTGTTGACTATCGGCAATTAAACAAGGTGACAATCAAGAAAAAGTATCCGTTGTCGAGAATTGATGATTTGTTTGATCAGCTAAAAGGAGCAACATGGTTTTCAAAGATTGACTTGAGATCTGGGTACTACCAGCTGCGAGTAAAAGAGTTAGATGTGCCTAAAACTACTATCAGAACAAGGTATGGTCATTATGAACTTTTAGTTATGCCATTCGGGTTAACAAATGCTCCTGCTGTATTTATGGATTTGATGAATCGTATATTTCGACCATATTTGGACAAATTTGTTGTGGTGTTTATTGATGATATCTTAATTTATTCAAAAGATGAGACAGAGCATGCTGAGCATTTGAGGATAGTTTTGCAAACTTTGAGAGATAAGCAGTTATATGCCAAGTTTAGTAAAAGTGAATTTTGGCTTCAGAAAGTTGGATTTTTGGGTCACATTGTTTCAGGTGATGATATACGGGTTGATCCTAGTAAAATTTCGGCCATTGTTGATTGGAAACCGTCGAAAAATGTAACTGAGGTTAGAAGTTTCTTGGGGCTAGCTGGGTATTATCGGCGGTTTGTAAATGGATTTTCTATAATTGCTGCTTCTATGACTAGACTACTCCGAAAGGATGTTAAGTTTGAGTGGACGGAAGAATGTCAACAGAGTTTTGAAGAATTGAAAAAGTTATTAACTACAGCACCAGTGTTAGTACAACCCGAATCAGGTAAATAATTTGTTATGTATAGTGATGCTTCTCGAAATGGCTTAGGATGTGTACTTATGCAAGAAGGAAAAGTGGTGGCTTATGCTTCGAGGCAGTTAAAATCTCACGAAAGAAATTATCCAACTCATGATTTGGAATTGACTGCTATAGTATTTGCTTTGAAGATTTGGCGACATTATCTATATGGTAAAAAATGTCGAGTATATACCGACCACAAAAGTCTTAAGTACTTGATGTCACAAAAAGACTTGAATTTGAGACAGCGAAAATGGTTGGAGTTATTGAAAGATTACGAGCTTGTTATTGATTACCATCTGGGAAAAGCGAATGTGGTTGCCGATGCTTTGAGCAGAAAGTTGCTATTTACTTTGAGAGCTATGAATACTTAGTTAAAGGTATCAGATGATGGTTCGATTTTAGCAGAGTTAAGAGCAAGACCGATGTTTTTACAAGAGACTTGTGAAGCTCAGAAAAGCGATGAAGATTTGCAAGTCAAAAGAAAACAATGTGAGGTTGATACAAGGTCAGATTTCAGAATCGGTTCTGATGGTTGCTTGATGTTTAAAGATCGAATTTGTGTACTAAAAAATGATGAGTTGCTTCAAAAGATTTTGCATGAAGCACATAATGGTTGTTTGGCGGTTCATCCGGGTAGTACGAAAATGTATAATGACTTGAAGAAAACGTATTGGTGGAGTGGAATGAAAAGAGATATTTTCGAGTTTGTATCAAAGTGCTTAGTTTGTCAACAAGTGAAAGCTGAACACCAAGTACCTTCGGGTCTACTTCAGCCTATCATGGTTCCTGAATGGAATTGGGATCGAATTACTATGGATTTTGTATTAGGGTTGCCGTTAACTCCGGGGAAGAAAAATGCCATCTGGGTAATAGTTGACAGACTTACTAAATCGGCTCATTTTATTCCGGTACGTGCGGATTATTCTCTTAATAAGTTGGCTGAATTGTATATCAGTGAGATTGTTAGACTTCACGGAATACCTTTGTCAATCATTTCGGATAGAGATCTGAGATTTACTTCGCGGTTTTGGCAAAAGTTGCAAGAGGCATTAGGTACAACGTTAAATTTTAGCACTTCCTTTCATCCACAAACTGATGGACAATCAGAGAGAGTAATTCAGATTCTTGAAAACATGTTCAGATGTTGCGTATTGGAATTTCAAGGTAGTTGGGAAAGGTACTTACCGTTAGTAGAATTTGCTTATAATAATAGTTATCAGACGAGTTTGAAGATGGCACCTTATGAAGCATTGTATGGTCGTAAATGTCAGACGCCATTGTATTGGACTAAACTCAAGGAAAATCAGATTTATGGAGTTGATCTAATAAAAGAAACCGAAGAAAAAGTGAAAGTGATTCGAGATTGTTTGAAAGCTGCTTCGGATAGACAAAAATCTTATGCGGATTTGAAACGAAAGGAAATCGAGTTTCAAGTTGGTGATAAGGTATTTTTGAAAGTGTCTCCATGGAAGAAAGTTCTTAGATTTGGACGGAAGGGCAAGTTGAGTTCGCGTTTTATTGGGCCGTATGAAATAATTGAAAAAGTTGGACCAGTAGCTTATTGGTTAGCATTGCCATTTGAATTACAGAATATGCATGATGTGTTCCACGTATCTATGTTACATCGGTATCGTTCGGATCCTTCACATATAATTTCACCGACAGAAATTGAGCTACGACCGGATATGACTTATGAAGAAGAACCGATTAAGATTTTAGCTCGAGAGGTCAAGCAACTAAGAAATAAAAGTGTCGCCCTCGTGAAAGTATTATGGCAAAAGCACGGGGTAGAAGAGACTACATTGGAACCTGAGGAAACTATGAGAAATCAATACCCACACCTGTTTACTGGAAAGATTTTCGAGGACGAAAATCCTTAAAGGGAGGAGAGTTGTAATATCCCGAATTAGGGCCTAATCAGAATAGTGGTTTCGTGACCACAAATACTAGAAATAATTATTTTATAATTATTTTGATGTTTATGATATGATTGCATGATTGTGTGAAAATTTCGTGAAGAAATTCTATGCATAAAGTGCTTAAGTTGAAATTAGGGACTAAATTGAATAATTTGTAAAACTTTCATTCTAGAAGTTTTTAGTATGAAATTACTTTGGAATATTAATGAGGAGGTCTTAAATAGTAATTTGACCAATTTCTTAAATTTTGGACAAAAATGGGTTTGTACATGAAAATTTTCAAAGAAATGTATTAAGGGTATTTTGGTCATTTGGTAATTAAAAGAGTAAAGAAAGGAAAAAGATGGCAAAATATGTCCATATTCTTCATTAGGACGAAAATTAAAGAGTTCTCCATAGCTAGGGTTTGTTTCAAGCTTCCAAGCTCCATAGTAAGTGATTCCAAGCCCCGCTTTTAATGTTCTTTACGTTTTTGGAGTCCCGGTAACTTGATTTAGCTTATGCTAGCAATAATTTAACCTAGGGTTCATATTTGGAAAAATACCCGTAGGTGAAATTTGTGTATTTTGGTGTTTTATGATAGAATATGAGATTTTAAATTATGCTAGGCAACTTGTGCTACTCGGTTTTAAGTGAAAACGAGTAAAAGGGCTTAATCGGTAAAAATACCTAATATTCATAAGTACATGTTAGAATGAGAATTTGATGTTGCCATAGAAGGGAAAAATGATCAGCATGTCATAAAACATAAGAAAATGGGATGAAGTTTAATTCCTGAGCCTAGGGGCAAAAGTGTAATTTTCAAAAGTTTAGGGGCAAAATGGTAATTTTGCCAAAGTTCGTATTTGGGGCTGTTTTGATGAATGTATGTATTAAATAAGATTAATTTGGCATTATAGATCAAGCGAAACGAGATTCAAGTCATGATCGAGGGAAAAACAAAGTTTACGAGGAATAAGCTTGATTGTTAATATTTTGTATCGAGGTAAGTTCATGTGTAAATGTAGTAACATAATTGTCATTTTAAGTAATTTAATGTTATTTATGTGATATAATGATTAGTATCATGAAATATTATGCTTTATGGTTATTATTGAATAATATGTAAATTATGAATTGCTATCGAGTATCGGTTTTGATGTTCCGTGGAAGACGGCAAAGATGTGTAATCGAGGAAAAAGCCCGTTTGAACCTTGGGAATAGATTAGAATACAAGTGACATGTCACTAGGATGGTTGGGCATCCGAACTCGTTGAGTTGAGTCCGAGTTCACTTATGGATGCAAATGTCTGAACTCGTTGAGTTGAGTCCGAGTTCGTGAGATGTAACTAAGCATCTGAGCTCGTTGAGTTGAGTCCGAGTTCACTTATGGATGCGAACGACCGAGCTCATTGAGTTGAGTCCGAGTTCGCTTATGGGCGGGTTACATGGTAGCTAGGCTACATATGTGGCACTTATGTGCAAACTTTCTGTGTATTCGAATTATATTCCGATGTGTTCAACGGGTGAATCTTAAGAGAATAAGGAGAATGCCTAAAACGAAGGTGACATGTTGGTAAGTGTGGTAAATGAGAAAATTTGACAGGTATGTGCTTAAATCGTCGGGTTGAGAACTTGGTATGATGAAATCGTAGCATGATATTAAATGCAAATGTAACATGAATGTCTTGGTGTTGTTTATGCAAATGATGTTTTTATGTGGAATTGCATGATTATGTTACTCACTATTTGCATGTGAACTTACTAAGCATTTATGCTTACTCCTTCCTTTTCTTTCGTTGTAGTTTTGACAAACCGGCTTGAGAATCGGGATAGGTCGAAGACTCGTTCACACTATCTGAAGGCTTAAATCGGTAAAATGGCTTGTATATTTTGAATGTGGCATGTATGGCAAAATACTCACTCTGTGTAATTGATCTTATGATATGGCTATGGTTTGACAAGAAAAGGGTTTGTAAATGATTAGCCATTTGAATGGCCAATCTAAGTCATATTTGATGTTATGTATGTTTAAAATGCTATTTAGTCCATGAAAATTTATAGTAAAGTAAAATTTGCTATAAAATGAATATTGTTTGCAAAGAATGACGCGAATTTGAAAAATCACTAAAAATAGTAGAAATAGAATTAGATGATGAATAGAATATTTAATTAAAGCCTAATGAATCTGTTTTCATGTGTAAGAAACAAAATAGGTAAAAGAGTTGTATTTTATGAGATATTTACGATTTAGTGAAATAGGGTCAGAGTGATTTCTGGATCCCCTGTTCTGACTTTGGAAATTCACCATAAATTGTATAAAAATAATTAGAAGTCATGCTTTTTTTGTAATATTGAGTCTAGTTTTAATAGAAACAAATGTGATAGTTATTGAAATTCTGTACAGAGAGATATCTGATTCGTAATACACAGAGGTCAGAGCAGTCGAACCCTGAAACGGAGGAGATTTTAACTAATAAACTGTACTAATTGGCCCAGCCAAAAATTCTAGAAAAAAATTAGTAAATATATATATGAGTTTAGTTTCTGGGAAAATTTACGGAATTGGATTTTGAGTTTCGAAACTCGAGATATGAATTTTTAAGCGACTGTGATGCAGATTGCTAGCTTGACTGAAAATTTTAAAATTAAATTGTTTGAGCTGTTTAAGCAATGAATTAAGTCTGTTAACACCTCGTGTTCGACTCTGGCAATGGTCTCGGGTACGGGGCGTTACAGTGAAAATGTGTTGATGATGAGTTGAGACTCATAGAGGTATGAAATTATATGAAATTTGGCAATGAAAAGTATGCATGTGTATGATTAATTGTTATGTGAGTTATTTGAAAACTTGATGATTTTATAAGCAAGTGACTATGAATATTTGAGCCATATGAAAAACATGAAATTTCTTTTGTATTGTGGCATGATTCATATGAATGAAATGGTATGAGTATATGAGTTGTGATATGTGGCCTATGATTGTTATATGAATGCTTTGATTGTGAATTAGTGATTTGAGTTGGCATATGAACTATATGTTAAAAACAAAAGTGATTAAAAGCAAATGTTTATTAAACGTTTTGAGAATGTGAAATTAGAAATGAATTGGCTATTGGTGATAGCTTATGTTATGTGCATTTATGTGCGAGTTAAATTTGAGGCTTTACTACCCTTACCTCCCTTATAAGTGAAATGTTACAATGAAATCTACATGATTTGGGTAGAACAAGCTTTCGAGTGTGGAGTTACAGAAGTCCGTGTTCAGAAGATTAATAATGTGGTCAGTAAATAGAATGAATTAGCAAATTAAGACAATATTAAAAGAGATATTGGATAGTTCTGAAGATTATTCAGATTATGTGATGTCACTGTTATTGAAGAAGTTAACTCCAATCATTTGATTTATTTAGGTATGTTATCTAAAGAAAATATTAGTTAGAAACTTTTCTGAATTGATTTCTGTTAATGAAGGAATAATGTGAAAATTTCTAACCGTAGAATTAAATAGTTGAAATAATGATTGAATTGTATTAATGGCTGAATACAATTCTCAAAAGTATATGTGACTGTTTAGTTCAGAAAGAATTCTTATCGTATGAGAACATTAGCTAAACCTACTAATAGATGAAGGTATGGTTGGTCTGTTTGGATTATTTTTGATATTTTTAGGTCCATCTTTGGTATTTATTCCCCTGAGTGAATATGAACATCAACGGTAAAGTCTGTATGAGGCTAATACTCTGCTTCTATTGGTTATTGTTCTAATGAAAATACGTAAAGATTATATTGCTTCTGCTACTGTGGATTTTAATATTTATGAGTGACATTGTTCTTTCTGGACATTTTTTGGGATATCATCAGAGTTGATATCATTCTATATGGGTTGTAATTTTTTTATATTATAGCTTCAGATGCTGAAAATTTCGCTATTCTGGTTTTCTTATGATTCAATGTGATCATCTATAAGAGATATCTATTTGACGAAAATGGTTATAGCTATTATAATCATAATTTCTGTTCTAAAATTTGGAAGTACGGCAGTACCATTATCAGAGTTACAAAAGTTGTGTTTCTACATTGGTTGTTGTTCAAATCATATTTGGTTTTCTTCTATGTTCAAATGCTTTCTTAACAGCCGGGATATTATATGTGGTTATGGGTAAGACATCGGTCTTATTATGAAATTATGATTTCTATGTGATGATTGTGGCATCTCTATAATGATATGTCTGGGGCTATTCTTCTAAGGAGAACAAAAGATTTCTTCGAAAAGACTGATTCAGTTATTTAGTCTGACTAGAATTATATGATTGAAAAGATCATTGAGTTACATGGGCGTGTGGTCAGACGTGAGACTTAAGTCAGTTTCGACCACGGCCAAGACACACGGGCTTGTTTTATGGCCGTGTGTATAAGTCAATATGTATGCTCTATTTTGCCACGGTCTAGACACACGGGCGTGTCTAATGCCGTGTGAGGCACACAGTCTATTCACACTGGCGTGTGACCTTTATAACTAAGAAAAATTGTTAAGTTTTGGAAAATAAAGATTTTGTATGTGTTCAATTTAGTCTCGACCTTTTCCTAATGCATGTTTATGGTCTCATTGACCTAAGAAAAGGACTTAATGTTTGTGTTTGACTATAACATAATGATGCTTGACTTTTGATTATGAATGATTGTGAAATGTTCCGTTATGTTTGGTAAGCCTCTTAACCCTAGTCCAATGATGGATACGGGTTAGAGGTGTTACAGAACTGGCTAGTTCTAATAAACTAATAACTCTGTTACATGTAGAATTGCCACAGAAGACGAATCAACCAGTTCTAGTAAAGAAACCTCCACCACTCTACCCTCAAAGACTTCAAAAGCAGAAGTAGGAAATTTAATTCAAGAAGTTCCTAGACATATTCAAGCAACATCATATCAACATCCTGTTGGTTGAAGTACTTGAGCAAATGCCGAACTACGTCTAATTCATGAAGGATATCCTGTCAAAAAAATGAAGACTTGGAGAATTTGAGATGGTAGCTCTAACAAAGGAATGCAGTGCATATCTTCAAGACAAACTGCCCCCAAAGTTGAAGGATCCTGGATGTTTTACTATCCCCTGTAACATTGGAGCAACATATTGTGGTAAGGCATTATGTGACTTGGGTGCGAGTATTAACTTGATGCCTATGTCAATATTTAGGAAGTTAGGGATAGGAGAAGTTAGACCTACTACGGTTACACTTCAATTAGCAGATCGATCCTTAGCACATCCAGAAGGAAAAATCGAGGATGTATTGGTACGTGTTGATAAATATATCTTCCCTGCTGGTTTTGTTATTTTAGACTTTGAGGTAGATAAAAAAGTGCCAATTATCTTAGAAAGACTGCTCTTAGCAACTGGAAAGACCCTTATTGATGTGCAGAAGGGTGAGCTTACTATGCGTGTTCAGGATGATCAAGTAACATTTAACATTTTCAAGTCTATGCGATTTCCTAACACAATTGATGATTGTTCTGCAGTATCTGATTTATAGGAATTAATAGTGGAGAAGGAGCTCAACTATGTTGAGGATCTGTTGGAACAAATTTTAACATCAGATCCTCCAAATGATGAAGAGGGGGACGAATACTTAACGTTGTTAGAAGCTAATCAAAAGGGATTTAATCCATAATCCCGTTTTGAATCTTCAAAATTAGAGAAAAGGAATTATGCCTAATCAAAAGTGTCAATTGAGGAGCCACCTAAATTAAAACTCAAGGTACTACCTTCACATTTAAAATATGTTTATTTAGTTAACGCTTCTACTTTGCCTGTGATTGTTTTAGCAAAATTAACTAATGAGTAAGAAGAGAAAGTCATCCTGGTGTTGAAATAATTCAAGAAGGCTATCGGATGGACCATAGCCGATGTTCACAAAATTAGTCCATCTGTATGCATGCACAAGATTGTCCTTGAAGATGGTGAAAAAGGGACGATTGATGGACAATGAAGACTGAACCCCATTATGAATGATGTAGTCAAGAAAGAAATAATCAAGTGGTTAGATGCAGGTATAATCTACCCCATCTCAGACAGTTCATGGGTAAGTCCGGTCCAGTGCATGCCAAAGAAAGGAGGTATCACGGTCATTGAAAATGAGAATAACGATTTGATACCGCTAGAACGATTACGGGATGGAAAATTTGCATCAATTACCAGAAGTTGAACAAGGCGGCTAGGAAAGATCACTTTCTTTTGCCGTTTTTGGACCAAATGTTGGATAGACTCGCGGGGCGAGACTATTACTCTTTTCTTGATGGATACTTAAGGTATAATCAGATTATAATAGCACCAAAAGATCAGCACAAGACAACATTCACCTGCTCGTATGGTACATTTGCATTTAGACGCATGCCATTCGGTTTATGTAATGCACCTGCTACATTTTAAAGATGTATGATGTCTATTTTTACTGACATGGTTGAGAAATATTTGGAAGTATTTATGGATGATTTTTTAGTATTTGGAGATACATATGATGATTACCTAGCCAATCTAGCCAAGTTACTAAGGCGATGCGAAGAAACAAACCTCGTATTCAACTGGGAAAAGTGCGATTTCATGGTACGAGATGGTATTGTTCTAGGGCATCGGGTAACAAGACATGGAATAGAGGTTGATAAAGCAAAGGTAGATGTTATTGAAAAACTCCCACCTCCAACATCTGTAAAGGGTGTTAGGAGCTTTTTGGGCCACGCCGGTTTCTATCGAAGATTCATCAAGGACTTCTCCAAAATTGCTAAACCCTTATGCAAATTATTGGAGAAGGACGTGACATTCAAATTTGATGACGAGTGCTTAAGAGCTTTCAATGATTTGAAGAGTTGAATAGTTTTGGCACCAATAATCGTCACACCAGACTGGGATTTGCCATTTGAATTGATGTGTGACGCAAGTGACTTCACGATAGGAGCTATTATGGGCCAACGAAGGAACAAAGTTTTTCATCCCATCTACTATGCGAATCGAACTCTGACAGGAGCTCAACTGAATTATACAGTAACAGAGAAAGAGTTACTTGCTATTGTGTTTGCTTTTGACAAGTTTCGATCTTATCTTGTAGGTACCAAGGTGACTGTCTATACGGACCACTCGGTAATTAAGTACTTACTTGCCAAGAAAGACGATAAGCCAAGGTTGATCCAATGGGTACTTCTTTTAGCCACTTTACTATCAAGCACATATGCAAAGTAAAATTCACAACCCTTTCTTACATACTTCCAAGCTAACATCGAATATATCACTACCAGTAAACCATTCAGATCATTAGATTCAATCCGAATAATCTCATCATTTTGGCACCGTAAATCAATAGTCTTTCTTTTGCAATTCACGAAAGCATCATGCAAAGTCAACCATTCCAATCCCAGAATTATGTCAAACTCATCAAATGGAAACAACATCAAATCAGCCAAAAAACATGAATCTTGAACCATCAAAGGACAATTCTTATACACTTTGTCAACCATAACACACCAGCCCAAGGGTTCGATACTCTAATCACAAACTCAATAGACTCAACAGGCAAAGTCTTACTGAATACTAAAGTCTCACACACATAAGAATGAGTCGAACCATGATCAATCAATGCAATTACACTAGTATCATAGAGAGTGAATGTACCAGTAATAACATCAGGGGATGAAGCCTCCTCACGTGCACATATAGCATAGGCTCTGGCAGGTGCATGAGCCTCGGATCTAACTGCTGTATCTTTAGTCCCTTTCTAACTGCTACTCACATTACCCGTATTTCTGGGTGGTCTACCTTGAGCTGCAATGTTACCCGATCTTGTATTCTGTACTGGATTTTGTTAAGCTAACTCAGGGCATTCACGAATGAAATGATCCGTTGATCCACATTTAAAATAGGCCCGATCATGCAATCTAAAACTACCAGAATGTCATTTACCACAATGTTTACACTTGGGTTGATTCGATCTAACATTACCAACACTAGCTATTGAGGTAGCCCTCGAGCTCACAGGTGGTCTATCTCGATCCCGTTTAGAATAACCAGAAGTAGCCTTAGATCGGCTAAAATCATATCTGAACTTATTTGATGCCGATTGAAATGACTTACTTGATGATCTCTTGCTTGAATCTCTAGCTTCAAAGTTAGTTTTTTTTACTCTTTCCCGAGTTCTTCGGCTTTACAGGCTCACTCAACCAGTACTACAAACTCTTTTATTTCAAGTATGCCAACTAGTAGTTTAATGTCTTCATTCAACCCGTCTTCAAATCTTTTACACGTGATAGCTTCAGTGGAAACACACTCTCTAGCATATCGACTGAGTCTCACGAATTTTCGTTCATATTCCATCGCGGTCATTCGACCCTGTTTCAACTTCAAAAATTCTTTGTGCTTCTGGTCGATAAATCTCGGACTGATATATTTCTTACGGAACTTAGTCTGAAAGAAGTCCCAGGTCACCCGTTCTTTCGGAACCATCGATACTAGTGTATTCCACCAGTGATATGCTGTGTCTCGAAGCAAAGATATGGCGCATTTTAGACATTCATTCGGGGTACAAGATAACTCATAAAACACACGGATAGTATTATCAAGCCAGAATTAAGCTGACTCAGCATCATCAGCATCAGTAGCTCTGAATTCTTCTACCCAGTGTTTTCTGATTTTATCAACAACAGGTTTATGTAATCTCAACGGATCACTCGCTTGAGGCATAACAGGTACTAGAGAAGGATTAATCGGGGGTGGAGGTTGTTGTACAGCCGGATATCCAGATATATTGAGTAAACCAGTCATTCATCATTCGATAAAAGGCTTTCTTAGCCTCTCCCTCTTGGTTACTCAAGGTCGGTTGAGAATCAATCGGCGCTGTCCTTTGCGCGGGAGCAGGCTCTATACTCTCGACATCATCAACTATGGCTCTGTCGGGATCCATTTACTATATGAAAACACATTTTCAAGTGTCAGAAGTCATCACACTATCACAATATATAATATGGCATCTATAGCTAGACTCACACGCGTTACGTTAATCCTAAAATCGACTAAATCGTAGCTTTGATACCAATCAAATGTAACACCCCTAACCAGTAGCCGTTGTCAGATTAGGGTTACGAGGCATTACCTAACCATACATAACTTAAGAAAGTCAATTATTACTATTCATGTTTATCAAATGCGTGCCAATATATTTATTTAATTTAATAAATAGCAACAAGTCATTACTTGAGCTCTACATGTGTCCATATTAGTAACCAAACATATCATTACACACCAAGTATTTTTTCAAAGCATATGCAAACTTAATATCGTTACCATATGGCAAAACTTTACTTTAATGCAATATATATATTTTTCACATTTTTAACATATTACAACAAACCATTAAAAGAGTACAAAATACAGACCATTGAATACCCTGTATACATGCTAATTATCATACATAAATAGCAATCACATAACCAAGTACACATACTTATACCAGTGGATATGTACAATTATTTTACTTATAACTTATCATTTTAACGAATCAAATGGTCATAATTTCAATCATCAAATATATAAATACAACAATCATACTATTCTATCACATAAATTAGGTCATAGAAACACTTCTAGATAGTTTAGTCACATAGCCGAATATACAATATACTTATCAATACCCCATTACCGAATCATATAACCAATATAACAAACATATGAACTTTGTATTAAGCTTAATAAATTGAACTAATTCATAATACAAATCATGTATTTCAAATAAGCCAATATTAATTTATAATCAAAATAATTACATATAAATATATATGTATTTCAATTAAGCCAATATTAATTTAAAATCAAAATATTTACATATAAATATATATCCATCAACCATGCTTACTTCATTTAAGCTAATTCATAAAAATATGCATATACAAAACATACCATTATAACAAGCTTGCCAAAATGAATGGTCATAAGTTAACCATATCATTACTTTAAATAATAAGCATATACCAAGCGCAATCATATATATATAACATACATATTTATTTAACAAGGAGATCTATCCACAAAATTTCATATCATACTTAATTTACCTTTCAAATATATCATGAAACATATTTACCATGATATGCCCTGTTAACATTCCTATGCCAAAATCGAATGCATGAAAGCAATAATATTAAGTCACATAACAAAACCTTATCAAAGCATATCAGCCAAGATTCACATATATGCATATATTTACATATAGGAAATTGTCGAACACCAAAATCAAACAAGACCATCACCTGAACGAAGCATTAAATCCAAACTTAACAAAGTAATAAGCCATTTTTGCATGGCTCATATTTACATAAACCAAAAATCCAACATTTCAAAATATAATCCAGCCTATACATGCCATAAGTTTGAAAATTTAGCTTATAAAATACCGAAGATAGTCGATAGTGTGATAGACTTTGTGGACAATCCTTGAGCTCGTAACTAGATCTCAAAATCTATTGTAACGCCTCAAATCTCGAAAACCCTATTAAAATTATTTTTGTGTGTTTGTTGATATGGATGTATGTTTGCCTCAGTGGTTTAGTGCTCTAGGAGTGTCTGGGAAGTCATGGGTTCAAGCCTTGTCTTGAGCAAAAAAAAATTGTTTCTATCTGAATAAACCTTGGCTTTAAATAGTAGGCTTCTTAAATGAATGTGGTTAAGATGTGTCATAAAAAGTCTACTGATCTAGTGGTTGAGGGCGTGTGGAGTGTTCTAGGAGATCTGAAGTTCAAGGCTTGACAACGTAGAAGAATATTTTATTTTGCTTTGCTACTAGCGCTGGGGAAGTGTTGTAGTTGGACTGAAACTGGGGTGTTGAGGAGTGTGTGGAGTGTGGCCGAATTCTAGGGAATTGTTGGAGGGGATTTTGGCTGGTAAGGATTTGGATAGGTGAGATATGCTAGAGGGATTTTAGGAGTGATAAGGGGAGAGAAGTTAGGAGTTTGAAGGGAGTGGAAGAGGGTGTGCCGAATGAGGACTCTCACTCTTGGCAATTTTCGATTTTTGATCAATCACTAGGATTTTGGTCATTTTTGGTTCGATTCTTTTCTTGTGACAGCCCTATTTTGACCCCAGTCGAAAAGTGGTTTCGGGACTACAAAACTGAGTCATAAAAAATAATTAGTTGTTATATTCTGTGCTTATTATATGTGAAAGTGCATGTGAGAAAATTTGATGCTTTAATATTGTCATTTGTGAGTGAAATTATTAAATAGGACTTATGTGAAAATTTGTGAAAATATGATAGGTTATTTTTGTAGTGGCCAAATAATTTATGGTGTAAATAAGTGGATTTGCATGTCAAATTTCCCACTTTAGTTGTAGTGACCGGCCATGATGATGTTGATAAGCAAATATGTATTATATATTAATATTATAATAGTAATGGTTTAATTTATGAAATAAAAAAAATTAATTAATAATAAGAAAAGATGATAGAAAAACAAAAGAAAAACAAAATGCTTGTTTCATCTTCTTCCTTGGTAGCCGAACCTTAAAGAAGAAAAGGAGTGATAGCATTCGGTCACTTTGAGTTTGAATTAAGGTATGAAATTCATGTCAGTTTTTGAAATTGTAGCATATATTAAGCTAGTTACTAAGTCCCTTACTTAGCCCATGTCAAAATTTTGAATTGAGTAGTGATTTGAGTATTCGGCTATGGAAGATTTTTAAAGGGAATGATTGTTGTCTTTATGTTTTGATGAATAATTGTGAATGGGTGATGATTGGACTAGTTTAATGTTCATATAGGTGGTTTGAATTATAGAAAAATTGGCTTGTGTATTTGTGAAATTGCCGAATGTGAACTTAGGTAATAGTTGAGAAATGTTTGTGTTTTAAATGATGGAATGGAGTGGATGCTTTGAATGTGATATGCACAATTATAAGTTAAATTAAGGCTTGCTAAATTACCATTATCATTGCCGAATATGAGCTTAGTTAAAGAAAAATTTGTTGTTGAATGTTTTAAATGAATTTGATAGTAATAAATTAAGTTTGAGATAGGTATTATACTTTTTAAGAAAGGTTAATGTGTTTGGGTTGAATTTGTTACTAGTTCGGTTATGATATGCATGGATAATAGTATAGATGTATTAGGTTGTGGTATTTAATCAATGTATTGAAAAGAATTGATATCTAAGGTTATTTTGTTATACCGAATTTGATAAATAAAATAATAAATAAAATGTTTTAATATGTTTATATCATAGCAAGATTTATGCTTTGATTTTATTACAATTTGTAATTCGGCACTTGTTCCATGATATGATAATTGGATGTGTTGTATATTAATTTATGAAATTCGAATATGCAAGGTAATGAGTTAGGAAAATGTTTCATAAAGGTTATAGGTTAAGTCATAGGAATTTTGGTAATGTTCATATTTGGTCATTAAGGTTATATTGTAATTAGGCTATGTGAATTATGTGTTAAGGCAAGTTACTTATTTAATAAATGTATTCGGTCATAAAGATGTACATGAGGAAATGCTAAATAAATGGTATTAAATGGCTTAATGTGATTAAAAATGTGTATGACCATTTTATATTTGAGCTAAGAGTAGCTATATGACTTATTAAGTTTCTTGTCATATTCGGTCATAAGCTAGCATGATGGGACCTTATAAATTAAATTTTTGTTTGAATTAAGCTCAAAAGCATAAAGAACCAAGGTTGGACAGAGGAAAAGAGAAAGTAGTTGAGTAGCCGATCTGAGACTGTTCAAATATATTCAAGGTAAGTTTTAAGTAGTTAAATATTTATAATATTTGAAAATTACATGACAAATTATGAGAATTAAGTGTTACTTGTCATATATGTACATGGCCGAATGGCAATTTGTATTGGAAGTAAGAAGTGATATGTTCTCATGATCAAATGATAGTGTTAGATGAAAATGAGTAAGATTTTACGTGTAAACAATTACGTATTTAAATGTGAGTGATGAAATGAGATAAAAGTGATTGAAATGTAGGATGATATATTCGAATGATGCTTGTACCTAAATTGGTGTGATTGTGTTATAAAAAAAAACTTGTTGATTTGAATATTGTACAGTATTATTCGGGCCTTTGAGCCTAGCAGGCTATAATGCCGGTGAGATACTATTCGGGCCTTTGAGCCTACCAGGCTATAATGTCGGTGAAATACTATTCGGGCCTCGAGCCTAGCAGGCGAAATGCCAGTGAATGAATTTGGGTTTTTAAACCTAGCAGGCTGAATGCCTGTGATTTGATAAAAGTCTAAAACTAAGATACCTCGTGTTAGAACGACAAATGAATACATTCAATACATTAAGTTGGCCAGGTGCGTATTGTGTATTTATATGTGAGTATGATTTGAATTGAATCATAAGAGTATAATTTGATACATATGTGAATACATGATATATTTATATCTATGGTTATAATACATTCGGTCAAGGTGTGGAAGTATATGAAAATGTTCGATTTATTTATACCATATGAATTCAGATAAAGTGAAATTAGAATGCTAATTGTGTATTATAAGCTTGTGCATATTCGGCCAATGGTAATAAATATATAGGAAATGACCTTTTAAGAAATTGGATAATTGATGTATAATTGAGTTTATCTGTTGCATTGCTTAAAACTTACTAAGCTTATGAAAGCTTACTCCTTTTGTTATATTTCTCTGTTTTATAGATTGTTGATTCCAGTTACCTGCTCGGGGAGGGGATCGTCATTAACTCGTCACACTATCTGTCATTTTGGTACTACATTTTGGAGCTAGTATGGCATGTATAGAATAGACTTAAGTGAATGATATTTTGAGATGTCTTTGTATATATGCCATGTGAATATGGCAACTTTTGAATGGCGATATAAGTTGAATTTCTACCTTTGATTGTGTTTGGCTATAAGTATAATTGCTAATGAAATTATGCAAATGTGTATGTACTAATGTTGAGTTTCAAATTAGTAATTCTTCATAACCAATTCGGCGACGAATACGGGTTATAGAGGTGTTATATTTCTCCTTGGTGCCAAATTCCCATCTGTAGGTTTTGACTATTTTGTTTATGTTCAATTGTGGGAGGATTTGGTAGTAGGGATCATTTAGGGGTTCTAATTATTTTGGTCTTTTGGGTTGTTCTTCTCCAACATTTTCATCTACCAACTACTTTTGCTTTTCTTTTCTCTGGCATTAAGTCACTTTGGCCGAATACCTCACCAAGTCTTCCCATTTTTCTTTTTCTTTTTTTTGGTTTGGCAAGTACGTAGTGATTCCTTTTCTTCTCTCCCTCAACCCTTTCTATTCTAAACTCTTTTCACTTTGTATTTTGGCCGCATACTGCATCTTTCCCTTCATTCAATCGTCCCTCTTTTGACCGAACATTTTCAGGTAAGCCTTTGTCCTATTTCTTCTCTCTTTAATTTTTAATTATCTGTGCACCATTTCCTCTCTTTATCTTCTTGAATCACTACCCCCTATCTTCTATTTTCAGATAAATTCCCCTTCTTCCTACTGATTTCCTGTTCTTAGGCGGATTGGTTCTGTCCTTTGCAATTTGGAGTGCTATTAATCATATCAAGTGGGGTTTATCTTTGGAGTGGTAGACTACGTCCGTTTGGACCAGTAAGGTGCAGTTCATTTCAAGAGGGGTTATGTATCTAGAATCCAAACAGGTGTGTAATCACACTGCTATTAACGTAGATTGGTAGAAAGCCGAAAAGTTGAAAAGTGAGTTGCCGATACCACACGAGAGTGTGGCCGCCCGTGTGGCAGGCCGTGTGGTAAAACCAGGCCGTGCGGTCGACGAGATGACCATGAGTGTATTTATGGACCGAAACGCTATTTGGCCATTTTGGGCCGAACTGGGCCCTGTGGGCCCCACACAGAAAAGTTACACAAAAGTGTGGTAAATAGTGATCCGGGCTGTGTAAGCTACACGGCTAAGGTCATTTCTGGGCTATGTGAGCCACACGAGCGTGTGAGCCCACATGGGACCGTAATATGGGATGTAGGCCCATTATCATTGATTGACTGTTAGGGTTGCACGGGTCGCCCAAGACGAATGTGGACCTACTGTTTGGCTGGTAAGTATACATGGGCCCTTATTTTGGTAAGATGATTGTTTTACCCCTACGTGATGTATGACTGTTTAAGCATGCCATTTTTACTGTATGTAAATTTATATTATGTTGCATTGCATGGGGTGGGATATATGATTTTGGAGGAAGTGTATTGAAAGGCTATAAGCCTATTACTAGCAGCTCTGATCCAAATACTGTTTTAATGCCATAACCGGTACGACTTGGTATGTAGGGTTGGGTGGGTCGATTTTATCCCCACATGGTGTGTAGGGCTGGTACGGAGATGTTGTGTAGCAGATGGATTGGGTAGGATTCTTTGCTTGCATACTTTACTAAAATGGGCTAAGGCTCAGCCTGCCACTGATACTGAAATGGGCTCAAGCTCAGACTGTTACTGCTACTGAAAGAGGGGCTAAGGCCCCTAACTAAAACTGAAAGGGCTTATGCCTAAATTGTATTTACTCTAACTGTATGCTTTTATGGGATTTCACACACTGAGTTTTTGTAAACTCGCCCATTTGTTAACTATGCAGGAAATCCCTAGGCTTAAACGGATCGAGGCAATGGAGGACTCAGAGGTGGCCATTGACAAAGCTTCTTTTAATATTAAAATTAAGATTTTATTTTGGGTTTTCATTATGTAATAAGGCCTCTTTAATTTTTTTTATTTTAATTTGGGGATTTAGTTATTTGAATTTTAATCTGGTAGTAGTAGGACTCGAATTTCCATGAAAATATAAAAAAATATTTTTCTGAAAACACCACGTTTACACAACACATTAGGAAAGCTTCCGCAACAAACACTATTTTAAAGTTTGATAACAAACTAACATAACTAATATTTTGCTAAAGCTACTTGGGTTTTCACGATGAATCAGACTTCCTAAATTTTTGCTAAGAACCCAAAGAATTTTTATGTGGAACGGGGTTTTCCAAGAAATTAGGTTTTGAAACACTCCAATGTGACATCATTGATTTGGCCATAATGTTTAGGCCGGGTTTAGGGGTGTTAAATTTAGTGGTATCAGAGTCGGGTTACAAAACTCGACTGTGGATTTGGTTTTTTTAAAAACGTGGAAATTTTAATAATATTGCTTTAAAATGGTTTAAAATGATTATTTGAAAATGTTTTACTGAAGGAGTGGTACACTGAGTCTCCGTACCAATCCAGTAAGTTTTTTTATTGTTTATACTGAAACAATAATGTTGAAATGTTATTACTGAGACTACTTTAGGTAGTAAAACTGTTCTGAAACTCTTTAGTTAGAGCAAAATACGAATTGTAATAAGAATACGAACTGTGAAAACAAAACTCTAAGATAATATTGTTCATAAGATATCGGTAATAAACACTGGAACAATAAACTGACTAGCATAAAACTTTTAAAATAGTTAGAAGCGCGATTGGGTAATGAGCACTAGAGGTACTCGTGTTAGAGGCCACGGTAGAAGCCGAGGAGGTGCTCGGGCTGGGTCTTCGTCTTTTAGACACCAGCCTAATGAGGAAGTTAGAGAGGCACCGGCTTCACCTATGGCTGAGACAGGGTCTCAAAATCGAGCAGTTGGGGATGACGCACTGTCCTAAGCAATGCTGTGGATTCTGGATAGGGTCGCTAGGCCTAGTACTGGCAATGTGGGCCGTGGGTTGGTTACGAAACAACTCAAGTCTAATGGAGCTGAGATATTTACGGGTATCTCTTATGAGATACGAGGCTTACCAGTGGTGGCTTACCGTCAAAGAGGGCACTCAAGCTGATCATTTAACCTGGTAGTTTTTCAAGACTACTTACCAGGCTAAATATGTAGGTGCCAGCTATGTGGATGCCCGTAGGAAGGAATTTCTGAATTTAACTCAGGGAGATAAGATAGTGGCTGAATGTGAGGCCGAATTTTTACGACTAAGCCGCTATGCACGTGGGATAGTGGCAACAGAATATGAGCGGTGTGTTCGATTTGAGGATGACCTCAGAGATGGTTTAATGGTTCTGATAGCTCCTCAAAGGGAGCGAGATTTCATAGCACTGGTTGACAAGGCAAAAATCACCGAGGATGTGACTCGCGCTGAGTGCCAAAACAAAGAGAAAGGCAGAGGTAAGAGGGATGCTGAGCCCTCAAATTCTTTTCAGAGGTTTAAGAAAAAGCCTAGAGCTGAGGGGCCAATAAGAGTTAGGACCCCTGCTGCTACTACTGGACCGCAGTTTTGTGCTGATTGCAAGAAACACCATCAGGGCGAATGTTGGAAAAAGATGGGTGCATGTTTGAGATGCGGATCATTGGAGCACCGTGTCAAGGATTGTCCATAGAGGCCCGAGCGAATGCAAGCTACTGGATTTGATAATGTACAGCTAGGTGGTCAGCAGTCACCGAGAGGCCGTGGTCAGGCCTGGGGTGGAAATGGTATGGGTCATGGTCGTGGAGCACCGGGCAGAGGTGCAGGCCCTACTGAGGCGAGGCAGTTGACACTGGTGTATGTTGTACGTCGTCGAGAGGACGGAGATGCTCCAGATGTCATTACAGGTATGTTCTTTATCCATAATGTACCTTATACTGTATTAATTGATGTTGGGTCTACTCATTCATACATAGAATGCTCTGTGTATAAGATATTGGGTTTTATGGTTGAAAACACAATGAGTGAGATTGCTATTCTAAGTCCACTGGGGGTAGTCTATTCAGATAAATAAGATGTTTAGAGATGTTCCCTTGGAGATACAAGGAGTTGTTTTTCTGGCTGATCTAATGGAGCTGCCTTTCGGAGAACTTGACCTAATACTAGGCATGGATTGGTTAGTTAAACATCGGGTAAGCTTGGATTATGCCACCAAACGAATTGTGCTAAGAACTAAAGCCGATGAGAAGATAGTGGTAATAAGGGAATGACAGAACTATTTAAGTAATTTAATTTCTGCACTAAGGGCCAAGAAGTTGGTTTGTAAGGGTTGTGAGGCGTTCTTGGCCTACGTTAGTGTTTCAGATGTTGGGGACTCTTCGGTAAAGGATATCAGAACTGTTAAGGATTTTTTGAACATCTCTCCTAAAGAAGTACTGGGATTACCTCCAGAACGTGAAGTGGAGTTTAGGATTGAGCTCTTTCCTAGTATAGCTCCGGTGTCCATCGCTCCTTATAGAATGGCACCAAAAGAGCCTACTGGCCTAGGGGATAAGGGCTTGCCATTTAAGTTGACTGATGAGCAACAGGAGAGTTTTAAGAAGCTCAAGAAAGTTCTGACTGAGGCCTCTATCTTGATTCAGCCGGAGTCTGGGAAAGAATTTATTATTTACAATGATGCATCACATGTTGGTTTGGGTTGTGTGTTGATGCAGGAAGGTAAGGTGGTAGCTTATGCATCTCGCCAGCTTAAGACTCATAAGGCGAATTACCCAACACATGACTTGGAGTTGGCCACAGTGGTATTCATATTGAAATTTTGGAGGCATTACTTGTACGGTGAGAAGTGTATTATTTACACGAATCACAAGAGCCTCAAGTATCTCCTCACTCAGAAGGAGTTAAATTTTAGGTAGCGTAGATGGATTGAGCTGCTTAAGGACTATGACTGTTTGATTGAATACCACCCTGGTAAGGCCAATGTGGTGGCTGACGCACTGATTCGTAGGGTTATGACTGATCTGAGAGAAATGTTTGCTCGTATTAGCTTATTTGATGATGGTAGCTTGTTGGTTGAGCTCCAAGTTAAACCAGTGTGGATTGAATAGATTAAGAGTAAACAGTTGGAAGATGAGTCATTGGGTCTTCAGTTTCGTCAGGTCGAGAATGGTAATACTGTGGATTTTGGACTGAACAGTGAAGGGGTACGTTGTTTTTGAGGCAGAATTTGTGTACCTCAGGATACTAATTTAAGACAGACTTTACTGCGAGAGGTGCATAGTAGCCCCTATGATATGTACCCAGGTGGAAATAAGATGTATAGAGATCTCTATGAGAAATATTGGTGGTCGGGTCTGAAGCGTGAGATTACCGACTTTGTAGGGAAGTGTCTGACTTGCCAATAGGTTATATCAGAACATCAGCTGCCTTCTGGTTGCTTCAGCTAGTTAAGATTTTGCTGTGGAAATGGGAAAGAGTAACTATGGACTTTTTGAGTGGGCTACCCCTAATGTCTTCTAAGAAAGATTCAGCGTGGGTCATCGTGGATCAATTGACCAAAACTGCCCATTTCATACCAGTTCACACAGATTATTCATTACAAAAATTGGCTAAGCTATATGTATCCGAGATAGTGAGACTGCATGGGGTACCAGTTTCCAAAATATCTGACAGAGATTCTCGCTTCACATTTCGGTTCTGGAAGAAGTTATATGAAGCTTTGGGTATATGTTTGGACTTTAGTATTGCATTTCATCCTCAGACAGATGGTCAGTCGGAGAGGGTGATTTAGATACTGGAGAACATGTTAAGGAGTTGTGTAATTGACTTCTGATGTAGTTGGGAGGATTACTTGCCGTTAGCAGAGTTTGTTTACAACAATAGCTACCAGTCTAGCATACAGATGGCACCTAACGAAGCACTATATGGTCGTAGGTGCCACACTCTATCATGTTGGACTTAATTGGGTGAGCGGCATGCTCTGGGTCTTGAGTTAGTATCTAATACTGAGGATAAGGTCAGATTAATTCAGGATCGACTGAAGGTGGCATCAGATACATAGAAGTCGTATGGAGATCTGGAGCGTATGGAAATTGAGTATTCTGTGGGAGATTTTGTCTTTCTGAAGGTC
The DNA here is from genome assembly GCA_025698465.1 of Gossypium longicalyx. NCBI lineage: Eukaryota > Viridiplantae > Streptophyta > Magnoliopsida > Malvales > Malvaceae > Gossypium > Gossypium longicalyx. The sequence goes on from CM046996.1 coordinate 35,800,762, forward strand.
TCGCCATGGAATAAGGTGATGAGATTTGGGTGTAAAGGCAAGTTGAGCCTAAGGTTTATTAGACCTTACCGCATATTGAGATGAGTAGGACCAGTTGTCTACCAGTTAGAGCTACCTCTAGAATTAGAGTAGTTACCACTCTGATCCTACACATGTTGTGCCGGTTGAGGAGATTGAAGTTCGACCAGATCTGACTTTTGAGGAGGAACCAGTCCAGATTTTGGAACGTGAGGTAAAAGTCTTGAGGAAGAAATCAATCCCATTAGTGAAATTCCTATGGCGAAACCACAATTTTGAGGAGGCTACGTGGGAACTCGAGGAGGCGATGCGACAACAATACCCTCACCTATTCTAACTAGGTAAATTTCGAGGCCAAAATTTTCTTTAAGGAGGGTAGAATTGTAACGCCCCAAATCCTGAAAACCCTGTTAAAATTATTTTTGTGTGTTTGTGATATGGATGTATATTTGCCTTAGTGGTTTAGTGCTCTGGGAGTGTTTGAGAAGTCATGGGTTCAAGCCTTGGCTTGAGCAAAAAAATTTGGTTTCTACCTGAACAAACCCTGGCTTTAGATAGTAGGCTTCTTAAATAAATGTGGTTAAGATGTGTCATAAAAAGTTTACTGATCTACTGGTTAAGGGCATGTGGAGTGTTCTAGGAGATCTGAAGTTCAAGGCTTGACAACGCAGAAGAATATTTTTTTTTGCTTTGCTACTAGCGCAAGGGAAGTGTTGTAGTTGGACTAAAACTAGAGTGTTGAGGAGTGTGTGGAGTGTGGCCAAATTCTAGGGAATTGATGGAGGGGATTTCAGCTGGTAAGGATTTGGATAGCTGGGAAATGCTTGAGGGATTTTAGGAGTGATAAGGGATGAGAAGTTAGGAGTTTGAAGGGAGTGGAAGAGGGTGTGCCGAATAAGGACTCTCACTCTTGGCAATTTTCAGTTTTTGATCAATCACTGGGAGTTTGGTCATTTTTGGTTCGATTCTTTTCTCCTTGGTGCCGAATTCCCATCTATTGATTTTGACTGTTTTGTTTATGTTTAATTGTGAGACGGTTTGGTAGTATGGATCATTTAAGGGTTCTAATGTAACACCTCATACCCATATCCTACACCGTGATAGAGTAAGAGGCATTACCTAACTTAAACTCATATTTACAACCAATTCCGAGTCTTCAAGATTTGGAAAAATTTAAAACTTTCTCAAACTTATCAACATATCCTTAATATGGGCATACGAGGCCCAAAACAAACATCGGGAATCACTCAGGACCAATTTGGGTTATTTAGCCAACTATAGGAAATGTCTTTTGACACAGAAGCATACGCCCATGTGAAAAGGGCAACACGCTCGTGTGAAATTAATTCTAAATTCACACCTATAGGGGTTTTCACACGGCCAGGCACACGCCCGTGTCTTAGCCCGTGTGCAAAAACCTGGACATTTTGTTTCTGATGTCAGCAACCCAAAAATGTCACACGGCTAAGGTACACACCCGTGTGCTGGGCCGTGTCTCTCACACGACTAAGATACATGGCCGTGTCTCTGCCCGTGTGTTAATTACCATGCATACTAACTTGAAAATTTTAAGTGCAGGGGACACATGACTGGATGACACGTATAACACCCCAAACCCGGCTTAGACGCTATGGCCAAATCTGGTGTGTCACATTGAAGTGTTTTAGCGAAAACCGTGTTTTCATTGAAAACCCTTCTTAAAATAAAAGAAACCCTAATTAACTTAAAAAAAACACCTTCGGTTACGAAAGACTTACTTAAAACATTTGATTAAAAAAAACTTAGTTGCGGAAATGTAGAAAACATACTATAATTTAAGAAATCCATGTTCAACTTCTCGCAATTACATTGAAAATAATAACAATTCATGTAATAATAACACAATGGAAACCTTATTACAATCAAGTCTAGAACATACTTAAAAAGCAGTAAAAACTTAAATGGTTAAAAAAAAAACCCAAGTCCAAATCATCTTGCTAGTTGGCCACCCAGAGTCCCTCAAAACATCAAACCTTCTACTCAGCACCACCTGAAAACAAAATAAAAGAGGGGGTCAGTTTTCACAAACTCAATGTGTACAACCCTAGAAGAAAACAAGCATTCAAAAAAAAAATCATTCATCATTCATGCAATGCAATCCCATCCAAATTATCCATCCGCTACACACCGGCTCCGTCCCCCGTCACACCATGTAGGGATATAAATATCGACCCACTGAACCCACACACCATGGTAGCCCAGTTGCGGAACTACCTTCATTTACATATTGGGCTTTAAAAGTCGTCGGTGGATCCACGATTGTCAAGCAACCATGCGATCCTCATATACTTCCTCCATTCCATAATTCCCAACCGATATCCAACCTAAGCAGAATATCATATGTATGCAAGTCGCATCCATAAAGCTTACATTCAACACCTAGGGGTATTTTGGTCATTTTTACCCTTAGGGCGTTTCGATAATTTTCCCTTAATTACGGTTTTCACTTATCTTGGCCCGTTAACAAGTCCTGTGAGCTAAGATGAACAAATGCTATGCACCAGGTAGGATTCTAGAGAAGAGGAGGTGGGTCATTAAGACCGCTTAAGTACCATGCTCTCCCTAGATCCAATCCTAGACATGCATATACCCATTGCCACACCTTAACCCTTTAACCTGCCCACGGTCACAATATATTAATTAAGTCTTATGTGGATATCATAAGCTAGGCCCAAAACCCCTTACAAAGCCCAAACAATTTCACATACTTGTATTTGGCCCATTAAGCCCAATCACATTCGTATGGCCCATTAGGCCCAAATCAACTGTAAATGGCCCATTAGGACTAAATCACATTTATATGGCAATTAGGCCCAAATCACATTTATATGGACTGTTAGGCCTAGTTACATTCATATTCATGCTCACATACAAAATCCTATCACAAAGCATCAATATTCAGTTTTTGCCTATAATGGGCCCAACAGCCCATCGGGCCAATTTAGCCCATTCCGGCCCATATGGCCAAATCACAACCCAAGTCCACGGAATCGCTCGTGGGCCTCAGGAAACCTATCGGTTCCCCCTTACGAGTTTTCACGCACTCGCAAGACTACTGTAGCCAAACTTTCAACTTTCGACATTTCAGCTTTTTGGCTTTTCGGCTTTTGCCGATTCATTGTGTGTGTGCAATGTATGTACACACCTGGTAAGCAAGCGTGATACGATTTTCGTAGCCCAAACCTACAATCAATATCACTCAAAGATTAATCTCACATACTTATTGAATACTTTACCAAAAGCCGGAATCTCACCTTAACCTTACCTGAACGCTAAGCCTTTACTAGCTTCTACTTTGGTCACTAATCACGTATATCTCTCATATCTGAAGAGTAAATCGGCAGGAATCCAAAACCGAAATCTGACACTAATTCGCTACCAAAGTCAATTAGAAAGAATAGAGGAACTATTATCAAAAACTGATTGGGAGAGTGAACACTTACACTAGAGTCGATGGTAGTGGTGGCACCAAGGGTATTCGGCCAAAGGATATTCGGCTCTTAGAGATTTGAATTGCAACAATTGATTACTCGACACCAAAGAAGAGAGGAAGAAAAATCGGCTAAAGCAAAGAAAATATTGAGTAGAGGAGAAACAGAATTTGGCACAAGGAAGAAGAAAAAGAAAAGAAGGCTGAAAGTTTTCAGCATTTAGAGAAAAGAGTTTCTGGCAACAGGGTGGAGGAATTTCGACATTAGCTTCATACCCTAGCATTCAGCAGCCAATTATAAGCCTTATAGCGGAATTTTTCCATGCCCAATTCCCCATTCGGCTCCATCACTTCTCCCTTCTCATCTCCCCATTTTTCTCCCTGATAACCTCTTAATCCCTTCCTTAATTTTCTCTCCTGAACACTTCCCTTGGAGTCCAATTTCACGCCACTACCATCCTTCTAGAAGGCTAAAATTAAACTTCTAAAAACACTAAGCTAGGATTCGAACCTTGGACCTCCTTACTAGCTATTAACGCCACCTCCCTACACCCTAAGTGTAACATCTCGAAATAGGGCCTAAACGGAACAGTGCTTACGAAACCAAAAATTCGAGGTAGAAAAATTTATTTTATTATTATTTTGAGGTTCATGATATGATTACATGATTGTACGAAAATTTCGTGATGAAATTCTATGCATAAAGTGCTTAAGTTGAGGTTAGGGATTAAATTGAATAATTTGCAAACTTGCATTCTAGAAGTTTTTAGTATGAAATTGTTTTGGAATATTAATGAGGAGGTCTTAAATAGCAATTTAACCAATTTTAAGTTCATGGACAAAAATTAGGACATGGAAGGAATTTTTGAAAGTTTAGTAAGGAGGGGCATTTTGGTCATTTGTATATTAAATGAAATAAAATGGAAAAATAACACAAAATGGTCATCTTTCTCATATGGTTGCTGCCGAATTTTGCTCTCTCCATAGCTAGGGTTTCTTCAATTTTCAAACTCTATAGTAAGTGAGTCCAAGCCTCGTTTTTAATGTTCTTTACGTTTTCGGAGTCCCGGTAGCTCGATAAAGCTTATGCTAGCAATAATTTAAGTTAGGGTTCATATTTGGAAAAATACCCATAGGTAAAAAGTGTTTATCTTGATGTTTTATGATAGAATATGAGGTCTTAGATTATGTTAGACAACTTGTGCTACTCGGTTTTAGGTAAAAACGAGTAAAAGAGCTTAATCGGTAAAATACCTAATAGTCATAAGTGCATGTTAGAGTATGAATTTGATGCTGCCATAGAAGGGAAAAATGATCAGCATGTCATAAAACATAAGAAAATAGGTTGAAGTTTAATTTACGAGATTTGGGGTAAAAGTGTAAATATGCAAAAGTTTAGGGGTAAAAATGTAATTTTTTCAAAGTTTGAGCAAATGACTGTTTTGATAAATGTGAATATTAAATAAGTTAAATTTGCTGTTATAGATCAAGAAGAATGAAATTCAGGAGTAGATCGGGGAAAAGAAAAAGTAAATGACTAAATTGTAAAGTTTAGTCACATTTTGTATCGAGGTAAGTTTACAGTAAATAAATGCAATATTCTTATATTTTACATTATTATTGTTAATTTCCAGCATTTATATACTTATTTTTTTTTAGAATATTTAAAGTCGAATTAAAGGCGAAGTAGCAGAGAAAAAGCATTAGGAAGCCCTGTTTGAACCTTAGGAATATTAGGATATTGGGGTTGACAGGATAGGATAGAAATGAGCCATGTAAGTCCATATCAGATATATGGCTTTGGAGACAGGAATGAGCCATGTAAGCCCATATTATATATATAAATATGGCATTGGAGATAGGAATAATTCATGTAAGTCCATGTCGAAGACATGACATTGGCAGGATATTGATAGACAGGAACGGCCCTAGTATCCTTAGTATTTCGAGTGATTCAACGGGTCATTGTATATGTTAAATCATAGTGAATTATCAGCAAAAAGGAAAGGTAGATTATATTTATGAATAGTGAAAGGTCAGGTAAGAAAGAAGGTAAGTGAGTAAAGAAGAAGGTAGAAAATGAGAACACTACAAGAAAATAGACTTGTAGCGGCGCTTCTAGTGGCGTTTTAATCGAAAACACCACTAAAAATTGAATAAATCGAGTATTAGCGGCGTTTTTGGAAAAACACCGCTATAGATCGAGAATTAGCGACGTTTATAAGAAAGCGCCGCTATAGGTCTACCTATAGCGGCGTTTTTATAAAAACGCCACTAAAAGATTAAGCCGAACGACGTCATTTATTGTGAGCTTCAGTGGCAATAGCGGCGCTTTTTCAGAAATGCCGCTATAGGTTTGAGTATTAGCAGCGTTTTCCAGAAAGCACCGCTATAGGTCGACCTATAGCGGTGTTTGTTTAAAAACGCCGCTAAAAGATTAAGCTTAACAGCGTCGTTTATTTTGAGCTTCAGTGGCAATAGCGGCGCTTCCTCAAAAACGCCGCTATAGATTGAGTATTAGCGGCGCTTTTTAAAAAACGCTGCTATAGATTTGAGTTTTAGTGACGCTTTTAGAAAAACGCCGCAATAGATTTGAGTTTTAGCGGCACTTTTTGGAAAAACGCCGCTATAGATCTAAACTATTTTAAGGTTTATAGATTATGGGTTTAAGGGTTTGGTTTAGGGTTGATGGTTTATGTTTTGTGATTTTGGGTTTTAGAGATTGTAGTTAAAGGTTTAAGGTTTGGATTAATTAGTATTTTTAATTTATATATTAAATAATCTATTATATAGTTGTAAAAGAGATAATATAAAATTTAATATATTAAAAATATAACAAATTATTTATTGAAAAATAAATAAATAAAAAGTAGCAAATTGATATGGATAGGTAACTATCTATTTTGGATAGGACCAAATTATAACAAATTAAATAAGGTCTTATTTTTATTTTGATTTCGATTTTATTTTGATCATATCTGAAACTGACTTTATAAACAATATAAATTAACTACGCCATTCTCTAAACCCTAACTCCAATAAAACCCTTAAATAATTACCAAACTTTTAATCCCTAAGTCTCAAACCATAAACCCTTAAAACTCTAAACACTACCCTAACTATAAATCTTAACTCATTAACCCTGACTCCTAACCCTTAACCCCTAAACCCATAAACTATAGACCTTAAATTTGAAACCCTAAATCATAAACCCTAAATTAATGACACGTAGAAAAAAATGAAAATAAAAACATATAAAAATATATGTTAAAAATGAAAAAAATTATATAGTATATATTATTTAAAATAATTTTAAAGCTTTTTGGGTATAATATGATTGATTGTTTGTCAATTTATATATTAAATAAATTCTTATATAATCATAAAAGAGATGATATTAATTTTAAAATATTTAATTAATTATCATTATTATAGTTTAAGGTTTATGCATGGTTTAGGGTATATATGGTTTAGGGTTTATGGTTTATGGATTATGACGAGTTAATATTTTAAGGTTTATGGATTATGCATGGGTTTAGGGATTATGGGTTTAGGGGTTTATGGTTTATGGGTTAATATTATTTTAAGGTTTATGGATTACTGATTGTTGATTTAAGGATTATGGTTTATGGTTTAAGGGCTAAAGGTTTAGGGATTTGGGGTTTATGGTTTATGGGTTAACATTTAAAGGTTGAGGGTTTAGGGGTTAAAGGGATATGGTTTAGGGTTTAAGGTTCAAAGGTTTAGGGATTAAGGGTTTATAGTTTAAGGTTTAAGGGTTTAGGGGTTAATGGGACATGATTTAGGGTTTAGTATTTAAATTTTAAGGTTTAAGGATTAATGGTTTAGGGTTGAGGGGTTTAGGGATTAAGGGGACATGGGTTAAGGGTTTAGGGTAATTAGTGTTAAAAAATTTAATTAAAATTTGAAATACTATTATTTAAAATAATTAATTTTAAAGTTTTTTAGGGTGTATGACTGATTTTTTTAATTTATGTATATTAAATAATTTTAAATTTTAATGATTTCAAATTTTCAATAATTTTCAAGATTTCAAATTTTATGTAGTTCTTTTAAATATTAGTTAAATTTTAAAAAATTATTTATTTAAATAAAAAAATTAAAATACTATTATTTAAAATAAAATTAATGTTTTTTGGCTATATAACTTATTGTTTTTTATTTATATATTAAATAATTTAAATTTTTAAAGGCATTAGCGGCGTTTTCCATAAACGCCGCAACAGGTATGCAATAGCGGCGTTTTTGAAAAAGCGCCGCAAAAGATCATCATGTTTTAAAATTAAACGGCGTCGTTTTATAGTATTTGTTAGTGGCGTTTGTGTAAAGCGCCGCAATAGGTTCGGATTTAGCGGCGCTAGTTTATAAACGCCGCTAAAGTTGATTTTTGTTGGAAATTGGCCTGCATGCAGCATGTGAAGAAGCCAAAGTGTCAACATGCAGCCCATACAAATTCAAGCACTTAAGTTATCCGGGTAAAGTATGTGCAAGAATTCAAACACATAAGTTTCCCGGGTAAAGTACGTGCAACTGAAGATGTTAATGCTACTGTTTCATCTCAGTTTCATTTTGTTTCTTTTTAACAATGTTTTTGTAACTTAGTTCATTTTTAATTATGTTTGGATGACAAGTTGATGTAACTTGATGGTCATAGAGCTGGTTACCAGCTTTGTTTAAGTGTGCAAGTAATATCACCTAGTTCCAATGTAATAAGTGGAGTTAGGTAGTGTTTAGGTGATGAATTTGTTGATCTTTTGACTAGGCAATGACTGGTATATGTAATGGCTTTGAGCCAAAGTTTCTTATGAATGAAATCATCAGATTTTCTTCCATATGCTCCATTCTTCCTTTGCCTTCTAAAAATTCTAAGTTCTGTTCTCCATTCTTGACAGTAGCTAAAAGCTTGAACTTCAAGCATTTTTCTTTCATATTTTACCCGGGTATAATACGTTGCTGCTGGTGCTCTGTTTGAAATTCTTCCTTACCCGGTTAAAGTGTGCTCAAAACCCAACAATTTTGTTTATATTAAAAACGTCGTCGTTTTATTGGTTTATTAGTGGCGTTTTGGTAAAACGCCGCAAATGACAAATTGTTTTGGTCAAACCATCGTCGTTTTGCTGCCTTATTTTTTACCCAGACAAAAACACTTAACATTTTCCCCGTTCTCCCCTTCATTTCCCCTATTTTCCTTAGTCCCAAATCCCTAAAGAATTATCGTGTCTTCTTCCCCAATTTGACATCTGAAAAAACTATCTTTTTCCCCAATTTGAAATCCCTAAAAATCACCCTTCCCACTGGCCATTGATTTCCCATCTATAGAAAATCAGATTAACAAAGGCACAGGTTTCAAAAGTCGGCTTTAGGGTTGAAGAAAATAGTTCAAGGTAAAGAATTAGGGTATTTACTAATATTTTTGTATTAGTATTACTTTTTGTTATGGATTTAGATATTTTTTGCAATGAACAAGAATTTGCTGCGAATTTCAGTTTTCGGGCTTTGAAGATTGGTGAGCTTTTGTGCTTTAGAAGAATAGCAGACTGGGGTGTGTTGGATCGACGCCGGCCAAATGAGACGGTGATGGTTTTTCATTTTACTTGCTGTTTTTTTTCTTTTCCTTTTGTTTTTCCTGTTTGGTTTCTGAGAAAATCGTGGGAAAATTGGAAGCTTAAAGGGACAATGACAGCATCGTTGAATTGATTGAGCCCAAGAAAACTTTGAGCTATTCAGTTTAAGTTTCTGATATTTTGCTAACCAGCTAAAAGGCTGCAACTTTTTTTTCCCATTTTTGTTTAAAAAATTTTCAATTTTTTTGAAGTTTGAAGAGATTAACAACATTTTGGCTATTGAGTTCTACCATAATTATAGTTTTTTTCCTGGAAATATTAAAAAACAAAAACTTAAAAAAAACTTAAAATTCCTTTTTAATTGTATAAATAATGTTGTTATTAACTTAATTTGAATACTTAGATATTAATTTGAAATTTTTCTTGGAGTTGCAAATCGCATTATTTTTGTTAATCATTATCTTCTAATTTTGCAAAAAGATTGAACACACATGGAACATTATGCTATCTTTTGTAGTATTTTAGTATTTCAGTATTTGAATTCATTAACTTTTTCTGATTAACATGCGGTATGAACTCATACTTCTCCATTTGCTTTTTTTTTTGGTAGCATTTTAGTATTTCAATTCATTAAACTCTCTCTGATGAACATGCTGTATGAACTCATACTTGTCGATTTGCATTTGAAGTATATATGTAGTTAATCATATCGTGGACGATTTGGTTCTGATAGGGAATGCGAAAGAGATTCGAAAGCCAAAACAATTTGAATAAACTAATATTGTATGAAAAGTTAAATTTGTATTTGGTTTTGAATGGTCGAAGTTGGAATGATAGAAAATAGAGGAATTCTGATTTTACATTCGCTTTGAACAGTATATATATATTTTTTTATATATTAGGTGAGTGTTTGAATTGGTGGAGGCAAATGGTTTAATGGCTACGAATTCATGAGTTGAATAGTAGTGTGCATTATTTGATGAATTGCTTGAAAACAATTCGAATTTGATCAAAGTTTAGCTAGATTGGTTCATGTATTTATCTGTAATAGATGGTATCTAACAGGTCTGGAGTTAGCTAGTTTTGTTGTGTATATATATTTGGAGTTGAAAAAATTTAGAGATTTGTTTGGGATTTTTTAGAGTTTTAGTAGTTTTTGCTAATTGATGGTACTGAAGTAAAGTGAATCTCAGTGAAATTGTGGGAATTTTTTATTATCTTTCTTTGCCTTTGTATAAATATAGAATTCCATCTGTACACCAAAGTTCATAGGGAGCTACATTTTTGGACAACTTTTAGTTTTTATTGCTGTCAAAAAACAATGATTTGATCGGTTGTGGGCTTCAATTGGTGTGTGGTTTATAAACTCTTGCAATTTTTCTAGTTGCAAATCCTATTTGTATTATAATTGTCAAGAGTAATTAAGGTTTGGTGTTAACTGTAATATATATTGGTACAATGATGATTGTAAACATATAGATCACAAATCACAATTTCAAATTTGATGCATGAGATTTAATTAAACCATTGATTTTCACATGCATTCCAAAAGGGAATATATTAGTTGTTTTTGGCTGCATTTTATACTATATTTGTTGTATTTGGTTGGATTTTAATGCAGGAAGAACTGGATATTAGTGAAAAAAATATATTGCAAATCTGTCAAAATTTGCGGCGTTTGTGGGAAAAGCGCCGCTAAAAGTAATGGCTTTTAGCGGCACTTGCCAAAAAGACGCCGCTAAAAGTAATGGCTTTTAGCTGCGCTTGCCAAAAAACGCCACTAAAAGCCATGACTTTTAGCGGCGCTTCCCAAAAAACGCCGCTAAAAGCCATGACTTTTAGCGGCCCTTGCCAAAAATCGCCGCTAAAAGCCATGACTTTTAGCGGCGCTTTTTTAAATAAATGCCACAAATTTTTGTGGCGTTACCTATAGCGGCGTTTTTTGCAGCGTTTTAAAAAGCACCGCAAAAAGTTTTAGTGGCGCTTAAAAGCGCTAAAGGCTAAAAAAACGCGCTAAAAGTCTATTTTCTTGTAGTGGAAGGAAAGAAAGTTTATGAGGCTATGTAACTTGATGTATATTTATTCATTATGTTGAATGTTGTAATTTATTTGCTTGTAAGCTTACTAAGCCTAGTGCTTACTCTCTTATTTTTTTTTCTTATAGTTTTTATCAAGCCACTCAGGGATCGAAGGAAACGTCGGAGACCCGTTCTCACTATCGAAGAAATTACATTGGTATAGTTAGACGTTTCGTTTTGTGTATGGCATGTATAGGAACTTGGTTTCTTTTGATATGATATGATCAATGAATGATGTGTAAATATTTGCTAGTGATTAGCTAATAGAATGGCTGATGATATACATGTTTAATAGTATGTATGATTAAGTAGTAACTATCACATGAAAATTATGAAAAATGTGAAAGTAACTTAAAAATAGATTCAAGTATCAGAAAAATGTGATTTTAAAAAATCACAAAAATTTGTGGAGACATGGTTTGATAGTGAATAATATATGAAATTAAATCTCATTGTGTCTATTTTTATATGGAATAAGCAAAGCAGGTAAAGGTTTTGTATTTTATAAGATATTTGAGTTTTAGTGAAATAGGGCCAGAGCGATTTCTGGATCCCTTGTTTCAACTTTAGAAATTTGCCATAAATTTTATAAAAATAATTAGGTGGTGTACTTTATATGGTTAGAATCCTTATTGAATATATTTTTAATAGAAACATACGGTATTGTCATATGAAATTTTTACAGGGAGAAAAGTGGTTCGTAGTAAGTAGAGGTCAGTGTAGTCGAATTCTGAAACAGGAGTAAATTTAACTAATAAACTGTACTAATTGGCTGAACCAAAAATTCTAGAAAAAAAATTAGTAAATAGATATATGAGTCTAGTTTTAGGGAAAATTTACGGAATTGGATTTAGAGTTTTTTAACTCGATATATGAATTTTTAAGCAACCATGACGCAGAAAAACTGTTTATTCCGAAAATTAATATAAGTAGTTAGAATTGTTTAAAAAGGTAAAATAAGATTAGTAACACCTCAAGCTTAACTCCGATGACGGTTTCGGACGTGGGGGCGTTACACTAAGTGGCATCACTTAGCCACTCCTCCACAGGGCTTTTTGATGCTATTTTCCCCTAACTTTATTTAAAAGCCCAACTACATGCCAACCCTAATTCTTTTAATAATTAAACTATAATTTCATTTACCCCTAAGTTTGAATTAAGACCTACTATAATTATCATTGGGCCAGAAATATAAAACACAATTTTTATCAAAATCGAAAACAAAGAAAGTTCGGGATTTCGAGATTTTTGGGTTTCGAGATTTTTTGGTTTCGAGATTTTTGGGGCGTTACAACTCTACCCCCTAAAAGAAATTTCATCCTCGAAATTTACCTTGTTCAAACAGTTGAGGATATTGACGTCGCATCACTTCTTCAGGTTCCCAAGTAGCCTCCATAGCCTTGTGATTCCGCCAAAGTACTTTGACCAATGGAATGAACTTCCTTCCCAATACTTTGACATCTCGACCAATTATTTGTATGGGCTCTTCCTCGAAAGCCAGGTCTGGCCTAACCTCAATTTCTTCCACCGCCACGACATGTGAAGGATCTGAGCGATACCGCCTTAGCATGGAAACATGAAACACGCAGTGGATCTGGCTTAGTTCAGGAGGTAACTCCAGCTGATAAGCGACTGGCTCGATCTGTCTTACCACCCGATATGGCCCAATAAAACTTAGGCATAGCTTTCCCTTTCGTCCAAACCTTAACTGTAACACCCCAAACTCGGCCTAGACGCTATGGCCGAATCTGGTGTGTCACATTGAAGTGTTTTAGCAAAAATCGTGTTTTCATTTAAAACCCTTCTTAAAATAAAAGAAACCTTAATTAACTTAAAACAAACACCTTCAGTTACGAAAGCCTTGTTTAAAACATCTGATTAAAAAAACTTAGTTGCGGAAACGTAGAAGACATACTATAATTTAAGAAATCCATGTTCAACTTCTCGCAATTACATTGAAAATAATAATAATTCAAGTAATAATAACACAATGAAAACCTTATTACAATCTAGTCTGGAACATACTTAAAAAGAAGTAAAAACTTAAATGCTTAAAAAAACCTAAGTCCAAATCATCTTGCTAGCTAGCCACCCAGAGTCCCTCCAAACATCGAACTTTCTACTAAGCATCACCTGAAAATAAAATAAAAGAGGGGGCCAGTTTTCGCAAACTCAGTGTGTACAACCCTCGACAAAAACAAGCATTCAAAGAAAAAACATCATTCATCAATCATACAATGCAATCCCATCCAAATTATCCATCCGCTACACACCGGCTCTGTTCCCCGTCACACTATGTGGGGATATAAATATCGACCCACCCAACCCACACACCATGGTAGCCCGATTGCGGAACTACCTTCATTTACATATTGGGCTTTAAAAGCCGTAGGTGGATCCACGATTGTCAAGCAACCATGCGATCCTCATATACTTCCTCCGTTCCGTAGTTCCCAACCCATATGAAACCTAAGCAGAAGATCATATGTATGCATGTCGCATCCACAAAACTTACATTCAACACCTAGGGGTATTTTGGTCATTTTTTCCCTTAGGGACATTTCGGTAATTTTTCTTTAATTACGGTTTTCACTTATCTTGGCCCGTTAACAAGTCCCGTAAGCTAAGATGAACGAATACTATGCACCAAGTAGGATTCCAAAAAAGAGGAGGTGGGTCATTAAGACCGCTTAAGTACCAAGCTCTCCCTAGATCCAATCCTAGACATGCATATACCCGTTGCCACACCTTAACCCTATGAGTTGTGCACGGTCGCAAATAATTATTAAGTTTTATGTAGTTATCATATTCTAGGCCCAAAACCCCTTACAAAGCTCAATCAAATTCACATACCTGTATTTGGCCTATTAAGCCCAATCATATTCGTATGGCCCATTAGGCCCAAATCACCTGTGTATGGCCCATTAGGCCCAAATCACACTTATATGGCCCGTTAGGCCCAGTCACATTCATATTCATGCTCACAAACAAATTCCTATCACAAAGCATCAATATTAAGGTTTTTTGCCTCTTATAGGCCCAACAGTCCATTGGGCCCATTTAGCCCATTTCGGCCCATATGGCCAAATCACAACCCAAGTCCACGGAATCACCCATGGGCCTTAGGCAACCTATCGGTTTCCCCCTTACGGGTGTTCGCGCACTCGCAAGACTACCGTAGCCAAATTTTTGGGTTTTCGACATTTCGGCATTTCGGCTTTTCGGCTTTTGCCGATCTACTTGTGTGTGCAGTGTATGTACACACCCGGTAAGCAAACGTGCTGCGATTCCCTTAGTCGCCAACCTACAAACGATATCACCCTTCAATTAATCACATGCTTAATACTTATTTACTCAAATATAGAAACCTCACCTTAACCTTACCTTAAGCCCAATCCTTCGCTTTTTCCTTGTTCACGTATTTCCTAGATCTGCACAAATCTTAACTATTAAAACCTGAATAATAGGTGACTCGTATCCAACACAAGTCTCCTTACCATAACTATGACCATTCGGCCACCCTAGCCAATGGGAGAAGAATACTTACCAAAACCGCAACACCTTAAGGAGCAATTCGGCAGAGAGTGAAAAACCAAGATTCGATACTAATTCCCTACCAAAGTTGATTAGAAAGAGTGAGGGACAATAAAATATACTAAACAAAGAAAACCGATTGGAAGAGCGACACTTACACTAGATTCGGTCAAAAAGTATTCGGCCCTTAAAAGATTCAGTTTTTCGACTTTTTAAACTAAGTCTGGTGAATAAGGTTTATTTAGTACAGATTAAAGAACAAAAGTAGAATAAAAAATCGGCTAAGTGAAACAGAGGAGAATAAAAATCTGCAGAAAGAAAAAAAAGTAAAATATAGGGTTTTCGACTTTTTGGATCTTGAAGAGAAAAGGGTTTCTGGCACAAGGTGAAGAAGAATTTCGGCAGTAGCTTAGAAACCTTGTATTCGGCCCCTATTTGTAGCCCTTATAGCCGAATTTTCCATGCCCAATTCCCAATTCGGCTCCATCACTTCTCCCTTCTCATCTCTTTGTTTTTCTCCCTAATAACCCCTTGATGTTTTCCTTAATTTTCTCTTCTGAACACTACCCTTGGAGTCCATTTTCAAGCCACTTCCAACCTTCTAGAAGGCCAAAATTAAACTTCTAAAAATACTAAGCTAGGATTCGAACCTTGGATCTCCTTGCTAGCTACTAACGCCACGTCCCTACTCCCTAAGTGGCGTCACTTAGCCACTCCTCCACAAGGCTTTTCTATGCTATTCTTCCCATATTTTTATTTAAAAGCCCAACAACTTGCCAACCCTAATTCTTTTAATAATTAAACTATAATTTCTTCTACCCCTTGATTCAAGATCAAACCTTAATTAAGACCTGCTATAATTATCACTTGGCTTGGAATATAAAACACAATTTTTATCAAAACCGAAAACAAAGAAAGTTCGAGATTTTCAGACTTTTGGGTTTCGGGATTTTTGGGGCATTACAACTCTACCCCCTAAACGAAATTTCGTCCTCGAAATTTTACCTGATTCAAACAGTTGAGGATATTGATGTCGCATTGCTTAGGTTACACCACTACACTTCTACTACACACTCTATTTCTAATTTCAAAATAGATAGATCGCACACTACGGATAAAGTTCGTACTAGTATGGCCAGAGCCTTTTCTACTCCAACATCGGGCATATGGCCCGATGCTGACGATTCAGCCCTAACACTTCCGCGGCCTCGGCCACGGCCTTTTGCACCTCTTCTAGCACTCATCATCGATTCACGTATTATCTGGATTAAAATTTTATGAAGTTTTAGTTACTTTAATAATTACACTGATGTTTTATGAAAATATTTAAAGAGAAGATCATTTTCGAAAATCCTCTACAGTTTTTAGATCCTACGGGCTTTAGTTCCATTCTAACCATCATCTAAAGTAGCCCTCTAGCTATCTACTGTATAACAATTTAAACAAACTTAAATAAAAGTTCTTACTTGGTTCGATGTCGAAGACTCAGTGTGCCACTCAGCAAGATTTCTCTTTTTCCAAAGCATCACGATCCCAAAATATTTTTAAAATCTAAAAAGAAGCCAAATAATAATAAGGCCCACTTTACAGCCCGAGTTTTGCAACCTGGTTCTCATACCACTAAATGTAACACCCCGAACCCGGCCTAGACGCTATGGCCGAATCTGGTGTGTCATATTGAAGTATTTTAGCGAAAACCGTGTTTTCATTGAAAATCCTTCTTAAAATAAAAGAAACCCTAATTAACTTAAAAAGAAAACACCTTCAGTTACGAAAACCTTGTTTAAAACATCTGATTAAAAAAAATTAGTTGCGGAAACGTAGAAGACATACTATAATTTAAGAAATCCATGTTCAACTTCTCGCAAATACGTTGAAAATAATAATAATTCAAGTAATAATAATACAATGAAAACCTTTTTACAATCTAGTCTAGAACATACTTAAAAAGAAATAAAAACTTAAATGCTTAAAAAAACCCAAGTCCAAATCATCTTGCTAGCTAGCCACCCAGAGTCCCTTCAAACATCAAACCTTCTACTGAGCATCACCTGAAAATAAAATATAAGAGGGGTGAGTTTTCGCAAACTCAGTGTGTACAACCCTCGACAAAAACAAGCAATAAAAAAAAAACATCATTCATCAATCATGCAATGCAATCCCATCCAAATTATCCATCTGCTACACACCGGCTCTGCCCTCATCACACCATGTGGGGATATAAATATCGACCCACCCAACCCACACTCCATGGTAGCCCGATTGCGGAACTACCTTCATTTACATATTGGGCTTTAAAAGGGGTCGGTGGATCCACGATTGTCAAACAACCATGCGATCCTCATATACTTCCTTCGTTCCATAATTCCCAACCCATATGCAACCTAAGCAAAATATCATATGTATGCATGTCGCATCCATAAAACTTACATTCAACACTTATGGGTATTTTGGTCATTTTCGCCCTTAGGGGCATTTCGGTAATTTTCCCTTAATTACGATTTTCACTTATCTTGGCCCGTTAACAAGTCCCGTGAGTTAAGATGAACGAATACTATGCACCAAGAAGGATTCTAGAAAAGGAGAGGTGGTTCATTAAGGCCGCTTAAGTACCAAGCTCTCCCTAGATCCAATCCTAGACATGCATATACCCGATGCCACACCTTAACCCTATGACTTGTCCACGGTCGCAAATAATTATTAAGTTTTATGTAGTTATCATATTCTAGGCCCAAAACCCCTTACAAAGCTCAATCAAATTCACATACCTGTATCTGGCCTATTAAGCCCAATCATATTCATATGGCCCATTAGGCCCAAATCACCTATGTATCGCCCATTAGGCCCAAATAAAATTTCTATGGCTAGTTAGGCCCAGTCACATTCATATTCATGCTCACATACAAATTCCTATCACAAAGCATCAATATTCAGTTTTTGCCTATTATTGGCCCAACAGCCTATTGGGCCCATTTAGCCCATTCCGGCCCATATGGCCAAATCACGACCCAAGTCCATGGAATCACTCGTGGGCCTCAGGCAACCTATCGATTTCCCCCTTACGAGTGTTCGCGCACTCGCAAGACTACCGTAGCCAAACTTTTGGCTTTTCGGTATTTCGGCATTTCGGCTTTTCGACTTTTGCCGATCTACTTGTGTATGCAGTGTATGTACACACCTGGTAAGCAAACGTGCTGCGATTCCCTTAGTCGCCAACCTACAAATGATATCACCCTTCAATTAATCGCATGCTTAATACTTATTTGCTCAAAAACTGAAACCGCACCTTAGCCTTACCTTGAGCCCAATCCTTAATCGCTTTTAACTTGATCACGTATTTCCTAGATCTGCACAAATCTTAACTATTGAAACCCGAATAATAGGTGACTCGTATCCAACACAAGTCTCCTTACCATAACTATGACCATTCGGCTACCCTAGCCAATGGGAGAAGAATACTTACCAAAACTGCAACACCTTAAGAAACAATTCGACAGAGAGCTAAAAACCAAGATTCGATACTAATTCCCTATCGAAGTTGATTAGAAAGAGTGAGGGACAATAATCGATACTAAACAAAGAAAACCGATTGGAAGAGCAGCACTTACACTAGATTCGGTCAAAAAGTATTCGTCCCTTAGAAGATTCGGTTTTTTGGGTTTTCAAACTAAGTATGGTGAATAAGGTTTATTTGGTACAGATTAAAGAAGAAAAGTAGAAGAAGAAATCGGCTAAGTGAAACAGAGGAGAATTGAAATCGGCAGAAAGAAAAGAAAGTAAAATAGAGGGTTTTCGGCTTTTTCGATCTTGAAGAGAAAAGGGTTTCTAGCAACAAGGTGAAGAAGAATTTCGGTAGTAGCCTGGAAACCTTGTATTGGGCCCCTATTTATAGTCCTTATAGCTGAATTTTCCATGCCCAATTCCTAATTCGGCTCCATCACTTCTCCCTTTTCATCTCTTCATTTTTCTCCCTGATAACCCCTTGATCTTTTCCTTAATCTTCTCTCCTGAACACTTCCCTTGGAGTCCATTTCCATGCCACTTCCAACCTTCTAGAAGGCCAATATTAAACTTCTAAAAATACTAAGCTGTATTCGAACCTTGGATCTCTTTGCTAGCTACTAACGCCACGTTCCTACTCCCTAAGTGGCGCCACTTAGCCACTCCTCCACAAGGCTTTTTGATGCTATTTTTTCCCAATTTTTATTTAAAATCCCAACAACTTGCCAACCCTAATTCTTTTAATAATTAAACTATAATTTCTTCTACCCTTTGATTCGAACTCAAACATTAATTAAGACTTGCTATAATTATCACTTGGCTTGGAATATAAAACACAATTTTTATTAAAACTGAAAACAAAGAAGGTTTGGGATTTCAGGACTTTTGGGTTTTGGGATTTTTGGGGCGTTACATTAACACTTTCTCCCATGGAGAGACCTTCAGAAAAACTAAGTCTCCTATTGCATACTCTATTTCTTGACGCTTAAGGTCAGCATATGACTTCTGCTTATCCGAGGCCTCCTTCAAATGATCCTAAATCAATTTTAACTTATCCTCAGTATTGGCTACTAACTCAGGGCCCAAAACTCTCCGTTTGCCCAACTCCGTCCAACATGTTGGAGTTCGACACCTTCGTCAATACTGTGCTTCATACAGTGCTATCCCAATGCTTGCTTGGTAGCTATTATTATACGCGAATTTGACTAATGGTAAATAGTCCTCCCAACTACCTCAGAACTCAATCACGCATCCCCTCAACATATCTTCCAACACTTGGATCACCCTTTCTGACTGTCCATCAGTTTGAGGGTGGAAAGCCGTACTGAAATTCAACCTAGTACACAACGCCTCATGCAGCTTCTTCCAAATCGCGAAGTGAAACATGGGACCTTATCAGATATTATGGAAACTGGTACTCCATGCAATCTTACAATCTCCGCCACATACAGCCTAGCCAGCTTTTGCAACAAGTAATCAGTGTGAATCGGTACAAAATGGGTAGACTTGGTTAACCGATCCACTATGACCCATATCGAGTCTTTCTTAGTAGGCGTCAAGGGTAGCCCACTAACAAAGTCCATAGTGATCCTTTCCCACTTCCAGAGTGGAATCTTCATTGGCTAAAGTAATCCCGAAGGCAACTGATGTTCCACCTTCACCTTTTGACAGACCAAACATTTGCTTACTAACTCCATAACCTCGCACTTAAGTCCAAGCCACCAATAAAGCTCGCGCAAACTCCGACACATCTTGTTTCCTCCAGGATGCATTGCGTAGAGATCGCTATGTGCTTCCCGCAGAATAGACTGCCTTAGATCATCGTCCTTTGGTATACACATTCTCCCACAGAAACACAATACTCTTTCACCATTTATCCCAAAGTCCGATGTCTCCCCACTCTCCACTTGTTTAAAGCGAGCACTCAAAGTCTCATCCACTAATTGCTTACTCCTTATCTGCTCGACCCACACCGGCTTTACTTGAAGCTCAGCTAACAAGCTACCATCATCCAACAAGCTTAAACGGGTGAGCGTAGCTCTCAAGTCTGACTTAGCCCTACGACTCAACGCATCGGCTTCCACATTCGCTTTGCCAGGGTGGTATTCAATCGTACAATCATAATCCTTCAATAACTCCACCCACCTACGTTTCCTAAGGTTTAGCTCCTTTTGGATAAGGAGGTACTTCAAACTCTTGTGGTCCGAATAGATTAGGCACTTTTCCCCGTATAAGTAATGCCTCTATAGTTTGAGCACGTACACCACCGTAACTAGCTCGAAATCATGGGTTGGGTAATTCACCTCGTGAGTCTTAAGTTGTCATGACGCATACGCAACCACCTTTCCTTCTTGCATCAATATGCAACCTAAGCCTATATGCAACACGTCACTATAAACCGTAAACTCTTTCCCAGGCACTGGCTGAATCAACACAGGGGCCTCAGTTAAAACTTTCTTAAGTTTTCCAAAACTCTCTTGCTGCTTGTCCATCCAAACAAATGGTACCCCTTTCCTCAACAACTTAGTTAAAGGTGCAGCAATTACGGAAAAGCCCTCAACAAACCGCCTATAGTATCCTACCAAGCCTAGAAAACTTCAGACTTTCGATACCGTCTTGGGTGTTTTCCAGTCTAACACCGCTTCAATTTTTCGAGGATCCACCTTAATCCCCTCGGCTGACACCATATGTCCTAGAAAAGTAACCTCCCTTAGCCAAAATTCACACTTACTGAATATGGCATACAACTGCTTCTCCCTCAAAGTCTGCAACACAATCCTTAAGTGTGCATCATGCTCATCCTCATCTTTTGAGTACACCAAAATGTCATCTATAAAGACTACCACGAACTGATCCAAGTAGGGTTGGAAAACCTGATTCATGAGATCCATGAAAGCGACAGGTGCATTCGTCATTCCGAATGGCATCACCAAGAACTCGTAGTGCCCATAAAGAGTTCTGAAAGCTGTCTTTTGAACATCTGCATCCTTAACCATTAGTTTATGATACCCCGAACATAGGTCAATCTTCGAGAACACTGAAGCTTCTTAAACTGATCAAAAGATCATCGATTCTCGGTAGAGGGTACTTGGTCTTAACAATTAACTTGTTTAACTGTCGATAATCGATACACATTCGCAAGGTTCAGTCTTTCTTCTTCATGAATAACACCGGTGCTCCCCATGGAGACACACTTGGTCGGATGAACCCTCGATCCAACAATTCCTAAATCTGTGCCTTAAGTTTTACCAACTCCTTTGGTGCCATCCGATAAGGAGCGATAGATACCGGAGCCGCCCCAGGTAACAACTTGATTCCAAATTCCACTTCTCTGCTGGGTGGCAACCCAGAAACTCCCTGGGAAAGACATTCGGAAATTCTTTAACTATTCTCAACTCCTTAACAGTAAGGCTCTTAGCCTCCATATCACTAATATAAGACAAAAAAGCTTCGCATCCCTTTCATACTAACTTCTCGGCTCTTAATGCTGAAATCACGTTCGACAAATAGTTTCAGAGTTCACCAATCACCATTACTTCCTCATCCTCCGCCGTTCTTAACACCATTCGCTTTGCAATGCAATCTAAGGTGGCTCGGTGCTTCACCAGCCAATCCATACCTAAGATTAAGTCGAATTCGCTAAACGACAGTTCCATCAAATCTGCTAAAAAGGTAACCCCTTGGACTACTAAGGGTACCTCCCTAAACATTTTATTCACTCCTACAGACTGCCCTAACGGACTTATCATAGTCATCTCATTCACAATAATCTCAAACATATCACCCAAAGACTCAGTCTTATTGCATGCAACATATGAATACGTCGATCCAATATCAATCAAGGCTGTGTAAAATAACTCATTTATAAAGAACATGCCTGTTATCACATTTGGGGCATCCTCGTCTTCTCGATGATGAGCAGCATAAACCAAAGTTGGCTGTCTCACCTCAGCATGGCCCGCATTTCGGGCCTGGGGCTCCGCGTCCACGTCCATTGCCGTTACCGCCCCTGGCCTGTCCACGACCCCTTGGTGGTAGCTGTCTATCCCTTGGTGGCTGAGCACCTCCTTGACCCACTACTGGCTCTCGACCTAGCGTTCGAGGGTAATCCTTAATCCTATGCTCCATAGACCCACAAGCGAAACAAGCTCCCATTCTCTTCCAACACTCGCTTCCATGCCTTCTCCCACAATCAGCACAAGGTGGCACCCCTGGATTAGTAGCAGGGGGCCCTGCTCTAACTGCCCCATTATTTCTCGCCCTAGCCCTAAGCCTCTGTCCAACACCCGGGGACTCAGCCTCCCTCTTATTCTTACCCATTTCCTTCTCTTGGTTTAGGCGCTCTGTGCGCTTTACCGCCTCCGCTATCTTTGCTTTCTCCACCAACTCTGAGAAAACTCATTCCCTTTACGGAGCTATCACTACCCTAAGGCTATCCCTGAGCCCATCCTCAAACCTAACGCAACGCTCATACTCCGTTGCCACCATTACCCTTGCATACCTACGAAGGCGTAGAAACTCTGTCTCATACTCTGCCACCGATTTGCTTCCTTTGGTCAAGTTCAGGAACTCCTTCCTCCTAGCATCCACATAGCTTACACCCACATACTTCCCTTGGAATGCAGCTTTGAAAAACTCCCAAGTGACCCGCTCCGATTGGATGCCCTCTTTCATTGTCAACCACCAATTGTAGGCTTCCTCCCTAAGCAATGACACCGCCCCTTTCAACTTTTGCTCAAGTGAGCAGTCCAAATCCTCCATTATCCCTTCAGTGGCCTCCAACCAATATTCTGCCACATTAGGAGCCACACCAGCCACGCCCTTGAAGATCTCAGCCTCATTTGAATGAAGTCGTTTCGAAATGGACCCCCGATTTTCGCTGCCATTATTGGGCCCAACGACCCTTTCCAAAATTCTCAGCATTGCCTGCAACAATGCATCTTCTCCCGCGGCTTGATCATATGATCCATTCCCAGCCACAGCTAAGGGCAGAGCCTTTTCTACTCCAACATCAGGCATATGGCCTGATGCCGACGATTCAGCCCTAACACTTCCGCGGCCTTGGCCACGGCCTCTTATACCTCTTCTAGCACTTATCATCAATTCACATATTATCTGGATTAGAAATTTTTATGAAGTTTTAGTTGGTTTAATAATTACACTGATGTTTTATGAAAATATTTAAAGAGAAGATCGTTTTTGAAATCCTCTACAGTTTCCAGATCCTATGGGCTTTGGTTCCATTCTAACCATCATCTAAAGTAGCCCTCTAACTATCTATAGTATAACAATTTAAACAAACTTAGATAAAAGTACTTACTTGCTTCGACGTTAGAGACTCGGTGTACCGCTCAGCAAGATTTCTCTTTTTCGAAAGCATCGCGATTCAAAATATATATATTTTTTAAAATCCAAATAATAAGTAGAAAAAGAAACCAAATAATAATAAGGCCTAATTCACAGCCTGAGTTTTGTAACCTGGGCTCTGATACCACTAAATGTAACACCCAAAACCCGGCCTAGACGCTATGGCCGAATCTAGTGTGTCACATTGAAGTGTTTTAGCAAAAACCATGTTTTCATTGAAAACCCTTCTTAAAATAAAAGAAACCCTAATTAACTTTAAAAAAAACACCTTCGGTTACGAAAGCCTTGTTTAAAACATTTGATTAAAAAAAACTTAGTTGCGGAAACGTAGAAAACATACTATAATTTAAGAAATCTATGTTCAAGTTCTCGCAATTACATTGAAACTAATAATTCAAGTAATAAGAACACAATGAAAACCTTATTACAATCTGGTCTAGAACATACTTAAAAAGAAGAAAAAACTTAAATACTTAAAAAAAAACCCCAAGTCCAAATCATCTTGCTAGCTAGCCACCCAGAGTCCCTCCAAACACCGAACCTTCTATTGAGCATCACCTGAAAATAAAATAAAAGAGGGGGTGAGTTTTCGCAAACTCAGTGTGTACAACCCTCGAAGGAAACAAGCATTCAAAAAAAACATCATTCATCATTCATGCAATGCAATCCCATCCAAATTATCCATCCGCTACACACCGGCTCCATCCCCCGTCACACCATGTGGGGATATAAATATCGACCCACCCAACCCACACACCATGGTAGCCCGATTGCGAAGCTACCTTTATTTACATATTGGGCTTTAAAAGCCGTCGGTGGATCCACGATTGTCAAGCAACAATACGATCCTCATATACTTCCTTCGTTCCATAATTCCCAACCCATATGCAACCTAAGTAGAATATCATATGTATGCATGTCTCATCCACAAAACTTACATTCAATACCTAGGGGTATTTTGGTCATTTTCGCCCTTAGGGGAATTTCGGTAATTTTCCCTTAATTACGATTTTCACTTATCTTGGCCCATCAACAAGTCCCGTGAGCTAAGATAAACGAATTCTACGCACCAGGTAGGATTTTAGAGAAGAGGAGGTGGGTCATTAAGACTGCTTAAGTACCAAGCTCTCCCTAGATCCAATCCTAGACATGCATATACCAATTACCACACCTTAACCCTTTAACTTGCCTACGGTCGCAATATATTAATTAAGTCTTATGTGGATATCATATACTAGGCCCAAAACCCTTACAAAGCCTAAACAATTTATGGCCCATTAGGTCCAAATCACCTGTATATGGCCCATTGGGCCCAAATCACATTTATATGGCCCATTAGGCCCAAATCACATTTATTAGGCCTAGTCACATTCATATTCATGCTCACATACAAAATCTTATCACAAAGCATCAATATTCAGTTTTTGTCTATTATGGGCCCAACAACCCATCGGGCCCATTTAGCCCATTTCGGCTCATATGGCCAAATGACAACCCAAGTCCATGGAATCGCCCGTGGGCCTTAGGCAACCTATCGGTTTCCCCCTTATGAGTGTTCTCGCACTCGCAAGACTACCATAGCCAAACTTTCAGCTTTCCGGCATTTCGGCTTTTTGGCTTTTCGGCTTTTAGAGAAAAGAGTTTCTGGCAATAGGGTGGTGGAAATTCGGGATTAGCTTCATACCCTAGCATTTAGCACCCATTTATAAGCCTTATAGTCAAATTTTCCCATGTCCAATTCCCCATTCGGCTCCATCACTTCTCCCTTCTCATCTCGTTTTTCTCCTTGATAACCCCTTAACCCCTTCCTTAATTTTCTCTCCTGAACACTTCCCTTGGAGTCCACTTTCACGCCACTTCCATCCTTCTAGAAGGCTAAAATTAAACTTTTAAAAACACTAAGCTAGGATTTGAACCTTGGATCTCCTTGCTAGCTATTAACGCCACCTCCCTACACCCTAAGTGGCATCACTTAGCCACTCCTCCACAGGGCTTTTTGATGCTATTTTCCCCTAACTTTATTTAAAATCCCAACTACTTGTCAACCTTGATTCTTTTAATAATTAAACTATAATTTCATTTACCCCTAAGTTTGAATTAAGACCTACTATAATTATCACTGGGCCAAAAATATAAAACACAATTTTTATCAAAATCGAAAACAAAGAAAGTTAGGGATTTCAGGATTTTTGGGTTTCGAAATTTTTTGGGCGTTACAACACGCCCATGAGGCTGACTGTGTGTAACACACAGCCAAGACACACGCCCGTGTGTCTACCTGTGTAGACAAAAATAAGGCTATTTGCCAATCTTCTTTGCCACCCTTACTTACACAACCTACATAATAGCAATCACAACCAATACAAGACTATTTCATGCATTAAGTTTCGTATGTGCATTTTAGACATCCATGAACACAACATCATTTGCATATATCAAAATGAACATTAGCCATCATTCGAGGCTTAATACAAAATGAGGAATTTATCTTAAGCCAACACATTTGGCCAAATTAATAATGATACAAAACACAAGTCTAGTTCCATATACATGCCATATTCAAAATATAAATCAAACTATATCGAATGCTTCGATTGATAATGTGATCGGAATCTCTGACTTTCGTTGATTCTTGAGCTAGATAGGTGACACTATAAGAAAAAAGAAAAGGAGAGGGAGTAAGCATAAGGCTTAGTAAGTTGTAAATAAATAATTATACAACATGTCTTTACCATTTATCAGGAAACATCATAATATCCAAATGGGCATAAGTAAATCTTACTCATCGATATTCAATACACCATATATCACATGACGAGTTCACATTTCATACGTACCAAATAGGTACTTGTACCACTCACAACACGGTTATAATTTCCTCATTATTTTGAAGTCACAACTTTCACCGTTGACCCATTTGGAATACAATTGGGATAAGATACCGATGCCACGTCCTGAACGTGGTCTTACACATGCTTTCGCATATTTGTACCGATGCCAGGTGCCAGACATGGTCTTACACTGACAGATCTCGTAGCCGATGCATGTCCTAGACATGTCTTACACTAGCACTCATCACAATGCTGATGCCATGTCCCAAACATGGTCTTACACTGGCTCTCATAATATGGCCGATGTATGTCCCAGACATGTCTTACACTAGCTCACACAAGTGACCCAAGAGTCATAGAATGAACATCTGATTTATTTCCTAAGGTTCAAACGAGAATTATACTATCTCTATTCTCATCACATTTTCTCATTTCTACAATCAAGCAATTTATGCTATAACAATCTCAATACAATTCAATCACATATATTATCAACATAGTTGTATTATTTACATACAACTTACCTCGGATTACAAAATGTGGCGACTAGTCGATTTAGTCAATTTGCTTGGCTTTTACCCGTTCTAAGCTCGAATTCGGTATTTCTTGATCTATAATAATAAAATTACTTATTTAGTCACTAAATAGAATTAAGCAATGGACAATATACATCTTTGGTAAAATGACCATTTCGTCCCTAAATTTTGACAAAATGACCATTTTACCCCTAGGCCCAAAAATTAATTTTTATCGAATTTCTTCATTTCTTAAGACTAGCCAAACCATTTTTACTCTTATAGAAACTCTAAATTCCTACTATTTCACATATTTAACATCTATTTTACTACTTATGCAATGTAATCCTTTTAGGTGTTTTCATGCTAACACCTTTCACAAAAGTTGTTTATAAGATACCCAAGACTCATTTTCTTCCATAAAAACTCAACAACCATCACAAATCCTTTCATGAAAAAACCCTAAACTCTTAATCATTTTGCAAAATAGTACTCTCATTTGAAAGCTCATGCTTCAAGGGTCTCAAAAGTACAAAAATATTCAAGAAAAGCCATTAAAGTCACTTGTAAAGGCTTAAAGTTGTTGAAATTTCAAGCTCTTAAAACCCCATTTCTTTGCTAAAAATTTTGATGGTAGTGAAGAAGGAATGAAAGAAAAAGATGATAGCTAGGCTTACGATATTATTATAATACACATGATATCATCAATTACCAAATGTTTCCTTTTCAACATTTTTTATCCCCTCATGGCCGGCCAAGGTATCTAAATAGGGTCTAATTGCCCCTTAAAGACCCTAAATTTTTATCCTCTAGCTATTTGACACCTTTAGCTATCAATTTAGGACTTTTGTACTTTATGCGATTTAGTCTTTTTTCTCAATTAGGCTTCCAAACGCTAAAATTGACTCACCAAATTTTTCATACACTCTTAAAAACATGCTATAACATTTAAATAATAATAAAATAATTTCTCTGACTTCGGATTCGTGGTCCCGAAACCACTATTCTGACTAGGCCCTAAATCAGGCTATTACATTTCTCCCTCCTTAGGGATTTTCGTCCCTGAAAATCTTATAGGTAAATAAATTTGATTACTGATCTCTCATAGTCTCCTCAGGTTCCCATGTGGCTTCCTCGACTCCATCTCTATGCCACAAAACTTTCACAAGTGCTACACTCTTATTCCTCAACTGTTTGACTTCTCGAGCCAAAATCTTGACTGGTTCTTCGCTATAGGTCATGTTCGGATGAATCTCAACTTCTGTTGGCCCAATCACATGCGAAGGGTTTGATCTATATCAGCGTAGCATGGACACATGGAACACATCGAGAATCTTTTCCAATTTTGGTGGCAAAGCCAATCGATAGGCAGCTGGCCCAACTTTCTCGATAACTTCATAGGGTCCTTTGAAACGAGGGCTCAACTTGCCTCTTCTACCAAACCTAAGTACTTTCTTCCATGGGGGTACTTTCAAAAATATTTGATCACCGACTTGAAATTCGATCTCTTTCCATTTCAAATCCTCATAAGATTTCTACCTATCCGTGGCAGCCTTCAAACAGTCGTGAATCACTTTAACTTTCTCTTCGGTCTCATTGACTAAATCAACCCCGTGAATCTGACTTTCTCTTAGCTCAGTCCAGTTTAAGGGCGTTTGACACTTTCGCCCATACAAAGCCTCATAAGGCGCCATTTTCAGACTTTTCTGATAACCATTGTTGTAGGCGAATTCAACTAATGGTAAGTATCTTTCCCAACTTCCTTGAAACTCAAGAACACAACACCGTAACATGTCCTCTAAAATCTAAATCACTCTTTTCGATTGACCGTCGGTTTGCAGGTGAAAAGCCGAGCTAAAATTCAACTTTGTTCCCAAAGCCTCTTATAGCTTTTTCCAAAACCTTGAGGTAAATCTCAAATCTCTATCTAAAATAATCAACAAGGGTACCCCGTGTAGTCTCACAATCTCGAAAACATACAAGTCAGCCAATCTCTCAAAGGAGTAGTCGATACGTACTGGTATAAAATGTGCTGATTTTGTTAGCCTATCAACAATAACCCAAACAACATCCTTTTTCTTAGGGGTTAATGGAAAACCTGTCACAAAGTCCATAGTAATCTGATCCCACTTCCACTCGGGAACCGTAATAGGTTGAAGTAAACCCGAAGGTACTTGATGTTCAGCCTTCACTTGCTGACACACTAGACACTTAAAAACGAACTCTGAAATGTCTCTTTTTATTCCCGACCACTAGTACACTTTTCTCAGGTCGTTGTACATTTTTACACTACCTGGGTGGATGGACAAACAACCATTATGTGCCTCTCGTAGAATCTTCTGAATGAGCTCATTTTCCTTGGATACACAAATTCTATTTTTGAACATCAAATATCCATTGGTGTCAATCTAAAAATCTAATTCAATCCCCGACTAACACTAAGTTCTCTTGGCCTGTAAATTTTTGTCACTGTTCTGAGCTTCACGAATTTCTTGCAGAAACATTGGCCTAGCTCTCAACTCTACCAAAATCGAATCATCATTAAACAAAGCCAAATTGGTGTTTAATGCTCTCAATGCAAATAACGATTTTCTACTCAATGCATCAGCGACCACGTTCGCCTTTCCAGGGTGGTAATTGATAATCAATTCATAATCCTTTATTAGCTCTAACCATCATCATTGCCGTAGGTTCAACTCCTTTTGAGTCATCAAGTAATTAAGACTCTTGTGATCGGTGAATACTCGGCATTTCTCACCATACAAATGGTGTCTCCAAATCTTCAATGCGGACACTATAGCCGCTAGTTCCAAGTCATGGGTCGGGTAATTTCTCTCGTGTGACTTTAGTTGTCTTGAGGCATAGGCTATAATGTTTCCTTCTTGCATGAGTACACACCCCAACCCATTCAAGGAGGCATTGTTATATATCACAAATTCCTTGCCCGACTCCAGTTGCACTAACATTGGTGTTTCGATCAACAAAGCCTTTAATTTTTTGAAACTTTGTTGGCACTTTTTTGTCCATTCGAGCTTGACATTTTTCTGTAATAGCCTTGTCATTGGAGTAGCGATCATAGAAAACCCTTGAACAAACCTTCTATAGTACTTAGCCAAGCCCAAAAAGCTTCGAACCTCTATCACATTCCTCGAAGGTTTCCACTCAATAATACTCAAGATCTTACTCGAGTCAACTCTAATCCCATCGGCCGACACAAGGTGTCCAAGAAATCCAACTTCTTTAAGCTAAAATTCACTCTTACTGAACTTGGTGTAAAGTTGCTTATCTCTCAAAGTTTGTAAAACCGTTCTCAAATGCTCTACATACTCACCCTCATCTCGCGAGTAAATTAGTATGTCATCAATAAAGACCACTATGGACTTAACCAAATACGGTCGAAAAATGCAGTTTATCAAATCCATAAACACCATCAGGGCATTAGTCAAACCAAAGGGCATGACGAGGAACTCGTAATGCCCGTATCTCGTCCGAAACGCAGTCTTCAGTACATCTTGTTCCTTAACCCTTAACTGGTAATATCGTAACCTCAAGTCTATCTTGAAAAATACAGTGGCTCCCTTTAACTGATCAAATAAGTCATCGATTCTTGGTAAAGGATACTTATTCTTTATTTTCACCTTGTCCAATTATTGGTAGTCAATACATAGCCTCATCGAACCATATTTCTTTTTCAAAAATAACACTGGTATACCCCAAGGTGAATAACTAGGTCTTGCGAAACCTTTATCCGTCAACTCTTGTAACTGCACTTTCAACTCTTTCAATTCCATCGTAGCCATCCTATACAGAGTAATCGAGATAGGTACCGTACTAGGGACCAACTCGATACCAAATTCAACTTCCCCAGCTGGAGGTAATTCGGGCAACTCTTTTGGAAACACGTCTATAAACTCACAAACCACTGGCACCAATTCAATTTTTGACTCAGACACTTGAGTAGTCAACGTAAAAATGAGGTATGCCTCATATATTTTTCTGAAATATCTCCTAGCCTACATAGACGATATCACCACAGGTGATTTATTCGGTTCATCTGGTCCAACCCGAATAACATTTCTGTCTTCACATTTCAACTCAATAACTTTTCTCCCACAGTCCACTACAACACTACGAGAAGTCAACCAATCCATCCCAATGATTACATCAAATTCATTAAACGGCAATAACATCAAGTTAGCCGAAAAACAATGACCTCTAATTGTCAAAGGACAATTTCTACACACTTGGTCAACAAGCACATGTCTACCTAAGGATTTGGACACTTTTATTACAATTTCAGTTGACTCTACCATCATGTTCATACGATGTATTAATTCCATACAAATATAGAAGTGGGTAGACCCCGGATCAATTAAAGCAACAACGGATATATCATGAATAGAAAAGGTACCCATGATTACGTCGGGAGATTCTACCACTTCCTAACCACGAATAGTGTAAGTCCTTGTAGGCGCTCTACCCTCGGACCTCACTGCAGCATCTCTTGGCGTGCCTCTACTTGTAGTCCCACTTCCAGGGTTCTTTTGTGGTCTACCCCTCAATGGAGCACTACTTGCCTTTACTTCTTACTTTTTCTCTCCCTCTTCTAACTCGGGACAGTCTCGGATGAAATGGTCCAGTGACCCACATTTAAAACACCTAAAAGGACTATTTTGCATAAGTTGCAAAATAGGCGGTTAGTGTGTAAAATAGTGAGAATTCAGGATTGCCATAGTAGTAAAAAGAGTTTAGATTGGCTTTAAATACGAAGAAATTAGATAAAAATCAATTTTCGGGCATAGGGGTAAAATGGTCATTTTGCCAAGGCCTAGGGGCAAAATGGTCATTTTACCAAAGTTTTGAATTTATGATTGCCTCATTGTGTTTAGTGACTAAATGGATGTATATTGTTATTATAGATCAAGATTTGCCAAAATCGAGCCTAGACCGGGGCAAAGCCAAGCAATCCGAATAAGCCGGGTAGTAAAGTACTTTTTGTAAACCGAGGTAAGTTGTATGTAAATAATACAACTACACTGTTAATACTTGTATTCATATTGTCATTGAATTGATATTGTATCATTGAATTAATATTGTACGAGTTGTTAAGTTTTAAATTGAGAATGCCTTGTAATATTGAGATAGTAGAAATATCCCATTGAAACCTCAGGATATGAACTGGATATTTGTGCCAAGACATTGGGTGATTTCTGCCCCAGTGTAAGACATATCTGGGACATGCTTCAGCCACATTATGAGAGCCAGTGTAAGACCATGTCTGGGACATGGCATCGACACAGAGTTGAGCGCTAGAGTAAGACATGTTTGGGACATGCATCGGCCTCGACAGAGATAGCCAGTGTAAGACGTGTCTGGGACATGCATCGGCTAGGAGTTGTGCTAGTGTAAGACATGTTTGGGACATGTATCAACACGCATATATGAGAGCCAATGTAAGACCATGTCTGGGACATGGCATCGGCAATATATCCCATGTTGAGGTTCATGGAATATCCAGTAGTATTCCAACGGTTCAATGGTGAAAGATATAGTTTAATTTTGATAAAGAAAGGATGATCATGTTGTGAGTGTTACAGGTACCTATATGATAAGCATAAGTAACAAGCTTAATTTATAAAATTAGACTCGAGTAGATGATAATGAGTAAGTTAAGTTATGTTTACCTTTGAGCTTTAAGCATGATGGTAAATGGTGAGATTGTTGTATAGTTATTTATATGGAACTTACTAAGCTTTATGCTTACTCCCTTTCCTTTCCTTTTTCTTTCAGTGTCACCAAGCTAGCTTAAGGATCCCTTAAAGTTAGAGACTTCAATCACACTATCAACCGTAATACTCGGTATAGCTTGATTTATATTTTTGAAGGTGGCATGTATAGGGCTAGATTAGGATGTTGGATTAAGAGAATTATTTATGTATTTTGGCTCAAGTCAAAAGCCCTTCATTTGTATTAAGCCTGGAATAATGGCTATTATTCACTTTGATGAATATATACAATATTCTTTCTACGGATGAATTGGTGTCCATTATGATGAAATTTGTATATTGAAATGATTTTGTGTAGGTTGTGCAAAATGGGTGACAAAATGGCTTGAAAGATAGCCTAGTTTGTCCACACGGGTAAGACACACGGGTGTGTGTCTAGGCCGTGTGTGACACAGGGCTCACACCCATGGGTATGTGTTGTGGTCGTGCGTCCCCTACACTTAAAAATTTAAAGTCATTTTAGTACATGGGCAAGCCACACGGGCGTGTGCCCAGGTCGTGCCATAAAGTCAGTATGCATGCTAGTAGTACACGAGCAAGAGACACGGCCGTGTGTCTCGACCGTGTGAAGGACACGGTTATAGGGTACGGGTGTGTGCTTGGGCCGTGTGGTTTTGGCAGAATGCCCAGGCTTTCAGACACGGGTTCGGGACATGGGCATGTCCCTAGCACACGGCCGTGTGTTCTATATCCACACGGGCGTGTGGAGTCTTGATGCATGAAATTTTTTTAAGTTTTCCATGAGTTCTCGGTTGGGTTCTAAATCACCCCAAATGTATGATTTGGGCCTCGTAAGTCCATATATGAGATAGATTTCTTGTGAAAAGCAGGGTTTTTAAAATTTTTGAAATTTTTTTATGCCCCGGTTTTGTATAGTTGGTTGAGTCAAGAAAGGTAACACCTTGAACCCTGTACCGGCATCGAATACGGGTAAGGGGTGTTACATTTAGTCGTATCAGAGCATGGTTTAGTCAATTCTAGGACTAAACTAGCCAGAGTACGAGTCTAGCTATACATGCCATGTATATGCATATTGATAGTGTGACAATTCCTGACAATTATAAATTGTGTTTATTATAGTAATGGATCTTGATAGAACCACGGCGGATGACGTGGAAAGTAATGCGCCGGCTCCCGTAGAAAGGACTGTGCCGATAAAGAGTGAACCTGTAAGTATGGGCCAAGGCGGAGGGGCTAGGGAAGCCTACCTCCGAATGATGGATGCTTGGTATATAGAGCTCGTTCGTGCAAACTCGAAAACTCTACCACCCCCACCTCCTCCGATTCCTCAATACGCCCCGATGGCTCTATAAGGTGCAGATGTGTTCAGACGAGAGAAGCCTTCGGTAGACAAGATCCGAAAGCAAGGGGCCGATGAATTTTGGGCTAGTGTAGATGATGACCCGGAGAGAGCAGAGTTTTGGCTAGAAAATACCATGAGGGTATTCGATGAGTTGTCATGCACGCTTGAAGAGTGCGTGAAGTGTGCCGTGTCACTTCTATGAGACTCAGCTTATCAGTGGTAGAACACTCTCATGTCTGTAATACCGAGAGAAAGAGTGAAATGGGAATTCTTCCAAGAAGATTTTCGAAAGAAGTATATTAACCAGAGGTTTAAGGACCAAAAAAGAAAGGAATTTCTAGAGTTAAAGCAAGTTGATAAGACTGTGATAGAGTATGAGCGGGAGTTTGTGAAACTCAGCAAGTATGCACGAGAATGCGTATCCACTGAAGCTACTTTGTGTAAGAGGTTTGAGGATGGCCCCAATGAAGACATTCGAGTGTTTGTGGGCATCCTAGAGCTAAGAGAATTCGTGATGCTCATTGAGAGAGCATGTAAAGTAGAAGAGCTGGTGAAGGAGAGAAGGAAGGAGACCATTGAGTCGTGTGATTTAAAGAGAAGACAGATGGGGAAGACGCGTCAGTCCTCCTCCAAGAGGTCAAAAGAGTTTACTACCCAATCGAATACTTCGGTTGGATATTCGAAGAGAAATAAAAATTGACAGAAGCTAAAGCCCAAACTACCTCAGTGGCAAGTGTTGGTAGTGCTCGGCCAAATAGGCCGGAGTGTTCACAATGTGGAAGACATCACTTGGGCGAATGCCAAATAAGCGAGAGGGGTTGTTTCAAGTGTGGGTCACTTGACCACTTTATCCGTGAGTGCCCTGAGATGGACGAGAGAGAGAGAGAAAGCAAGAAGTGAAAGCAAGCAGTGCTCCCTTGAGGGGTAGGCCTCAAAGGAATCCCGGGAGTGGGAATAGTAGTAGAGGTGCACTAAGAGAGGTCGTGATAAGATTTGAAGGTAAATCGCCAGCGAGGACCTATACTATACGAGCCCGAGAAGAGGCAGCGTCTCCAGACGTGATCACGGGTACCTTTTCTATTCACGATATAACTATTGTCGCTTTAATTGACCTAGGATCTACCCACTCTTACATATTTATGGAACTAATACCTCGTATAAACATGCTAGTAGAGTCCACTAAGTTTGTAATAAAAGTGTCTAACCCGTTAGGCAAGCATGTATTAGTGGACCGAGTATGTAGAAATTATCCTTTGCTGATTAGAGGCCATTGTTTTCTGGCCAACTTGATGTTGTTGCCATTTAATGAATTCGATGTAATTCTTAGGATGGATTGGTTGACCTCCCATGGCATTGTAGTGGACTGTGGGAGAAAAGTAAGTTAGTTAAGATGTGAGGATGGAAATGTTCTTCGAGTTGGGCTAGATAAGTCAGATAACTTGTCTGTGTTAGTATCGTCTTTAGCAGCTGAAAGATATTTGAGAAAAGGTTATGAAGCTTATCTAGCTTTTGTGCTGAACACCCAAGTGTCTGAGTCGAAGATTGAGTCAGTATCAGTGGTTTGTGAGTTTATAAACATCTTTCTTGAAGAGTTACCAGGGTTACCCCCAGAGAGAGAGGTTGAGTTTGGTATCGAGTTGGGTCCTGGTACAACGCCAATCTCGGTTACACCTTATAGAATGGCCCCCACCAAGTTAAAGGGGTTGAAAGTGCAGTTGCAAGAGTTAACAGACAAAGGTTTTGCTAGACCGAGTTATTCACCATGGGGTGCTCCAGTGCTTTTTGTGAAAAAGAAGGATGCGTCGATGAGGTTATGTATCGACTACAGATAGCTTAACAAGGTGACAGTGAAGAACAAGTATCTCTTGCCGAGGATCGATGATCTCTTCTATCAATTGAGAGGAGCCACTATGTTCTCTAAGATAGACTTAAGATCGGGCTACTACCAGTTAAGAGTCAAGGAACATGATGTACCAAAGACTGCTTTTCGAACAAGATATGGGCATTATGATTTTCTTGTTATGCCTTTTGGATTGACAAATGCCCCAGCGGTATTTATGGACTTGATGAACCGTATCTTCCAACCGTATTTGGATAGATTCATCGTCATTTTTATTGATGACATCTTGGTTTATTAGCGTAACGAGAATGAGCACGCGGAGCATTTGAGAACCGTGTTGCAGATATTAAGGGATAAGCAACTTTATGCTAAGTTTAATAAGAGCGAGTTTTGGCTCAAAGAGGCTGGGTGACGGGATCAGAGTTGAGCCAAGTAAGATCTCAGCTATTGTGGAATGGAAACCGCCAAGGAATGTAACAAAGGTTCATAGCTTTCTGGGGCTAGTAGGATACTATAGACGATTTTTAAATGGATTCTCCATGATAGCTACACCGATAACGAGGCTACTGCAGAAAGATGTCAAGTTCGAATGGACAGAAGAGTGCCAACAGAGCTTCGAGAAGTTAAAGGCTTTGTTCCCAATTTTAGTGCAACTAGAGTCGGGTAAAGAATTTGTGATTTATAGTGACGCCTCCCTAAATGGTTTAGGGTGTGTACTCATGCAAGAAAGAAAAGTTATAGCCTATGCCTCGAGACAGCTAAAACCTCACGAGAAAAATTATCCGACCCATGACTTAGAGCTAGCAGCTCTAGTGTTCGCCTTGAAGATTTGGCGACACTATTTGTATGGGGAGAAATGTAGAGTATTTACCGATCACAAGAGTTTAAAATACTTGATGACTTAAAAGGAGTTGAATTTGAGGCAACGTCGATGGTTAGAGCAGTTAAAGGATTGTGAGTTAATCATCGACTACCATCCGGGAAAGGCGAACGTAGTCGCCTATGCCTTGAGTAGAAAGTCATTGTTTGCCTTAAAAGCTTTGAACACGCAGTTGATCGTATCTAAGAATGGTTTGATTCTAGCAGAGCTGAGAGCCAGACTGAATTTTATTCATGAAATTTGTGAAGCTCAGAAAGATGACGAGAAACTACAAGCTAAGAGAACTCAATGGGAATCAGAGATTGAGTCAGATTTTCAGGTTGGTATCGACGGATGTTTAATGTTCAGAGATAGAGTTTGTGTGCCTAAAGATAGTGAGCTCATTCACAAGATTTTACGAGAGGCACACAGTGGTTGTTCGTCAATTCACCCGGGTTGTGTGAAAATGTACAACGACCTTAAGAAAATGTATTGGTGATCAGGTATGAAAAGAGACATTTCTGAGTTCGTATCCAAGTGCCTAGTGTGTCAACAAGTAAAGGCCGAACATCAAGTGCCTTCGGGTTTACTTCAACCTATTATGATTCCCGAGTGGAAATGGGATCGTATCACCATGGACTTCGTGTCCAGTTTGCCTCAAACCCCAAAATAGAAAGATACAATATGGGCTATTGTTGATAGACTCACTAAGTCGGCACACTTCCTACTGGTGCGTACCGACTACTCCCTTGAAAAGTTGGTCTACTTGTATGTTTCTGAGATTGTGAGGCTTCATGGTGTGCCGTTATCGATTGTATCTGATCGAGACCCGAGGTTCACGTCGAGGTTTTGGAAGAAATTACAAGAATCATTAGGAACAAAGTTGAGTTTCAGTATGGCATTTCATCCGCAAACTGACGGACAGTCTGAAAGAGTAATACAAATCTTAGAGGACATGTTGAGGTGCTGTGTTCTCGAGTTCAAAGGAAGTTGGGAAAAACACTTACCATTGGTTGAATTCACCTACAACAACAGCTATCAGTCGAGTCTAGAAATGGCGCCTTATGAGGCTTTGTACGGGCGAAAGTACCAAACGCCCCTATTCTGGACTGAGTTGAGAGAGAGTCAGATTCAAGGGGTTGATTTGATTAAAGAGGCTGAGGAAAAAGTTAACGTGATTCGTGACCGTTTGAAAGCCGCCTCGGATAGACAAAAATCCTACGCGGATTTGAAATGAAGGGAGATTGAGTTTGAATTCGAGGATTAGATATTTTTGAAAGTTTCCCCGTGGAGAAAAGTCCTCAGATTTGGTAGAAAAGGCAAGTTGAGTCCTCGTTTTATAGGACCTTATGAGGTTAGCAAGAGAGTAGGTCCCGTTGCCTACCATTTGGTAGAAAAGATTCATGATGTATTTCGCGTATCCATGCTACGCCAATACAGATCAGACCCTTCGCATATAATTGCACCAACTGAAGTTGAGATTCTCCCAGATATAATGTATGGTGAGGAACCGGTCAAGATATTAGCTCGAGAGGTCAAACAGTTAAGAAATAAGAGTATACCGCTTGTGAAGGTTTTGTTGCATAGACATGGGGTCGAGGAAGCCACATAGGAACCCGAGGAGTCTTTAAGGGAGCAGTATTCGAACTTATTCACCGGTAAGATTTTCGAGGACAAAAATTCCTAAGGGGGAGAAATGTAATGACCCAATTTAGGGCCTAGTCGAAATAGTGGTCTCGGGACCAAAAATCCAAAATAGAAAAATTATTTTTATTATTTTTATGAGGTTATGGTACTATTATATTAGTTCATGAAAATTTTGGTGAGTTAATTTTAATGTTTTCAAGCCCGATTGCAAAAAAAAAGACTAAATCACATAAAAGGCAAAAGTTACATTTTAGTACCCAAAGGTGTTATATAGCTAGAGAATCAAAATTGAGGTCTTTTAAATGACAATTACACCCTTTTTAATAGTGTTGGCCGACCATGTGATGGATTTTAAACAAATAGTCAAAGTATTAGGTTGATGATGTCATGTTTTGGTGATAAAATAATGCCTAAAAGCCTAGCTATCATTTTATTCTTCTCCATCTTCTTTCTTCACCAAAAATATCATCCAAAATAGAGGTTTGAAAGCTCAAAAATCTGCAGCAACTAAAAGCACTCATAAGTAAGTGATTTTAATGAGTTTTCTTCAAGATTTTTACATTTTTGAGACCCTTAAAGCATGAGCTTTCAAATAAGGGTGATATCTTACAAAATGGTCAAGAGTTTAGAATTCTGCCATAGATGTATTTGTGATATATACTGAGTTTTTATGAAATAATATGAGTCCTAGTTGTGTTATAAACAACTTTTGTGAAAGGTGTTAGCATGAAAACACCTAAAAGGACTATTTTGCATAAGTTGCAAAATAGGTGGTTAGTGTGTAAAATAGGGAGAATTCGGGATTGCCAAAGTAGTAAAAAGAGTTTAGCTAGGCTTAAAATATGAAGAAATTCGATAAAAATCTATTTTTGGGCATAGGGGTATGATGGTCGTTTTGCCAAGGCCTAGAGGCAAAATGGTCAGTTTACCAAAGTTGTGAATTTATGAATGCCTAATTGTGTTTAGTGACTAAATGGATGTATATTGTTATTGTAACACCCCAAACCCGGCCCAGACGTTATGGTCGAATCTGACGTGTCTCATTGAAGTTTTAAAAACCCATGATTCATTTTAGTGTTTAAAAAGAACGTCTTTTGCTAAGTTAACAAAGTGAATTGAAGCTGTGCACCAGGTAGGTATCCGAAACAGGAGGTGTGAGCCATGAAGGCTGCTTAAGTACCAAGCTCTCGATTGGATCCAATCCTAGACATGCCCACAACCATTGCCACACTTTGGTAAACGAGTTGAAATTCCTTTAAGTAGATATTTTTGATAAACCGATTAGTTGTATCGTTGTGTTATTTTGAAAACAAATAACATTTTGGAAACGAGCCCTAATTCTAGCCCATTTTGAATTATTATTAGATGGATATAGAGTTATTAAAAATAAAAATAATCCCAGAAGAATAGATAAAATGGCCTTATTACAACCCAAAAAAAAAATAGTATTAATAGTTAAGATAAACAAAAAAAAAAAGAAACAGTTACTTATTGCAAAGTCCAAAGGTGATCACCATGGCCACTCTGAATCCCCTCCGGCTCCAAGTCTCCACATCAAGACCTCACCTACAAAGATAAGGAAAGGGGGGTGAGTTTGGAAACTCAGTGTGCAACAAGCCCCTTTCAGAGCCCAAACTAATACCAAAGATATCTTTGGTAAGAAGCCTTTCGTTTAACGATTCTTGGGTGAAGCCTTCATCAGAAACGGTATGGCCCATAGGCCCATTTCAATGCCACATGTAATATTAATAGATGTATGCAAGCCCATTTGGGGAGACTACTCAACCCACCATCCGCTACTCTCCACCCGTACCAACCAAGCTCTCCATGTGGGGAATAACTTAACCCACCCAACCAAACTCTCCAATCGGCAAAGACAATTTGCTTTATCATATAACTAGAGGCCTAGCCTCTTTTAATAACTGGGGCAAAGCCCTTTTCGCACTTCCTCCATTTGTATCAAAAACCCAACCCATTCATATAATGAGTATATCATAGCATAACATGTGCATGTTATAACATATCATGTGCATATCATGTCATATAATGTAAATCAATACCTCATGCATCATATTCATAAGTAAACCCTAGGGGTATAATGGTCATTTTTACCTAGGGGCAAAATAGTCATTTTCCATATTTTAGGGGTAATTTCATAAATTTACCAATTATTATGGGTTTTCCACGATCATTAACAATTATAAACATTCTCAAGTGTTTAAACAGTGATTTTAACGCACTTTATCAAATTAGGGCTTTTGGGCCCAAAACCCCTAATAGGTCCTACGAATGCTGATTTGGCCCATTAAGCCCACATAATCCAAATTTTACAATAGTACTAACCGCGTTAACATGCAATCTTTCCAAATTCCATTTTCTATCAATTTTACCCAAATGGGCCCGAAAGCCCATTGGGCCCAATTCCAGCCCATTGAGGCCCACCTACCGTCGTGAACAGAATTGCGCTCTTACCTGTTCCATCAATCCAAACACTGTGCATATCGTTTTTATCGCATCTAAAATCACATGCAAAATCTCAAGTTCCCGAAATGCCAGAATTTTGGCATTTCAGCTTTTCTGCGAATATTAGCCTAAGCTACTACGAGGGTTGTTACACACCTGTTTAGTGACGTTTGCAAACAGAGTCTCCCACGACAACATACAATTAAGTATCACCATTCTTAGCACACAAGTCATGCTTATCAAACCCAAAATCCACCTTACCTTATTCGGCCAAAGAACCCCTAATGGCCATAGGTCACTTAGCTTCACCGGGTCCGATGATACGATTCAAGCTTATCCAAGTCGATACCCCAAGCCTTGCTGCTCCTCCAAAGTTATCTATTTCACTACACAAACCATAAAAATCAAATGAAAAAGGCCCACTAAGGCCTATATCTCAAAACAACAGCCCCCCTAAACTATAGGGGGTTTCGGCTTTTCTTAATATTTACTACTGAATCGGTTGGAGTATGAATACTTACCACAGTCTTCCTTGTGTACTGTTTAGAGTTTAGCAGAAGAAGAAATCAACCACAACAATTGAAGAGAACAGTAGGATAATGGTCTCAAAGAAATCAACACCACCAACCTTCAAAAAGTTTCGGCTCTTGGCTATTCGGCAAAGGTGAAGATAGAAAGGAAGTAGTAGTTGAAAAGAAGGGAATAGTAGGTTTGGTTTCGAAAAAAAAAGAAAGAAAAAAATGGATGGAAAGGGTGGTAGTTTCAAGCAGAGAAGAAAAAGAGAAGAAAAGAATAATCCTATGGTGTTTACACAGAAGAAAACGGCACAACTAAGTCCCTAAATGCCGAAATACTAGCCAAATACTCCTCTGCCGAAATCCCCTCTCCAATTCCCACTATTCGACCAACTCTTAGCTTCTCTCCAAATCCCCAAAATCTTTCCCCTTATCAATCCTTAATCCATGCGTTTGACTGATTCAAACTCTCTCCAACAGAGTTTCATTCAACTTCCAACTCCTGCCTACTTAAGACATAAAAAGAACACCACAATTGTCAGCTTAGAGAATCGAACCTTGGCTCTCCTCAACCACTTACACGCCACTTTTTTAGCTCCTTAGTGGCGTCACTTAGCCACCTTGGCAAGAGCTCTTTTGTGTTACATTTTACCCTCGTCTATTAATAAGGCCACCTATCCAACGCCCCTAACTCCTTAAGTTCAAAATTAAAAAATTCTTCCGGGTTTTGGCCAGCACGTGGGCCTTCCATAGGCCCATTTACATATTCCAACTATGAATTTTCACTACCAAATACCAAATGTTAGAAACTTACCAAATTCTCAGAAATTACGAAAACCCGAAAATCAAGATGTTACAACTCTACCCTCCTTAAAGAAATTTCGGCCTCAAAATTTTACCTGATCCAAATAGTTGAGGATATTGTTGACGCATCGCCTCTTCGGACTCCCAAGTAGCCTCTTCTTTTCCATGGTTCCTCCAAAGTACCTTCACCAATGGGACTGTCTTTCTTCTCAACACCTTGACGTCACAATCAAGTATCTGCACAGGTTCTTCTTCGAAGGTCAAATCCGTCTGTACCTCAATTTCTGCAACTGGCACGATATGAGTAGGGTCAGAACGATATCGCCTTAGCATGGACACATGAAAGACGTCGTGAATACGATCCAGCTCTGGAGGTAA
The DNA here is from genome assembly GCA_025698465.1 of Gossypium longicalyx. NCBI lineage: Eukaryota > Viridiplantae > Streptophyta > Magnoliopsida > Malvales > Malvaceae > Gossypium > Gossypium longicalyx. The sequence continues at coordinate 35,843,255 of CM046996.1, forward strand.
CTCTAGCTGATAAGCCACCGGCCCTATCCGCTTAAGGATCCGATAAGGCCTAATGAACCGTGGACTCAACTTGCCCTTCTTACCAAACCTCAATATCTTCTTCCAAGGCGAAACCTTCAAAAAGACCATGTCCCTTATAGCATATTCAATATCCTTAAGCTTCAGATCAGCATAAGACTTTTGTCGATCCGCTGCCTCCTTTAACCAATTCCTAATCACCTTAACTTTGTCTTCAGTATTCACTACTAACTCCGGTCCAAGTACTTGCCTTTCCCCCAACTTAGCCCAACAAGTAGGCAAACGACACCTTCGCCCATATAGTGCCTCGTAAGGAGCCATCTGAATACTTGCTTGGTAACTGTTGTTATATGTGAATTCTGCCAATGGCAAGTAATCCTCCTAACTGCCCCTAAAGTCGATAACACAACCCCTCAACATATCTTCTAGAATCTGAATGACCCTCTCTGACTACCCATCCGACTGAGGGTGAAAAGCCATACTAAAATCCAATCGCATTCCCAACGCCTTGTGCAACTTCTGCCAAAACCGAGATGTAAACCTTAGGTCTCAGTCAGAAATTATTGATACTGGCACTCCATGCAACCACACTATCTCTGCTACATACAACTTGGCCAACTTCTGAAGTGAGTAATCGGTTCGGACAGGTATGAAATGGGCAGATTTCGTCAGCCTATCCACAATTACCCAAACTAAGTCCTTCTTGGAAGGTATCAATGGCTGGCCACTCACAAAATCCATAGTTACCCTTTCCCATTTCAAAAGTGGTATCTTCACTGGCTGTAACAATCCTGAAGGCAGTTGATGCTCGGCCTTTACTTGTTGACACGTCAAACATTTTCCCACAAATTCGGTCACTTCTCGCTTAAGCCCAGGCCACCAATATAGCTCTCGCAAGTCTCGATACAACTTACTCCCTCCTGGATGCATAGCACAAGGTCCACCATATGCCTCCCTCAAAATCATCAATCTCAAGTCAGAGTCTTTTGGCACACAAATTCTTCCTCGAAAACAAAGAACCCCATCACCATTTAATCCAAAGTCTAGATTCTCCCCCTTCTCAACTTGTTGAAACCGAGAAACCAACGACTCATCCACCAACTGCTGCTTCTTAATCTGCTACACCCAAGTCGGTCTTACTTGTAACTCTGCCAATAAGCTTCCATCGTCATACAAGCTTAAACGAGCAACCATTGCCTTCAATTCCGCCACAGTTCTACGACTCAACGCATCAGCTACGACATTTGCCTTACCTGGATGGTACTCAATCGAATAGTCGTAGTTCTTTAACAACTCTATCCACCTTCGCTGTCTAAGATTCAGCTCCTTTTGAGTTAACAAGTACTTAAGACTCTTATGATCCGTATAGATAATGCATCTCTCCCCATACAAGTAGTGCCTCCATATCTTAAGCGCAAAAATCACTGCTGGCAACTCCAAGTCATGAGTAGGATAGTTTACCTCATAAGGCTTAAGCTGTCGTAAAGCATAAGCGACCATTTTACCCTCTTGCATCAACACACAGCCCAAACCTACATGTGACACATCACTGTACACAGTGAAATCCTTACCAGCCTCTAGCTGAATCAACATTGGTGCCTCAGTCAGAACCTTCTTTAACTTTTCAAAAGCCTCTTGCTGCTTATTTGTCCAAACAAATGGTGCTCCCTTCCTTATAAGTTTCGTTAACGGCGCTACCAATACGAAAAATCCTTCCACAAATCTTCGATAATAACCTGCTAACCCCAGAAAACTTTGAATTTTTGTTACTGACCTCAGTGGCTTCCACTCCAGAATCGCCTCAATATTCCGAGGGTCTACCTTGATCCCCTCAGCAGACACAACATGCCCCAAGAAAGTTACTTCACTCAACCAAAACTCACACTTACTTAACTTTGCATAGAGTTGCTTTTCCCTTAGTACTTGCAGCACAGTATGAAGATGCTCATCATGCTTCTCTTCTGTTTCTGAGTGCACCAAGATATCATCGATAAAAACAACTACGAACTGATCCAAGTACGACTGAAATACCCGATTCATCAAATCCATGAATGCTGTCGGAGCATTAGTCAGACCAAAGGGCATAACCAGAAACTCGTAATGACCATATTGAGTTCTGAATACCGTCTTATGAATATCTCCTTCTTTAACTCTCAACTGATGATATCCTGATCGAAGGTCAATCTTAGAAAATACCGAGGCTCCTTTCAGTTGGTCGAACAGATCGTCGATTCTTGGCAAAGGATACTTGTTCTTGATCGCCGCTTTGTTCATTTTGCGCGATAATCAATACACATCCGCATGGTCCTATCTTTCTTCTTTACGAACAACAACACCGTGCGCCTCCACGAGAAACACTTGGTCTTATAAACCCTCTATCCAGCAGTTCTTGAATCTGAGCCTTCAGTTCCACCAACTCCTTTGGTGCCATCCGATAAGGTGCAATGGACACTGGAGCTATTCCAGGTAACAAGTCGATTCCGAACTCGACTTCTCTGTTTGGAGGTAGTCCAGGAAGTTCTTCCGAAAATATATCTTGAAATTCTTTGATGGTCCTAACTGACTCCACAGTCATCCCCTCAGGTTCAGCTTGACTCACGAATGCTAAAAATGCCTCACAACCTTTCCGAATCAACTTCTCAGCCCTTAAAGCCAAGACAACATTGGACAAATAGTTCCTTCGCTCCCCTATGACCATTATCCCTTCATCCTCGGCAGTTCTTAGCACCATTCTCTTAACAGCACAATCCAATGTCATCCTATGCTTAGTTAGCCAGTCCATTCCCAAAATAAGATCAAATTCCCCAAATGACAGCTCCATCAAATCTCCCATAAATATCCTACCTCGTGTCTCTAAAGGCACCTCCTTAAAGAGTTTATCACCTTAACCGAGTGTCCCAAAGGACTTATCACTGATACCCCACTCACAGTCTCCTCAGGAAGCACACCCAATGCCCCAGATACATCACAAGCAACATACGAGTGAGTGGAACCCACATCAATCAAAGCAGTGTAAGGCTTGCTATAAATGAGGAACGTACCAGTTATAACATCAGGAGTATCACCCTCCACACGATGCCGTGCAGCATAAACAAACGCCGACTGTCAAGCTTCAGCATGTCCAGCACCCTCACCAGGTGCCCCACGTCCTCGTCCATTACCATTGCCACCTCTACCTTGCTCACGGCCTCTCTGTGTTGGTGGTCCTCCTCGCTGCGGTTGGACACCTCTTTGCTCCGCAACTTGATCCTGAGCTGCTCTCCGAGGACACTCTCTGAACTTATGTTCCTTGGACCCACATCGAAAACATGCCCCAGTTCGTTTCCAGCACTCCCCCATATGCACTCTGCCACAATCTTTGCAAGCCTGTGGTCTAAAAGTATTAACCGGAGCTGGTCGAACTGGTTCCTCCATTCTAGCTCTTTTAACATTTCTATTTGCAGCACCCGAGGGTCCTGAATCCCTCCTGAATCTGGGTCGATCCCTCTCACGATTCTGCCGTTCCGTACGTTTTACTTCCTCGGCTATCTTAGCCGTCTCTACCAACGCAGCGAAACCACGCTCCCTTTGTGGAGCTATCAGCACCCTAAGCTCATCGCGGAGGCCATCCTCGAATCGAACACTGCGCTCATATTCAGTTGCAACTATCCCGTTAGCATATCGACTCAACCTCAAGAATTCTGCCTCATACTCCGCAACAGTCTTATTGCCCTGAGCTAGATTCAAAAATTCCTTTCGACGGGCATCCACATAACTAGCTCCAACATACCTCCCCTTAAAAGCACTCTTGAACAATTCCCAGGTTACTCGTTCGATCGGGGTACTCTCCCTTACAGTGATCCACCACCGGTATGCCTCATCTCGTAGCAACGACACGGCCCCTTTCAGCTTTTGCTCCACAGAGCAATCTAGGTCGTCCATAATCCTCTCTATTACCTCTAGCCAGTATTTAGCCACGTTTGGGGCTACTCCAGATATGCCCCTAAAAACCTCTGCTCCATTAGCCCGGAGTCGCTCAGAGATGGATCCCCTATTCACTGTCCCGGTGCTAGCTCCAGCAACCCTTTCCAAGACCCTTAACATCGCTTGGGACAAAGCATCATCCCCCACAGCCTGATCATGTGACCCAGTCTCAGTTGCCTGTGGCACGAATGCCTCCTCAGCTGGCCTATGCCTTGAGGATGAAGATTCAGCTTGCACCCTTTCGCGACCACGTCCGCAGCCCCGTCCACAAGTTCCCCTTGCAATCATATCGAATTATCTAATTATGAATTTTATGACGTTAGTTTAATATTTCAGTTGTTTATTACAAGATATTTTATGGAAATATAGTAGTTCAGGGTTTGTTCTCGCAACATCGTAGCCTAGCTACAGTCTCAATCTTACTATTTTACAGCTCTACCCTATCTAAAGTATTATAGTAGGGTCTCAGTTCTATCTATAACATCATATCAATATCACATGGTGTAAAAAAAATGTACTTACAGACTTGGTGCCGGGGATTCAGTGTGCCACGTCTTTCTCCAAACCATTTAAAACTTAAAAATATGTATTTGGTCACAGAGGATAGAAATTTCCTAAAAATTGATTTAAAATACCTTTGTTTTGAAATTCTTGATTTTAACCCGTTTAGAAACCCACAGTCGAGTTGTTGCAACTTGGCTCTGATACCAGTAAATATAACACCCCAAACCCGACCCAGACGTTATGGCTGAATCTGACATGTCTCATTAAAGTTTTAAAAACTCATGATTCATTTTAGTGTTTAAAAATAATGTCTTTTGCTAAGTTAACAAAGTGAATGGAAGCTGTGCACCAGGTAGGTATCCGAAACAGAGGAGGTGAGCCATGAAGGCTGCTTAAGTACCAAGCTCTCGATTGGATCCAATCCTAGACATACCCACAACCATTGTCACACTTTGGTAAATGAGTTGAAATTCCCTTAAGTAGATATTTTTGATAAACCGATTAGTTGTATCGTTGTGTTATTTTGAAAACGAATAACATTTTGGAAACGTGCCCTAATTCTAGCCCATTTTGAATTATTATTAGATAGATATAGAGTTATTAAAAATAAAAATAATCCCAAAAGAATAGATAAAATGGCCTTATTACAACCCAAAAAAAATAAATAGTATTAATAGTTAAGATAAACGAAAAAAAGGAACCGGTTACTTATTGCAAAGTCCAAAGGCGATCACCATGGCCACTCTGAATCCCCTCCAGCTCCAAGTCTTCACATCAAGACTCACCTACAAAGATAAGGAAAGGGGGGTGAGTTTGGAAACTCAGTGTGCAACAAGCCCCTTTCAGAACCCAAACTAATACCAGCATACTGGGCCGAAGCCTTTCGTTTAACGGTTACTGGGCCGAAGCCTTTCGTTTAACCGTTATTGGGCCCAAGCCTTCAACTGCAAACGGTATGGCCCATAGGCCCATTTCAATGCCACATGTAATATTAATGGATGTATGCAAGCCCATTTGGGAGACTACTCAACCCACCATCCGCTACTCTCCACCCGTACCAACCAAGCTCTCCATGTGAGAATAACTCAACCCACCCAACCAAACTCTCCACTTTGGCGGCAAAGACAACATTGCTTTATCATATAACTGGAGGCCTAGCCTCTTTTAATAACTGGGGCAAAGCCCTTTTTGATAAACTGGGGCAAAGCCCTTTTCGCACTTCTTCTATTTATATCAAAAACCCAACCCATTCATATAATGAGTATATCATAGCATAATATGTGCATGTTATAACATATCATGTGCATATCATGTCATATCATGTAAATCAATACCTCATGCATCATATTTATAAGTAAACCCTAGGGGTATGATGGTCATTTTTACCTAGGGGCAAAATAGTCATTTTCCATATTTTAGGGGTAATTTTGTAAATTTACCAATTATTATGGGTTTTCCATGATCATTAACAATTATCATCATTCTCAAGTGTTTAAACAGTGATTTTAACGCACTTTATCAAATTAGGGCTTTTGGGCCCAAAACCCCTAATGGGTCCTACGAATGCCGATTTAGCCCATTAAGCCCACGCAGTACTTACTGCATTAACATGCAATATTTCCAAATTCTATTTTCTATCAATTTTACACAAATGGGCCCGAAAGCCCATTGGGCCCAATTTCAGCCCATTGAGGCCCAACCTACCGTCGTGTACAGGATTGCGCTCTTACCTGTTCCATCGATCCAAACACCGTTCATATTGTTTTTATTGCATCTAAAACCACATGCAAAATCTCAAGTTCCCGAAATGCCGAAATTTTGGCATTTCGGCTTTTCTGCGAATATTAGCCTAAGCTACTACGAGGGTTGTTACACACCTGTTTAGTGACATTTGCTAACAGAGTCTCCCACGACAACCTACAATTAAGTATCACCATTATTAGCGCACAAGTCATTCTTATCAAACCCAAAATCCACCTTACCTTATTCGGCCAAAGAACCCCTAATGGCCATAGGTCACTTAGCTTCACCAGGTCCGATGATACGATTCAAGCTTATCCAAGTCGATACCCCAAGCCTTGCTGCTCCTCCAAAGTTATCTATTTCACTACACAAACAATAAAAATCAAATGAAAAAGGCCCAGTAAGGCCTATACCTCAAAACGACAGCCCCCCTAAACTATAGGGGGTTTCGGCTTTTCTTAATATTTTCTACTGAATCGGTTGGAGTATGAATACTTACCACAATCTTTCTTGTGTAATGTTTAGAGTTTAGCAGAAGAAGAAATCGACCACAACAATTGAAGAGAATAGTAGGATACTGGTCCCAAAGAAATCGACACCACCAACCTTCAAAAAGTTTCGGCTTTTGGCTATTCGGCAATGGTGAAGATAGAAAGGAAGTAGTAGTTGAAAAGAAGGGAATAGTAGGCTGGTTTTAGAAAAAAAAAAAAGGAAAGAAAAAAAATGGATGGAAAGGGTGGTAGTTTCGGCTAGAGAAGAAAAAGAGAAGAAAATAATAATCCTATGGTGTTTACACAAAAGAAAACGGCACAACTAAGTCCCTAAATGCCGAAATACTAGCCAAATACTCCTCTGCCGAAATCCCCTCTCCAATTCCCACCATTCGTCCAACTCTTAGCTTCTCTCCAAATCCCAAAAACCTCTCCCCTTATCACTCCTTAATCCATGCGTTTGACTGATTCAAACTCTCTCCAACAGAGTTTCATTCAACTTCCAACTCCTGCCTGCTCAAGACATAAAAAGAACACCATAATTGTCAGCTTAGAGAATCGAACCTTGGCTCTTCTCAACCACTTACACGCCACTTTTTTAGCTCCTTAGTGGCGTCACTTAGCCACCTTGGCAAGAGCTCTTTTGTGTTACATTTTACCCTCGTCTATTAATAAGGCCACCTATCCAACGCCCCTAACTCCTTAAGTCCAAAATTCAAAAATTCTTCCGGGTTTTGGCCAGCACGTGGGCCTTCCATAGGCCCATTTACATATTCCAACTATGAATTTTCACTACCAAATACCAAATTTTAAAAACTTACCAAATTCTCAAAAATTACGAAAACCCAAAAATCAGGATGTTACAGTTATTATAGATCCAGATTTGCCAAAATTGAGCCTAGACTGGGGCAAAGCCAACCAATTCGAATAAGCCGGTTAGTCAAGTACTTTTTGTAAACCAAGGTAAGTTGTATGTAAATAATACAACTACACTATTAAGACTTTTATTCATATTGTCATTGAATTGATATTGTATCATTGAATTGATATTTTACGCGTTGTTAAGTTATAAATTGAAAATGCCTTGTAATATTGAGATAGTAGAAATATCCCGTTGAAACCTCAGGATATGAACTGGATATTTGTGCCAAGACATTGGGTGATTTGTGCGCCAGTGTAAGACATGTCTAGGAAATGCTTCGGCCACATTATGAGATCCAGTGTAAGACCATGTCTAGGACATGGCATCGGAATAGAGTTGAGCGCTAGAGTAAGACATGTCTGGGACATGCATCGGCCTTGACAGAGATAGCCAGTGTAAGATGTGTCTGCGACACGCATCGGCTAGGAGTTGTGCTAGTGTAAGACATGTCTGGGACATGCATCAACATGTATATATGAGAGCCAGTGTAAGACCATGTCTGGGACATGGCATCGACAATATATCCCATGTTGAAGGTTCATGTAATATCCAGTAGTATTCTAAAGGTTCAATGGTAAAAGTTATAGTTTAATTTTGATAAAGAAAGGATGATCATGTTGTGAGTGTTACAGGTGCCTATATGATAAGCATGAGTAACGAGCTTAATTTAGAAAATGAGACTCGAGTAGATGATAATGAGTAAGTTAAGTTATATTTACCTTTGAGCTTTAAGCATGATGGTAAATGGTGAGATTGTTGTATAGTTATTTGTATGCAACTTACTAAGCTTTATGCTTACTCCCTTTCCTTTCCTTTTTCTTTCAGTGTCACCAAGCTAGCTTAAGGATCCCTTAAAGTTAGAGATATCAATCACACTATCAACTACAATACTTGGTATAGCTTGATTTATATTTTTGAAGGTGCCATGTATAGGGCTAGACTAGGATGTTGGATTAAGAGAATTATTTATGTATTTTGGCTCAAGTCAAAAGCCCTTTATTTTGTATCAAGCCTGGAATAATGGATAGTATTCACTTTGATGAATATATACAATGTTCTTTCTATGGATGAATTGGTGTCCATTATGATGAAATTTATATATTGAAATGATCTTGTGTAGGTTGTGCAAAATGGGTGACAAAATGGCTTGGAAGATAGCCTAGTTTGTCCACACGGGTAAGACACACGGGCGTGTGTCTAGGCCATGTGTGACACACGGCTCAAGCCCATGGGTGTGTGTTGTGGCCATGCGTCCCCTGCACTTAAAACTTTAAAGTCATTTTAGTACACGGGCAAGCCATACGGGCGTGTGCCCAAGGCGTGCCATAAAGTCAGTATGCATGCTAGTAGTACACGGGCAAGAGACACGACCGTGTGTCTCAACTGTGTGAAGGACACAGTTATAGGGCACGAGTGTGTGCTTGGGCCATGTGGTTTTGGCAGAATGCCAGGCTTTCAGACACGAGTTCGAGACACGGACGTGCCCCTAGCACACGGCCGTGTGTTCTACATCTACACGGGCGTGTGGAGTCTTAATGCATGAAACTTTTCTAAGTTTTCAATGAGTTCTCAGTTGGGTTCTAAATCACCCCAGATGTATGATTTGGGCCTCGTAAGTCTATATATGAGATAGATTCCATGTGAAAAGTGAGATTTTTAAATTGTTTGAAATTTTTTATGGCCCGGTTTTGTATAGTTGGTTGAGTCAAGAAAGGTAACACCTTGAACCCTGTCCCAGCATCGGATACGGGCGAGGGGTGTTACAGTCCCCTTATTTGAAAGCTCATGCTTCAAGGGTCTCAAAAATGCAAAAATCATCAACAAAGGGTATGAAAATCACTTACTTGTGAGTGCTTCATGTTTCTAAAAATTCTAAGCTCTCAAACCCCCTTCAATGGCTAATTTTCAGTGGAGAAAAGAGATGAGAAAGGGGTGATATCATCCTTCTTTTATTTATTTATTTTTAGTCAAATTAAGCCACCTAATCCACAAAATTTTAAAATTTTGTCTCCTCTTTGACTCAATGGCCGGCTATGCTCCTTTAAAAGGGTCTAATTGCCCTTTAAGATCCTTCAATTTTAATTCTCTAATAAAATAACTCCTTTAGCTATCAAAATAGGACTTTTGCAATTTATGCGTTTAGTCCTTTTTTACAAATGGGCTCACAAACGTCAAAATTAACTCACCGAATTTTTCATGTACTAATATAAACATGCTACGACTCTAAAATAATAATAAAATAATTTCTCCAACTTTGGACTTGTGGTCCTGAGACCACTATTTTGACTAGCCCCAAAATCAGGCTGTTAGAAAACTATAGCTCTGATACCACTGAATGTAACACCCCATACCTGTATCCTACACCGTGACAGAGTAGGAGGCGTTACCTAACTTAAACTCATGTTTACAACCAATTCCGGGTCTCCAAGATTTGGACAAATTTAAAACTTTCTCAAACTTATCGACATATCCTCAATATGGGCTTACCAGGCCCAAAACGAACATCGCAAATCACTCAGGACAAATTCGGGTTATTTAGCCAACTATAGAAAAATGTCTTTTGACACAGGGTCACACGCCCATGTGCAAAGGGTAACACGCCCATGTGAAATTTATTCTCAATGCACACCTACAGGGTTTTCACACAGCCTGGCACACGCCCGTGTCCTTAGCCCATGTCCTCTACATAGCCATGACACGCCTGTGTCCTAGCCCGTGTGCAAAAACTTGGACATTCTGTTTCTGACATCAGCAACCACAAAATGTCACACGGCCAAGGCACACACCTGTGTGCTGGGCCGTGTCTCTCACACGGCTGAGACACATGGCCGTGTCTTTGCCCATGTGTTGATTACCATGCATACTGACTTGAAAATTTTATGTACAGGGGACACATGGCTGGATGACACACCCATAGGGCTGACCATGTAAGGCTATTTGTCAAGCCTCTTTACCATCCTTACTTACACAACCTACATAATAGCAATCACAACCAATACAAGATTATTTCATGCATTAAAATCAGCCACAATAACCGACATTTCGTATATGCATTTTACACATCCATGAACACAACATCATTTGCATATATCAAAATGAACATTAGCCATCATTCAAGGCTTAATACAAAATGATGAATTTATTCTAAGGCAACACATTTGACCAAATTAATAATGATATAAAACACAAGTCTAGTTCCCTAAACATGCCATATTCAAAATATAAATCAAACTATACCAAATGCTTCGATTTATAGTGTGATAGGAATCTCTAACTTCCGTTGATCCTTGAGCTAGATAGGCGACACTATAAGAAAAATGAAAAGGAGAGGGAGTAAGCATAAGGCTTAGTAAGTTGTACATAAATAATTATACAACATGTCTTTACAATTTATTAGGAAACATCATAATAAACAAATGGGCATAAGTAAAGCTTACTCATCAATATTCAATACACCATATAGCACATGACGAGTTCACATTTCATACGTACCAAATAGGTACCTGTACCACTCACAACATGTAACAGCCCAATTTAGACACTAATCGAAATGGTGGTTTTGAGACCACGAATTCGAGTCAAAAAAATATTTTAAAATTATTTTCTGTGTTTATTTTTTGTGAATTTATATCTGTGAAATTTTTGTGATTTAATTTTGTCGTTTAGGTATTCGATTTAATAAAAGGACTTAATCGCATAAATTAAAAATTTGTAGTTTAATGTATAAAGGGTCGAATTGTTATTGGCTTTATAAAAGGAAGCCCTTAAGTGGTAAATAGGCCATTGACTTATTAAATGGACGGTAGTGGACATAAATTATATTGTTTTGTTATAACTTTAGCATGGATAAATAAGTAAATTAAATGTTAAGTTAATAAAATATATTATAACATAAAACATAAATAATAATAAAAGAAAGCCATGTCCGTTTTATTTCTATCATTGCCGAAACTAAAAAAAGAGAGAAAAAGAAAGCAAAACCTGGGTTCGGTTGCTTTTCAAGCTCAATCAAGGTAAGAGTTTAACTCGGTTTTTGATAATTTTTACGTTTTTGAGATCGTTGCTTCGAGTACTACAAAGCTCATGTTTAAATTTTTAATTTTGATGAATATTTTGAGTTATGCTATTGATTAGAGCTTGTGATTTTTATTGTTTGATGGTGAAATATGAAAGATAAGTGTTGGGTTAATATATTTTATATTGGAATTTTTGATGATTTTGAGTAATTAGGACTTAATTGAAAAAATAAAAATTTGAGGGACTAAATTAGGAAATTGATGGAAAATATGGACTTGTATGTATATAGGCCTATTCGGCCTAAGTAGAATGTATCCAAATTTTGTGTATTTTGTGTATTGTGCAAAAGGGTCTAAATGGTAAAAATTGTAAATGTTAGGGGTAAAATGGTAATTTACCTATTTATGTGTTTTTGGACTAAATTGAATGAAAATATGTTTGAATGAGCTTAATTTGAATATTTTTAGATCAAGAACTAAAGAAATTAGATTTGGATCGAGGAAAAATGAAAGTTGTCGACTAGCTGCCCGATTCCGTTTTGTACTGTCCGAGGTAAGTTTATAAGCAAATAGACGTGTTTATTTGGAAATTTAATGTTATATTTATATGCTGTTATGAAATATTAGAATTTAGATATGCTATGGCCGAACATGATTAAATTTGGCTACTATATTTTCGAGTTCGATTCGACCGAGTTGCGACGTCCGAAAGCCTCGTATGAACCTTAGGAATAGTTAGGATACATATGTCATGACATAGGATTCTGATATATGTGTGCGAGTAAGACCATGGCATCGATATGTGGTTCCGATATGTGTTTACGAAAGAAGACCACATGCGGGACGATGGCATTGATTTGTGGCTACATGTAAGACCACGTCTGGGACATTGGCATTGTATGATTTATGTGATTATCCAAGTGTCCTATCCAATTTCGAATGGTTCATCGGGCAATGGTAAACTGCGATCGAATGTGTAAATATGTTAAAAGCCAGGTATGATTTAGCTTGATAGCTATTGATATTAAGGTATGTGTGAGACTTGAAATTTGACAAGTTTTAGGTGATGCAAAAGACAAATTTATGTGAAATGAAAAAGTGTATTTTATTCGAACGAATGTTATGAATATTATGAAATAAATTTTGGATATAAATATATATAATTATACATGTACTCGTTCATACTAGTGGTAAAGGCACATGATAATAATAGTTGGATTATTGTGGTTATGCGAATAGATATCTATATATGTGTTGGATCGTATACTGATAATCTAATCTAGAAAGTTGATTTTACATTTGGTTATTATGATATCATAGCATTCGGCTATGTTAGTCTTATGCAAGAAAATGCTATTATCCATTTTATTTGTAAGTTCAAAGCTAAAGTTGGCATTATGAATACAGTACGACTTAAATTGAAATGAATTGATTATTTTGGAATTGTTTATTTGCTTTAAACTTACTAAGCTATGTTAGCTTATTTTGTGTATATGATTCTTTGTTTTATAGATTTTAGATTCAAGTTACAAGCTTGGAGATCGTCAGCAAAGTCTATCACACTATCAATAGCCTTGGTATTTAAATAGTTAAACCTGTATTATGGCATGTATAGACAGATTTTTATTTCGAAAATGTTGAAAGTTGGTTATGTATATAAGCCATGCGAAAATGGCTAAATTATTATATTAGTGATCATTATGATAGGTAAGATTTATATTAATCTTGGTTACTAAGTGGTGTGCCTTGAATGCATAATGTATGTGATGAGCACTATATGTTTTGATAATGACTTGCATATTATGCTAAAATAGGCTATGCAAATTCTTAGTCAAATGTTTAATGAGTCTATCTATTAATAATTTATGATGGAAGTTTGGGTGCATATATGATTTTTAGGCAGCAAGTTTCGGCCTTGAATGATTATAGATAAAACGTATGTATGGTATGTTCATTATCATGTGATGGAAAATATAAGATGTGACATTGTTTTAATGTTAGTTGTTTATATTCTAATTTGATTAGCTTAATTAATAACAATAAATACTGCATGTGGTTCATGATTTAAGTTGTCAACCATTTGATATATTTTGGATACTTTAATATCAAGTGTGGCCTTGGCTTTTTGGGTAAATGTGTACCTTGCATGAGCATAAGATGATTATGTTAAATAAATACATGTATGCTAGGTTTTAAATTGAATTTATATACAAGACGTAACTATAAAATATAATAGACTTGTCCTGATTATATGTACATTCGGTCATGTAGCCTATCATGAATGACATTGGATTAATACAAATTATAAAATATTAGGTAAAGAGAAAAGCATATGCATGTCACAATGGTAATACTCATTTATATAATAAGTTAGTACATGCGTACATGCATTTGGCCTTACATGTTAATTAAATTTTCATGAGCTTGGTATGAGAGATGTATTACTAATTGTGTATGTCTAATACTTATATGCTAATGCTTAAATGAACTTGTTAAATAAGTGTAAATAATGAATGCATATAACATATATATGATATCTAGTCAGACCAAGGGATGAAGTAAGTTGACTTATTATCAAATGCTTGCTATTAATAGCATTAATATGTAAAATATGTGTCGTTCATAAAAATTTCCATGTTAATGCCATATTTATAATTAAAAAATAATTTTAATTAACCTTTGAGACTTACGTTTGTGAATAATTATACATATATATGCATGTGTACGTTTGAGATTGTGTTTTAATTTAGTAATGCCTTACGACCCTGTTCCGGCGACGGATACGGGTTAGGGGTGTTACACAATGCGGTTATAATTTCCTCGTTATTTTGAAGTCACAACTTTCACCGTTGACCCATTTGAAACACTATCGGATATTCATTTAGCCTCAAACATGGGATAAGGTACTGATGCCACGTCCCAGACATGGTCTTACACAAGCTTCCTCATATTTGTGCCGATGCCATTTCCCAGACATGGTCTTACACCGACACATCTAGTAATCGATGCATGTCCCAAACATGTCTTACACTGGCTTACATCTCAAGGCCGATGCATGTCCCATACATGACTTACACTAGCACTAATCACAATGCCGATGCCATGTCTCAGACACGGTCTTACACTGGCTCTCATAATGTGGCCGATGCATGTCCTAGACATGTCTTACACTAGCTCACATAAGTGACCCAAGAGTCATAGAATGAACATCTGATTTATTTCCTAAGGTTAAAATAAGAATTATACTATCTCTATTGTCATCACATTTTCTCATTTCTACAATCAAGCAATTTATGCTATAACAATCTCAATACAATTAAATCACATATATTATCAACGTAGTTGTATTATTTACATACAACTTACCCTGGATTACAAAATGTGGCGACTAGTCGATTTGCTTGGCTTTTCCCCGTTCTAGGCTCGGATTCAGTATTTCTTGATCTATAATACAAAATGTACTTATTTAGTCACTAAATAGAATAAAGCAATCGACAATATAAATCTTTGGTAAAATGACCATTTTACCCCTAGGCCCAAAAATTAATTTTTATCGAATTTCTTCATTTCTTAAGACTAGTCGAACCCTTCTTACTCTTATAGCAACTCTAAATTCCCACTATTTCACATATTTAACATCTATTTTACAACTTATGGAATGTAGTCCTTTTAGGTGTTTTCATGCTAACACCTTTCACAAAAGTTGTTTATAAGACAACCAAGACTCATTTTCTTCAATAAAAACTCAAAAACCATCTCAAATCCTTAAATGACAAAACCCTAAACTCTTAAACATTCTGTAAAATAGTACCCTCATTTGAAAGCTCATGCTTCAAGGGTCTTAAAAGTACAAAAATATTTAAGAAAAGCCATTAAAGTCACTTACTTGTGAAGGCTTAAAGTTGCTGAAATTTCAAGCTCTTAAAACCCCATTTCTTTACTAAAAAATTTTGTGGTAGTGAAAAAGTAATGAAAGAAAAAGATGATAGCTAGGCTTAGGGTATTATTATAATACACATGATGTCATCAATTACCAAATGTTGACTTTTCAACATTTTTATCCCCTCATGGCCGGCCAAGCTATCTAAATAGGGTTTAATTTCCCCTTAAAGACCCTCCAATTTTTATCATCTAGCTATTTAACACCGTTAGCTATCAACTTAGGACTTTTGTACTTTATGCGATTTAGTCTTTTTTCTCAATTAGGCTTCCAAACGCTAAAATTGACTCACCAAATTTTTCATACACTCTTAAAAACATGCTATAACATCAAAATAATAAAAAAAAAAATTTCTCTTACTTCAGATTCATGGTCTCGAAACCAACTATTCCGACTAGGCCCTAAATCAAGCTGTTACATCTAATTATTTTGGTCTTTTGGGTTGTTCTTCTCCAACGTTTTCATCCACCAACTACCTTTGCTTTTCTTTTTTCTGGCATTAAGTCACTTTGGCCAAATACCTCACCAATTCTTCTCATTTTTCTTTGTTTCAGTTTGGTAAGTACGCAGTGATTCTTTTTCTTCTCTCCTTCAACCCTTTCTATTATAAACTCTTTTCACTTTGTATTTTTACCGCATACTGCATCTTCCCTTTCATTTAATCGTTCCTCCTTTGGCCGAACATTTTCAAGTAAGCCTCTGTCCTATTTGTTCTCCCTTTAGCTTTTAATTATTTGTGCACCGTTTCCTCTCTTTTTCTTCTTGAATCATTACCCCCTATCTTCTATTTTCAGATAAATTCCCCTTATTCCTACCGATTTCCTGTTCTTAGGCGAATTGGTTCTGTCTTTCGCAATTTGGAGTGCTGTTAATATATCAAGCGAGATTTATCTTCAGAGTGGTAGACTACATCCGTTTGGTACAGTAAGGTGCAGTTCATTTCAATAGGGGTTGTGCATCTAGAATCCAAACAGGTGTGTAATCACACTACTACTAATGTAGATTGATAGAAAGATGAAAAGCTAAAAAGTGGTTGTCGACACCACACGGGAGTGTGGCCACCCGTGTGACAGGCCGTGTGGTCGACAATATGGCCATAAGCGTATTCATGGACCGAAACGCTATTTGGCCATTTTGGGCCGAACTAGGCTGTGTGGGCCTAATGGGCAGGAAAGTCACACAAAAGTGTGGTAAATAGTGAGCCGGGCTATGTAAGCTACACAGCTAAGACCATTTCTGAGCTATGTGGGCCACACGAGTGTGTGGGCCTAAATGGGCCCGTAATATGGGCTATAGGCCCACTATCACTGATTGGCTATTAGGGTTGCACGGGTCGCCCAAGACAACTGTGGACCCACTGTTGTTCCGGTAAGTATATTTGGGCCCTTATTTTGGTAAGATGATTGTTTTACCCCTACGTGATGTATGACTGTTTAAGCATGCTATTTTTATTGTATGTACATTTATATTATGTTGCATTGAATGGGGTGGGATATATGATTTTGGAGGAAGCGTACTGAAAGGCTATAAGCCTATTACTGGCAGCTCTGCTGCAAATACTGTTTTAGTGCCGTAATCGGTACGACTTGGTGTGTAGGGTTGGGTGGGTTAATTTTATCCCCACATAGTGTGTATGGCGGAGATGGTGTGTAGCGGATGGATTGGGTAGGATTCTTTGTTTGCATACTGTACTGAAATGGGCTAAGGCCCAAATCGCCATCGATCTCAAAATGGGCTCGTGCTCGATCATTATTGCTCTCGAAAGAGCGGCTAAGGCCCCTAACTGAAACTGAAAGGGATTTGGCCCAAATTGTATTTACTCTAACTGTATGCTTTTATGGGATTTCACACACTGAGTTTTTGTAAACTCACCCATCTGTTAACTGTGCAGGAAATCCCTAGGCTTAGACAGATCGAGGCGACAGAGGACTCAGAGGTGGCCATTCGACGAAGTTTCTTTTAATATTATAATTAAGATTTTATTTTGGGTTTTCATTATATAATAAGCGCTCTTTAATTTTTGTTTTTATTTTAATTTGGGGATTTAGTTACTTGAATTTTAATCTGGTAGTAGTAGGACTCGGATTTCCAAGAAAATATAAATGAATGTTTTTCTGAAAACACCACGTTTACACGACACATTTTGAAAGATTCCGCAACAAACACTGTTTTAAAGTTTAATAACAAACTAACATAACTAATATTTTGTTAAGAACCCAAAGAAGTTTTATTGGAAAGGGGTTTTCCAAGAAATTAGGTTTGGAAAAACACTCTAATGTGACATCGTTGATTCGGCATATCGTCTAGGCCGGGTTGAGGGGTGTTACATCTATAAAACAGAGGCAAACATTACACACAGTAAGCTATTTAAGCTTAGTAAGTCATAAGCAAATAAATAACTCAATGTTAATATCAACTTAACTTAACCAAAATAAATTATGTTATCATAATCACTTGTATTCTCGAGCTTACAATCACATATATAATATATACTTTCACATATAAACTTTATGTTGGCCGAATGTTCATATACATATTAACAAGTATCATTCAATTTCAAAGCCAAAATATCATTACATATCCAAATATATTTACACACTTATACACAAACTCATGAATCAAAATATAACATCACATGCATATGCATAACATATGGTCGTATATACTTTACAAGTACACATATGTTCACATTAATAACTTATATAATTTGCATCACATATAAAATGGCCAACTTACCTTATTTTCAAATAGGTAATCAATTAACTCATACTTGATCATTTTTAGCTCGTTTTACACCTTCGTTCACAACTTATCATTGCCCGTTGAACCATTCAAAATTGAATAGGATATTCGAATAATCACATATATCATACAATGCGAATGCCCCAGACGTGGTCTTACATGCTATCTCATATCGATGCCACTGTTCCAGACAAGGTCTTACACGAATCAAATACGATGCCAATGTCCCAAACATGGTCTTACACGTAACAACATATATAGATGCCAACGTCTCTGACGTGGTCTTACACGAGAACACATATTGGATCCTATGTCATGACATATGTATCCTAGCTATTTTTAAGGTTTATACTGGACTTTCAGACGTTGTAATTCGGTCGAAATGAACTAAAGAGCTTAGTTCCCATGCACTTGTACATTCGGCTTTCATATATATATATAATTTCTCATAATTTAATTTCAGCATATAAACTCATACATAATTAAAATTAACGATATCTATTTGCTTATAAACTTACCTCGGACGATGAAAATTGGAACGGAACGGTTAATCGACAACTTTAGTTTCCCCCGATCCAAATCTAATTTATTTGGTTCTTGATCTAAACATATTCAAATTAAACTCATTCAAACATATTTTCACTCAATTTAGTCCAAAAACACATAAATAGGCAAAATACTATTTTACCCCTAACATTTTACACTTTTTACAATTTAGTCCAAATTGCATAAAACACAAAACATGCAAAATTTCAATATATCATACTTAGGCCGAATCTTCCTTATCTTCATACAAGTCCATACATTTCATTTATTTCATATTTTAGTCCCTCAATTTATTATTTTTGCAATTTAGTCCTAATTACTCAAACTCATCAAAAATTCCAATACAAAACATGTTGATCCAAAACATATCTTTCATATTTCATCAACTAAAATCACATAGCTCAAATATTCATCAATGGCATAACTCAAAATATTCATCAAAATAAAAAATTCAAGTATGGGCTTTATAGATAACATAGCAACGATCTCAAGAACGTAAAAATTATCAAAAACCGAACTAAAACTCACCTTGAATCAAGCTTCAATAATGCCGAATGCCCTAAGCTTTATTTTCTTTTCTTTTCTTTTATATTTTGGCAAGAACAAATTATGAACACTTATGTTTTATTTTATGTTTTATATTATTATTACATATTATTTTTTACTTATTTAACCTTATAATAAAATTTTAAACCTTTTTAATTCATGGTTATAGCCGTCCACTACATAATCTTATGGTCAAATTACATTTTAAATACCTCCACTTATAAAGACACATTCATTTCATCCCTTTTACAATTAACCATCAAATTTTTATTTTACGCGATTAAGCCCTTTTATTAAATCAGTACTCAAACGAGAAAATTTGAACACGAAAATTTTACATATATAAATTCACACGTAATAAACACAGAAAATAATTTTGAAATATTTTTCTAACTCAGATTCGTGGTCCCGAAACCACCGTTCCAAATAGGGTCTAAATCGGGCTTTCACAGGTTGGTCTTTAGGAAAGCCTGCCATCTACCCTTGGAGTTAGAGTACAAAGCTTACTGGGCCCTTCGACAACTCAACTTGGATCTTAATCTTGCTAAAGAGAAATGGATGCTCCAAGTCAATGAGCTAGAGGAATTTCAAATGTTCTCGTACCAAAATGCAAAATTACTCAAGGAAAGACTTAAGAAATGGCATGACAAGCACATTCGAGTTCGAGAATTTGAAGCAGGTCAGCAAGTCTTGTTATTTAATTCCAAATTAAGGTTCTTTCTAGGTAAACTAAAATTACGTTGGTCCGGTCCATTTACGATTCATCGCGTCTATCCGTACGGAGTTGTTGAACTCCAAGGTAAGGAAGGTAATTTTCAAGTTAATGCTCAGTGTCTGAAACATTACTGGGGAGATAAGACTAAACGGAATCAAATTTCGTTCATTTTATCAGATGTTTAAATTTTCTTATGTTCCTTTTTAATAAATGATTTAGGGTATACTTTCGGGATTAGTATGTTTAAATAAATTCTGTCTAGGAGATTGGAACTTAAGCGGGATTGCTTGTGACCCCTCTAATCTTTCCTAGGAATTGATTTTAACATAATTTTCCGAGAAATTATTCCCTAAATAAAATTAAATTTTTGGTTTTTCAAATAAAGGGGTCCATTTTGATCCAATTTTTAAATTGCAACTCAATTTCAAATTTTCATTAAGTTTGGGGACTTAATTGAATTATTTTTAAAATTTGGTTTCTCTTTTTGTAAATAATAAAAATTAGATGCCTCTTTTTGTAAATATTTTCAAAAGGCTTCTAGAATAAATGTTTTTAGTTTAATAAAAAAGATGATAATTATTAATATATAATTATATCCATTATAATATATATACATATTAATTATTATCAACTTTATATAGAGTTACAATTAGTTTTAATTTAATCATATTTTATTTGATAAGTTTTTATCTTAATAAATTAATAGCAATTAATAATTTAATATGTATTTTATTAATTATTAATTGTTGTTAACTCTAAGTAGAATTAGAACTTAGAATTTTTAATTATTAAATTCTTCTAAGAATTCTATTTCGACTACTATTTCCCTTATTATAAATACCACCAACCTTCTCCATCATTTATCACTTAAAACCCCAAAACACCCAAACCTTTAAGTGCTGCAAGCCCCTAGCCGATAGCCTCATTCGGCCAGCAGCAGCTCACGTGCACGGTGTGCGACCATCCAGCACTAGTAGATCGCCTGGCTTGCTCCTTGGCAACACACCTTGTGTCTAGCCCCAACCTGCGTGCCCCATTGCTGCCTGTTGCCGTGTAGTTGCTCCCACCAGGTTGCGTCGCTCTTTGGCCTTACTCGACGCATCTGCTTGCTAACCAACATCCGTGTGGCATCAACCCAATTACTTACACCACCCTTTCACCCATCCTTAGCCAAAACCCCCCAATCTATTCTTATTTGCCAACTTTTGTTTCATAATTATTTTTCTTAGGAGCTTTTAATTTTTACGAAAAAGGTGATAAGACCATATTTTCTCTTAAATTTTAATTTTATTCAAATATTTCATTTTTCAATTTATTGAATCATTAATAATTTTTGTTAATTAAATATTTGAGAAAATAAATTTTCCCATCTTTTTTTTAGGTTAATCATGCCTAGCAAGAGAACTCATGCCTGCGCCCAAATTGATGAAACACAAAACAAGTTCCATTATGAAGAAGCCAAAGCAAGATATGAGAGTATCTTCAAAAATCAAAAGATGCATCCTGAGAAAGGCTTCACATTGAAAGAAAGCAACTATATTGATTTTATGGCAAGTATTCGTCAAGTTGCTAAAGCCCTCAATTGGGAATTATTTTGTGAAAAGAGACCTAGTGTGGATGAGGAATTAGTGCGTGAGTGCTATGCGAATTTAACCTCAAGTGAATTGGCAGAAGTTCCAGTTCATGGAATCAAGGTACCAATAACTTCAAGTGCTATTAATCAGTTCTTTGAATTGCCTGATTTTGAAAACGACAATTATTCTTCCTTGATGAGCAATATAGAGCCTAAAATTTTGCAAGAAATTCTCGAGGAACTTACAGTTCTAAGTTCTAAGTGGATTGTGTCAAAGCAAGGAATCCACACTTGCCGAAGGGAATATTTGACACCACTCACAAAGGTATGGTTCTATCTTATCTGTTTCAGACTTATGCCTAGCTCACATGGGACTACAATTTCATTAGAGCAAATAGTCTTATTATACTCGATTTTAACTGGAAAGACCATTTATGTGGGAAAAATCATCCTGAGAGAAATGCAAAATTGTGCCATTGACATTCTAGCCCAGCCTACTTTCCCTTTACGATAACAATTCTATGCTTGAAAGCTAAAATTCTTACAAACGTGAAGAAGACATGCTATATAGCCAGGGCACAATCATAGATTGGGACCTCTACCGAATAGCTGGAGAATCTATTCTATAGGAAGAAGTGGAAGAAAGTGAGGACCCCAAAGCAGAAGAAGATCCCACAATGCAATCAGCTGAAGTCCAATATAAGGAGGAACCAACGGAACTAGAAGCTGAACCTGATGACGAAACTTCAATGTTCAGAACTCAATCACCTCACCCAAATCTTCGAGATGAGCTATCAAAATTGATGGACATAATGCAACATATGCAATGGAAGCAACAAGCTTACTGGAGATACTAAAAAATAAGGGATGACTCGATGAGAAGTGCTCTTAAGAAAATTTACAATGACCCATTGTAATAGGCCGATTTAGACCCTATTCAGAACGGTGGTTTTGGGACCACGAATCCGAGTTAGAAAAATATTTTAAAATTATTTTCTGTGTTTATTATGTGTGAATTTATATCTGTGAAATTTTTGTGCTTTAATTTTATTGTTGGGTGCCCGATTTAATAAAAGGGTTTAATCGCGTAAAATAAAAATTTGAAGGTTAAATGTGAAAGTGCTTAATTGTTGTTGTCTTTATAATGTGAAGCACTTATAATGCAATTAGGCCATAATTAAGTTAGTGAACGGTAATAACCATGGAATATAATGGTTTTATATTTTATTATAAAGGTTATTTAAGTAAAACGATTAATAAGATAATATATGTTATAATAAAACATAATTTAAAGGCCATTTTGTTCATCTTTTTGTTATGACCGAATAAATAAAAGAAAAGAAAGAAAGGAAACAAAGCTTAGGTATTCGACCATTGTCCAAGCTTGATTCAAGGTTAGTTTTTGTTCGATTTTTGATAATTTTTACGTTTTTGAGATCGTTGCAGTGTAATGTACAAAGCCCATGCTTTAATTTCTGATTTTGATGAATATTTTGAGTTATGCCACTGATGAATATTTGAGCTTTGTGATGTTAGTTGATGAATTATGAAAGATATGTTTTAGATTAATATGTTTTGTATTGGAATTTTTGATGATTTTAAGTTATTAGGGTTAAATTGTAAAAATAATAAATTGAGGGACTAAAATGTAATATAAATGGAATGTATGGACTTGTATGAACATGGGTAGTATTCGGCCTAAGCATGATGTGTGCAAATTTTGCATGTTTTGTGTTTTGTGTAATTTGGACTAATTGTAAAAAGTGTAAAATGTCAGGGGTAATATGGTAAATTGCCCATTTATGTGTTTTTGGACTAAATTAAATGAAATTATGTTTGAATGAGTTTAATTTGAATATGTTTAGATCAAGAACCAAAGAAATCGGATTTGGATCGGAGGAAAACCAAAGTTGTCGACTAGTTGTCCCGTTTCAATTATCGTTGTCTGAGGTAAGTTCATAAGTAAATAAATGTTGTTAAATAAGTTCATAAGTAAATAAATGTTGTTAAATTCGATTGTATATGTATTATATGTGCTGAATTGAATTATAATAAATATATGTGTATATGCCAAAATGATTTAAGCTTTGAAAAATTAGTTACGAGCTTGAACTGATCGAGTTACGACATCCGAAAGCCCCGTATAAACCTTAGGAATAGCTAGGATACATATGTCATGACATAGGATTCCGATATGTGATGTGCGAGTAAGACCATGGCATCGATATATGTGTGCGAGTAAGACCACATTTAATACGTTGGAATTGATATGTGATTCTGATATATGTGTGCGCCACGTCTAGTATGTTGGCATCGATATATGTGGTTACGAGTAAGACCATGTCTAGGACATTGGTATCGTATTTGTTTCGTGTAAGACTGTCTGGGACAGTGGCATCGATATGTGATAGCATGTAATACCACATTTGGGACGTTGGCATTGTACGATATGTGTGATTATCCGAGTGTTCTATCCAATTCCAAATGGTTCAACGGGCATTCTGAGAAATGAATAACTATGTGAAAGTATATCTACTTCAGGTACGTATATTTTGTTTATGAAATTCTGAAAGGAAAGGTTTGTATGTATTTAACGATTATATGTGAAATACATGACAATGAATGATGAATGTATGTAAATGAATTATGAGTAAGTGTGATAGATGTAATGTATGAGAATAAGATGTGCTTTTGTGCAAGTGAAAATGAACAAATGAGCTAGATGAATCAAATATGTATGAGATTTATATGTTCATTGAAAAATGAGGTAAATGAGGTTACTTAATGTAATCATATGAATTTATGAGTATGAAGAATGTATAAGTGGTTAAGATTTGCTAAATTCAGCCTAGTTAAATTGAATTATACATATCATTGAGTTGATTTTATTTGCTTATGGCTTACTAAGCTTTTAAAGCTTACTCTGTGTGTAACATCCCGAAATAAGGCCTAAACGGAACAGTGGTTGCGAAACCACAAATCTAAGGTAGAAAATTTTATTTTATTATCATTTTAAGGTCTATGGTATGATTGCATGATTGTGTGAAAATTTCGTTTAGAAATTCTATCGATAGAGGGTCCAATTTGATATTTAGGACTAAATTGCAAAAGTTGTAAAATGTGTGTTCTAGTTCACAAAGGTACTAAGTACTTGTGAGTAATGGGTTTTTAAAGTGGAGGTCCTTGGATAGTAATTAGACCATTATACTAGTTTGGACAAAAATACCTAAAGGAAGATAAAACACCATAGTTTTTAATTAAGGGCATTTTTGTGATTTAGTTATTAAAATGAATTAAAAACAAAAGTAAAAGCCAATTTTTGTCCATCTTCAACCCCTTGGCCGAATTTCACATGAGGAAGACATAGCTAGGGTTTTTCAAGCTTCCAAGCTCGATTGTAAGTCTATTTTAGCCCCGTTTTTAATGTTCTTTACGTTTTTTGAGTCTCAGTAACTTGATTAAGGTTATTCTAGCAATAATTTAACCTAGGGTTTATATTTGGAAAAATACCCATAGGTGAAATGTGTTTATTTTTATGTTTTATGGTAGAATATGAAGCTTAAAATTGTGTTAAACAACTTTTGCTAAGCGATTTTACGTGAAAATGAGTAAAACGACATAATCCGTAAAAATACCTAATGTTCATAAGTACATGTTAGAGTGAGAATTTGATGTTACCATAGAAGGGAAAAATGATCAGCGTGTCATAAAACATAAGAAAATAGGATGAAGTTTAATTTTCGAGCCTTAGGGAAAAAGTGTAAATTTTAGGGGCAAAAATATAATTTTGCCAAAGTTTGAGTCAAGGACTGTTTTAATAAATGTGAGTATTAAATAAGCTAAATTTTTTTTATTATAGATCAAGAAGAACAAAATCTGGAGTTAGACCGGAGAAAGAAAAAGATAGTGGACTAAATCGATATAGTTGATTGTATTTTGTTTTGAGGTAAGTTTGCGGTAAATAAATACAATATTCTATTATTTTATGTTAATGTTGTTAATTTCCAGCATGTGTATTTTTATTTTATGAAATTATTCAAAGAAGACTCAAGCATGAATTGACGGAGAAGTAATTTCAGAAAGTCCCGGTTGAACCTTAGGAATGTGTAGGATACAAATGTCATGACATTAGGGTTTAAGGATACCATGTAAGACCATGCCAAGGCATGGAAATTGATAAGGTTTCTAAGGCAAGGAAATCATGTAAGACCATGTCAAGACATGGCATTGATAAGTTACTATAAGGCAAAGGTCCCATGTAAGACCATGGCAAGGCATGGCATTGGTGAGTTCATAAGGCAAGGATACATGTAAGACCATGTCAAGACATGGCAATGGTAAGTTTCAAAAGGATAACATGTAAGACCATGACAAGTCATGGCAATGGTATGGTACCTATGTATCCTTAGTATTCCAAGTGGTTCAACGGGAAAATTTAAAGAGAATATCAAGGTAAGGTAAGGTAAGACGAGTTATACTAAAAAGGTAAGACAAGTTCATACTAGAAGAGCAAAGGTAAGTATATAATGTTCATGTATGCTTGATAAGGAAAAAGGTAAGTAAAATGTATTAATAAATTTGATTAAGTAAGTAAGTATTTAAGTAAGTGAGTAAGTGAAGAAGTTTAAATATGTCTATGACAATTAATGAAGTTGCATTAAGTAGTATCATGCCAAATAGTAAGATAATTCTTATGAATGTTGTTATTTATTTGCATGCAAACTTACTAAGCTTAATTCTTATCCCCTTTATTTTCCTTCTTTTTATAGTTTTTTCAAGCTAACTCGGGGATCGTAAAGTACGTCAGAGGTCCGGGCACACTATCATAAGGATTATTTTGGTATAGCTAGACATTTCATTTTGAGTATGGCATGTATAGCATCGTAGCCGTTTTGTGTCTATGATCTTATGATATGGTCGATGAATGGTATGTAAATGCTTGATAATGATTAGTTGTTGGAATGACTAATCAAGGACATGTTTGGTGTTATGTATGCCTAAATGCAAGTTATTCCATAGAAATCATGAAAAAGGTGAAATTAGCTTTAAAACAGAATCGGACAACAATAATGATGTGAATTTGGAAAATCACTAAAAATAGTATAAATGGATTTAGATAGTGAATGAGATATAGAATTAAATATTATTGAGTCTATTTTCATATGAAAGAAACAGAGTAAATAAAAGAGTTGTATTTTGCGAGATATTTAAATTTTGGTGAGACAGGGTCAGAGTGATTTCTGAATCCCCTATTCTAACTTTACAAATTCACTAAAAATTGTACAAAAATAATTAGGAGTTATAATTTATATGTATAGATTCCTTATTGAGTCTGCTTTTAAGGAAAATAAACTTCATGGTTATTTGAATTCTTTACAGGGATAAAATTAATTCGTAGTGAACAAAGGTCAGAGTAGCCGAACACTAAAATAGGGGAAACTTTAACTAATAAACTGTACTAATTGGCTTGACCAAAAATTCTAAAAAAAATTAAGTAAGAAGATATATGATTCTAGTTTTAGATAAATTTTATATATTTGGATTTCAAGTTTCGTAACTCGAGTTATGATTTATTTAGTGACCATGAGACAGATGGACAGATTATTTATGACACAGAACCATTTCAATTTCATGTTTTAGGGTCTCGAGGACCCTTTTTAAGGACATATTTATTGAACGAAGCTAAATTAATTTTAAAAGCAAATTTTTATGCCCCGAATTAGTAAGCTAAGTCAGGTAACGCCTCGTGCTCGACTCCGGCGATGGTCTTGGGTAAGGGGTGTTACACTGTGTATTTTTTTCTAGGTTTATAGAGTTTCAGAGACTTGCTCGGGTTGGAAGTCGCAGGAGACCTCATCACACTATCCAGTTTTCGCTTCAGGAAATAAATGCTTTGAGATTTGGTTATGTGGCATGTATAGGCTTGTTTTGATATATTTGGTTTTGATTTTTGTATATATATAGCCATGCAAAAATGGCTTGTTAATAAGGTTAATGTTTGTGCATATTCAGCCATGGTATAAGCTTATTTTGGGAAGTATGTTTCATAGTATGTATGTATGGTGTTTTGGATACAAGTTTTAGTTGAGTAATGATTCGATTGATGGATGTGTTTTTGCTATAATGCATATGTGTTCATGTAGCTTAAGTTCAAGTACATTTGATTAGGGTATTTTGGTTATACGTATTGACTGGGTATGTCACGAATGACTTATAAATTAGCTCATTTTAGTAAGATTGATATTTGGCTTATCAATTTGTGATGTAATAGTCAAATTTAGATCCTAATCTAAACGATGGTTTCGGGACCACGAATCCGAGTCAAAAAAATATTTAAATATTATTTTTCGTGTTTATTGTATATGAATTTGCATGTGTGAAATTTTCGTATGAAAATTTGATTGTTTGTGTGCTTAATTTGATAAAAGGACTTAATCGCGTAAGTTGAAAACTTGATAGTTTAAATAATAAAGGTTGAATTGATAGTGGCTTTTAAATATGGGGTATTTATGTTGCAAATTTTCCATGATAATTGCCATGGACGGTTGTGCCCATGTTTATAATGGTTTTCTATTTTATTATTAAAGGATAAATAAGTAAAATATGTTAATTGTTAACATATATTAAATTAAAACATAAAATAAAATTATATTCATTATATTTCATCACCGAAACTTGATAAAAGAAAAAGAAATAAGAGTTTTGTGATTTTCAGCCAATTTCAAGCTTGAATCAAGGTTAGTTTGGTTTCGGATTTTGATAATTTTTACGTTTTTGAGATTGTTGCTTCGAGTACTACCCGACCCATGCTTGAATTTTTTATTTTGGTGAATATTTTGAGTTATTCCATTGATGAATATTTGTGTTTTGTGATATTTGATGATAAATTATGAAAGACATGTTTTGGATTAATATGTTTTGTATTGGAGTTTTTGACGATTTTGAGTTAATAGGACTAAATTGCAAAAATAATAAATTGAAGGACTAAAATGAAAAATAAATGAAATATATGGACTAGTATGAGTATATAGAAGATTCGGCCCTACTATGTTGTTGTGAGATTTTGTGTATTTTGTGTTTTGTGCAATTAGGACTAATTTGAAAAAGTATAAAATATCAGGGGTAAAATGGTAAATTATCCATTTATGTGTTGTTGGATTAAATTGAATGAAATTGTGTTTAAATGAGGTTAATTTGAAATTATATAGATCAAGAACAAAGGAAGCCAGACTTGGATTGGGGAAAAACAAAAATAGTTGAATAGCCGATTGTAACATTCGTCGATATCCGAGGTAAGTCTTTAAGCAATTAAACATGGTTTATTTTGAATATAGAATGTTTTATTGTGATGATTCGAATTTTATAATCTATTAGTATATTAGCTGAATGTGATATATCATTGAATTAAAGTGGTTGAGTTTTATTCGACTGATTTAAAACCTCTGAAAGTTTGTATGAATTACATGGAATATTTGGACGATTTGATATATGAACTGTTATGGAATGATATTGTGATATTCAGGCTTTGCGCCTAGCAAGCCTTGTGCTGATGACTTTGATCGGGCTTTGTGCCTAGCAGGCTTAGTGCCGGTGAATAAATATCAGACCTTGGGTCTAGTAGGCCTTGCGCCGGTGTGTGATTCAGGCTTATGCCTAGCAGGTTTTATGCCGGTGATTTATTTCAAGTCTATGTCTAAAAGACTTTACATTGATATGGGAATTGAGAAAGTAAGTTGATCTAAATGACTTCAATATTCGGCCAGATAGGTAAGTACATGTGAGCTTATATTGAACTTGTATATTTGGCTACATGTGAGGTTATATTGAACTTGAGTATTCGATTACATGTGAGTTTATATTGAACTTGTATATTCGGTTATATGTGAAGTTGTCTTGAATGTGCATATTCAGCCATATGTGATGTTCTATTGAATTTGAACTATAGGTTACATGTGATGTTTTAATTAACTTTTATATTCGGCCACATGTGATGATATAATGAATCTTGTATATTCGGCCATACATGTAAGTGTCTATGTAATGATATATTTGATCTTGTATAACCGGCTATATAGGAAATATTTATGTGGTGATATATATTTGATTTTGAACATTCGGCCAAGGTATCTTATTGTGTTAAAGTATAACATTATTGATATAATTCGGTTAGTTTGAATGTTTTGATTATTCATTAAGTTGTTTAATTTGCTTAAGGCTTACTAAGCTAAGTTAGCTTACTCTGTGTGTTTTTGTTACTCTGTTTTATAGATTTTGGTTGTAAGTTACGAGCTCGGGGATCGTTATCGAAGTCATCCACACTATTGTCAACTTTCGGTACTTTTAAAAGTCTATTTTCAAACTTATGGTATGTATAGGCTAAAAAGTATTTTTGTTCAACCTTGGATATGTATAAACTTATCCATGCGAATATGGCTTAACTTCAAAGTTTGAATGTGATGTTTGATTATATGATATGTTTGACCTATAATTAGCTCATTTTGGTAAGCCTGATACATGGTATGATATACATTTGTGGATTGTTATAATTCGGCTCAAGTGATGTAGTTATGGTTGATGGATGTGTCTTGGGCGTGGTTTATATTTGACATATATTTTGATGTATAATTTAAATGTTCTATGGTAGTTAAATTGGATAACCGATTATAAAATAAATTGATTAGTTGTGTATATGCATTTTAAGTATGATAATTGGTAAATTTTATATTGATGAATTGGGTGTAATTTTTTTTATAGGTTAACTTGCTAGCTAATTAAAGGATAGAATAAGTGGCAATGTGTGTACATGTTTTATATTAGAATGGTTGGATATTTAGGTTCGAATTATTAATGGCTTATTAGATGGTTTAAAAAGAGTGATGTTTAAAATAAATTTCTAGTATGTGAACTAAGCATGATATGTTTTATTTTTTTAGTATTCGAATACCATTATAGTAATGACCATATGATTTGTGCTATGTATTTATAAGGCATATGTTGGAAGGTTTTGAGGCATGTTTGTTAGTTTGAAAGTATGATTATATGCATGGTATGGATTCGGTTAAATTTTGAGGTATGAATTGTATATGCAATATGATTAATAATGTATGTTTAATATTTAATTAGCCATGTGCTTTATATATACGACTATGACTTGTGTGAATATGTGAATGTTTGGAATTATGTTTTTGTTCAGTAATGCATCGTGACTCTAATCCGGCGACGGATATGGGTTAGGGGTGTTACATGTGATGTTTGGGTATATGATTTGGCAATGGAAAATGGTATGTATGGTTTCATTCGGTTTAGACAATTAAGTAAATTATGAATGCATGTTTCTGTTATGGTATATCATATTTTGATTATGTAATGTTTATGTCATATGTGTGTGTAATTGCTTTGATCATTTTGTGAGATAAGAATTAGGTAATACAATGCATGATTATATTCGACTAGACATAGAAAAATATGTGTATGCTTATGAGACAATCACTTGTGAGTTGGCCTTTTAGTTTTGGTTTGTGATGTCAAGTTTGTATATATACATCATGATTAAATGGTTGGTATTTAGTTCAGATTTTATATGTTCCAATTGATGTTGTAAGAGTGATGCTTAGATATAATTATAGTAAGTGAAGTAGACATGATACACTTCAGTATGGATGTTCGGAAAATGGTTTAGATTGTTATGTCATATGCGCATAAATTTGTAATGTGAGAAAAGGTATATTTGATCTGGAAATGATGATAGTTATTATCTTTTATGTTATTGAAAATTTAATCATGTGATATGACCGAATATGTATATGTTTAAATGATCAAATTTTATATTATTCGTAATGGGCATAAATTTTATAAGTTAATGTACTAGCCGAATAGTTTATCAAATAAATGGCTAGGTATATGTAGTCTGTTTGGTTATAATATGCATAGTGCAGAAATTATGAATTAATATGTTACTATTCAGCTAACGAAATAACTATTTTGACATATGCTTGGTATATGTTATCTAATGATATATGCTTGGATAATAGTTGAGCATTTGAATAATGGTATAACTTGATGGTATTGATGTGATTGAAATTTCAAGCATGAATTGTTTATGACTTATAAGAAATAAATTATGATTGATTTTAGTTGATTAAGTGGTCAGTATATGCAAATTTGACTATTGAATGAATATATGGTTGTTATTCGATTGAAAAGTTTTGTAAATAAGTTGATATATTCTTAATCATGAAATCAATTATATGAACGTGCTAAACTATGTTTTGTCAGGTAATACCTCGTAACCCTAATCCAGCTACGGGTAGGGGTTAGGGGTGTTACACCCATTTATTTTTGTGCCTGAATTTCCAGATTTTATATTTGAACCATGAAGTCCATTATCGAAGAAGGAGCGAAACGATTCATGGAAAGGCAATAATGATGAAGCAAAAGATGAGTCGAATTCGGAAGGATCTGTAAATTAATAAAATGGAGGATCTGGACTTTTATTTTATTTTTGTTTTTAGGTTATTTTAGGATTAAGTTAATTAGGAATTTTTATTCTTGCCTAATAAAATAAGAGAGGAAAATCATAAATAAAATTTAAGCAAGTCACAAAGTATAAAGTGTGGCAATAGATATATACATGTCTAAGATTGGATTTAGAGAGAGCTTGGTGCTTAAGCAATCACATTGACTTACCTCCTCTTTTCTAAAATCCTACCTGGTGTATAGTATCTATTCTCTTTAAACAATGAGGACATTGTTCCTCTTAAGTAGGGGGGACCGAAAAATTGAATTATTTCCACTCAGAAATTTTTTTCTTTAATTTATGATTAGGATATATTTTGTTCAATAATTGGAAATTTTGTTAAGTATGCTAAACTTCAGCATCGATAAAGTTCTATTATTTCAAAACAAAATTATTATGTTAGCTTAATAATGATATGAATGTATTTTTAGAGCATGCAAATCATACCATAAATTTTTAGTTCCTTACGAAAGTTATGCATGTATGAAAGTTTAAGTATTTAGAATTGACTTAGTAGTTTCTTGAGGTGAAATCCTAGGAAGCATAGAACATTGGAAATGATTTAGGCAACTTTTGTTTGGATCGTTTGAGCCTTTCAAGCCAACCATGATGAAATTTTTATCCTTTGAAGCCCAACTTTGAGACTATATGGCCTAATTTTATTTGAATCCTTGCAAATTTAGCCATCACTTCTCTCTTAACTATCTTAAAATGGTCCCAAACACTAGACTCAGTACTATTCAAAGTATTCTTTAAAAAATAAGTTTGGGGGAGTTGAAAAGAAGTATCGAATGCTTTAAAATTGTAGTACATTAAGTAAAATGCTCTAATTTTAAAAAAAGTGAGCATGAGTTCTTAATATATGATGTATAAAAGAGCATGTGAAAGTAAATAAATTTAATGTATTGAAGGTAATTATTTCGAAGGTCCGATGCAAGCTGAGTCTAGGGTTTTTAGCCTAAAAATTATCTGTCTTCTACCTACCCCTAAGCCCAGCCACGTTACAGCCTTGCTAAAGACCTATTGATTCAAAATTCCAATGCTACCTACATTAGTGGAGAGAAATTGCTACGTACAACATATGAAGACATAAGTTAAACTTAATGATTGCAAATTAATCTTGAATAAGGGGATAAAATTACATTGGTAAGGTTTAAGATGACTTTATTAGAAAGCATTTAGTCTAATTTTTGCTATCATAATAGTTGTTGAGATTAATTTGAATGATATGTATACTTAAGTAGCATAACTATCAAATTTCTTGTCTTTGAGCATAAGTATATTAAATTCATAACTTTAAGAAAAATGTTGTTTTGAAGGAATTTTTCAAAGCTGTTTATGAGAAATTCTTTTAAAAATTTGTGCATTGCTTGGGACGAGCAATGAATTAAGTTTGGGGGTGTGGAAACATAAACTTTTTCATACCCTTTTTAACTTAAATTCATGCAAATTCGGTTAAATTTCTGTCGAAAAATAATTAATTTTTATAAAATAATTAAAGTGCACTTAAAATATGAACATATTGAATTTTAGTTAATTTCATAATTATTTTTGATTAATTTTGGTTATTTTCGACAGAATTGCACAAAGGGCGAAAAATGTCTCGGCAGATATTGCTAGAAGCACAAAACCGAGAAGCAATTTGAAGTATTGAGGAAAATTAATTTCTAGCTTAAGATGGTCAAAAATTATGTGTATTAATTCATAATTTAATTAATTTTATTTTATATCCAAGTTAATTTGGGTTAATAAATTATTATTAATTAATTATGAAAAAATGGTCTGATTAAACCAAACTGAACCGAGTGAACCGAACCGGCCAAGAAAAGGACAGCCCAAAACCATCCAAGTGCTAACCCAATTAAGCTCATTAGCTGATTATTTAAGCTACAAAGAAGCCCTTGAAGACTTGTTCAAATTGCAATTCAGCCCCTCCATAATTGGTGGCTTTGAAGATTTGCCCTATTTAGCAAAGTTGAAGCCATCAACTTTGCCACATAGATGGCCGGCCAAGGGGTGGCTCTTTGGCTGCTATTTTTAGCAAATTTTAGCTGCCACATTCAGCTATAAAACCCCCCTCCTTGGATGATCATTCAAAGCATCCCTCATTCATTCACATCTCTTCTCTTCTCTCTTACTTTCTCCTCTCATTTTCCTATTCCAAGTCCCTTGCTCTCTTACCGATTTCTCCTATTGGAAAAGGGGTATTGATCAACCATTTTGGAGCAACATTGAAGTGTTCATAGCAATATTGATCGGTAAGGACAACAGAGAACGAAGACGGAGCAAACTAGTCAAGCCACGGAGAAGCACCGAATTTGATTCTTGTTCCCTATCTCTTTAATTTTTATTGTTATGATGAACATATATATGAATATTTATGTTGTTGGAATGGTTAATTTAATCAGCTTAGCTTGAATTTAATTCGTGTTGGTTTCATTGCATTTCATCTGCTTAAATTATTAAAATTGTGTTTATACTGTTATAGGCCTTGATAAAATGCTTGATTAAGTAAAATCATGCCTAAGTTATTCTTGCATTACGATTGTGAGGTAACTAATGAATTAGTTATTTAAATGGATTGAAATTGTAATTAATGGACACAATACTTAATCAGTGCACGTTTATTCTTCTAAGGTAACTGAAGGTTAAATTAGCATTGTATCTAGCGATACATTTGCCTTGCATAACTTGCAAGATTATTGTGATTAAATTGTTTCAAGGTAAGGATAACTTGTTACCTCACATAGTCTTTTATGTGCTTATTAGATTTAATTAATTGTTTGAATTGACATAGGGATATGCAAGAGATTAGTTCAATTTAATGAGTATGTATGTGCAATAACATGTTTGCTTATTAAAATCTATTTAATCGTTTGAATTAACATAGGGATATGTTAAGAGATGAATGGATTTGTGTAGGTGGGTATGTTCATAAGTTAGCAAATTACCGAGTTGCTGTGAATTTATTCGTAACAATGTAAACATGAGTTTAATAATGCTAAGTTAAATAAATGTAATTAATCCAACACAATTATGTCATCTTAATTAAATCGTATTTTGAAATCGTGCATTTGAGATTTATTTCTTTAGTTTACTTAGTTCAAAATCTTAGTTTTTAATCACCCTATTCAAACAAAATATTTTTTTAACCAAAGTGTTTTAAATTGCATTCATAAATAATTCTTTTCATAGTCCTTGTAGGTACGATAACTCGACATTTACTTGTCACTTTATTACTTGTTTCAATTGTGTACTCTTGCATATTTCCGTTGTTCCAATCGATGCTACGAAGATATAGATCCGATCTGAATTCCAGCTCATGAGATCAAAGAGTTGAAAAATAAAAGAATAGCATTAGTAAAAGTGTTATGGCATCGACACGGGGTAGAAGAAGCTACGTGATAATCTGAGGATGCTATGAGGAAGCAATATCCAAACCTATTCGCTGGTAAGATTTTCGGGGACGAAAATCCCTAAGGGGGAGAGATGTAACAGTCTAGTTTTGGCTAAATCAGAACAGTGGTTTCAGAACAACAAATTCGAGGTCATAAAATTATTTTAATATTTTTTTGTGTTTACAGCATGTGAAAATATATGTGTGAAATTTCGTGAGATAATTTTATCGTTTAATAGCTCAATTTGAGAAAAAGGACTAAATCGCGTAAAATGCAAAAGTTGCATTTTATATGTTAAAAGTGCTTAATTGCTATGGCTTATAAATGAGAGGTCTTTATGTTGTAATTAGACCATTGATAGTGGTGATGGACATAAATGGCCTTGAATTATGTGTTTTATAATGGTTTTAATTAAGGTTAAATTTGTAAAATGTTAAATAACAAAAATAATAACAAAATAGAAAATGGTGTTCATCTTTCTTTCTGTAACCAATTATTGATGAGAAAAAAAAGCTTTTACACTCATTTTAGGGTTCGGTACTTACAAGCTTGATTAAGGTACGGTTTTAGCTTAGTTTTTGATGATTT
The DNA here is from genome assembly GCA_025698465.1 of Gossypium longicalyx. Lineage (NCBI taxonomy): Eukaryota > Viridiplantae > Streptophyta > Magnoliopsida > Malvales > Malvaceae > Gossypium > Gossypium longicalyx. The sequence continues at coordinate 35,879,476 of CM046996.1, forward strand.
TTATGTTTTTGTGATCGTTACTTTGAGTACTAGCTAGCTCGTACCCTAATTTCTGAATTTTTTGATGAATTTTTTAGTTGCCATTGATGAATACTTGAGCTTTTGAATGATTGTTGATGAATATTGAAAGCTTGATGATAGATATTAAAGTTTTGTTAAGTAATTTTTGACAAAAATGCCTAAATAGGATTAATTTGTTGAAAGTGTAAAATGGGTAGTTAAATGTGTGAAATATTGATAAATATGGGCTGTTATGGAGCCTATAGATTTCGGTCAAGCATGGGTTAAATTGAATTTCATGAATTTTGTGTATTTATAAAATATGGACTAAATTGAGAAAATGTGAAATTATAGTGGTTAATGTGTAAAATGTCCCAAATTGTGTGTTTTGGATGAAATTAAATGAATTGAGGAATAAAAGAGTTAATTTTGAATTCATATAGATCAAGAATGAAAGAAATCATATTTCGATTGAGAAAAATCGAAATTTGACGAATAGTCAATTCCATCCGTTTATTCCGAACACGAGGTAAGTTCATATGTAAATATATGTCTTTGAATTGAATTATATATATTTTATTATCATTGAATTGCTATAAATTTTGAATGAGCAAATACGAGCATGAATTGACGAAGTTACAACATCTGAAAGTCCCGTACGAACCTTAGGAATAGTATAGGATACGAATGTCATGACATTAGGTTATTGAGATGTGATTACATGTAAGACCATGTCTGGGACATTGGCATTGTATTGAGATTACATGTAAGACCATGTCTGGGAAATTGGAATCGTTAATCTATTTCGTGTAAGACCCTGTCTGGGACAGTGGCATTGATATGTGATAACATGTAAAACCATATCTGAGATATGGCATTGTATGAGCTTATGTAATTTTTGAGTATCCTTATTGATTTCGAATGGTTCAACGGGTAAAGTCAAGTTGAGAAAGAATATGTGAATGAATTAAGTGACTCAGGTACGTACGAGATTCATACGAGTATTGAAAAGGATAGCATTTGATGAATTCAATTATGATATTGAATATATGTACACTGAGAAAGGTTTGTGAACTTGAATGTGTATTTAAATGTGCTTATTCATATCATGCTTAATTGATGGAACTGATATTGATTCATAAGATGATTTATTTGTGTATAGCTTACTATGCTTTTAAAGATTACTATTTTTATTTTCCACTATTTTATAGTTTATTGAAGCTAACTCAAACTCGAGGATCATCGAGAAACATCATCACACTATCGATCATCTCATTGGTACTTTTGAAGCTTTGTATATGTAACACCTCTAACCCATAACCGTCGCCGAAATAGGTTAAGAGGCATTACCGGACTTATTGTAACGCCCTAAAAACTGGGCCTAGAAATATTGGGTTTGGAGTCCGAGTTCAGGTAGAAGATGGCCCGAGATAGAATTATTGATGTTTTAACTTTTTACGGGAAATTATTATCAATATTGTTATTAATTATTTAGTGTAGGATCTAAGTGAATTACGATGGATTTATAGTGTGGGAAAAGGTTTGGGTTCGATTCAAGACTCTAACAAAAAAAAATTAATTTTTATGCTACCTTATGGAATCTGGGAAGTAGGCCTTATAAATAATTTGGGCTGAGTTTTAGCACAAACAAGCACTTGGCCCAGTGGCTAAGCATGCTAGGAGGGCATGGGAGGTGCTTGGGTTCAAGGCACGGCGCGAGCAAATGGTTGTTTTTTTTTAGTATTCAGGTTGCGGTTAAAATAGGGGTTAAGAGGAGTTGCGAGCATAATCCTACACAAGGAGTGCCCATGGCACAGTGGCAATAGCATGATGGGCATGCGGAGAGGGCGTAGGTTCGAGTCCTTACGCGGGCGAATTCTGTTTTATTTTTTTCAAAGTGGGCCAGAACTGAAGCAGGTAAGGGTTATAAATTATTGTGGTAGTATTATATTGAAAACAAGGTTGCGTCCCAGTGGCCAGTAGTGTGGGGGTGTGCCTGGAGGACCCAGGTTCAAGCTGCTGTGCGTGCGAAGGACTCACTTTTTGCTGCATGCGTGAGGGAGAGTAGTAGAGTTGGACCGAAACTCTTCTTAGCAGCATGATGAAGCAGTGGATAAGGCTGCTGATCAGTTAGGAGTTTGAATGAAATTCAAACATTGAATTTGGCCAAGAATCAAGGAGCAATTCATGGAATTTAGGAAGAATTTTTATGCCGAAATGCACTCATTCGGCCATAGCAAATAAGTGTCGTTTATTTTTGGCCTGTATGATTCATTTTTCTTTTTAGGTTAGTTGGGGTATTTTAATTTGGCTGATCTTGCTTCCCTTTCAATTGGTTCTTGTTTTGTTTTATTTCAAATTTATATTTCTGTTCTTTTTGCTCATTTTCTCTTCTTTCATTCTCTTGCTCTCTTAGTTCTTCAAGCCGAGGCCATTAACCCATTCCTCTCCTTTCTTTTATCGTCATCTTCCCATCTTCTTTGCTTAACCAATCATAAAGAAAAAACCTCTCCCATTCAATCACCTTAGCCGATCACTCACAAAAGCCGAAACTCATCCTTTGCTCGTGTTAGGGGTAGGAAAGTATTGGAAACGTTCTTCATCGAATAGATCTCGTGGTAAGTATTCGTAACCCTCTTTCCATCCATATCTTGTGGTTCTAGAAAAAGCCGAGTAATCCCTAATCGCTTAGGAAGGCTATCGTTTTGGACTAAAGGGTTTATTGGGTTTATTTATCGTTCTATTATGAGTAAGGTGGAATAAAGGCTGTTGATCAAGGAGCAGTGGGAAGCGAGGACATTGAAACGACTGGATCTAGACTTAGTCATTATTTGCGACAAAGGTAAGCAATCTAAGGCCATTAAGGGTGTTGGCCGATTTTGGTAAGGAGATTAGTACATATTTTGTTTTTGATATGTAGTCTGACGTATTTGTAACTCGATTATAGGCAGCTCGTGTGTGGATCTCACCAATGTATCGTTACAGATCATGTATGTAAACGACACCCACTTATAGTCTAGATCGGTAAAAGCCGAAAAGTCAAAATACCGAAGAGATGACATTTTGTGAACTTGCAAGCGTGCGAGCGCTCGTGAGATAGTTTGTTTGTTAATCCTGGTAATCTCAAGCGGTAATATTCCACAGTGCGCAATTTCGTGCACTTTGGTATATTTAGACTTAATGGGCCGAAATCAGGTTATTGGGCCAACGGGCCCAATTCGGTAAAAATGCTCGGTAAGTGTTTCTGTTAATACATTAATAACTGTAATAAGCATGAAACCCTAAAAAGACTGATAAAATTACTAAAATACCTCTGTAAGGTAGAATTACCGTAATAACCCTAAAGGGGTAAGTTTACGATTACGCCCTCGAGGGTAAATAACTGTTCTTACGCTATAATCTGACTGCCTTTATGAAGCATGCCTTGTTAATTATATATATTCTACATACATGTCATACTGCATGGGGTTGGGTTTTGTTATGGAGGAAGAACCTGTTCTGGTGGCTGTGCCACATATTCTGATATAAGCAGCTTTGCTACGGATTATAGTTAGTGCCGCAACTGGTGCTAACACTGTAAGTGTAGGGACGGCGTGGGTGATTTATTTCCCCACAGGAAGTGTAGGGATGGATGGAGGCAAGTGCAGGGTTGGATGGGGGTTATCATGCATTAGTCATATGAGACTGTTTTGTTATGGGCCAACTGTATTGAAATGGGCCCAACTGTGTTAATATGGGTAAGGCCCAATATATCTCGACTTGTATTAGGGCTACGGCCCAGATTGATATTGATATGGGCTAGGCCCAGTATACTCTGATACTGTAAGGGGCTATGGCCTAGATTAATATTGACATGGGCTAAGGCCCAGTTAACTCTGATTTTTGAATAAGGCTTAGGCCCAGTAAAGCTTGAACTGATTTGGGCTCTAGTTGGGTTTATTTTACACACTGAGTTTTCCAAACTCACCCCTTAATTTCATCCATGCAGTAAATCCCCAACCATAGTGGACTTGGAGCCGTGAGGGATTCGGAGTGGCCACATGTTCTGCAAATTCGCTTTTCTTCATGTGTTTTGATCAGCACTTACTTTAATTGTTTTGGGTTTTTAAGTTGTAACAAGGCCGCTTTATTTATTTTTAATTGTTCTTAGTATGTTTTGTTAGCTTAGATATGATATTGTTTTGATTGTTTGAAATTGAATAGCTCTAGGGCGCATTTTAAAAAGGTTACTTGATTTCAAAATATCGTGTTAACAAAGCAAAGCTTCCGCAAACAAAACGTTTTCAAAATTAATACCCTTTTCAAATGGTTTTAAAAGAATTGGTTTTCCCTGAACAATCACTCAGTTAAAGTGTGGCAATGGTTGTGTGCATGTCTAGGATTGGATCCGTGGAGAGCTGGATACTTAAGCAGTCTAATTGACTCACCCCCTCTTTTCTGGCATCCTACCTGGTGCACAGCTTCCATTCACTTCAATCTATAACGAGGATATTCTTTAAATACTAAGAAAGACTTTAGATAAAAGGTGACTTTCCTAGTAACACTTCAATGTGACACGCCGGATTCGGTCATAACATCTGGGCCGGGTTTGGGGTGTTACACTTATAACTCAAATCAGAACCACCACACATCCAATATCATCTCATTACTACTAAAAGTCATTCATCCACATTCAATATTCACATAAAATCGAGTATACAATGCTTAATCATGCATTCGGGATCAAATCGATAACATACGCAAGTTTCAAAACTTATAATAATTTCAGCTTCTAAAAGGTCACACGCCCGTGTGAACAGGCCATGTGCCTCACACGATATAGACACGCCCATGTGCCAAAATCGTGGTAAAATAGAGCATAGCTACTGACTTGCTCACACGACCAGACCACACGCCCGTGTGTCTAGCCCGTGTGCTATGCACACGTCCGTGTCCTGGTCGTGTGCTAGGTCATGCCAAAAATAGTGGGTATTCTATTTGTGACGTCATCATACCAATTAGGGTCACACGGCCAGACCACACGCCTGTGTGCCTGGCCTGTGTGTAAACCTAACATACAACTGTAGGGTACCCCAGGGGACACACGACCGTATAACATGGCCGTGTGTCACACACGACTGAGACACACGCCCGTGTGGACAAAAATAGGCCATTAGAATAGCCAATTTGCCACTCCAATTTGGTCATCCTACAAGCCAAAGAAACAAGCATATTTATATCACCATTTCAGCCAATTTCAACACCAAAACATGACTCTTTCATATCATATAAAAGTCACCAAATTTTATACTCCTAAACCTTATCAATTCATACCCAACATAAGGTAATATCATACCAAAGCATTTCGTTCCATATATCATTCAATTCTCAAGTTAATCCTACCAAGATTTATCAACTAAAACATACCACAATTTCATATTAACATCACATGTCATTATCAACCATAAGTTCAAGCACAACTTAACCAAATCACATGGCTAAGCTTAAATAACTCAAAATACCATTCCACAACTACTAGCCTATACATGCCATACTTCAAAAGTACTGAATTAAGGTTCGATAGTGTAGTGACGATCCTTGACGGTCCCCGAGCTTGTAGTAGCTTCGATATCTATAAAACAATGCAAACACACAAAAAGTAAGCTTTCAAAAGCTTAGTAAGCTCGTACTATATTCATTAACAATATATAAAACATAAAACATTAACACATAAGTATTTATGAATTCTCAAATCATCTATCAAATCTATTCCAACCCAATCTGTATGTTCATAACAAATCAATGAATTTCATCTATATAAAATTGTCTACTACAAAGGTATCATACATACCTGGATCTTCCCATATTTATTCAATTTCGTTCTCACCTCTTGTTCGAGTATATAAAAACTTCCAGTAAATTATTCATACTTAAACATCCACACACTTAGTGCTGTAAAAGTTAGCAGAAGCTAAAATAATTCCGCACACTTAGTGCCATTTCAATTTACTGAAGCTAAGTTGGTATCGTACACTTAGTGCCTTATATAGCCAAAACTATTCCAATTCGCACACTTAGTGCCATTTGTAGCCAAAGCTATATATATTAAACCGCACACTTAGTGTTAAGCATAGTCGAATATCATCATACTCAAACTGTAATCAAATATCTAAACAATTAATGCATTGTAATCGCATTAAAACATTACTCTAACATCATTTATCAAGTACGAACTTACCTCGTACTTGGAATTGTTGATTTGAATTGTCTACTCGATAACCTTTGACTTCCCTCGATCTAAATCTGAATTCCTCCTTTCTTGAACTATATGTATTCAAAATCAACCCTTTTATTCACCAATTAATTCAATTCAATCCATAAACACATATTTAGGGCATTTTGTAAACTAGCCCTCACATTTTCACATTTCGACGCTTTAGTCACTATTTCACAAAATCACAAAATACACATAATTTCATATACACAAGCTTACAAAAATTCTCCTAGTACTCATACTAGTTCATACATTTCATTTATTTCACATTTTAGTCTCTCAAAATAACATTTTTACTGTTTAGCCCAAATTGCAAAAATTCATCGAAAATCCAATGACAAAACATGTAAACCCAACATCAAACTTTCATATTTCATCTACTAACATCACAAAACTCATAGTTTCATCAATGGAACATTTCAAAATCATCACCAAAATTAGAAATTGAGGCATGGGTTTTATAAAACACAAAGCAACGATATCAAAAACGTAGAAATTATCAAAAATCGAAGCAAAAACATACCTAAATCAAATCTTGCAAGTGCCGAACCCTAGCCAAAGCTTTTCTCATTTCTTTTTCTCCTATTTTCGATTATATGAACATATTATGGCCAAATTTTATGTTTTATTTTATTATAATAACTTTAATAAACATTTTCCTATTTTGCCCTTTTATAAACAATTATAAAACCATTTAATGGATGGTTGTTTTAGTCCATTAACATTTTCAATGGACAAATAACAACATAAGGACCCTTGCTTTATAAAGCCAAATCAAATTGGTACTTTTAACATCTAGCACACAAATTTTACCTTTTACGCGATTAGGTCCTTTTTGCAAATTAAGCACAAAATCAGTTTTATTTTCACACACAACTTTCAGACATGTTAATCCACTTATAAAAAGGCACAGAAAATAATATTAAAGTATTTTTCTAACTCGAATATGTGGTCCTGAAACCACTATTCTGACTAGGGTCAAAATCGGACTGTTACAATCTTCCCCCTTAAGGATTTTCGTCCTCGAAAATCATACCTTTAAACAGATTTGGATATTGCTGTCTCATTGAATATTCAGGCTCCCACGTGGCCTCTTCAATACCATGTCGGTGCCACATCACTTTGACTAACGAAATTTTCTTATTTCGCAATTTTTTAACCTCATGAGCTAATATATGTATCGGCTTTTCTTCATAAGTCATATCAGACTGAATCTCAATTTTAGACGGAGGAATTATATGCGAAGGATCAGATCTGTATCGTTGAAGCATCGATACATGAAATACATTGTGAATCTTTTCCAGCTCTGGCAGGAATAACAATCTATATGCAATCGACCCAATACGCTCGATAATTTCATACGGCCCGATGAACCTCGGACTCAACTTGCCTTTTTGTAACACCCCGAACCTAGCCCAGACGTTATGACCGAATCTGGTGTGTCACATTGGAGTGTTTTAGCGAAAACCTTGTTTTCATTGGAATCACTTGCTTAAAATGAAAAACCTTAATTACTTTGTAAAATCTCTTTTCAGTTGCGGAAGCTTTATTTAGAACATATGATTTTATGAAAACTCGTCATTTAAAAATTGAGTTGTGGAAATGTAGTATTTAAAAACAGTTATGGTTTAGAAAACCATGTTCTACTTCTAATTAATAGAAAGCTTAAAAATGATAATAATCCTAATAATTTAAAATAATAACCAGAGGAAAGACCTTGTTACAACCCAAATCAAATAGAAATAATTTAAAGTAAATATATTAAAAAATTACATAAAGACTAAGTCTAAACTTTTTATGCTAGTTGGCCACCTCCAAGTCCTTCCATCCGTCGAACTGCCTATTGAGGATCACCTGAAAAGTTTAGAAAGAAGGGTTGAGTTTCGAAAAACTCAGTGTGTACAACCCTCAACGAGTATAAAGCAATCATTAGTCATTTTGGGCCAGAGCCCAATTCAATAACGGTGGTCTTTGGGCCTTAGCCCAGATTAGACTCAGTTGGGTCGAAGCCCACATCGCAATAATATCACAACAATATCATGCATGCAATGCAATCCCTTACCAATAATCCATCCACTACACACCAGCTCCGTCCCCCGTCACACCATGTGGGGATATAAATATTGACCCACCCAACCCACACACCATGGTGGCCCGATTGCGGAACTACCTTCATTTACACATTGGGCTTTAAAAGCCGTCGGTCGATCCACGATTGTCAAGCAACCATGCGATCCTCATATACTTCCTCCATTCCATAATTCCCAACCCATATGCAACCTAAGCAGAATATCATATGTATGCATGTAACATCCATAAAACTTACATTCAGCACCTAGAGGTAATTCGGTCATTTTTTCCCTTAGGGGCGTTTTGGTAATTTTCTCTTAAGTATGGTTTTCACTTACCTTGGCCCATTAACAAGTACTTCGAGCTAATATGAACGAATACTATGCACCAGGTAGGATCTTAGAGAAGAGGAGGTGAGTCATTAAGACCGTTTAAGTACCAAGCTCTCCCTAGATCCAATTCTAGACATGCATATACCCGTTGCCATTCCTTAACACTATGACTTGTCCACGGTCTCAAATTATTATTAAGTTTTATGTAGTTACCATATTCTAGGCCCAAAACCCTTTACAGAGCCCAATCAAATTCACATACCTGTATCTGGCCCATTAAGCCCAATAATATTCATATGGCCCATTAGGCCCAAATGACCTGTATATGGTCCATTAGGCCAAAATCACATTTATATGACCCGTTAGGCCCAGTCATATACATATTCATGCTCACATACAAATTCCTATCACATAGCATCAATATTCAGTTTTTGCCTATTATGGGGCCAATAGCCCATCGGGCCCAATTAGCCCATTCTGGCCCATTTGGCCAAATCACAACCCAAGTCCACGGAATTGCCCGTGGGCCTCAGGCAACCTATTGGTCTCCTCCTTACAAGTGTTCGCGCACTCGTAAGACTACTGTAGCCAAACTTTTGACTTTTCAGCATTTCAATTTTTCGGTATTTTGGCATTTTGGGTTTTACTGGTTCATAGTGTGTGTGCAGTGTATGTACACACCTTCGGCTTTATTTCAAGTTATCATAGGCTAGTAGTACACACCTTACCACCTGGAGTACTAAGTATTCATAGTCGCTCGAACCTATATTCAACGTTATACTTCATCAGTCACATCGCATTAATTCAAAATAAATCCACTACTTACCGAAGAACAACCTATACCTGCCTTGACTAGATTGATCGACTGCGGTCTGCCTATGTAACTTGAAATCTGACGTAGTCCTCCTTCTGCATCCAGAGGAAAGTCCCTAACGGCTGACACCTTATGTCGCTTAAACTTGGGAGCCTCTATCCCAACCTCCCCCTTTTTCCATTAGCGATCACACTCTTAATGAGAGGGAAAAAAAAAGAAATAAATGGAGAAACCGTAGTTTAAAAAACTGGGTTTTAAGAATGTAGAAAAGAAAGAACTTAGAAATATTTAACAAAACCTGAAGAAGATCTAATTCACTTACCAATTGCGAGATCGCTTGCCAACAAGAAATCAAACCCCCAAAGTGTATGAATCGGCTTTTAAATGAAAAAGAAGCAGTTGGCTAAGTTGAAGAGGGAAGAGGTTGATTCAATTAAAATGGGGAAGAAAAGATCAAGAGTTTGGCTTAAAGAAAAGAGGAGGTGATATGCGACTGAAGCACACAAAAACAACAAATGCCCTTACTTGCCCATACGACACACATATTAATACTAAAAATAAATAAATAAATATATAAAAATACACCTACACTTCTCAGTCGATGTAAACTCGTCAAGATAATTCCCTTTAAATTCTCCAATTTTATCACCATCATATCTACACTTAATCCTCATCCTAATCCCCTTGATTTTAGCCAAAAATTCCAATTTGAATTGCATTAAAATGCTTCCACCGTACAAGCACTTGAGTAGTAAATATTAAATTCTCCCTTTGCGCGTGCCACCACTCGAACTCCAAACCTTAAGGTTACTCTACCTCCCAACACGCTGCTGGCCACTGTACCACATCCTTTCTTATGCTACCATTCGGTCACAATTAATTATTAGGCTTATATGACTAAGCTTCAGTTTAAAGAATAAAAATTTAAACCTTTGCCAAGCCTGGGATTCGAACCTGCTCCCTCTTATAGCCATAGCATGCTTCACGCCACTGCACTGCAGGTGCTCTTGTGCCATATTCAATCCCTAACTATTTTTAAGGCGTATTAACCCGCAACTAGGTTATCCTAAAAATATTTGCTACCATTCAGATTCGAGCCCCTGATCTCTTGGCTACACTATACGTCCCTTGCCACCAAGCCACAAGCTCCTTCGTGTCATTTCTCCTCCCCAATTAATTATAAAGTCTTTCTGCCAACCTCTAGGTTGTCTAGAAAAAACCCACAACTTTTGCTCATGCTACGACTTGAACCCAACACCTCTTCTTACTCCTAACGCCATCATGCCATTAGTCCAAGCGCATTCTTGTGTCGAATTTCCACCTAACATAGTTATAAAGCCTAAACGCTAGCTTCCCTTCAAATCTTATGCGCAATAAAAAATTTTCGCTAAGGCCAGGACTTGAACCCTGGACCTCCTACTTACTACCCACGCCTTTTGCCACTAGGCCACATGCTTCCATGTGTTAGATTTTACCAGGCCTTATTAATAAGCCTTCCACTTAATGCTCAAGGTTCTTTAGAAAAAAATGCAAAATTTTGCTAAAGCCTTGGATTGAACCCAAGACTTTTCTTACACTTCCTACCCTTCCTAAATTACTTAACAATTAAACTAAACACACAATTATAAAATATTTAAACACATTTCTTTTATTCCAGCCGCCTTCTAATCGATCCGAACCCAAGGCCCATTACTTCTAGGCCCAAATTTAGGGTGTTACAATTCACCCTTCTTGAAAAAAATTCATCCTCGAAATTTCTAAATAACAGGGTAGTCGTGTATCAACTATCCCACTACGCTACCGCTACACACTCTGATCCTAATAATTTTAATTCATATCCAAAACATCCACCTATCGCAAATATTCTCAAACATACACAAAATAAGTATCAAATTCAGATTCAAATGTTTTAATACAATCTGATATCTAAGGAAATCCTATTGAATATAAACAATAATATCTTAAAACATATTGCAGTATATCAGTTCAACATACTTCAGTAGTAAGAGAACTTACTTGGCTCGACGTCGGAAACCTGGTGTGCCATACAATAGAATATTTCAAAACCAGCTCAATATCATTTGTAAACAATTTTAAAAGCCCAAAGACAAAGCCCATTTCACAGCCCAATCTTTGAACTTGGCTCTGATACCACTAAATGTAACACCCCAAATCTGTCCCAGATGTTATGGTCGAATCTGGTGTGTCACATTGGAGTTTTTTAGCGAAAACCTTGTTTTCATTGGAATCACTTCTTTAAAATGAAAAACCTTAATTACTTTGTAAAATCTCTTTTCAGTTGCGGAAGCTTTATTTAGAACATATGATTTTATGAAAACTTGTAATTTATAATTGAGTTGCGAAAACGTAGTATTTAAAAATAGTTATGGTTTAGCAAACCACGTTCTACTTCTAATTAATAGAAAGCTTAAAAATGATAACAGTCCTAATAATTTAAAACAATAACCAGAGGAAAGACCTTGTTACCACCCAAATCAAATAGAAATAATTTAAAGTCAATATATTAAAAAATTACATAAAGACTAAGTCTAAACTTTTTATGCTAGGCCACCTCCGAGTCCCTCCATCTGTCGAACCGCCTACTGAGGCTCACTTGAAAAGTTGAGAAGGAAGGGGTGAGTTTCGAAAAACTCAGTGTGTACAACCCTCAATGACTATAAAGCAATCATTAGTCATTTTGGGCTAGAGCCAAATTCAATAACGGTGGCCATTGGGCCTTAGCCCTAGATTAGCCTCAGTTGGGCCGAAGCCCACATCGCAATAATATCACAATAATATCATGCATGCAATGCAATCACATCCCAATAATCCATCCGCTACACACCAGCTCCGTCCCCCGTCACACTATGTGGGGATATAAATATCGACCCACCCAACCCACACACCATGGTAGCCCAGTTGCGGAACTACCTTCATTTACACATTCGGCTTTAAAAGCTGTCGGTGGATCCACGATTGTCAAGCAACCATGCGATCCTCATATACTTGCTCCGTTCCATGATTTCCAACCCATATACAACCTAAGCAGAATATCTTATGTATGCATGTCACATCCATAAAACTTACATTCAGCACCTAGGGGCAATTCGGTCATTTTTTCCTTAGGGATGTTTCGGTAATTTTCTCTTAAGTACGGTTTTCACTTACCTTGGACCGTTAACAAGTCTTGCGAGCTAAGATGAACGAATACTATGCACCAAGTATGATTCTAGAGAAGAGGAGGTGAGTTATTAAGACCGCTTAAGTACCAAGCTCTCCCTAGATCCAATCCTAGACATGCGTATACCCGTTGCCACACCTTAACCCTATGACTTGTCCATGATCGCAAATAATTATTAAGTTTTATGTAGTTACCATATTCTAGGCCCAAAACCCCTTACAAAGCCCAATCAAATTCACATACCTGTATCTGGCCCATTAAGCCCAATAATATTCATATGACCTATTAGGCCCAAATGACCTGTATATGGCCCATTAGGCCCAAATCACATTTATATGGCCCGTTAGACCCAGTCATATACATATTCATGCTCACATGCAAATTCCTATCACACAGCATCAATATTCAGTTTTTGCCTATTATGGGGCCAACAGCCCATCGGGCCCATTTAGCCCATTCTGGCCCATGTGGCCAAATCACAACCCAAGTCACGGAAATGCCCGTGGGCCTCAGGAAACATATCAGTCTCCTCCTTATGAGTGTTCGTGCACTCGCAAGACTACTGTAGCCAAACTTTTGGCTTTTCGGCATTTCAGCGTTTTGGCATTTCGGCATTTCGGCTTTTGCCGATTTAGTGTGTGTGTGCAGTGTATGTACACACCTTCGGCTTTATATCAAGTTATCATAGGGTAGAAGTACACACCTTATCACCTGGAGTACTAAGTATTCATAATCGCCCCAACCTATATTCAACGTTATACTCCATTAGTCACATCGCATTAATTAAAAATAAATCCACTACTTACCGAAAAACAACCTATACCTACCTTGACTAGATTGATCGACTGTGATCTGCCTATGTAACTCGAAATCTGACGCAGTCTCCTTTGCGCATCCAGGCGAAAAGTCCCTAACGGCTGACACCTTACGTCGCTTAAACTTGGGAGCTTCTATCCCAACCTCTCTACTAGAACCCCCTTTTTCCATCAGCGATCACACTCTTGAATCAGAGGGAAAAAAAGAAATAAATGGAGAAACCGTAGTTTAATGAAAGTTTTGGAAAGAATAAAGAAAAATCAGATTTTAAGAATGTAGAAACGAAAGAATTTAGAAATATTTAACAAAAGCCGAAGAAGATCTAATTCACTTACCGATTGCGAGATCGCTTGCCAACAAGAAATCAAACCCCCAAAGTGTATGAATTGGCTTTTAAATGAAAAAGAAATAGTCAGCTAAGTTGAAGAGGGAAGGGGTTGATTCAATTAAAATAGGGAAGAAAAGATCAAGAGTTTGGCTTAAAGAAAAGAGGAGGTGATATGCGACTGAAGCACACAAAAACAACAAATGCCCTTATTTGCCCATACGACACACATATTAATACTAAAAATAGATAAATAAATAAATAAAAATACACCTACACTACTCAATCGATGTAAACTCATCAAGATAATTCCCTTTAAATTCTCCAATTTTATCACCATCATATCTACACTTCATCCTCATCCTAATCCCCTTGATTTTAGCCAAAAATTCCAATTTGAATTGCATTAAAATGCTTCCACCGTACAACACTTGAGTAGCAAAAATTAAATTCTCCCTTTGCGCGTGCCATCACTCAAACTCCAGAGCTCAAGGTTACTCTACCTCCCAACACGCTGCTGGCCACTACACCACATCCTTTCTTATGCTACCATTCGATCACAATTATTTATAAGGCTTATATGCCTAAGCTTCAATTTAAAGAATAAAAATTTATATCTTTGCCAGGCCTGGGATTCGATCCTGCTCCCTCTCATAACCATAGCATGCTTCACGCCACTACACTACAGGTGCTCTTGTGCCATATTCCATCCCTAACTATTTTTAAGGCGTATTAACCCGCAACTAGGTTATCCTAAAAATATTTGCTACCATTCAGATTCGAGCCCTTGATCTCTTGGCTGCACTATACGTCCCTTGCCACCAAGCCACAAGCTCCTTCGTGTCATTTCTCTTCCCCAATTAATTATAAAATCTTTCTGCCGACCTCCAGGTTGTCTAAAAAAACCCCACAACTTTTGCTCATGCTGCGACTTGAACCCAGCACCTCTTCTTACTCCTAACGCCATCATGCCACTGGGCCAAGCGCATCCTTGTGTCAAATTTCCACCTAACATATTTATAAAATCTAAACGCTAGTTTCCCTACAAATCTTATGTGCAATAAAAAATTTTCGCCAAGGCCAGGGCTTAAACCCTAGACCTTCTGCTTACTACCCACGCCTTTTGCCACTAGGCCACATGCTTCCATGTGTTAGATTTTACCAGGCCTTATTAATAAGCCTTCCACTTAATGCTCAGGGTTCTTTAGAAAAAAATGCAAAATTTTGCTAAAGCACTAGATTGAACCCAGGACTTTTCCTACACTTCCTACCCTTCCTAAATTACTTAACAATTAAACTAAACACACAATTATAAAATATTTAAACACATTTCTTTTATTCCAGCTGCCTTCTAACCAATCCCAAACCTAAGGCCCATTACTTCTAGGCCCAAATTTAGGGTGTTACACTTTTGTACCTAATCGAAGCACTTTCTTCCACGGAGACACTTCAAAAACACTTTGTCGTCGATCTCAAACTCAATGTATTTTCTTTTCAAATCCGCATATGATTTTTGACGATCAGAAGCTATTTTCAAACAATCTTAGATTACTTTTACTTTTTGTTCGGTTTCTTTTATCAAGTCAGCCCCGTGAATCTTGTTTTTGCTAAGCTCCGTCCAATACAAAGGTGTACGACATTTACAACCATATAGAGCCTCGTATGGTGCCATTTTAATGATTGACTGAAAACTGTTATTATACGCGAATTCAATCAAAGGTAGATATTGTCCCCAGGTACCTTCAAACAAAAGAATGCAACATCTCAATATATCCTCGAGTATCTAAATAATCTACTCTGATTAGCCATCCGTTTGCAGATGAAAAGCAGTACTAAAGTGCAATTTAGTACCTAATGCATCTTGCAACTTCTTCCAAAATCGTGATGGAAATCTCAGGTCTCTATCTGAGACTATCGACAATGGCACACCATGAAATTTCACAATATCAGAAATGTATAACTCAGCTAATTTAACAAGTGAGTAATCAGATCGGATCAGAATAAAATGAGCTGATTTCGTCAATCGATCAACTACAACCCAAATTGTATATTTCTTTCTCGGTGACAAGGGCAAACCCGAAACAAAGTCCATAGTCACTCGATCCTATTTCCACTCTGGAACCATAATAGGTTGTAGCAAACCAAATGACACCTGATGTTTAGCTTTAACTTGCTGACATATCAAACATTTAGAAACAAAATCAGAGATATCTCTTTTCATTCCAGACCACCAATAATGTTGTTTCAAATCATTATACATTTTAGTACTACCTGGATGCACAGATAAACGACTACTGTGAGCATCACTTAGAATCATTTGAATTAACTCTGGATTCCTTAGAATACAAATTCGATCTCGAAATCTCAAGCAATCATCTTTATCAACTTTGAATTTTGAATCAGACTCTACATCACACTGAGCTCGTTTAGCTAAAATCTCATTATCAATCTTCTAAGCTTCAATAATCTGCTGTAAAAACAAAGGTCTCAATTTTAATTCAGCTAAAACTGAACCATCATCAGACAGAACCAAATGAGCATTCATTGCACGCAAAGCAAACAACGATTTTTGACTCAAAGCATCAGCAACAACATTTTCTTTTCCCGGATGATAATCAATCAAAAGCTCGTAATCTTTTAGTAATTCAAGCCATCTTCTTTGTCGTAGATTCAAATCTTTTTGAGTCATCAAATACTTCAAACTCTTATGATCAGAGTATACATGACACTTTTCACCGAACAAGTAATGGCGCCAAATCTTTAGACTAAACACAATCACAGCTGATTCAAGATCATGCATCGGATAGTTCTTTTCGTGTGACTTCGACTATCTCGAAGCATAGGTAATAACCTTTCCTTCTTGTATTAGAGCACATCCCAAACCAATTAATGAAGCATCACTGTAAATCACAAATTCTTTACCCGATTTGGGTTGTACTAATACCAAAGCTTCAGTTAACAAAGCTTTCAATTGATCAAAGCTGTTCTGACACTTTTCAGACCACTCAAACTTCACATCTTTCTGAAGCAGTTTTGTTAACAGAGTTGTGATCATCGAAAAACCTTTCACAAATCTTCTATAATAACCCACAAGTCCCAGAAAACTACAAACTTCAGATACATTCCTCAGATGTTTCCAATCTAAAATAGCGAAAATTTTACTCAGATCAACTCGAATACCAGAGGCTGATACAATATGACCCAGGAAACCAACTTCTCGCAACTAGAACTCACATTTACTGAATTTTGCATACAACTATTTATCTCTCAAAATTTGTAATACTAACCTCAGATGGTCGGCATGTTCATATTCATCACGTGAATAAATCAATACGTCATCAATGAATACCACAACAAGTTGATCTAAATACGGTCTGAAAATTCTATTCATCAAATCC
The DNA here is from genome assembly GCA_025698465.1 of Gossypium longicalyx. Classification (NCBI taxonomy): domain Eukaryota; kingdom Viridiplantae; phylum Streptophyta; class Magnoliopsida; order Malvales; family Malvaceae; genus Gossypium; species Gossypium longicalyx. Next base: position 35,896,665 of record CM046996.1, read on the forward strand.
ATGAAAATAGCAGGTGCGTTAGTCAATCCGAAAGGCATAACTAAGAATTCATAGTGACCGTACCTTGTTCTGAAAGCAGTTTTAGAAATATCTGAGTCTTTCACTCGCAACTGATAATAGCCTGATCTTAAATCTTTTTTCGAAAACACAACAGCTCCTTTCAACTGATCAAACAAATCATTAATTCGGGGCAGGGGATATTTATTCTTGATAGTCACTTTATTCAACTGACGATAGTCAATATACATTCTCATCGTACCGTCTTTCCTTTTCACAAATGGAACCAGAGCACCCCAATGTGAGAAACTCGGTCTAGTAAATCCTTGATCAGTCAACTCTAGCAACTGAAACTTTAATTCTTTCAGTTTAGTCGGGGCCATTCTATATGGAGCTATTGAAATTCTTGTACGACTAGGTACCAATTCAATGCCAAACTCTACCTCTCTAACCGGAGGTAATCCCGAAAGTTCTTTAGGAAACACATCAGGGAACTCACAAACAACAAGCACAGATTCAACCTTCTTTTCTAATACTCTTGAATCAATCACATATACAAAATGAGCTTCACAACCCTTTCTCACAATACTTAAAGCTGTTATCGAAGATATCATAGTAGATAATCCATTCAAATCACTAGATTCAATTCTAACTATTTCATCATTCTTACATCTCAAATCAATAGTTTTCTATTTGCAATTCACCACAACATCATGCAAAGTTAACCAATCCATACCCAGAATTATATCAAACTCATCAAAAGGCAATAACATCATATCATTCAGAAAATAATTATCTCGAAACATTAACGGGCAATTCTTGCAGACTTTATTAACCAGAACACATCTACCTAGGGGGTCCAAAACTCTAATTACAAATTCAGTAGACTTTACAGGCAAACTCTTACTGTTCACTAAGTTCATGCATATATATGAATGTGTTGATCCAGGATCTATCAAAGCAATCACAGAAATATCATAGAGAGTAAATGTACCCGTAATCACATCTGGCGATGAAGCTTCCTCGCGAGCCCTAATAGCATAAGCTCTGGTAGGTGCACGAGCCTCAAATCTTATAGCTATGTCTTTCGTTTCTCTCTGACTATCGCTTATATTTCCCAAATTTTTGAGAGGTCTACCTCGAGAAATATTACCACTCTGCCTTAGATTCTGAACATTATCTTTTTCAGCTAAATCTGGGCAATCTTTTATAAAATGATTTCTTGAACCAGAACTATAACAAGCTCGGTTAATAATTTTTCCCCAACATTCATCGAAATTTCGTCTTCCACACTATCACACTTATGCTTTTTATTCTTTACATTATCAACACTGGCAACAGATGTAGCTAAAGATTTGAAATTCGATTGTGATCTAACATGATCTCTGGTCGAAGGTCCCATACTAGTCTTTAAACGACTGCCATCATCTCTAAACTTCTTGGATCCAAATTGAAATGATTTGCCCGAAGATCTCTTTCATACCTCTCTAGCTTTAAAATCAGTCTTTCTTTTCTCTTTCCCAAGATCTTCAGCTTTACATGCTCGTTCAAAAAGGGCTCTACAAATTTTTTGATTTCCAGGATCCCAACTAGCTAACGAATATTTTCATTCAAGCCGTCTTCAAATCTCTTACACATTATTGCTTTCGTAGATACGCATTCATGAGCATATTGACTCAGCCTTACAAATTCTTGCTCGTATTCCGTGACAGATATTCGAACCTGTTTAAGCTCAAGAAACTCTTTGCGTTTCTGATCAATGAATCTCTGACTGGTATATTTCTTCTGAAATTCAGCTTGGAAGAAATCCTAGGTAACTCATTCACTCGGAACCACAGATGTCAAAGTCTTCAACCAATGATACGATGTATCTTTTAAAAGAGAAACAACATATTTTATGCATTCCTTAGGACTTAAAGACAACTCATCAATCACTCTTATTGTGTTCTCTAACCAGAACATGGCTTTTTCAGTATCATCACTTGTTGTAGCTCAGAACTTTTCAACCCCGTGTTTTCTAATCTTATCAACTGGTGGTCTACTCAACTATATCTAATTTACTGGTGGCATAACAGGAGCTTAAGGGGAATTAACCGGGGGTAGAGGTTGTTGTACAGCCGGATTGGTTCTAATATATTTGGTGAACCAATCATTCATCATCTGATAGAAGGCTTGTTTAGCCTCACTATCACCGCTACTTTTAGTTGGTCGAGAATCAACTTGCACCGTCCCTTGCACGGGAGCGGGCTCATTGCTTTCAACATCGTCTACTACAACTCTTTCGGGATCCATTTGCTATGTAATAGCACATTTCAATGTTAGGATTCATCACACTATCGCAATTCATAAATATGGCATGTATAGCTAGACTCACATACATTATGGTAGTCCTAGAACCGACTAAACCATAGCTCTGATACCAACAAAATGTAACACCTCTAACCCGTAACCATCACGGGAATAGGTTAAGAGGCATTACCGAACTTATAACTCAAATCAAAACCACCACACATCCAATATCATCTCATTACTACTAAAAGTCATTCATTCACATTCAATATTCACATAAAATCGAGTATACAATGCTTAATCATGCATTCGAGATCAAATCGATAACATATGCAAGTTTCAAAACTGATAAAAATTTTAGCTTCTAAAAGGTCACACGCCCGTGTGTCTAGACCGTGTGAGGCACACGGACGTGTGGTCTGGCCGTGTGAGCAAGTTAGTAGCTATGCCCTGTTTTGCCACGATTTTGACACACGGGCGTGTCTAGATCGTGTGAGGCACATGGCCTGTTCACACGGGCATGTGACCTTTTGGAAGCTGAAATTTTTATAAGGTTTGAAACCTGCGTATGTTATCGATTAGATCCCGAATGCATGATTAAGCATTGTATACTCGATTTTATGTGAATATTGAATGTGAAGGAATGACTTTTAGTAGTAATGAGATGATATTGGATGTGTGGTGGTTCTGATATGAGTTATAAGTCTGGTAATGCCTCTTAACCTATTCCGACGATGGTTACGGGTTAGAGGTGTTACAGTATATATGCTATATGGCATGTATAGGCTATTTTCATCTTGGTATGTTTGCCATAGTTGTGGATATAACTAAATGGTTGTTCATTTGGTTAGTTGTTAATGCTTGAAAGATGATATATTGTGGCTTGATTATAAGATGTTGTGTTGGAATGTTTTGTGATATTAAAATAGGTGATAAAATGTTGAGAAAATGCATAGAGAAGATAAATGCAATAGTTGGTTTGACATAATGTTTCAATATGATTTTGGTCATGGTTTTGACTATTGAAATGGTTGTGAATAAGATGGCATGTTTTCTGTATTAAACGGCATGTCTTGGTTGCCTTTGAATATATATAAATTATGCAAGTTGTTGTGGTTTAGGTGTGCATGAAAAAAGGGTGGCAAATTGGCTTTTGAAATGACCTACTTTTGTCCACACGGGCAGAGACATGGGTGTGTTTCTTAGCCGTGTGTGACACACGGTTATACAGCACGGCCGTGTGTCCCATGGGAAATAGTTAGGAACTCAAGTCAGTCTTAAGCACAGCCTAGACACATGGGCGTGTCTAGTGGCCGTGTTAATCACATAGCCTCGGCACATGTGCATGTGTGGCCATTTCGAATGGTAAAAAGGATAGACACACGGGCATGTGGCCAGTCGTGTGACCTAAGTCAGTAGCTCCTCCAATTTTCCCATGACCATGGCACACGAACGTGTCTCCGGCCGTGTAGTACAAGTCAGTATGAATGCCCTGTTTTAAGACTGTAACAGTCTATTTTTAGGGTTAATCGGAACAGTGGTTTTGGGACCACAATCCGACATCAAAAAAAATTATTTCATTATTATTTTAATATTTACGAGTAAATTGTGATTTAAAAAAAAAGGTTTTTGATATCGTAATTTTTTTTGGCTTTATAAGCGATTTATTAAGTTCAAGTGGTTTTAGAAAATGAGGTATTGGGACCTCGTTTCTATAAACCGAGTCGTAAATATTTTTATAAATATTTATCGAGTGGCAATAAGATGATATTAAAGTTTCATTGAAAAATTTTATTGTTTCGATAGTTAATTGAGCAAAAAGGACTAAATCGCGTAAAGTGTAAAAGTTGTGTTCTATAAGTCAAATGTGTCTAATAGCTATGGAATATTAAAGTGGAAGTCCTCATTGGATAATTAGGCCACTATTTTGGTTAGTGGAAGATTTGGTTTGGCATTGTTGAAATTTATTTTATTTTTAAAGGTTAAAGTTGGTATTTAGTAAATAAGTTAATATTAAATAAAACAAAAGAAAATTTTGGTTCATTATCACCTTCCACCACCGACAATTCACATTTAGAATAGCCATGGAAGCTTGAGCATTCGGCTATACTCATTTCTCATGCATGTGAGTATTTTCTTATCCGTTTTTAATAATTTTAACGTCTTTGAGATCGTTGCTTTGTGTTCTAGCCAGCCCATGCTTGAATTTTTGAATTGGTTGTGTATTTTGTGATTTTTCATTGATGAGAGCTTGTTGTTTTTGTTGTCTAATGATGAAAAATAAATATTTAATGCTAGATTATCATGTTTTATTAAGTGATTTTTGATAAAAATGCTTATTAAGGACTAAATTGAGAAATTTTTAAATTGAGGGGTAAAAATGTGAAATAAATGAAATTAATGGGCTGATAAGGACCTAAGGTAAATTTGGCCTAACATGGGAATTGTGAAATTTTGAGTATTTTGTGTTGTTTTGAAATAGAGACAAAATTTTGAAAAATGTGAAATGTCAGGGGCAAAATTATAATTAGCCTATTTATGTGTTTTTGGATGAATTTGATTGAATATATGATTAAATAAGTTGAATTTTTATTGAATTAGATCAATAAATGTAGAAATCGAATTTGGACCGGGGAAGAACCAAAGTTGTCGACTAGTTATCCTGTCTCGAATATTGTTGTCCGAGGTAAGTTTATAAGCAAATAGACGTACTTAATTTTAATTAAATACAAAGTATATATGCTGAAATGAAATATATGAATTACTATATGCTAATGCCGAATGTGTTTAAGCATGGTAACTATGTTCATGCATTCGTTTCGACTGAGTTATAACATTTGAAAGTCTGTATGAACTATATGGAGTATCTGGAATTTTTTATATATAAATTGTTTATGCGACAAATTTATAATAGTGATATTCGGGCATTGAGCCTAGCAAGCCTTGTGGTAGTGAATTAAATTAGGCTTATGCCTAGCAAGCTTATTGCCGGTGTATAAAATCAGACTTTGAGTTTAGCAGGCCTTGTGTCGGTGTGAGATTTAGGCTTAGGCCTAGCAGGCTTTGTGCCGGTGAATTATTATAAGTTTATGCCTAAAATACTTTATGTTGATGTGGAAATCGAATACATTAAATGAGCTAAATGATCAGATATGGGTTAGCTTATTGTTTCCTTGAAAATAAGGTAAGCTGATTATTTGATATGTGATACAAACATATGTATGATGTTAGTTTGAATTTGTGAGTAGTTGTGAAGTATATTCGGCCATAAGTTAAGTGTAATTATGTGGTATTAAGGTTTAATACAAGAGTATATGTAAACAAATGTTTAAAGATTCAACTTTATGCATTGATAATATGATTTTAATAGTGAACCTTACTTTTATAATAGATATATGTGTATATTCGGCCAAGGTAAAATTTGTTTATGAAAGTATATATATTATAAGAAATTATAAGTTTGAAATTAAACATAAATTGGTTTGGAAATTGAATTGTTATTGTCATTGAGTTATTTATTTGCTTATAGCTTACTAAGCTCTCAAAGCTTATTCTGTGCGTTTTTCCTATGTTAATAGATTTTCAAAGATTTGCTCAGGTTGGAAGTCGATGGAGACGACATCACACTATCCGGTTATCATTTCAGTAAATAATGTTTTGAGACTCAGTTATGTGGCATGTATAGATTAGTCTTAGAGTTAATTATTTTGAATGAGTATGTATTTAAAGCCATGCGAAAGTGGCTTGCTTATTATGCTTAAATTTGGTTTACATGTTCATAATTAAAATGTTTAATGAGTTTGGTTTTGGTAGTCATTTTAATAGTTAGCTAATTTTGGAAATATGAAATGTGGTATATTAACTTAACAGGTTTGGTTGCTAAGTGGTAAGTAATGAATATGTTTTATGATTGTTTTGGTTGGTTGTTTTGGTACGGGTTCAAATGGTAAATAATGGTAATGATTAAGTATATTTTGGGTTAATTTTAATGGTTAGTTAAAAATGTCAAGTTGTTGCTAATATCAATATAGGTATACGTTCATGTGTGGTTGTAAATCCGAATATGATATTTAATTTAATTTGGTATGCTTATGATATTGATAATGGTGAGATCGAAATAAAGATTAGTTAATAGGATAAAATATAAAGTTTAGGTATATTAATATAGATATGAATTAGATGCACACTGGACTGTTATTTGTGTTCAAGTGTTATGTATGGCTTTTATTTTTAGGATGAATTGTGCACTTGTATACATACATCATTAGTATGTTCGCCATGTTATAATGTATTTAAGTTTCATATGTGATTGCATAATAATTTATGTAATATGATTCGATTGGTTTTATTATGAGCTTGTGCAGAAGTTATCAAATTATTATACGATTAATGAGATAGAAATTGGCATATATTCGTAGTATGAAGTGTAATGATTTATAATGGAATATGATTTAATTATGAAAATGGCATTAATATGATGGAAATAGGGAATTGAAGATTGGAAGTATTAAATATGTGAATATGTTTTGATATATATAAGTTTGGTTCGAATTTAGTAATTATGGAACATGATCAGTTGGATTTTGATATATGTTTGAAATGTGCTTATTTGCGATACATGTTCAGTAAGGTATGATTATTTCTGAATTGGAATTATGACTCATGTATTCGAATTTATAATAAGTGAATTGCGGATATTTGAATTTGATAAGTTTTAAATGTTTATTAATTCTTTGGTGTACGAAAGGTGAGGAATGATTGTGCTGAACTTTGTTTTATACAATAATGCCTCATAACCTTAATTCGGTAACGGATACAGGTTAGGGGTGTTACATGTAATATCCTGATTTTGGGCCTAGTCGGAATAGTGGTTTTGTGACCACAAAATCTGAGATAGAAATAATTATTTTATAATTATTTTGATGTTTATGATATGATTGCATGATTGTGTGAAAATTTCGTGATGAAATCCTATGCCTAAAGTGCTTAAATTGAAATTAGGGACTAAATAGAATAATTTGCAAAACTTGCATTCTAGAAGTTTCTAGTATGAAATTGTTTTGAAATATTAATTAGGAGGTCTTAAATAGAAATTTTACCAATTTCTAAGTTTATGGACAAAAATTGGACATGGATGGAATTTTTGGAAAGTTTAGTAGTAAGGGCATTTTGGTCATTTAGGGATAACATGAATTAAAATACAAAATTAAAAGCCAATTTTGCTCATCTTCTTCACCATGGCCGAATATAGCAAGGATAAACCATGGCTAGGGTTTTTCAAGCTTCCAAGCTCGATTGTAAGTCCATTCTAGCCCCGTTTTTCAAGTTCTTTACGTTTTTGGAGTCCCGGTAGCTCGATTAAGCTTATGCTAGCAATAATTCAACCTAGAGTTCATATTTGGAAAAATACCCATAGGTGAAATTTGTGTATTTTGGTGTTTTATGATAGAATATGAGGTTTTAAATTATGTTAGACAACTTGTGCTACTCGGTTTTAAGTGAAAACGAGCAAAAGGTCTTAATCGGTAAAAATACCTAATAGTCATAAGTACATGTCAGAGTGAGAATTTGATATTGCCATAGAAGGGAAAAATGATCAGCATGTCATAAAACATAAGAAAATAGGCTGAAGTTTAATTTACGAGCTTTGGGGCAAAAGTGTAAATATTTAAAAATTTAGGGTCAAAATTGTAATTTTTCCAAAATATGATTTTGGGTCAATTTGAATAATGTGAGTCCTAATTAGACTATATTTTAAATGATAGAGCAAGGAAAACTGAAATTCAGGTTAAAATGGGGAAAATATCAAGTTGTGGACGAAATGGTAAAAGTAGCCATTTTCGCATACTAGGTAAGTTCATATGTAAATGTTGGTAACATAGTTATTATTTTAAATGTTTTTATATTATTTAAATGATATGATAATTATTATGAAATATTATACTCGTGATAATTGTTTGATAATATGTCAAATTATGTGATATACTTGGAAAATGTGAAATACTACCGAGTATCGGTATCGATATTCCGTAGAAGATGGTTGAGACATGACTGGGAAAAAGGTCCTGTTGAACCTTAGGAATGGATTAGGATACAAGTGACATGTCACTGGGATATTTGGGCATTCGAACTCGTTGAGTTGAGTCTGAGTTCACTTATGGATGCGAATGTCCGAACTCGTTGAGTTGAGTCCGAGTTCGTGAGATGTAACTAGGCATCCAGCTCGTTGAGTTGAGTCCGAGTTCACTTATGGAGGCGAACGCCCGAACTCATTAACTTGAGTCCGAGTTTGCTTATGGGCGGGTTACATAGTAGCTTGGCTACATATGTGGCACTTATGTGCAAACTTTCCATGTATCCGAATTATATTCCGATGTGTTCAACGGGTAAAGTTCTACTCAAATGGAGGAATACTCAAGATGAAAGGGACGTATTGGTAAGCGTTGTGAAATGGATACTTTGAACAGGTATGTACTTAACCCTCGGGTTGAAAAATCGATATAACAACAATATGGTGCCATTCATATGGCTTAATCAATAGTACAAAATACCAAAAATGAGTCTATAACACCCATAAACCAAATCCGTTGCTGGAACAGGGTTATGGAGCATTACCAAAAGTTACAAAACAAACGGTCAGAATTTTCAAACATTTAAAAACATATCAATATTCATATAAAAAACCAATTAAAATAATTCAGAATGTCTCATATACGAGCCCTCGAGGCCTAAAATACACGTTAAAAAGAAGTCGGGACTAAATCGATAGCTCAGAGAATTTTTCAGAAAACATTGAAAATTTTAGACACTGTAAGGGTCACACGGCCGTGTGGGCATTCAAAATAGGGACACATAGCCGTGTCCCAGCTCGTGTCCGTGCTCGTGTAACTCTCTTACTTGGGTCACACGGCCAAGTCACATGCCCGTGTGCCAGGTCATGTGCTAGGTCGTGAAACAGCCTAACTTGCAACCTTTTTAAAGCTACAGGGGACACATGGTAGTGTCACCCAGCCGTGTGTGACACACGGCTGGGACACACGCCCGTGTCTCTACTCGTGTGGACAAAAATAGGTCATTTTACAAGCCATTTTTCTCACCCAATTTGTAATCTACCTATAATCAACTTTGCATAAATAACCAAGCCATAATATGCCATCCAAATCAAGCATAAACAAGATATATACATATGGTATAGTTTCATACAACCAATATGCCCTTAGGCACCTCAATTGACAACATGTAAATATGTTCAATTATACACTCTATTTATCCAAAATACCCAACTAACTTATAGGCACATTAGCATCAATACATGTTATTTAATTACCTTACCAAAGCATTCCAAATGGTACCAAATATACCACTCAACAAATAACGTCAATAACAACATAAGCCATCCAAACAAAGTCACAGGCCATATATATTATGCATATTCATTTATCATTTCATCTTCCATCATTCAACCATATTAAGTTACTTATCAACCATTTTAAGTTTACTTATATACATACCAAAATATGGCAAAACACAAGCCAAATTACTTGGCCATATTCAAAACAAAACATATAGGCCAACATTAGCCAAAATACCCATACATGCCATTATAAAAAAAATTAAACAATTGAATGTATGAAAAGAGCCGACATATAGTGTGATATAGCTCCGACAAGCTTTTAACCTGAAAGAGCTTCCAATTCACTATAAAATACGAAAAAAAACACAGAGTAAGCATTTAAGCTTAGTAAGTTCATATAACTTAGAATTTACCTTACCATTTGATCAAATAATAGTTAAGGAACAAAGTATATCCCAACAGATTTTGGCCAAATGCCAAAGCACATATACACCAACCATATTAGCCGTGTAATTACATATATGAACCAATAATCATGAATGAGATCAAAAATTAATCAAGTTCCATACACATGTATCACCCATTTCATATATCTATATCATTTAACATCATTTCCATGTATTTCATGTGTATGCCTGTAATAGTTCATATTGACCTCATATCATTTTGTAATAGAACATTGCCAGCTGAACAATTTAGAATATCGTTGGATACCCCGGATAGCTCATACATAGTGTGCTAGCTCATATAACTGTTGTCCATCAATTCATGTATATGTATGCTCATGCAAGCTGTGAATCAGTATGTTCATTCGAGTTGTAGATTGGTATGGTCTCACGAGATATAAATCAATATGCTCTTCAAGCTATAAATCGGTATGCTTTCACGAGCTATACAATATCCACAACACATGCATGACATCAACCAAATCGGTAACCCTATTGACATGTCATTTGTATCCTACGGATTCCTATTGTTCAAATGAGACTCGATATTTGTCGAACTTCAGTTGATATTCAACCATGTATACTAATAAGAATTCACAATTCATAAATAATTCAATATAAAACATATAAACACAATTTATTCACACGAACTTACATTGACGAGAATACGTACATACGAAGGCGATTAATTCTAGACTTTCTCTTTGCCTCGATCTAACTCTGTACGAGGTCTAATTGGATCTATACAGATAAATTTAACTCAATTTAACATATAATTCATTCAATTTAATCCAAAACATATTTTTGGCAAAATTACCATTTTGCCTCTGTACTTTTAATTTCTTTGAAATTTAGTCCCTAGGCTTGAAAAATGAAATTTATGCAATTTCACCTTTACCCAAGCCAAGTCGATTACTATACAAGCTTATAGCAGCCAACATATGTCATAAATTTACAAATTATACCATGAATTTATCACATTTTTCAATTTAACCCCTAATGGACAATATCATCAAAAATCCCTTAACAAAAGTTGTTTATATAACAACAACCATTCATTTTCTATCATCAAACTTCAAAACTCATGCATATTCAACAATGGTAAAACCCTAATAGTTTAACAATTTCACAAATTAGTCCCCGGGCTAGCTAGATTAAGTTATAATGCTCCTTGTAACATATAAATCATTAAAAACGGGACGAAAAGTCTTACCATGCAAGCTAGGAGAGATGACTGAATGTTAAAGCTTCTCCCATGGCTATCTTAAGCTAAAATTTTGGTTGAAGATGAACAAAGAAAGATGATGATTTTGTTTTACTATTTTTAACATTAATTACCAAATTACCTTTATAACCTTTTAAAACATTAAAAAATTTCAGTAATACTAAGCCGTATAATTCCACTAACTTAATTAATGGTCTAGTTACCACATAAGGACTCTTACATTAAAGTTCTATAGCTATTTAATACCTTTAGCTATTAGAACTCAACTTTTGCATTTTATGCGATTTAGTTTTTTTATCAATTTGAACATATAAACGGTAAAATTTCTTAACGAATTTTTTATACGATACTTCTATCATGTCATAGGTAATAAAATAATAATAAAATAATTTTTTTGACTTCAGATTTGTGGTTCTGAAACCACTGTTCCATTTTCACTAAAAATAAGCTGTTACAACTCTCCCCCCAAATGGGATTTTCGTCCCCAAAAATCATACCAGAAAAGAGGTTTGAATATTGTTTTATCATATCTTCCTCGGGTTCCCAGGTGGCTTCTTCTATTCTATGTCATTTCCAGAGAAAGTTTACTAAAGATATGTTCTTGTTTCTCAATTCTTTCACCTCTCGTGCCAAAATTCTGATCGGTTCTTCACTGTATACATATTAGCCGAATCTCGACATCCATCAGGGAGATAACATGTGAAGGGTCAAATCGGTACCGCCGTAGCCTAGACATGTGAAAGACATTATATATCTTTTCTAATTCTAACGGTACAACTAATAGATACTCAAAAGCTCTAATTCTTTCAGCAATCTCATACGGACCGATAAATCATGAACTTAGCTTTCCTTTGTGACCGAACCGAAGGACTTTCTTCTAGGGAGATACTTTCAAGAATACTCTGTCTCCAACTTGTACCTCTATGTCTTTACATTTAAGATCTGCATATGATTTCTGATGATCTGAAGCTACTTTCAAACTATCTCGGGTCACTTTTACTTTTTCTTCAATCTCATGAATTAAATCAACCCTGTGTATCTTGTTCTCACTGAGCTCAGTCTAATATAATGGAGTTCAGCATTTACGACCACACAGAGCCTTATACGGTGCAATCTTTATACTTGATTGAAATCAATTGTTGTATGCAAATTCAGCCAACGGTAGATATTTCTCCTATTTGTCTTCAAACTCTAATACACAGCAACGAAACATATCTTCAAGAATCTGAATTACTCATTCGAAATGATCATTAGTCTAAGGATAAAATGCAGTGCTAAAATGCAATCGTGTACCAAGAGCTTCCTATAACTTTCTCCAAAATTGTGATCTAAACTGTAGATCTCTATCCAAAATAATGGAGACTGGCACTCCGTGTAATCTGACAACCTCAAAACATACAACTCAGCTAATCTGTTAAGGGAGAAATCTGAACGAACTGGAATGAAATGTGTAGACTTCGTCAAACAATCAACGATAACTCAAATGGCATATTCCTTTCTCAGAGATAGGTGAAAACCCATTACGAAGTCCATAGTAACTCGATCCTATTTCCACTCCGGTATCATCACTAGCTCTAATAATCTAGAAGGTACCTGATGTTCAACTTTAACTTGCTGACATACTAAGCATTTAGATACAAAGTCAAATATTTCACATTTCATTCCTGGCGACTAGTACATCTATTTCAAATCACCGTGCATCTTACTACTTCCTGGGTGAATAGACATGCTACCATTATAAGCTTCATGTAAGATTCTCTAAATGAGTTCTGGATTCTATAGTACACAAACTCTACCTCTGAACAATAAACAACCATCAGATCCTATCTAAAATTTTGAATCAGAAGTCGACTCACATTGTGCCTGTTTAACTAATAAATCATCATCCCATTTCTAAGCTTCACAGATCTACTGTAAAAACATTAGTCTAGCTTTCAACTCAGCTAAGATCGATCCATCGTTAGATAATATCAATCATGTGTTCATCGCTCTCAGATAAAATAAAGACTTTCTAGTCAGAGCATCAGCAACTACATTCACTTTTCCCAAATGATAATCAATGATAAACTCATAATCTTTTAACAGTTTGAGCCATCTACGCTATCTTAGGTTCAAATATTCTTGCAACATTAAATACTTCAAATTTTTATGATCGGTAAATATATGACATTTTTCACCGGACAAATGGTGTTACCAAATTTTTAATTCAAAAACACGATAGCTGCCAACTCTAGGTCATGTGTTGGATAGTTCTTTTCATGCAGCTTTAACTGTCTGGAAACATAAGTGATTACTTTGCCTTCCTGCATCAAAACACAGCCTAAACCATTTAAAGATGCATCATTGAAAATCAATAATTCTTTACCTAATTCAGGCTGAACCCAAACTAGTGCCTCGATCAACAATGCTTTAAACTAATTGAAACTTTGCTGACATTTCTCAGACCATTCAAATTTCACATCTTTCTGTAAAAGTTGCATCATCAATGTGGCTATCATTGAGAACCCTTTAACAAACCTTCGGTAATAACCAGCTAATCCTAGAAAACTTCTAACCTCAGATGCATTTTCAATGGTTTCCAGTCAATAACTACTATAATTTTACTCATATCAGCTTTGATGCCTTTCGTCGATACTACATGTCCTAGAAAATAGACTTCTTGGATTCAAAACTCACATTTGTTAAATTTAGCAAAGAGTTGTTTATTATGCAGAGCTTGCAACGCAATCCTCAAATGCTCAACATACTCAGACTCATCTCAAGAATAGATCAGAATGTCGTCAATAAATACCACAACAAATCTGCCTAAATACGGTTTGAAGATTTTGTTCGTTAAATCCATAAAAACTACAGGTGAATTAGTTAAACCAAACAACATCACAAGAAATTCATAGTGTCCATACCTAGTTTTGAATGTAGTTTCTGGTACATCTGAATCTTTTACTCATAGGAGATAATAACCAAAATGAAGATTAATCTTCGAGAACATTGTGGAACCTTTCAACTGAACGAAAAAATCATCAATTCGAGGCAGTGATATTTATTCTTGATTGTAACTTTGTTGAGCTAATGGTAGTCTATACACAATCTCATCAATCCGTCCTTTTTCTTAACGAACAAAACCGGTGCTCTCCAAGGTGAAAAACTAGGTCGAGCAAAACCCCTATCCGTCAATTCTTGCAACTATGCTTTCAACTCTTTCAACTCAATAGGGGCCATTTTGTAAGGTGCTATCTATATCGGTGATGTCCCCAATACTAGTTCAATAGCAAACTCAACCTTTCTGATTTGCAGTAACCTAGGTAACTCCTCCAGAAATACATCAAGATACCCACAAACCACTGGTACTGATTTTAGCTTTGATTCAGATACTTTAGAGTCCAGTACATATGTAAGGTATGCATTGCAACCTTTCCTCACATATTTATGCACTGATATAGCTGATATAACCATTGGCAACCCACAGAAATTGTAGAATAGTTGTGATATTCTTTTGATTTCTTTGACACCGAATGTTATGACTTGCCAGTCGATCTCTTTCTCGAGTCTCTAGCTTCAAAATCAACATGTCTTTTCTCTTTACTCAGTTCATCGGCTTTATATGCTCGATTGACCAATACAATGAATTCTTTCAGCTCAAGAATCCCAACTATTAGCTTTATGTTATCATTCAACCCTTTTTTAAACCTCTTAGACATAGCAGTCTCGGTCAGAATACACCCACAAGCATATTTACTCAATCTGAAAAATTCCTGCTCGTATTCTGACACAGACATACGACCCTATTTGAGCTCAAGAAATTCTTTAAATTTCTGATCCAGAAACCTCTTACTAATATATTTCTTTTGGAACTCAGTTTGGAAGAATTCCTAGGTAATTCACTCTCTCTGCAAAACAGAAATAAACGTGTTCCACCACTGGTAAGTCGAATCTCTCAACAAAGATATTGCACATTTAACACATTCAGTCGGTGAACAGGATATGTCATCGAAAACCTTGATTGTATTCTCTAACTAGAATTCAACTATCTCGGGATCATCCTCAGTAGTAGCTCAGATTGTGTAACAGCTCGGTTTTAGCTAAATTAGAACAGTGGTTTTAAAACCATAAATCTGATGGAAAAAAATTATTTTAAAATTATTTTTGGTGTTTATAGCATTATATTATATATGTGTGAAAATTTTGTGAGTTAATTTTATCATTTAATAGCTTAATTTGAGGAAAAGGACTAAATCGCGTAAAATACAAAAGTTGCATTCTACTTGTTAAAGGTGTCTAATTGCTATGATTTATTAAATGAAAGGTCCTTATGATGTTATTAGACAATTGATAGTGGAATTTGACATAGATACCCTTATATTAGATGATTTAAATGTTTTATTATTAACGGTTAATATGGTAATTTGGTTATTAAGTAAAACAAATAAAACAAACACCATTTTCATCTTTATTTTCATCATCTATAATTGAAAATCAAAAGAAAAGAAGCCAAATGTGTTGTTTTAGGTTTCGACCCTTATTATTCTTGATTAATGTATGTTCTTTGCTCGATTTTTTATGATTTTTACGTTTTTGTAATCGTTGCTTCGTATTCTTGCTAGCCCGTGCCTTAATTTTTGAATTTGTTAATGATTTCATGAAGTGTGATTGTTGAATGCTTGAGATATAAATGTTTGATAATGGAAAATGATTAATTGTTGATAGATTTAAATGTTTTGGAAAGTGATTTTAGGTAAAAATGTAATTTAGGGATTAATTTGTGAAAGGTGTAAAATATGTGGTTAAATGTCTAAATAAATGAAATGAATGGGCTGTTAAGGACATATAGAGAATTTCACTAGCTTTGGGTTTAATGAAATTTCATGAATTTTGTGTATTTGTGAATTAGGGACTAAATTGTAAAAATGTAAAACTTTAGGGGCTAAAGTGTAAAAAGCCTAAATATTTGTTTGTGGATTGAATTGAATGAATTGATGAATAAATGAGTTAATTTTGAATGTACATAGATCAAGAAAGAAAGAAATTAGATTTAGATCGGGGAAAATCAAAGGTTATCGAATAGTCGATCCAGTTCGTCTATCCCAAATACAAGGTAAGTTCATATGCAAATAAATGTCTTTAAATTGAATTATATATATTTTTTCTCATTGAACTGTATTGAATATTGAAAGATCAAATACAAGTAAGAATTGACAATGTTACAATATCTGAAAGTCGCTACGAACCTCAGGAATAGTATAGGATACAAATGTCATGACATTAGGATTATCGTTATTTGATTTCGTGTAAGACCAGAGCTGGGCTATTGGCATCGATATGTGATAACATGTAAGGCCATATCTGGGATATGGCATTGTATGAGCTATATGTGACTTTCGAGTATCCTTAATGATTCCAAAAGGTTTAATGGGCAATGTCAAGACGAGAAAGAATGTGTGACTGAATTAAGTGATACAGGTACACATGAGATTCATACAAGTATTGAAAAGAGAAGTATTTGTTGAATTTACATGTGTTTCTTGAATAGATATACAATGAGAAAGGTTTGTGAATTTATATGTGCTTATTCATAATTTGTCTATATGATGGGAATGATGATGTTCCACTAGATAATTTATTTGTTTATGGCTTACTAAGCTTTTTTAAGCTTACTTTGTGTGTTCTGTCTCTATTTTATAGATAATCGAAGCTAGCTCGGACTCGATGATCATGAAGAAACATTGTGACACTATCGATCAACTTGTTGGTACTTTTGATGCTTTGTAAATATGGTCTATTGCATGTATAGGCTAGTGATGATATGTTTTGAGTTATGATATTAGCCATGAGAGTTGGCTTGTAAATGATGTAAATGTTGGTGTGTATTTGGCCAATTAGTTTGACCTAATTTATGAGTTTGGTAAGTGATATGTGATGTTTAAATTGCCTTGTGTTTTGGCATGATTGGTATGGTTGTTGTGATGGTTATATAGTTGCTCAATTAGCTAGTTGTCAATTGGTGTATTATTGTTTGAAAAAAAATGGCATGTTGTGGCTTGGTTTTAAGATGATGAATTGGTAAGTTTTTGGTTATGAATGGATAGATTTTAAATGGCATGAAATGTATATGAAATAACATGTTTTGGCTGCATATAAATGTATTGAATTTGTACAAAATGATGTGGTTTAGGTATGCTTGAGAAAGGGTGAGAAATGTGGCTTAAACCAAGCCTAATTTCACTCCACACGATTGAGCACACAAGCATGTGACTCGACCGTGTGCCTGTTGTAACATAATTAAAACAAGTCAATGAGTTACAAGGCTTAGACACACGTACATGTCTACGGGCTGTATGTGGCACACGGGCTGACACATAGGCGTGTGGCTAGCCGTGTGACCTAAGTCAGTATACCCTTTTAATTTCACATGACCATGACACACAGACGTGTCTCCGGCCGTTTGATACAAGTCAGTATGTATGCCCTGTTTCCACACGGCCTATGACATGGGTGTGTCCATGGCCGTGTGAGGCACTAGGCCTGTTTACACAGGCATGTGATCCCTGTATGCATGAAAATTTTCTAAGTTTTTCCAAAGTTTACAAAATGTTATTAGTTTAGTTCCAAATCTCTTCCAAGCATGTTTTAAGGTCTCGTAAAACCTTATAAGGGACAATGTAATTATTTTTTATCGATGTTTATGTAATAATGGATTCATGTCTGAGAAATGTATGTTATGTGCTGTAAGTTGTTCGGTAATGCCTCATAACCTTATTCCAATGATAGATACAGGTTAGGTGTGTTACATTTTATTGGTATCAGAGCTACGATTTAGTTGATTCTAGGACTAACGTAGCGTGTGTAAGAGTCTAGCTATACATGCCATATATACTCTATGATAGTGTGTTGATTCCTAACAGCTTAAATTGTGTTTTCATATAGTAATGGATCCCAAAACTTCTATAGATGATGATGTAGAGAGTAATGTGACTGGTCTTGCTCAAGGGCAGCGCCATCTGACTCTAAACCTATAACGAGCAGCTATGAGGGAGAGGCTAAACAAGCCTTTTTCCAAATGATGAGTGAGTGGTTCACAGAGTTCGTTCGAACGAATCCAGCTACTCAAACCCCTCCACCCCCATATGTTCCTAAAAAAATCCCTATTATTCCTCAAGTTGTAGATCTGATACGATTAAACAAGCCACCAATAGATAAGATTCAGAAATATGGGGCTGAATAGTTTCGGGCTACTGTTGATGATGATGCGGAGAGAGCTACGTTTTGGCTCAAAAACACGATCCAAGTATTTGATGAATTATCTTGTACTCCTGATGAGTGTATCAAATATGTTGTATCTTTGTTGAGAGATAATGCGTACCATTGGTGGAAAATGTTGATATCTGTGGTTCCTAGAGAACGAGTTACTTGGGAGTTTTTCCAATCTGAATTTCGAAAGAAGTACATTAGTCAAAGATTTCTCATTCAGAATTAGAAATAGTTTCTAGAGTTGAAATAAAGACGGATAACTGTCACAAGTATGAAAGAGAATTCATACGGTTAAGCAAGTATGCTCGAGAGTATGTGTCAACTGAGGAAATTATGTGTAAACGGTTCGTTGACGGGTTGAATAAAGATTAAAACTACTAGTCAGAATTCTTTAGTTGAAAGAATTTGTCTTTTTGGTTGAAAAGGCTTGTAAAGCTGAGGATCTTAACAAAGAAAAGAGAAAGGCAGATTCTGAAGCTAGAAACTTGAGAAAAATATCATTGCGTAAGCCGTATCATTCTTCATCAAAGAAATCTTGATATTTGTTTAGTCGATCAAATATACCAATGGAATACTCTAGTAGAGATCGTGGGAAGTAAGTTACGAGTTCAAAAACTCTAGCTATGTCAGTGGCAAGTGTAGGTAGTGTTATATCAAATAAACTTGAATGTGGACGATGTAGAAAATGACATTTTGGAGAGTGAAGATTTAATTATAAAGCCTATTTTAGATGTGGCTCGCATGAATATTTCATTCGGATTGTCCTGAGCTTGATGAAAAAGATAAGTCTCAGAATGTAAATTGAGCAACCTTGCTGTGAGATGATGGTCATTCCATAATGCTGGATATATAAGTGGTGGTAGAGGTGCAACTCGAGATACTGCTATGAGATCCGATGCTAGAGCACCTGCCAGAGCCTACATTATTTGCGCTCGCGAAGAAACGTCATCTAAAGATGTTATCACTGATACTTTCACTCTCTATGATACTAATGTAATTGCACTAATAGATCCAGGATCAACTCATTCTTATATATGTATGAATTTAGTATCCAGTAAGACTTTGCCTGTACAGTCTACTAAATTTTTTATTAGAGTATTGAACCGCTTAGGCAATTGTGTTTTGGTTGACAAAGGCTGCAAGAATTGTCTGTTAATGCATCAAGATTTCTGTTTTCCGGCTAATCTGATGTTGTTGCCATTCAATGAATTTGATATGGTTTTCGGTATGGATTGGCTAATGTTGCATAATGCTACAGTAGATTGTAGACGAAAGACGATTGAACTGAAATATTAAAACATTGAGATTATTAGAATTGAATCTGATGATATAAATAGTTTGCCAATTGTAATCTCGTCTATGTTAGCTCAGAGATTTGTGAGAAAGGGGTGTAAAGCTTATCTTACTTATGTACTTGATACGAAAGTGATAGAAACAAAGATTGAATCAGTACCAGCTGTGTGCGAATATCCAGACATATTTCTCTAAAAGTTACCAGGTTTACCACCTATCAGGGAAGTTGAGTTTGGTATTGAATTAGTACCGGGTAAAACGTTAATATCGATAGCTCGGTATAGAATGGCTCCAACAGAGTTAAAATAATTAAAAGCTCAGTTGCAAGAATTGACAAATAAAGGTTTTGCTAGACCGAGTTTTTCTCCTTGGGGTGCTCCAATGTTATTTGTGAAAAAGAAAGACGGCTCGATGAGAATGTGTATAAACTATAGAAAGCTCAACAAAGTAAAGATCAATAATAAATACCCTTTGCCACAAATAGATGATTTGTTTGATCAGTTAAAAGGGGAAGCAATGTTTTCGAAAATTGATTTGAGATCGAGTTACTACCAGTTGCGAGTTAAAGACTTGGATGTGCCAAAGACTATATTTAGAACAAGGTACGTACACTACAAATTTCTAGTTATGCCTTTCGAATTAACAAATGCACCTGCTATTTTTATGGATCTGATGAACCAAATTTTCAGGCCGTATTTATATCGATTTGTAGCAGTATTTATTTATGACATTTGGATCTACTCCTGTAACACCCCTTACCAGTATCTGACACCGAGACAGGGTCCGAAGCGTTATCAGACTCAAACATAAACTTTCATACAAAACTGGGACATAAAATTTTGCCCAAATTAAAACCCTTCATTAACATACATATTGTCCCTTATATGGGCCCACGAGGCCCAAAATGTACATTGGGTGTGGTTCGGGACTAAACTGAGAATTTTTAGAACTTATACAACACTTAGAAAATTTTCTTATTTTGGAGGGTTACACACACGTGTGGATAGGCCATGTGGTCACACACGCCCGTGTGGCTTGGGACATGCCCGTTTCCTTAGCCCGTGTAACTCTTTGTTTATGACGTCATCAACAAAATAGGGTCACATGGCCAAGTCACACACCTGTGTGCTTAGGCCATGTGGCGAATTAAACTCCAAAAATCAGGTGCAGACTTCACACGGCCAGGGCACATGTCCATGTCCTGAGGCTGTGTCCATCAGACGGCCGTGTCTCTGCCTGTGTGTTTACTACTGGGCATTCTGTTTTACCTAATTAGGGTTCAGGGGACACCTGGCCGGATCAAATGCCCATGGGGAAGACCATGTGTCACACACGGCCTAGACACATGCCTATGTGTCTACCCTTATGGACAACTTTGAAGTTATTTTCCAAGCCAATTGCCACCCTTATTTGCACAAATACATACATGCCTTCAAGGGCACTTAAACATACACAAACAAAACATGATTATGGCATTATTATGTTGGCTTATACATGTACAAGACACCATACTTTATCCAGTCCCTCTTACCAATTCTCACTTAAGTCATGGTTATCATTATATTAAACAAATCCCAATGAAATCTACAAGCATTCATAGCCACAACACATCTCATCACATACACACAACCACTAACCACATCACAATTGCATGGGCACATGTATGCTTGAATAAATAGGCTTACAACCCAATAATCAATATAAGCCATATCTCGAGGCCTTCTACAAAATGAATCAAATATCATCATAAGCTAACACATTTGGCTAAACCAATATGACATATAACAAAAAGACCAAGTTCCTATACATGCCACACTCGAAATGTTAAGACTAACTATACCCAAATGTCCAATTGATAGTGTGATCGAGTCTCCGACATCCTTCGATCCCTGAGCTAGCTTGGCGATACTATAAGAAATGGAAAAGAGAGAGGAGTAAGCATAAAGCTTAGTAAGTTCACATTGAAATAAATAGCAACATAATCATGAATATTATTCAATTAACATAACATAATTTACATATATGTCATAATAGTTTCATAGGCATAACTTACTCATTTTCAATCTTACCAAAAGTTAATCACATATCGAGCTCATTCATATGAGTTTTTCGTACATAGCTGTACCAACTCGTAACACATTCTCATAATTCCTCATCATTGACTTACTTATCGAATAACCCACTGATTTACCCGTTGAACGCTTGGAATACTATCGGATACACGAAAAGCTTACACACAGTGCTTCATACGTAGCCACATGCTACCTCATATCACATACCACACATTACTCGCTCTTGAGCTAATCACGGTCCTGCTCACACAAGCTGATAGTCAGGACGTAACTACACAGGCTACTCATACAAGGTAATAGGTACCTGCAACATATGTCGGGCTACCCAGCCACCGGTAGATATACAAGACCAGCACCCAGATCATATTACATACATCACATAATCTCATAAGCTCATGATCACATAGTTCCTAGTGACATATCACTCGTATCCTAATCTATTCCTAAGGTTCAAACGGGATTTTGTCGATGTCACATCTTCATCGAACTCATTCACAATGTCATTCTCATTGATCATAATATCGTTCATATTCTCATTATAACAATTAAACGTAGAAAGTCATACATTAATAAAGTATTAAAACATGATACAACATTGTATTATTAACACATGAACTTACCTTGGTACAAAAATAGTAAAAACAGATCTAATCGTCGTACTCCTTGTTTTTCCCCCGATCAAGGTCAGTTTCTCATTTTTCTTGTTGTATAATACTAAATTTAGCTTATTTAATACACACATTATTCAATTCAGCCCATAACTCATACATTGAAAAAATTACCTTTTTACCCCTAAATTGTCACATATTTACAAATTAGTCCTTAGGCCCGTAAAATGAAATGTACTCATTTTCTTTATTACTCAAGCCTAGCCGACCCATACACATGCTCATATCAGCCCACATTTTTTCATCAAAATCAAATTTTTACTACAGATTTTACATCTTTTACAAATAAGTCTTTTTTACGCATTTCCATCAAGAATCACTTAGTAAAATATGTTAAACACATATCAAACTTTCATAAGCTAACATGAAACATCAAGATACATGCATGTCACACATGGGTAGATTTTTTAACATGAACCCTAGCTCAAATAAATGGTAGAAATAGCTAGATCAGTTGATAACAACTTTAAAAATACAAAGAACATTAAAAACGGGGCTAGGCTGCACTTACTATTGAGCTTGAAAGGATGAACAAAACCCTAGCTATGGCTCCTTAGAAATTTCGGCAATAGAGGAGGAAGATGGACACAATCGTTGACTTATTTTCCCTTTTTATTCTTTTATTAACCAAATGACAAAAATTCCCTTAAGGCTTTTCTTTGAAATTTTACCTACCCATGCTCATTTTTGTCTATAAAAATAGAAATTGGGCTAGTTCCTATTTAAGGACCTCTAATTAATAATCCATGGCAATGTCATGCTTAAAACTTCTAGAACTCACATTTTGCAACTTTTGCAATTTAGTCTTAGAAGTTAAATTGGACACTTATTCACAAAATGTCTTCATGAAACTTTCACACAATCATGTAAACATGCCATAGAATTCAAAATATTTATAAAATAATTATTTTTACTTTGAATTTGTGGTCTTAAAACCACTATTCTGACTAGACCCTAATTCGGGAAGTTACAACTCTTCCCCCCTTAGGGATTTTTGCCCCCGAAAATTTTACTAGTAAAAAGGTTTAGGTATTGGTTTCTCATGTTTTCCTCGGTCTACCATGTAGCCTCTTGTAACGCCCCAAATTTGGGCCTAGAAGGAATAGGCCTTGAGCATGGGAACAGCTAGAAGACTGCACGTAAGTATTTAGTTATGCAAGGAAATGACACAAACAAGTGTCTTCTTTAGTGTTTAAGTGTTCTGTGAGGTGTTGGAGAAGTCTTGGGTTCAAATATGAGCTTTAGCAAAAATTTTAATTTTAAGTGAATAGGGCCCTTGGTGCTAGATAGTGGGATTCTTTAATTAAATTAGGTAATATATTATACAAAGAAAGTTGTGTTGTAGAGGTAGTGGCGTGTTGTGCTTCTAAGGAGTTTGGGAGTTCAAGTCACACTGTGCCCAAAGGAGTATTTATTTTACTTCTTTGCTGCATGAGAAGTGGAGTCTGACTAGAACTCTGTAGGTTGGAATTTGAATGGGTCATGGAGAAAATCAAGGAGAGGATTATGGAGAGATTTTAAGAGGAAAAAGGGGAGTTTGAGGGTGTGTGGGTTTGTGCCAAATTTGCTTGGGGAAACTCAAGATTTTGACTTTGGGAGGAGTGTGATTCATTTTGGCTATTGAGAGCATTTTGGGGGTTTTTCGAGTTTTGTTTTGTTCTTCTTTTCTTATTGTTTTCTCTGCTTTATGCACTGCTTTGGGTCCCTTTTTGGTCAATAATTGTTAGCCAACTTCTTGTGTGCTTTTGCTTTTTCGGTTAAAATCGAGGTGGCCATTTGGTATTTTTCTTTTTTTTCTTCTACTTCTCTGAACATTAGCCGTACACTTCTTCCCTCCTCATCTCCAAATCGCTAATTGTCTTCAATTGTTCCTTGTTGCATTGCTAAGAATCAAACATTTACCACTTACCCTCATCCCTTTATTTTGATTCTTCTATCATTGGGCATTCTTCTAGACAAAGCAGTAAGGGTTCATGAGTTTCTCTTGTTGTTTTCATTACTACAATGATCCTCTTTCAATACCTTCTCTTCCTTCTGTTGTCCTTATGTCTAATATCTCATTACACAACCAATCTTTGGAAGGTTCTAGTGTTCCTGTGTGCCTCTACGATTGAGCACGTTCAGCTTTGGTGGGGGTAAGCCGAATACTCTTCCTCTAAGTGTAACATCTCCAAATAGGGCCTAAATGGAATAGTGGTTGCGAAACCACAAATCTGAGATAGAAAAGTTTATTTCGATTAATTTTTCTGATTTACCGAGTGATTAGATGCATGTGTTAGTGATTAGGGCTTATTTGCAGAAGTTGCTATAACAGCTCGATTTAGGGCCTAAACGGAACGATGGTTTTAGAACCATGAATTCAAAGTCAAAAAATTTATTTCGATTAAGTTTTAAGGTTTATTTATTGATTAAAATATTGTGTAAAAATATCGTTAAGTAATTTTACTGATAAAGTGCTGAATTGGACTTTTACGACTAAATTGCAAAAGTTGCAAAATATGTGTTCTAATTCATAAGTACTTGATTGAAATGGGGGTTTAAAGAGCAGGTCCTTAAATGGCAATTAGACCATTATATTTTGTTTGGACAAAAATGGGCATGAATAGGACAAAATTTTAAAGAAAGGCCTTAAGGGCATTTTAGTCATTTGGTAATTAAAAGAAATAAAAAGGGAAAATAAAACCAAAATTGACTCATCTTTTTCATGGAGGCCGAAAATAGCATGGGGGAATCCATGGCTAGGATTTTCAAGCTTTCCAAGCTCAATAGTAAGACCGTTCTAGCCCCATTTTTCAAGTTCTTTACGTTTTTGGAATCTCGGTAACTTGATTAAGCTTATTCTAGCAAGAATTTAAGCTAGGGTTCATATTTGGAAAAATACCCATAGGTGAAATGTGTTTATTTTGATGTTTTATGCTAGAATATGAAGGCTGAAATTATGTTAAACAACTTTTGTTAAGTGGTTTTAAGCAAAAATGAGTAAAACGGCTTAATCGGTAAAAGTTGTTATTGTTCATAACTATACATTAGAGTGAGAATTTGATGTTACCATAGAAGGGAAAAATGATCAGCATGTCATAAAACATAAGAATAATGGATGAAGTTTAATTCCCGAGCCTAGGGGAAAAAGTGTAAATATGCAAAAGTTTAGGGGCAAAATTGTAATTTTTCCAAAGTTTGAGTTAAGGACTGTTTTGAATAATACATTAATTAAATAAGTAAAATATGATGTTTTAGATCCCGAAAAACGAGATTTGAACCTAGAATGGGAGAAAAATTGAAAATTAGGAAAGTCGATAAAATGGTCGTTTTAGTATCGAGGTAAGTTCACATGTATAATAAGCATTAATTTATGCATGTTGCAATTTAAAATTGATATATTTACTATGATTTCCGAGGTGTTGAAAGAAAGTATAATTATGTTGATTTAAATGTTCAATATTAATTCGACATGGAAATGAGAAAGTATGTAAGTTTGTATGTAAATAATACATTATCTTTATTATGTTTTTATATTTCAGCATATTTTATGTATTGTAGCTGATTTTTGAATCATAATTGACTATTGGAAGTATGGAATCAAGTATTAGAAAGAGAGAGAAATCCCGGTTGAACCTTCAGAAAAATTAGATGATACAGATGGTATGTAACTAGGTCACATGTATGGTGCTGAGTGCACATCATGTGTACAAGAGAGTTACGAGACATTATGATGTAGCTAGGTCGCATGGGTGATACTATATGTACACCATGTGGACAAGAGAGCTACGGGATATATATAGCTAGGTTGCATGTGTGGTTCCAGGTGAAGGACACCATGTAGATAAGAGAGCTACAAGATAAACTGGCTAGGTCACATGGGTGGTACTAAGTGTTCACCATGTGTACAAGAGGGCCAAAATTATATGTACAATCAATCTAGGTCACATGAGTGGTGCTAAGTGAAGGCCACTATGTGTACAAGAGAGATTCGATTTTAAAGGTGGGCTGTGTGCGATACCATCGCATATCTGTTATTATTCCGAAGCGTTCAACTGGGAAATTGATTAAATGAAATTGCGTATGACTTTGTGATGATAAGTGTAAGTATATACATGTGTAACTTATGAGCAATATGCTCGATATGTGATTAGAAATTGGAAAGATTGTTATGGGTAAGTGATGAATACAATTGAAGTGTGAAAGATCAAAATTGACAATAAAACTGTTATGGATAGTTGCAGTGATGTGAATCTAAAAATTTACCAAAAATAGTATAAATTGAATCAGAGACTGAATGAGATATCAAATTAAAGATTAATGAGTCTATTTTCATATAATAGAAACAGAGCAAGCAAAGGAATTCTATATTATCAAATATTTAAGTTTTTGAGAGACTGGTTCGGAATGACTACGTGATCCCCTTTTCTGACTTGAAAAAATCATTAAACATTGTACAAAAATAATTATGGGATATAATTTATATTCTTGAAATCCTTAATGAGTCTAGTTTCATAGGAAACAAAACGAGAACATCCTTTGAATTCTGTACGAGGAGAAAATTGATTCGTTGTGAAGAGTGGTCAGAATAGTTGAGCAGTGAAATAGGGGTAAATTCAATGAATAAAATATAATAATTGGCTAGACCAAAAATTATGAAAATTTTATGGTAATAATATAGGTGAATCTAGTTTCAAGAAAAATTAACGGTTTTTAATTTGGAGTTCTGTAGCTCTAGAAATAAATAATTTTTCTGCTGGTACTCTGCTAGACAGCTTATTTTGAACCTTTTTATGATTGTAATAGTGAAAGTATGTCTGTGTTTGTGGTGGTAATATTCCGGAAACATATTGTGACTTCATCTAAAGTATGATAATGTATTGTTTATTAATATTTACATACTTACTTACTAAGCTATAATGCTTACTCCCTTCCTTTCCTTTTTTCTATAGTGTCTCAGATGTTAGCTCGAGTTGGAGGTCGCCGGAGGTTAAATCACACTATCAAACTATTGATCGATATATAAAGATTTTAAAGTATTTTTAAGTCTTTGGCATGTATGGAGACTCGTTTAATTGTTACTAAGTTGCTAGGAATTGGCCTAAAATACAGACCTATGTTATTTGAAGGTCTCTATTGTATAAAGTCATTTAATGTAGATAGTCTTGATTATGTTATTAACTAAATGATGCAATTTATGAATGTGCATGCTTGCCTATGTGTGTGGTTGAATTAAAGCATGATATGGGCCTTGTAAGCTCTTTTTAAGGGACAGCTTGAATGTGTTTGAAAAATTTTTTAAATTAGAGTGAAATTATGAATCGGTTTTTATACGATGATTAGTGATTAAGTCCGGTAATGCCTCGTACCCTGTTCCGGCGTCGAACATGGGTAAGGGGTGTTACATTGACTGTGGGCATCAAGTTTTGCTAAGCGATTGTCCAGCTGAGTTCAATCTATTCTATTACTTGTTGGGGGATTTAAGTCTTATTATTTTTCTTCTTCTTTGGGTAAACAATCCTGTT
This sequence comes from Gossypium longicalyx, assembly GCA_025698465.1. Taxonomy (NCBI): domain Eukaryota; kingdom Viridiplantae; phylum Streptophyta; class Magnoliopsida; order Malvales; family Malvaceae; genus Gossypium; species Gossypium longicalyx. Next base: position 35,924,758 of record CM046996.1, read on the forward strand.
TAATAGGTTTCAATGCTAAAATAGATAATCGGTAAGGACGTGGGATCGATTCCTAATCAGCGATATAAAGGCAAGAAGCAATTCTCATTTGTTCAAGGTGAGTAGTGAGTGACGATTTGGGTTTTAGTATTAAGAACTCTAATGATTGGGAAACTGACGGTGAATCTTGAATAAATATAGGCTTTGGGTTCGTGAGCGGTCCACTCGATTTCGCAAATAGGTGTGTATTCACACTGAATAGACTGTAGAATGGCAAAAGTCAAAAAGCTGAAAAACCGAAAGAATGTCCTTTTGGCCACATGGTTGTGCGAACGCACATGTGGTAAGCCAAGCCCACGAATCATTGGTGTAAGACTGTAGAGGCCACCATGGGCGTTCCTATGGGCTTAGGTTGTTATGGGCCACGATGGGCCAAAATGGGTCGTGTGGTCCCAATGGGCTTGTGGGCTTCATACAGATAAATTCCAAAATATATGGTAATTACTGGACTGGGATGTATAGTTCGCATGGACGTGGTAATTTTTGGGCTTGATGGGCCACACGGGCATGTGGGCCTACTTGGGCTGAATAATAGGCCTTGGGCCCATTTACACTGTTAGGACCGTTACGGTTACATGAGTCACTCAAGGCGACTTTAGACCTTCTAATGGGTCGATAGGAGTACATAAACCCCAAAGCAAGTAAAATGACCAAAATACCCCTATAGGGTAAAATGACTATTTTACCCCTCGAGGGTAAATGATTGATTTGTGCTATGATTTAACTGTTCTTTCTGAGCATGACATTCTGCATACACGTATGACTTATGACATGACATTCTACATGGGGTTGGGATACTATTATGGAGGATGTGTACTGTACTAGTGGCTTTGCCACATATACTATTACTAGTGGCTTTGCTACATATACTGTTACTTGCAGCTTTGCTGTGTTACTATTACTGGTAGCTTTGCAGCGATATTGGTTTGTTGGCTAGGTGGGTTGGCTTTGTCCCCACATGGTGTGTTGGTGGTACGGAGTGGTGTGTTGGCTAGATTGGGAGGGGTTGCATTATTGTATTGAACTGTTACTGATATGGGCTTAGGCCCAGACTCGTTGTTCACGATTTGTTTATCATTGGGATTACATATTGATTTTTCATAAACTCACTCATTTGTTTTAACTATTTAGGTAATGCCCTGTCCTAGGCGGATCGGTGCTGCAAGAGACTCAGAGATGGCCACACTATTGCTTCTGTTTTCTTTTATTTGCTATTAAATTTCGTTTTGGGTTTTAAATTGTATAATAATGCGTATCTAATTTTCTATCTTTAAATTTGGGATTTTTTTATTATGATTTATATCTATTAAAAGTAGAATGCGATTTTCCATAACGATAACTGTTTTCAAAACACTACGTTTTTGTAACACTTTTGTAATGCTTCCACAACAAACAGAGTTTCAAAGGTAATGAAAATTTAATATGAATAACAAATAGCTAGAATGATTTGAGTTCTAACAAAGAGGCTTTAAATTTCCAAATGGGTTTTCATTAGTAAGAGCAACTTTTCGAAAAGCACTCCAATGTGACACCGCCAGATTTGGCCATAACGTGTAGGATGGGTTTGGGGTGTTACACCTCTTCAACCCCATGTCTTTTCCATAATACTTTCACAAGGGAAATGCTTTTGTTTATCAATTTTTTGACTTTCCAAGCCAAAATCTTAATTGGTTCTTTGCCATAAGTCATATTCGATCGAATCTCAACCTCTGTTGGTGAAATCACAAACGAAGGATCAGATCGGTATCAGTATAACATAGATACATGTAACACAACATGAATTCTTTCCAACTCAAATGACAAAGCCAACCAATATGCTACCGGCCCTATCCTTTCGGTACTCTCATACGGTCCAATAAAAAGCATACTCAACTTGCCCTTCCGACCAAATCTGATAACTTTCTTCCACGAAGATACTTTCAGGAATACTTTATCATCGACCTGAAACTCAATCTCTTTCCATTTCAAATCCGCATAGGATTTCTATCTATCCGAAAAAGCTTTTAGACAATCTCCAATTACCTTCACTTTCAAACTCAGAAAGACTTGAAATTGTGACAACGGTGATGGTTAGAATTGTTAAAAGACTATGAATTAGTAATTGACTATCATCTAGGGAAAGCGAACGTAGTTACTAATGTTTTGAGCCAAAAGTTTTTATTCGTTTTACATGCTTTGAACGCACAATTGGCTTTGTCTGACTATGGTTCGATATTAGCTGAGTTGAAAGTGAGACCAATATTTCTACAATAGATATGTGAATCTCAAATATTTGATAATGAACTGCAAGCAAAATGGGTTCAATGTGAGTTGATTTTTGATTCAGAGTTTCAAGTTGATTTTGATGATTGTTTGAGACTCAGAGACCGAATATGTGTTCCAAGAAATTCAGAGTTGATTCAGATGATTATTAACAAAGCACATAATAGTCGCTTATTTGTACATCCGGGAAGCACGAAAATGTATAATAATTTGAAACAGTTTTATTAGTGGCATGGTATGAAATGAGATATCTCAGAATTTGTTTGAAAATGTTTGATTTGTCATCAAGTCAAAGCTGAACACCAAGTGTCGTCGGGTTTATTACAGCCTATTATGGTTCCCGAGTGGAAGTGGGAGAGAGTAACAATGGATTTTGTATCAAATTTGCCCTTATCTCTGAGAAAGAAAGATGCGATCTGGGTTGTTATTGACAGATTGACGAAATTGACTCATTTCATTCCTGTACATACAGATTATTCAATTGATGATTTAGCTAAGTTATATATTTCAGAGATTGTTTGATTGCACAAAGTGCCACTATCTATTGTTTTGGATTGAGATCTGAGGTTCACATCACGATTTTGGAAGAAATTGTAGGAAGCTTTTGGTACAAAGTTGCATTTTAGCACTACGTTTCAACTGCAAACAGATGGTCAATCTGAGCGAGTTATTCAAATACTTGAGGATATGTTGCATTGTTGCATTCTTGAGTTTGAAGGTAGCTGAGAGAAATATTTACCATTGATTGAATTTGCTTACAATAATAGCTTTCAATCGAGTATAAAGATGGCACGTACGAAGCTCTATATGGTCGTAAATGTCAAACACCATTGTATTGGAGTGAGCTTAGTAAAAATAAGATTCACAGGGTTGATCTGATCAGAGAGACTAAAGAAAAAGTGAAAGTAATTCATGATATTTTGAAAGCAGCGTCAGATCAATAGAAATCATATGTAGACTTTAAACGAAAAGATATTGAGTTTCAAATCGGGGATAAAGTGTTTTTGAAAGTGTCGCCATGGAAAAAGATATTGCGGTTTGGTCAAAAAAGGAAATTGAGTCCACGATTCATCGGACTGTATGAGATTATCGAGCGAATTGGGCCAGTTGCTTATCGAATATCTTTACCGTCTGAGTTAGAGAAAACACATAACGTGTTTCATGTGTCGATGCTTCGATGATATTGATCAGACCCTTTGCATGTCATTTCTCCGCCCAAGGTTTAAATTCATTCTGATATGTCTTATGCTAAAGAATCGATTCGAATTTTAGCTCGTGAGATCAAAGAGCTGAGAAATAAGAGAATCACATTAGTGAAAGTATCATGGCATCGACATGGTGTTGAAGAAGCTACGTGGGAACCAGAGGATGCAATGAGAAAGCGATATCCTAACCTATTCACTGGTAAGATTTTCAAGGACGAAAATCCCTAAGGGGGAGAGTTTTAATAGCCTAGTTTTAGCTAAATCAGAACAGTGGTTTTAGAACCACAAATTTGATGTCAAAAAATTATTTTAATATTATTTTTGGTGTTTATAGCATGATAGTATATATGTGTGAAAATTTCGTGGTTAATTTTATCGTTTAATAGCTCAATTTGAGAAAAAGGACTAAATCGCGTAAAATGCAAAAGTTGCATTCTACTTGTTAAAGGTGTCTAATTGCTATGAATTATTAAATGAAAGGTACTTATGATGTTATTATACCATTGATAGTGAAATTTGACATAGATGGCCTTTTATTAGATGATTTAAATGTTTTATTATTAAGGGTTAATATGGTAATTTGGTTAAGTAAAATAAATAAAACAAACACCATTTTCATCTTTATTTTCTTCATCTATAACTGAAAATCAAAAGAAAATAAGCCAAAGGTGTTGGTTTAGGGTTCGGCCCTTATTGTTCTTGATTAAGGTATGTTCTTTGCTCGATTTTTTATGATTTTTATGTTTTTGTAATCGTTGCTTCGTATTCTAGCCAGCTCGTGCCTTAATTTTTGAATTTTTTAATGATTTCATGAAGTGCCATTATTGAATTCTTGAGCATTTAAATGTTTGATAATGGAAAATGGTTAATTGTTGATAGATTTAAATGTTTTGTGAAGTGATTTTAGGTAAAAATGCAATTTAGGGATTAATTTCTGAAAGGTGTAAAATCTGTGGTTAAATGTGTGAATAAATGGAAAGAATAGGTTGTTAAGGACTTATAGAGAATTCAGCTAGGTTTGGGTTTAATGAAATTTCATGAATTTTGTGTATTTGTGAACTAGGGACTAAATTGTAAAAATATAGAAATTTAGGGGCTAAAGTGTAAAAATGCCTAAATATGTGTTTGTGGACTAAATTGAATGAATTAATGATTAAATGAATTAATTTTAAATGTATATAGATCAAGAAAGAAAGAAAGAAATCAGGTTTAGATCGGGGAAAATCAAAGGTTATCGAATAGTTGATCCGATCCGCATATCCCGACTACGAGGTAAGTTCATATGCAAATAAATGTCTTTAAATTGAATTATATATATTTATTTGTCATTGAACTGCATTGAATATCGAATGATCAAATATGAGCAAGAATCGACAAGGTTACAATATTTGAAAGTCCCGTACAAACCTCAAGAATAGTATAGGATAAAAATGTTATGACATTAGGATTATCGTTATTTGATTTCATGTAAGACCATAGCTGGGCTATTTGCATCGATATGTGATAACATGTAAGACCATATCTGGGATATGACATTGTATGAGCTATATGTGATTTTCGAATATCCTTAACGATTCCAAAAGGTTCAACGGGCAATGTTAAGATAAGAAAGAATGTGTGATTGAATTAAGTGCTACAGGTACATATGAGATTCATACGAGTATTGAAAAGAGAAGTATTTGTTGAATTTACATGTGTTTCTTGAATAGATATACAATGAGAAAGGTTTGTGAATTTATATGTGCTTATTCATAATGTGACTATATGATGGGAATGATGATGTTTGTAACGCCCTGAATTTAGGCCTAAAAGTATTAGGTTTTGAGCAGGGGTACAGTTAGGAAACTGTGCATAAATATTTAATTGTGCAAGGAAGTGACACAATTGAGTGTTTGGCTTAGTGGTTGTGTGCTCTGGAAGTTTCTGCGAAGTCATGGGTTCAATTCTTGGCTTCCACAAAATTTTGCTTTTTAAGGATAAAACCCATATCTTTGGCCAGTAGGGTTATAAGTTTATTTTGGTAAAAACATGACAGAATGGGCCTGCTGGTCTAGTGAATGTGGCGTGTGGAGTGTGCTAGTGGTTTGAGGTTCGAATCCCTACCTGTGTAAATTAGGATTATTTTTGCTGGTGGCCATGGGAGGAAGTTGTGTTTGACATAAACACCTAGTGTTTGAACAGATATGAATGGGGTTGTTGTTAGCCGAATTGGGGGAGTGAAAAGGGGATTTTTGGTTGTTGAGGTTTACAAGCAAGAGGGATTTTAGGAGGACATAGGGGAATTTGAATTTGGTGGGAGTATTGGTGCCATTTGTTGACTCTCAACACTCATAGTTCGGTTTTGGAGACTAGCAAGTGCTACTCATTTCGGTGACTGTTAACCTGTTTGCCTCTTTTCTTTTTCTCTTCGTTCTCTCCTTAAGCCTTTATTTTTCGGCCGTTATACTACTAGTTTGGGTTCTTGTTCATAGAATTTCGTTCTCATTATTAATTATGCTCATCTCCGTCTTTCTTTTCCTTTCTTAAACCTTTGCCGATTTTTGCTAGCATACTCTCTCAATTCTCCCCATTTCTTTCACCTTGCTGTTTAACCGTCTCCTTCCCTCTCTCTCTATCTTAGTGTGTGATAGCCGAATACCCTTTTCTACTCCCCTCCCTTTATTCTTCTGCTTTTATCAAGTATCCTTTCCTTAATTGTAAAACTGAATACCTCCTTCTTTTCCCTCTCCTGCTTTCAATTTTTCTCTAGGAAAGGGGGGTTTGGCTTTGGTGTTCTCTATTCCTTTGGCCTAACAATTAGTTCTTTTCCATCCTTCTACTTCTGTCGACTTCTCTTCCCCATCTTCTCTTTATTTTGTTTTCGGCTAGTAAGAGTCCTCTAGTGAATCGGTAAGTACTCATGGCTTATTCTTATTTCTATCTGTGGTTGCGATCTTCCTTCTAATATCCTCCTGTGTTACTGATTCCTAATAAAGGTACAATCATTCCGGTTGGTCTCTGTATCCTATGTACCTTTGGCTCTGGTGTGGTAGATCGATTTTATCTATCAACCATTCTTAGTTCTGTGTAGTGGTAATATGTCGTTCGTTTGGTTTTAGTTATTTTGTTTAGGGTGATAGTTAAAGATATTGGGATTCAATGCAGATTGTGCTAAGGATTTGGTGATCACTGGGTTAAGGAAGGATTAAACCATACTTGCATAACCAAGGTTAGTAATGTACCATGTTGGGTATTAAATATTCAGAAGAAGGAATCTTAACCCCATCGATTAAAAGACTGACATGAGTCATGTTTGAATCTAGGTTGTTGTACGTGGGGATTTACGCTATTCGCATAAACAGGTCTGTAACACTGCCATTAGACGTGAAACTGCAAAGGCTGAAAAGTTGAAAAGCCGAAAGGCTAAAAAGCCAAAAAGTGGGTTGTCAACACCACACGGACGTGTAGGCACCCGTGTGGCAGGCCATGTAACAAAACATGGCCGTGTGGTCAACGAGATGGCCATGAGCGTTTTCATGGGCCGAACTGGGCCACGTGGGCCCAATGGCCCTGTTGGCCCAATGGGCCTGTGAGCCCCACACAGAATCAATCACATAAAAGTGTGGTTACTATTGGGCTAGGCTATGTAAACCACACGACTAAGGCCAATTTGGGCCATCTGGGCCTTACGAGCGTGTGGGCCCACATGGGCCTGCAATATGGGTCGTGGGCCAATTATCATCGATTGACTGTGAAGGTTGCACGAGTCGCCCAAGACGACTATGGACCTACTGGTGGGCCGATAAGAGTACCTAGACCCTTATTTACTTAGAAATGACCGAAATACCCCCATAGGGTAAAATGACCGAAATACCCCCATAGGGTAAAATGATCAAAATACCCCCACAGGGTAAAATGACCAAAATACCTCCATAGGGTAAAATGACTGAAATACCCTCATAAGGTAAAATGATCGAAATACCCTCATAGTGTAAAATGATCGAAATACCCCAGTATGATAAAATGACTGTAATATCTCTATAAGGTAAAATGACTATTTTGCCCTTATGTGATAAACTGACTATTTTGCCCTCATGTGGTAAAATGACGGTTTTACCCTTATGTGGTAAAATGACTAATTTTTCCTTAGGTGGCAAGATGACTGTTTTGCCCCTACGTGATGTATGTGTATATTTTAGCATGCTATTTGTAAACTGTATTGAATACATGTTTAATATTATGATATGACATGACATGTTGCATGATCCATTGCATGGGGATGGGTTTATATATGATTGGAGGAGGTGTTCAGTACTGGCAGCTCTGCTACAAAACACTAATGGCTCTAAGCCTATTATACTGGTAGCTCTGCTGTAAATACTGTTTAGTGCTGCAACCCGTGCTAATTCTTGTGTGTAGGGATGGTTGGGTTGATTTTATCCCCACATGGTGTGTAGGGTTGGTACGAAGATGGTGTGTAGAGGCTGGATGGGTAAGACCTGCATACTATTACTGCTACTGCATTGTTTACTATTATTGTACTGTTTACTGTTACTGTAATGGGCCAAGGCCCGAGTATATGACTGCATCTGTATTGAGATGGGCTAAAGCCCAAACTGATATTGCCACTGTTACTGATATAAACTTAGGCCCGACTGATACTGTTACTGGAATGGGCTAAGACCCTAACTGAAACTGAAAGGGCTTAGGCCCAATTTGTGCTTACTCTGATTATTTTCTTATATGGGATTACACACTGAGTTTTCGTAAACTCACCCATTTTTTTAACTGTATAGGTAATCCCCAGCTGTAGGTGGATCGGTGCTGCGAGGGACTCAAAGGTGGCCACAGAACCGCTCTTGCTGTAACAGCCCAAACCCAGCCCGGACGTTATGACCGAATCTGGCGTGTCACATTGAAGTGTTTTATCGAAAACCTTATTTTCATTGAAAACCCTTCCTTAAAATGAGAAACTTTCATTAACTTATAAAAACTCCTTTCAGTTCACGAAAACTTGTTTAAAACATATGATTTATGAAAACATGTCATTTTCATAAAATTTAGTTGTGGAAACGTAGAAAAACAAAACTATGATTTAGGGAACCCTGTTCAACTTCTCATAATTATAATGCATAAAAATAATTATCCACATAATAACAAAATGGAAGGCCTTATTACATTCCAGTCTGAAATTACTTAAAAAAATAAGTCCAAGTCGTCTTGCTAGCTGGCCACCTCAGAGTCCCTTCAAACATCGAACCTTCTACTGAGCATCACCTGAGAAAAATAAAAGAGGGGGTAAGTTTTCTCAAAATCAGTGTGTACAACCATCGACAAGTAACTAGCATTCATCAGTCACCATAAAATCATACATACAATGCAATGCAATGCAGTGCAACCCACCCCAATAATCCATCCGCTATGCACCAACCCCATCCCCCGATACACATCATGTTGGGATATAAATATCGACCCACCCAACCGATACACATCAAAGGTAGCCCTGTTGTGGAACTACCTTCATTGTAGCAAGCTGCCAATCACATATTGGGCTTAAAAGCCATCGGTGGATCCACAGTTGTCAAGCAACCATGTGATCCTCATATACTTCTTCCGGTCCGCAATTCCCAACCTAGATGCAACCTAAACAGAATATCGTATGTATGTAGCAGATATACATGTAACATCCTTAAATCTTACCTTCAACACATAGGGGTATTTCGGTCATTTTTTCCCTTAGAGGCATTTCAGTAATTTTCTTTTTTTACAAGTTTTCACTTACCTTGGCCCGTTAACAAATCCCGTGAGCTAAGATGAACGAATACTATGCACCAGGTAGGATTCCAGAGAAGAGGAGGTGAGTCATTAAGACCGCTTAAGTACCAAGCTCTCCCTAGATCCAATCCTAGACATGCATATACCCGTTGCCACACCTTAACCCTAAGACTTGTACACAGCCTCAATAAATTAATTAAATTTTATATCTGTTTAAGTAGTTATCGGGTACTAGGCCCAAAACCCCTACAAAGCCCTAACAAGTCTACATACATGCATATGGCCAACTAGGCCCAATCTCATTCAAATGGCCCATTAGGCCAAAATCACATTCACTTAGCCCATTATGTAACGCCCCCTTACCCGAGACCAACGCCGGAGTCGAGTATGAGACATTACTAAACTTATTTTAGCATTTAAACAAGTTCAAACAATTCTCATAGTAAACTGTCCATCTGCGTCACAGTCGCTAAAAAAATCATGTCTTGAGTTACAAAACTTGAAATCCAATCCCGTAAATTTTCCCTGAAACTAGACTCATATATCTACTTACTAATTTTTTTCTAGAATTTTTGGCTGGGCCAATTAGTACAATTTATTAGTTAAAGTCTCATTATTTCAGAGTTCGGCTACTCTGACTCCTGTGTATTACGAATCAGATATCTCCCTGTACAGAGTTTCAGTGACTATATCGTTTATTTCTGACAAAACTAGACTCAATAAGGATTTCATACATGTAAAGTACAAATCCTATCTATTTTTGTATAATTTATGGTGAATTTTTAAAGTCAGAACAGGGGATTCAGAGGTCGCTCTGACCCTATTCCATCAAAACTTAAATCTATCATAAAATATAACTCATTTACCTGTTTTGTTTCTTCCATATGAAAATAGACTCATCAAGCTTTGATTCCACAACTTATTCATCATTTAATTCCATTTCTATATTTTTAGTGATTTTTCAAATTCACGTCACACTTCTTGATCGATTCTGTTTTGTGGCCAATTTTACCTTTCCAAGGATTTTCATGGTTTAGTTAAGACATAAAGCATACATGTTATCATATATAAACTTGATTAGTCATTCCAATAGCTAATCATTCTCAAAAATTTTCATTCCATCCATGGGCCATATCGTAAGATTATACACACAAAATGATTGGAATGCTATACATGCCATATTTCCAAAAATTACAAGTCATTATACCGAAATTGTCCAGTGATGGTGTGAGCGTGTCTCCGACCGTCCCGATCTCCAAATTGACTTGTCAAAACTATAAAGAATGAAAAGATGAGAGTAAGCATAGATGCTTAGTAAGTCCATATGCAAATAACAAATAACTTAATAAAGGAACTATACCAACCAACATTAGCATAATATCACCAAAACATATATCACATTTCTATTCATCATTCATCATCTTACCATATTATTGTTGTCGTATCAAGTCTCAACTCGAGGGTTAAGTACATACCTGTCCAAAGTGCCCATTCCACAACACTTACCAATACGTCACTTGCATCTTGAGTATTCTTCTATTTTACTAGAATTTTACCCGTTGAACACATCAGAATATAATTTAGATACATGGAAAGTTTGCACATAAGTGCCACATATGTAGCCAAGCTACCATGTAACCCGCCCATAAGCGAACTCGGACTCAACTCAACGAGCTCGGATGCCTAGTTACACCTCACGAACTCAGACTCAACTCAATGAGTTCCGACATTTGCATCCATAAGTGAACTTGGACTCGACTCAACGAGTTCGGATCTCAATTTCCTAGTGACATGCAACTTGTATCCTAATCTATTCCTAATGTTCAAACGGGCTTTTTCTCGATTACACATCTTTGCCGTCTTCCACAGAATGTCGAAACCGATACTCGGTAACAATATTTATCAAGTAGCATACATAATTTGAATATTACTCAATAATAACCACAAAGCATAATATTTCATAATATTAATCATCATATCATATAAATATCATTAAATTACTTAAAATGAAAATTATGTTACCACATTTACACATGAACATACCTCGGTACAATATGTTAGAAATCAAGCCTATTCCTCGGAAACTTTATTTTTCCCTCGATCAGAACTTGAATCTCGTTTCTCTTGATCTATAGTAAAAAATTTAGCTTATTTAATACTCACATTTATTAAAACAGTCCTTGACTCAAACTTTGGCAAAATTACATTTTTGCTCCTAAACTTTTGCATATTTACACTTTTGCCCCAAAGCTCGAAAATTAAACTTCATCCTATTTTATTATGTTTGATGACATGCTGATCATTTTTTCCTTCTATAGCAACATCAAATTCACACTCTATCATGTATTTATGAACATTAGGTATTTTTACCGATTTTGTCGTTTTACCCGTTTTCACGTGAAATCGCTTAGCAAAAGTTGTTTAACACAATTTCAAGCTTCATATTCTACCATAAAATATCAAAATAAACACATTTCACCTATGGGTATTTTTCCAAATATAAACCCTAGGTTAAATTATTGCTAGAATAAGCTAAATCAAGTTACCGGGACTCCAAAAACGTAAAGAACATTAAAAACGGGGCTTGGAATCACTTACTATGGAGCTTGGAAGCTTGAAACAAACCCTAGATATGGAGAACCCTTGAAATTTCGTCCGAATGAAGAAGATGGACATATTTTGTCATTTTTTCCTTTTTTTAATCTTTTAACTACCGAATGACTAAAATACCCTTCATTACTAAACTTTCAAAGTTTCCATCCATGTCCAATATTTGTCCAAAAACTTAGAAATTGGTAAAATTGCTATTTAAGGTCTCTTAATTAATCTTCCAAAGCAATTTCATACTAAAAACTTCTAGAATGCAAGTTTTGCAACTTACTCAATTTAGTCCCTAACTTCAAATTAAGCACTTTATGCATAGAATTTCTTCACGAAATTTTCACACAATCATGAAATCATATCATAGACATCAAAATAATCATAAAATAATTATTTCTATCTCATATTTGTGGTCCCAAAACCACTATTCCGATTAGGCCGTAATTCGGGATATCACACATTAGGCCCAAATCACATTTATATGGCCCATTAGGCCCAAATCACATCCACAATCATGCTTTCATATGATTTTCCATCACATAGCATCAATTACCAATTATGGGCCCTACAGCCCATCAGCCCATTTAGCCCATCCTGGCCCAGTTGGCCAAAACACAGCCCAAGTCCATGGAATCGCCCATGGAGCCTCAGATAACCTATTGGTTTCCCCCTTCCGAGTGTTCATGAACTTGCAAGACTACCGTATCGGCTTTTCGGCATTTCAGGATTTGCCGATCTACTCTGTGTGTGCAGTGTATGTACACACCTGGCAATAAAGCGTGTTGCAATCCTCTTAGACACGAACCTACAATCGATATCACTCAAGGATTAATCTCACATACTTATCAAATACTTTACCAAAAGCTGAAGTCTCACCTTAACCTTACCTGTAACTCCAAGCCTTAAGAGCTTGTCCTTGATTACTAACCACGAGTACATTCCAGATCTGTATTAACCTTTATCGTTAAAAACATAATAGGTGACTTGTATCCAACATATGTCACCTTTTTCTACTAAAGCCTATTCGGCCAACCCTTTACCGAAGTGAAGAACACTTACCAAAATCTTACACCTAAAGAGCAAATCGGCAGGGATCCAAAAGACTGGGATTTGATACTAATCCTACCAAAACCGATTAGTAGAAGTGAGAGACAGAGTAAACGATACTAGCAAAACTGATTGAGAGAACAAAACACTTACACTAGAATTGGCCGAAGTAGAAAGAGTAGCGGCGGCTCAGAGGATATTCGGCTCTTGCAACTTGTATGGTAAAAAGGTTATTCGGCACAGAGAGAAATCATTTAAAAATAGAGGTGAATAAAAAAGAGATCCTGAGTAGGGAAAGAATAGAGAATCGGCACAAAGGAAAGAAGGAAGAACAAGGGATTTTTGGCTTTTAGAAAAAGTGTTTTCTGGTAACAAGGAGACGGTGAATTCGATATTAGCCTGACATCCTCACATTCGGTACCTATATATAAAGTCTATAGCCGGATTTCTCATGCCCAAATTCTCAATTTGGCTCCACCTCTTTGCACTCCCCATCTCCTAATTTCTCTCCCTGATAACTCCTTAATCCCCTCCTCAAATTTCTCCTCTTATCACTCCCTATAGAGTTCATAACCAGCACCACTACTGGCCATCTGTTAAGCAAAAATAAATCCTCCTTTTGAGCAAGGAGGGATTCGAACCCCAGACCTTCTTGCCATGCATGTGGCGTCACCTCTAAGCCTCACATGTGGCGCTACTTGCCACTCCACCATAAGGCTTTTTGTGTCCAATTCCTCCTTCATTCATTTAAAAACCAACCTTCTTGCATCAGTTTTTTTTTAACTATTAACTCATAATTCCCTTTACACCTAAATTCGAAATCAACCTTTATCCAAGACCTACTATCACATAATTAACTCTTGACTATGAATGTTAAGCACAATTTTTATCGAAATCGAAAAAAAAGTTCAGAATTTTGGGATTTTTGGGACGTTACAGTTGCTTCCATATTTGTTTTTAATTTATAAGTAGTTTTATTTCGGTATTGTTATGTAATAAGGCCTCTATTATTTTCAATTTTTGGGTTTTATTTATTTTTTATTTATATCTGCTAGTAGTAGGATGCGGGCTTTCAAAAGATATGCATGATTTACCAAAATACCGCGAATACGAAAAACTGTTTCAAAAGCTTCCGCGATAAATGAGATTTTGAAATAAATAACGTTTTAAAGTAAATACTTTTGATTGTGACGCAAGTTTTAAAATTATTTTCTAGATCACACAAAGAGGCAAAATAAACGTTGGGCTTTTCAAACAATATCATGTTTTACAAAAAACACTTCAATGTGACATCACCAGATTTGGCCATAACGTCCAGGTCGGGTTTGGGGTGTTACAATGTTCCACAAGATAATTTATTTTTTTTATGGCTTACTAAGCTTTTTAAGCTTACTTTGTGTGTTCTTTCTCTTTTTTATAGATAATTGAAGCTAGCTCGGACTCGAGGATCATCAGGAAACATTGTCACACTATCGATCAACCTGTTGGTACTTTTGATGCTTTGTAAATATGGTATATGTCATGTATAGGCTAGTGTTATGATGATATGTTTTTGTAACAGCCCGATTTTAGCTAAATCAGAACAGTGGTTTCGAAACCACAAATTTGAGGTCGTAAAAATATTTTAATATTATTTTTGGTATTTACGACATGTGAATTTGATGGTATTAAATTTTTGTGAATTAATTTTCTCGATTGAGTGTTTAATTTGAAAAAAGGACCTAATCGCGTAAAATGTAAAAGTTGCTTATTAATTGTTAATGGTATTAAATTGCTATGGCTTGTTAAATGTAAACCCTTATTATGTAATAAGACCATACTTTTAGTAAATGGACATATATGGACATATGTTAGTGGATTTTAAATGTATTAATAAAGGTTAATATAGTAATTTGTGAATTAATGTTAATAAAATAAAACAAAACATAAAAAAATAATGCATGTTCATCTTTATGGCCGAATGTGAGAAAGAAAGAGGTCATTGTTGAAGCTTTTAATTTCGGCACCTAGGGAGCTTGATTTAGGTATGTTTATTGCTCAGTTTTTGATAATTTTTTACGTTTTTGAGATCGTTGCTCCATATATTAGCTAGCCCATGCTTTAATTTTTGAATTTGATGATGAATTTGTGAAGTGCCATTGATGAATATTCAAGCTTTTTGTTGTTTGATGATGAAAAATAAACATTTGTTAGATTTTCATAGTTTATCAATTGATTTTTGATAAAAATGGTTATTAAGGATTAAATTTTGAAATTTGTTAATTGAGGGGTTAAAATGTGAAATAAATGGAATTAATAGGTTGCTAGGGACCTAGGGAAGATTCGACCATGTTTGGGTTTGATGAAATTTTGTATATTTTGTGTTGTTTCGAAATAAGGGCTAAATTGTAAAAATGTGAAATGTTAGAGGCTAAAGTGCAAAATGCCCATTTATATGTTTTTGGGTGAAATTGAATGAATATGTAATTAAATAAGTTAAACTTTGAATTTATTTAGATTAAGAAAGATAGAAATCTGATTTGGATCAGGGGAAGTCGAAAGTTGTTGAATAATTGTTTTGATCCGTTCATTTCTATACGAGGTAAGTTCATATGCAAATAAATGTTTTTAAATTTAAGTGTATATATATTTTTGAATTGAATTGTATATTTATATATGTTGTCGAATTGAATTGAGCATTGGAGGAATTGTTTCGAGTATGAATTGATTGAGTTCGAAGTTGAAAGCCCCATATGAACCTTCGGAATAGTGTAGGATACTACTGTCATGACATTAGGACTTTCGAGGTGTGTTTTCGTATAAGACCATGTCTGGGACATTGGCATTGATATGAGATTTCATGTAAGACCCTGTCTAGGACAGAGGCATTGATATGTGATAACATGTAAGACCATATCTAGGATATGGCGTTGTATGTGATACATGTGTTTACGAGTATCCTTAATGATTACGAATGGTTCAACAGGCGATGCCAAAATGAGACCGACTGTGAATTTGAGCTAAACAATTCAAGTACATATGAAGTTTATATGTTCATTGAGAAATAAGGTAAGTGAAGTTACTTAATATGGTAATATGGATTATATGATAAAAGTGATTGTATATGTGTATGTGATTTGTTAAATGTGGCCTATTTGAATTGATTTATTAATGTTCTTGAGATGATTTATTTTCTTATGGCTTACTAAGCTTTCAAAGCTTACCTAGTGTGTTCTTTCATTTTGCAGATATGCTAAAGTTAGCTTGAGCTCGGGGATTGTCAAGGACTGCTATCACACTATCAAACGTTATTCGTGTAACACCTCAAACCCGGCCTAGACGTTATGGTCGAATCTGGCGTGTCACGTCGAAGTGTTTTTCGAAAATAGGACTTGTCGTTTAGAATCCCAACTTAATTTAAAATCCTTTTAGTTTTTATTGCTTGAGAAAATTTGGCAAATTAAGTTGTTACTAATTGAAATCAATTTGTCAAAACAATTGCCATATTTACAACTGTTGATTCCTTAAACTGAATAAAATCGCGGAAGCTTTTTAAGTCGATGAAATGTAAAACATGTGTTTTAAAAAGCACTAATTGTTTTAAAAACTCGTCTTTTCCTAGACTAGATGTTTAAAAAATATATATTCCAAAGCCCAATTAAAAATTAAACCCACAAACGGCCTTATTACAAAATTAAAAAACCCAAAAGTGAAATTTAAATTAAATAAAGTCAAATGCAAGACACGGCAGTCGTGTGGCCACCTCCAAGTCCCTCGTAGCACCAAATCGTCTAAGGCTGGGGATTACTTGTGCAGTTAAAAAGAAAGGGCGAGTTTACGAAAACTCAGTGTGTAATCCCCTAACAGACAATAGAAATCAGAATATGCAAAACAGTCTGGCTTTAGCCTTATATAGTATCGATGCGATGCATGTGCCTTAGCCCTATATAGTAACATGCAATGCAGGGCCTTGGCCCTATACAAAGATAAAGATGTAATGCAATTATGCATCCCACCCAAATCTAGCCAGCACACCACCCGTACCAACTAACACACCATGTGGGGATATAAATCGACCCACCCAGCCAGCACACCAATATCGCAACAAAGATGCCAGTAATAATAATACACGATAGCCGCATCGAAAGCGATATATGTGGCAAAGCCACGATGATCGATAATTGTGGCATAGCCACCAAGATGCTGAATGTGACATAGTCACCAGTACAGTACTTCCTCCATATCAAAATCCCAACCCCATGCAGTATGTCATGTCATAAATATTACGTGTATGAAAATTCATACTCAGTACAATCATATATGTAAATCGTAAGCACATCAATCATACGAAACATAAGGGCGTAATCATCATTTTACCATACAGGGGTATTACGGTCATCTTACCCTATAGGGGCATTACGGTCATTTAACCCTACAGGGGCATTACAGTCATTTCACCCGACAAGGGCATTACGATCATTTTACCTATTTTGAGGTTTCAGCTCGGATAATGACCTCTCCAAAGGTCTACAGTCCTCTCGAGCGACGCAGATAACCTAAAAGATCATAACGGTGTACGTGGGCCCAAGGCCCATTACTCGGGCTAAGTGAGCCCACATGCTCGCGTAGCCCATTTAGCCCAAATTTAGATACAGCTACGAGTACACCATAGCCTGGTTCATTAATAGTCACTTACTGCAGATTTTATCCGTATGGGCCTACGAGCCCATTCGGCCCACACAGCCCATTTCGGCCAATCGAGACCCAAAACATCCTATGTCATGTGTGTGACATGACAAGTCCATCTGCTTCCCGCTTAACAGCTAAATTTACCCATGCGGGCCTACGGGCCCATTTAACCCAAAACTATTCACGGCTGTACGAATGACTTAGCCCAGTCCAAAACTTACCACATAACATACATTTTATCTCTGTGGGCCCACAAGCCCATTGGGCACACACGACCCAGTCTGACCCAACATGGCCCAGACGGCCTATGCCATGTACGCGACATGACAAGCCTGACCATATTCCACCTAGCAACGGATTTGACACAAGGGGGCCCACGGGCCCATTGGGCCTATTTGGCCCATTTCATGGCCCATGTGGCCCACTACAGCCTAAGCCCACAGGTTCACTCATAGTGGCCTTCCTAGATGTACGCCCATGTTTCGTGAGCTCGGTTTACCGTACGTGCAATCGCACGCTCTAAGCCCATTTTTTTGACTTTTTGGCTTCTCAGTATTTCAGCATTTCGGTACTTGCCGACCTATGGTCAAAAAAATGTCTGTGGGTTCACACACTCTTTCGGCTTTTGACCGATTATCAAATACAGTACTACTACACACATTTCTACTGCTTTTACGCCTATTACAGTTTACAAGGTACGGAAACATACCTGATTGCAAGCTTTCGTGAAAACTTTTGAGCATCCAAACCTTGATCGATTGACAGAAAATCACCCACCTACACCAATGTTCAAAAACTAATCAATCGACCTCAGAGATCCTGTATCAACCAACCTTATCATTCCTTACCCAAAAGAATAACTTGAGCAAGATAACGAGAATACTTACCGAACCACGAGGTTAACTAGGGAGAAGAGACAATCAGCTTAGCACCACTCGTCCCTAGCTATTGAACGGTAATAAAAAAACAAGGTTAAGCACAAGATTACCAGTAGGGAGGAGAAGATTTACAAAGAATCAATACTCACCACTGGACCACAGAATATTCGTACAAGTCAAAAACCAGAGTAGAGAGGGAGGGTCCTAATGTTCGGCCAAAGCAAAACTAAAATCAACACTAAAGCAAACAGAAAATAGGGAGAGAGAGAGATTGGTTTGGTCAAATTGAGAGTAGAAAGGGGGAGGAGATGTATACGGCTAGAGTTTGAGAATAGAAGCAAGAAGAGAAGAAAATGATCGAGAAGAGGAAAAGAAAGGGAGAATCAGTACAAGCAGCAATAGTTTGAGAAATAACAGAGAAGAGAGGTATCGTTTGGTTTTGGTATAAAAAAGAAATTAAGAAAACAAATGCCCAATCAATTAATTGAGAAAAAGGTAGAAAAGAAACTAAAACAAGAGACTCCTAAACCCCTTTAGCAAAAATCGGCTCCCCCAAAAGTACCTAAAACCAAAATGGCAAGAAAAGATTCGGCAACTACCAACATCAACACTCCAAAATCGAAAAAAATGAACCCAACTCTCCCTAGCCAAAATTCTTGAGTAAACAAGTCCTCATTCGGTTAGAATACCTCATTATTCAAATCTTTCCTTGATTTTCTCCCAACCTCTAAGATTATCTCCCCCAAATCCTTCCTCAAATTTTTCCAAGACCAATTCAAACTCTCCTCATTAGTGTTTGATTCAAACTCCACTACTTTGAGCAGGGAGTGACCCAAACTCAGGATCCCTTGCCACCTTAATGAGACCACAACCACTGGACCACAAGCTCATCTTGCATCACATTTGCACCCCAAATATTTATAAAGCCTTCATGCAAAAGCCTAGATTCACTTAAGAGAAAAATTAACAATTTTCAAAAGCCAGGGCTTGAACCCAAGACTTCTCAGGCACACCCAAACTCTCAATTTACTTAGCCAATAAAGCAAACATGAATTTTGTGTCACTTTCTTGCTTAACTAAAATATTTATGACCAGTCTCCTAACTGCTCCCATGCTTAAGGCCTAATACTTCTAGGCCTAATTTTGGGGCGTTACAATTCGGTACTTTTGAAGTTTGTAATTATGGCATTTGGCATGTATAAACTAGTTTATATATGCTTACTTTTGAATTGTGTATAAATAGCCATGCAAAAATGGCTTGATAATGATGTCAATGCTTGTGAAAAATTAGTCTTGTTAATTAGCTCATTTTGAGAAGTTTGTTTGATGGCATAGTTTGCATTTGTGGTTAATTATTCGGTTAGATGTTAATGTTGGTATGTGTTCATATTTTCTATGTAATGACTATACTATACCATGTGAATTTGGCTATTTGATGTGGCTTATTAATGACCTATGTTTTGAAGTATAAATTGCCTTGTAAATTAGTTTGTGAATGATGAAAATGGCTTTGATCATTATGTGAAATAAATTATGATATATGATGTATAATTATATTCATCTAATGATAGGTAAAATAGATACATATTCCTATGAAATGATTATTTGTGGTTCGGTATTTAAAGGTTAAGATGTCGATTTAATGCATGATTATGAAATGTGTTATATATGTGGTTGTATATTCAGCTATGGTATTTGACTTATTTTGATAAGTATGAGATTTTGGTATATAGTATGTATATATATAGTTATAATGTGACATGTTGATGTTTTTATTAGGTTATGAAACAATATAATTAGCATAATATTGAATGGAAGAATTGGAATGAATTTTGAGGCTAATTTGCTAGCCAGATAAATGAGAAATGAATTGATTGTGTATATGTAATTTTGGCATAATGCTTAGTATATGAATTGGGTATGTTTGGTTCAGTAATTGGGATTACAAATAGCTATTGTTATACTAGTGAATTGCGCATAAATTAGTTGTATTAAAAGTATATTTGCCCATGTTGTAATGTTAGCTATTGTCTTATATGCTAATGAATAATATGCCGTGTGATATGGATTGATATGGTTTAATATGCGAATATGTATAGATATGCAAAATGGTATGTTTAGTATTTAGTTAAAGGCATGAAATTGTACTAAAGGATGTTTTAATGTAAGCTCAGTATATGAGATGAATTATGTTCAATTACAATTCGAATGCTATGTAATTGATGGTCACGTGGTTCGAACTATGAATTTATGAAGCACGTGCACTATGATTTTGATGATTTTTAGTTGGTTCGTAATTTGATTAAATAAATGATATTGATATGGTTAAATATTGCAGGATGATTCGTATATGTGTAATCAATAGAAAAGCATGATTGATTTTGGTTGACTACGTGATTCAAATATTCGAATTTGACTTGTAGGAATAAGAGGATGGTTATTAATTGAGTTCGGGAAAATTTTGTAAAGGTGATTTTATTACTTTGTGCTTGAGTGGTAATGAATGACTGTTCTGAACTATGTATTGATCGGTAATGCCTCATAACCTTAATCTGGCAATGGATTTAGGTTAGGGGTGTTACATTTTATTGGTATCAGAGCTATGATTTTATCGGTTCTAGGACTAATATAGTGCTTGTGAGTCAAGTTATACATGCTATATATATAAATTGTGATAGTGTGATGATTCCTGACAATTAAAATGTGTTTTTGTAGAGTAAATGGATCTCGATCGAGCCATAGCTGATGATTTGGAAAGTAATGCGCCCGCTCCTGCTCAAAGGGTAACTCCAGTTGATTCTAGGCCGATTACAAGTAGCCACAAGGGAGAGGCTAAACAAGCTTTCTTCCAGGTGATGAACGAAGACAAATCCAGCTACTCAACAACCTCCACCCCCGCTTAATCCTCCTCAAATACCTATAATACCTCAAGTTACTGATCCGATGAGATTGAATAAGCCTCTAGTTGATAAAATCAGAAAACATGGGGTCGAAGAGTTCAGAGCTACAGTAGATAATGATGTTAAACGAGCCGAGTTTTGGCTTGATAAAACGATCTGAGTGTTCGATGAATTATCCTGTACCCTTGATGAATGTATCAAATGTGCCGTATCTTTGCTTCGAGACAGTGCGTATCATTGGTGGAATACACTAGTATCGATGGTTCCAAAAGAACAGGTCGCCTAGGAGTTCTTTCAGACTAAATTCTGAAAGTAATATTCAGTCAAAGATTTATAGATCAGAAATGCAAAGAATTACTCGAGTTGAAATAGGGTTGCATGACCGTGCCAAAATATGAGCGAAAATTTGTAAGACTCAACAGATAGGCCCAGGAATGTGTTTCGATTGAAGCTATTATGTGTAAGAGATTCGAGGGTGGTTTCAATGAAGACATCAAGTTATTTACTGAGATTCTAAAAATCAAAGAGTTTGTGGTACTCGTTGAGTGAGCATGTAAAGCTAAAGTACTCGGGAAAGAGAAAAAAAAGTTTACTTTGAAGCTAGAGATTTGCGAAAAATATCATCGAGTAAGTCATATCAATCGGCGTCAAAGAGGTTCTGAGATAATCTTAGCCATTCAAAGGCTACTGCGAGTTATTCTAGACGAGACCAAGAGAGGCCACTTGTGAGTTCAAAAGCTACTTCAATAGCTAGTGTTGGAAATGTCAGACCAAATCAACCTGAATTCAAACATTACGGTAAACGATATCCTGGCAATTGTAGTGTAACGCCCCAAAAATCTCGAATCTCAAAATCCCAAATTTTCTTTTTTTTCAGTTCTGATAAAAGAAATGTGCTAGGTATTTTCGGTTAAGTAGGTAATAGTAGGTGTTGGCTAAGGTTTAAGTTCAAACTTAGAGGAAAAGGAAAGTATGTGTTAATAATTAAAAGGATCTTGTTGGCAATTAGTTGGGCTTTTAAATAAAAATAGGGGAAAAATGGCATCAAAAAGCTTTGTAGAGGAGTGGCTAAGTGACGCCACTTAGGGAGTAGAGAGGTGGCGTTAGTAGCTAGCAAGGAGATCCAAGGTTCGAATCCTAACTTAGTATATTTAGAGTTTAATTTTGGCCTTCTAGAAGGTTGGAAAGGACGTGAAGGTGGACTCTAAGGGGATTGTTCAGAAGAGAAAATTTAGGAAAAGATCAAGGGGTTATCACGGAGAAAAACGAGGAGATGAGTAAGGAGAAGTGATAGAGCCGAATTGGGAATTGGGCATGAAAAATTCGGCTATAAGGGCTATAAATAGGGGCTGAATACAAGGTTGTCAAGCTACTGCTGAAATTCTTCTTCATTTTGTTACCAGAAGCCCCTTTCTCCAAAAGCCGAAAACCCTTATTCTCCTTTTTATTTTCCTTGTGCCGATTTCTTTGTTTCACTTTTGATTTACCCGATTCTTCTTCCTCTCTCCCTTGGTGACAAATAATCCATTGTTTCCACTCAAATCTCTAGAGCCAAACACCCCTTTGGCCGAATACTCTTGGTGTCGCCACTACCTTTACCACCAAGTCGATTCTAGTGTATGTGTTCGCTCTTCCAATCGGTTGGTTTTGCTAAGTATCGATTATTGTCCCTCACTCTTTCTAATCAAATTTGGTAGGGAATTAGTATCAGATCTCGAATCTTAGCTCTCTGCTGATTTGTTCTTTAGGTGTTTGCGGTTTTGGTACGTATTCCTATCCCATTGGCTAAGGTGGCCGAATGTTCATATTTAAGGTAAGGGGACTTGTGTTGGATATGAGTCATCTATTATTCTTGTTTTAATAGTTAAGATTGGTGCAGATCTAGGAGTTGATCATGGTTAGTGATTTAAGAAAGGGCTAATCGCGCAAGGTAAGGTTAAGGTGAGGTTTTAGTTTTAGTAAGGATATGTATTAAGCATGCGATTAATGGGAGGGTGATATAGTTTGTAGGTTGGCGACAAAGGGAATCACAGTACGCTTACTTATCAGGTGTGTACATACACTGCACACACAACTAGATCGGCAAAAGCTGAAAAGCTGAAATGCCGAAAAGCTAAAATGCCGAAAAGCTGAAAGTTTGGCTGTGGTAGTCTTGCGAGTGCGCGAACACTCGTGAGGAGGAAACCGATAGGTTGCTTGAGGCCACGGGCAATTTCATGGACTTGGGTTGTGATTTGGCCATGTGGGCTGGAATGGGCTAAATGGGTCTATGGGCTGTTGGGCCCATAATAGGAAAAAACTGAATATTGATTCTATGTGATAGGAATTTGTATGTGAGCATGAATATGAAAGTGACTGGGCCTAACGGGCCATATAAATGTGGTTTGGGCCTAATGGGTCATATACAGGTTATTTGGGCCTAATGGGCCTGATATAGGTATGTGAATTTGATTGGGCTTTGTAAGGGGTTTTAGGTCTAGTATATGATAACCACATAACACTTAATTAATATATTGCGACCGTGGGCAAGTCAAAGGGTTAAGGTGTGGCAACGGGTATATGCATGTCTAGGATTGGATCTAGGGAGAGCTTGGTACTTAAGTGGTCTTAATGACTCACCTCCTCTTCTATGGAATCCTACCTGGTGCATAGTATTTGTTCATATTAACTCACGGGACTTGTTAACGGGCCAAGGTAAGTGAAAACCTTAATTAAGGGAAAATTACCGAAATGCCCCTAAGGGCAAAAATGACCAAAATACCCCTAGATGTTGAATGTAAGTTTTATGGATGTGACATGCATACATATGATATTCTGCTTAGGTTGCATATGGGTTGGGAATTATGGAACGGAGGAAGTATATGAGGATCGCATGGTTGTTTGACAATCGTGGATCTACTGATGGCTTTTAAAGCCTAATATGTAAATGAAGGTAGTTCCGCAACCGGGCTACCATTGGTGTATCGGTTCTGTGGGTCGATATTTATATCCCTACATGGTGTGATGGGGGACAGAGCTAGTGTGTAGTGGATGGATAATTTGGATGGGATTGCATTGCATGTTTGATGTATGATGGTTTTTGGAATGCTTTTTTTTTTTGTGTTGAGGGTTGTACACACTGAGTTTGTGAAAACTCACCCCCTCTTTTATTTTATTTTCAAGTGATTCTCAGTAGAAGGTTCGATGTTTGGAGGGACTCTGGGTGGCTAGCTAGCAAGATAATTTGGACATATTTTTTTTAAGCATATAAGTTTTTATTTAATTAAGTATGTTTCAGATCAGATTGTAATAAGGTTTTCATTATGTTATTATTACTTTAATTATTATTATTATTTTCATTGTAATTTACAAGAAGTTGAACATGGGTTTCCTAAATTATAGTATGTTTTCTATGTTTCCGCAATTAAATTTTTAAATGATAAGTTTTCTTAAATCAAATGTTTTAAACAAAGTTTTCACAACTGAAAGGTGTGTTTTTTTTTAAAGTTGATTAAGGTTTCTTTTATTTTAAGAAGTGCTTTCAATGAAAACACGGTTTTCACTAAAACACTATAATGTGACACACCAAATTCGACCATAACATTTAGGCCGAGTTTGGGGTGTTACATTTAGTGGTATCAATGCCAGGTTACAAAACTCGGGCTGTATAGTGGGCCTTATTATTATTATTTGGATTCTTTTTGGATTTTAAAAATATTTTGGATCATGATGCTTTGGAAAAAGGGAAATATTGCTGAGCGGCACATCGAGTCTCCGACGTCGAACCAAGTAAGTACTTTTATTTTTTTGTTTGTTTAAAGTGTTATACAGTAGATAGTTAGAGGGCTACTTTAGATGATTATTAGAATGGAACTAAATCCCGTAGGATCTGGAAACTATAGAGGATTTTCGGAAACAATCTTCTCTTTAAATATTTTCACAAAATATCAGTGTAATTATTAAACTAACTAAAACTTCATAAAATTTTAATTCAGATAATACGCGAATCGATGATGAGTGCTAGAAGAGGTGCAAGAGGCTGTGTCTGATGCCGCGAAAGTGTTAGGGCTGAATCGTCGGCATCGGGACATATACCCTATGTTGGAGTAGAAGAGGCTCTAGCCTCACCTATGGCTGGGAATGGATTGTATGATCGGGCCACGGGAGAAGATGCATTGTCGCAGGTAATGCTAAGAATTTTGGAAAGGGTCGCTGGGCCCAATAATGGCACTAGAAATCGGGGGTCCATTCCGAAGCGATTTCGATCGAACAGGGCAGAATCTTTAAGGGTGTGGCTGTCGTGGCTCCTATGTAATATCCCGAATTAGGGCCTAATCAGAATAGTGGTTTCGTGACCACAAAATTCGAGATAGAAATAATTATTTTATGATTATTTTGAGGTCTATGATATGATTGCATGATTGTTTGAAATTTTCATGAAGAAATTTTATGCATAAAGTGCTTAAATTGAAGTTAGGGACTAAATCGAATAATTTGCAAAACTTGCATTCTAGAAGTTTCTAGTATGAAATTGCTTTGAAATATTAATTAGGAGGTCTTAAATAGGAATTTTACCAATTTCTAAGTTTATGGACAAAAATTGGACATGGATGGAATTTTTGGAAAGTTTAGTAGTAAGGGCATTTTGGTCATTTATGGGTAAAATGAATTAAAATACAAAATTAAAAGCCAATTTTGCTCATCTTCAACCCCATGGCCGAATATAGCAAGGAGAAACCATGGCTAGGGTTTTTCAAGCTTCCAAGCTCGATTGTAAGTCCATTCTAGCCCCGTTTTTCAAGTTCTTTACGTTTTTGGAGTCCTGGTAGCTCGATTTAGCATATGCTAGCAATAATTTAACCTAGGGTTCATATTTGGAAAAATACCCATAGGTAAAGTTTGTGTATTTTGGTGTTTTATGATAGAATATGAGGTTTTAAATTATGTTAGACAACTTGTGCTACTCGGTTTTAAGTGAAAACGAGCAAAAGGGTTTAATCGGTAAAAATACCTAATAGTCATAAGTACATGTTAGAGTGAGAATTTGATGTTGCCATAGAAGGGAAAAATGATCAGCATGTCATAAAACATAAGAAAATAGGCTGAAGTTTAATTTACGAGCTTTGGGGCAAAAGTGTAAATATGTAAAAGTTTAGGGGCAAAATTGTAATTTTTCCAAAATATGATTTTGGGTCAATTTGAATAATGTGAGTCCTAATTAGACTATATTTTAAATGGTAGAGCAAGGAAAACTGAAATTCGGGCTAAAATGGGGAAAATACCAAGTTGTGGACGAAATGGTAAAAGTAGCCATTTTCGCATACGAGGTAAGTTCATACGTAAATGTTGGTAACATAGTTATTATTTTGAATGTTTTTATATTATTTAAATGATATGATAATTATTATGAAATATTATACTCGTGATAATTGTTTGATAATATGTCAAATTATGTGATATACTTGGAAAATGTGAAATACTAGCGAGTATCGGTATCGGTATTCCATAAAAGATGGTGAGACACATGATTGGGAAAAAGGTCCCGTTGAACCTTAGGAATGGATTAGGATACAAGTGACATGTCACTGGGATATTTGGGCATCCGAACTCGTTGAGTTGAGTCCGAGTTCACTTATGGATGCGAATGTCCGAACTCGTTGAGTTGAGTCCGAGTTCGTGAGATGTAACTAGGCATCCGAGCTCGTTGAGTTGAGTCCGAGTTCACTTATGGATGCGAATGTCCGAACTCGTTGAGTTGAGTCCGAGTTCGTGAGATGTAACTAGGCATCCGAGCTCGTTGAGTTGAGTCTGAGTTCACTTATGGATGCGAGCGCTCGAGCTCGTTGAGTTCGATCAGGAGTTCGCTTATGGGCGGGTTACATAGTAGCTTGGCTACATATGTGGCACTTATGTGCAAACTTTCCATGTATCCGAATTATATTCCGATGTGTTCAACGGGTAAAGTTCTACTCAAATGGAGGAATACTCAAGATGAAAGGGATGTATTGGTAAGTGTTGTGAAATGGATACTTTGAACAGTATGTACTTAACCCTCGGGTTGAAAAATCGATATAACAACAATATGGTAAGATGATAAATGAAAATATGATATGAATGTCTTGGTGATTATGCAAATGATGTTTTATGTTTGCTTATATGGTTATGTTACTTGCTATTTGCATATGAACTTACTAAGCATTTATGCTTACTCCTTCTTTTCATTCCTTGTAGTGTTGACAAGCCACTTCGGAAATCGGGGAGCAGTCGGAGGCACGCTCACACTATCCGTATACCATCTTGCATAATGGCTTGTATATTTTGAGTATGGCATGTATAGCATTATAATCATTTTGTATATATGGTCTTATGATATGGTTATCGAGTAGTATAAAAATGCTTGGTAATGATTAGCCATTGGAATGGCTAATTATGATCATATTTGGTGTTATGTATGTCAAGTTGCTAGTTAATCCATGGAAACCATGAAGTAGGTAAAATTTACCATAAAATAGATTCAGACAGCAGTAGTGACGTGAATTTGAAAAATCATTAAAAATAGTAGAGATATAATTAGATGATAAATAAAATATGGAATTGAAGAATTATGAGTCTATTTTCATATGGAAGAAACGAAACAGGTATATGAGTTAAATTTACGAGATGTTTAAATTTTTGTGAAATAGGGCCAGAGCAATTTCTGGATCCCCTGTTCTGACTTTAGAAATTCACCATAAATTGTATAAAAATAGTTAGAAGTCATAATTTATATGTACAGATTTCTTATTGAGTCTAGTTTTATGAGAAATAAACTTCATAGTAATTGAAATTCTGTACAGAGAGATATCTAATTCGTAATACATAGAGGTCAGAGCAGTCAAACCCTAAAATAGGGGAGACTTTAACTAATAATCTGTACTAATTGGCCTAGCAAAAAATTCTAGAAAAAAAATTAGTAAATAGATATATGAGTCTAGTTTCAGGGAAAATTTACGGAATTTGATTTTGAGTTTCAGAACTCGAGATATGAATTTTTAAGCGACTGTGATGCAGTTATCCAGCTTGTCTAGAATTTCTAAAATTAAATTGTTTGAGCTGTGTAAGCAATGAATTAAGTCTGTTAACACCTCGTGTTCGACTCCGGTAACGGTCTCGGGTAAGGGGCGTTACATTTGGTGGTATCAGAGCAGGTTTAGTCGGTTCTCGGACTAACCTAGCATGTGTTAAAGTTTAGCTATACATGCCACTGATCTGTGATAGAGTGATGTCTTCCGACGCGTATGAGTACCGTCTTATTTAGATAGGGTACTCTCCAACCGAGCTGCGCTAACCATGTTCAACGTTATGTGAAGCTATTTGAGTAAAATTATGATTATGATAAGTATCGGTTCAGAAAAGTATGAATAAAGGTTTATGATACATATGTGATAAATATTCATATTTGCTTAATGCTCATATGATGTAGTGTATATAGCTTACTTGATAAGATGAACGGAATAAATAGAAAGTATTAGAGGTATGAATAAAAGTCATAATATTATGATACGAATGAAAATGTCCTTGTTTTGATTTGGACGTCGAATGTTGATGAATGCTAATGATATATAATTTTTATGAGATAAAGGATTATAATGAAATGAACTTATCTATGTTAAATTGTTGGACTAAATTATATGATTGTAATGATATGTACATGATGATGCACGAAATGAAAGTTATGATTGTGGTGCAAATATCTATGTTTGTTTGGCCTTATATGATGTCATGAGCATAACTTAATTTAATTAAATGAATGGATAAGTAAAGCTATCTAGAAAACATAGAATGTATGCATAAGTATATTGTCTAAATGGGACAATAGGAAAATTGGTGTAAGCCAACATGAATGAATGACATGATTTTGATGATGTTGTTATGATGATGAAAGTTGTGTCATATGTGTCTGTATAAGAAAGTCGAGTCAGAGGTCCTACAACCCCTCCCCCTTACCGAAGTGGTACTTATAATGGAATTTCATGAGATTTGTATTGAATAAGTTTCCGGTTGAGAACCCAAAGAGTTCAATGATAGAATAATTATAAGTATGATCGAGAGATTGAAAATGAGCTGATAAGTAAAGTCGAGAGACGATGAAAGTATCAGTTGACGTAAAGATTATTGGAATTATGCACCGTCCCGCTTAGAAAAGAAATTCTCCTTGGTAAACCGAATTACTCAGTGCAAGGTCGAAAAAGTGTAAATCGAAATTTATTCAGAATCGCCTTTCTTTAGTGAATGGTTTAATATGAAATTTGTAACGGCAGAACTAGTTGGGGAAATGATATTTGAATGTGAACTATCTGAGTGTGATAGTTATGACTGACAGATTTAGCGCTTCTTTTGAGATGTTCTATGTGTTTACCCGTTCTCGAAATATTTCTATGGCTATTGATCTTCTCAAGAAATTCTTGTTATATGGGAATGTCTTCTAATTTTTGGTGTTGGATGAAAGCATTGGTAGTCCGATTGGTTTATAATTTATATTGCTCTATTTCATCGGGTATTCTATTTCATTTAAATCTGATAAGAATTGATGAGAGAATACATATGATATTATGATTCTGCTTTCTTCTACTTGATGCTTCATCCGATATATATGTATGGGAAGATATATTGTTCTTATTATATTTGATTCTAGTGGGATTAAATGATGTTTTCTTTTGGACTTTCTTTCTTTGAAGAATTATCGAGGTATTCTGTATTTTCTCCATGAGTTTGGTTTTCGATTCTCCTAAGCTTGGTTTTCGATTCTCCAAAGATAGTATCGTATCTTGGGTTTCTTTATTCTGATTTCATTATTCGGATTTCTCCATTTTGGATTTCTTTATTCGATTTTCTTGTTATCTTTGTTCCATAATTTGTCAATTATGACTCGTGTTCGTTCAAGTGCTTCTTGATTCGTGATAATCATGTCAAATATGACTATACTTCTAATTTGATCTTGGTAATGTGGTGATTTTAGTATTGGGATTTTTTCTATTTTTTGGGTAAGGATTTGACATCAGTAAAGGCATAAGTGATAAAAGCGCGAGTTTCAGTCGGTATGGTGAATTATCTATTTGAAAGATTTCATGCGACAATTATTTCAGGATTATTTTTCCCAAGTCTGATAATAGAATTTCATTTTGTACGGATAAAAGAGTAAATAGTCTGAACGAGAAGTGTATATTTATTAGAAAAAGTTTGATATTAGTTAAAGTCACTACGAATGATAAGGTTTTCATTTTGTGAAAGCTGAAAAGTTTATTACATGTTGACAAAGTTCAGATAGATGAGAATATTGGTAACCGAAGCGTCTGAACTAGACTAGTCTACATTGGGTAAAGACTTATTGACTTTCAGTAATGTACTGTGGTATGAATTGTGATGTGTTTCAAGACGGTGAGGTAATGTGATAGTTTAGAGCATTCGATGTTACATAAAATTTGAGTTGTTAAAGAGGTTAAAGCCGAGCATTGGGATCTATCAAAATTATCCTTGTCAGTGTTGATATTGGGATGGAAATGAGAAGGATTATTCTTGATGCCATATCAGAATTATTTCCGTGGCGGAAAGAGGAAAATGTGATGTATCCTATTGTTAAATGTTTGGCGAGATCTATAAATCATATATGTATTGAATGAATTCCTACTCATTAGATTCATGGAATTTCAGGTCTCTTTGATTGTTGGATTTCTTGGAATTCTGGTTTCTATTAATCAAGTTAAGATCCGGGTTTTATGTCATGATATCATGGGAAACAAAGAAGGGTTGAAAATTTAAGAACAGTTGAGAGCTGAGACTGTAAGCTTTCAGATCATTTGAGAAATTAAAGAGATGTATTGGAGGTACAGTCTAAGTGAAAGTTCTTCGGCACCGAATATGAGATTAAAAGTGAAGACCACTTTTCTGGTAAGATTTTCAGGGACGAAAATCCCTCAATGGGGGGAGAGTTGTAATATCCCGAATTAGGGCCTAATCGGAATAGTGGTTTCGTGACCACAAAATCCGAGATAGAAATAATTATTTTATGATTATTTTGAGGTCTATGATATGATTGCATGATTGTGTGAAATTTTCATGAAGAAATTTTATGCATAAAGTGCTTAAATTGAAATTAAGGACTAAATCGAATAATTTGCAAAACTTGCATTCTAGAAGTTTCTAGTATGAAATTGTTTTGAAATATTAATTAGGAGGTATTAAATAGGAATTTTACCAATTTCTAAGTTTATGGACAAAAATTGGACATGGATGGAATTTTTGGAAAGTTTAGTAGTAAGGGCATTTTGGTCATTTAGGGGTAAAATGAATTAAAATACAAAATTAAAAGCCAATTTTGCTCATCTTCAACCCCATGGCCGAATATAGCAAGGAGAAACCATGGCTAGGGTTTTTCAAGCTTCCAAGCTCGATTGTAAGTCCATTCTAGCCCCGTTTTTCAAGTTCTTTACGTTTTTGGAGTCCTGGTAGCTCGATTTAGCTTATGCTAGCAATAATTTAACCTAGGGTTCATATTTGGAAAAATACCCATAGGTAAAGTTTGTGTATTTTGGTGTTTTATGATAGAATATGAGGTTTTAAATTATGTTAGACAACTTGTGCTACTCGGTTTTAAGTGAAAACGAGCAAAAGGGTTTAATCGGTAAAAATACCTAATAGTCATAAGTACATGTTAGAATTTGATGTTGCCATAGAACGAAAAAATGATCAGCATGTCATAAAACATAAGAAAATAGGCTGAAGTTTAATTTACGAGCTTTGGGGCAAAAGTGTAAATATGCAAAAGTTTAGGGGCAAAATTGTAATTTTTCCAAAATATGATTTTGGGTCAATTTGAATAATGTGAGTCCTAATTAGACTATATTTTAAATGGTAGAGC
Source organism: Gossypium longicalyx (assembly GCA_025698465.1). Lineage (NCBI taxonomy): Eukaryota > Viridiplantae > Streptophyta > Magnoliopsida > Malvales > Malvaceae > Gossypium > Gossypium longicalyx. The sequence continues at coordinate 35,956,988 of CM046996.1, forward strand.
AAGGAAAACTGAAATTCGGGCTAAAATGGGGAAAATACCAAGTTGTGGACGAAATGGTAAAAGTAGCCATTTTCGCATACGAGGTAAGTTCATATGTAAATGTTGGTAACATAGTTATTATTTTAAATGTTTTTATATTATTTAAATGAATGATAATTATTATGAAATATTATACTCGTGATAATTGTTTGATAATATGTCAAATTATGTGATATACTTGGAAAATGTGAAATACTACCGAGTATCGGTATCGGTATTCCGTAAAAGATGGTGAGACACATGATTGGGAAAAAGGTCCCGTTGAACCTTAGGAATGGATTAGGATACAAGTGACATGTCACTGGGATATTTGGGCATCCGAACTCGTTGAGTTGAGTCTGAGTTCACTTATGGATGCGAATGTCCGAACTCGTTGAGTTGAGTCCGAGTTCGTGAGATGTAACTAGGCATCCGAGCTCGTTGAGTTGAGTCCGAGTTCACTTATGGATGCGAATGTCCGAACTCGTTGAGTTGAGTCCGAGTTCGTGAGATGTAACTAGGTATCCTAGCTCGTTGTGTTGAGTCCGAGTTCACTTATGGATACGAACGCCCGAGCTCGTTGAGTTGAGTCCGATTTCGCTTATGGGCGGGTTACATAGTAGCTTGGCTACATATGTGGCACTTATGTGCAAACTTTCCATGTATCCGAATTATATTCCGATGTGTTCAACGGGTAAAGTTCTACTCAAATGGAGGAATACTCAAGATGAAAGGGATGTATTGGTAAGTGTTGTGAAATGGATACTTTGAACAGGTATGTACTTAACCCTCGGGTTGAAAAATCGATATAACAACAATATGGTAAGATGATAAATGAAAATATGATATGAATGTCTTGGTGATTATGCAAATGATGTTTTATGTTTGCTTATATGGTTATGTTACTTGCTATTTGCATGTGAACTTACTAAGCATTTATGCTTACTCCCTCCTTTTCATTCCTTGTAGTGTTGACAAGCCAGCTCGGAAATCGGGAACGGTCGGAGGCACGCTCACACTATCCGTATACCATCTTGGCATAATGGCTTGTATATTTTGAGTATGGCATGTATAGCATTATAATCATTTTGTATATATTGTCTTATGATATGGTTATCGAGTAGTATAAAAATGCTTGGTAATGATTAGCCATTGGAATGGCTAATTATGATCATATTTGGTGTTATGTATGTCAAGTTGCTAGTTAATCCATGGAAACCATGAAGTAGGTAAAATTTACCATAAAATAGATTCAGACAGCAGTAGTGACGTGAATTTGAAAAATCATTAAAAATAGTAGAGATATAATTAGATGATAAATAAAATATGGAATTGAAGAATTATGAGTCTATTTTCATATGGAAGAAACGAAATAGGTATATGAGTTATATTTTATGAGATGTTTAAATTTTTGTGAAACAGGGCCAGAGCAATTTCTGGATCCCCTATTCTGACTTTGGAAATTCACCATAAATTGTATAAAAATAGTTAGAAGTCATAATTTATATGTACAGATTTTTTATTGAGTCTAGTTTTATGATAAATAAACTTAATAGTCATTGAAATTCTGTACAGAGAGATATCTGATTCGTAATACATAGAGGTCAGAGCAGTAAAACCCTGAAACAATGGAGACTTTAACTAATAAACTGTACTAATTGGCCTAGCAAAAAATTCTAAGAAAAATATTAGTAAATAGATATATGAGTCTAGTTTTAAGGAAAATTTACAGAATTGGATTTTGAGTTTCAGAACTCGAGATATGAATTTTTAAGCGACTGTGACGCAGTTAGCCAGCTTGTCTGGAATTTCTAAAATTAAATTGTTTGAGCTGTGTAAGCAATGAATTAAGTCCGTTAACACCTCGTGTTCGACTCCGTTAACGGTCTCGGGTACGGGGCGTTACATCCTAACATGGTGGAATATTGGTTGGAGGCCACCGAAAGGATAATGTAGGACTTGGACTGCTCACCGGAACAAAAGCTAAAAGGAATAGTGTCACTGCTTAGGGAAGAAGCCTATTAGTGGTGGCTGGCAGTGAAAGAGGGCACCCAACTGGAGCAGGTCACTTGGGAGTTTTTTGAAGCTAAAATCTAAGGAAAGTATGTAGGTGCAAGTTATGTGGATGCTAGAAGGAAGGAGTTCCTAAACTTGACCCAAGGAAACAAATCTGTGGCGGAGTATGAGGCGGAATTTCTACGCCTTAGTAGGTATGCAAGAGTAATGGTGGAAACGGAGTATGAGCGTTGCGTTGGGTTTGAGGATGGACTTAGAGATAACCTCAGGGTGCTGATAGCTCCAGAAATGGAACGTGTTTTCTCAGAATTGGTGGAGAAAGCAAAGATAGTAGAGGAGGTAAAGTGCACGGAGTGCCTAAATCGAGAAAAAGAAAGGGGTAAGAATAAGATGGAGGTTGAGACTCTCGGTTTTGGACAGAGGCCTAAGGCAAGGGCCAGAAATGATGGGCTGGTTAGAGTAGGGCCCCCTGCTGCTAATCCAGGGGTGCCACCTTGTGCTGATTGTGGGAGAATACATGAAGGTGAGTGTTGGAAGAGAATAGGTGCTTGCCTAGCGTGTGGATCTATGGAGCATAGGATCAAGGATTCCCCCCGAATGCTAGGTTGAGTGCCAGTCGTGGACCAAGGTTGTGTACAGCCACCGACGGGTGGTTAGCAACTCCTGAGAGGCTGTGATCAGGCCTGGGGTAGAAATGGTTTGGGTCATGGGGCACCAGGCAGGGGTGCTGGTTATGCTGAGGCGAGGCAGCCAGCTTTGGTCTATGCAGCATGTCGTCAAGAGGATGGAGACACTCCAGAGGCTAATACCGGTACGTACTTACCCATAGTGTGCTATTTATTTAGTTTGGAATTAGAGTGCGTAGCAGGAGCGTGGTGTGGTAGTCTGTGTTATGCAGTTGAACTGATAGTTGGAAATTTCGAGGACAAAATTTATTTTACGGGGTAGAGTTGTAACGCCCTAAAAATCCCGAAACCCAAAAATCCCAAAATCCAAAATTTTCTTTTTTTCGGTTCTGATAAAAAAATGTGCTAGGTATTTTTGGTTAAGTAGGTAATAGTAGTTCTTGGCTAAGGTTTAAGTTCGAACTTAGGGGAAAAGGAATGTATGTGTTAATAATTAAAAGGACCTTGTTGGCAAGTAGTTGGGCTTTTAAATAAAAATAGGGGAAAAATGACATCAAAAAGCTTTGTGGAGGAGTGGCTAAGTGACGCCACTTAAGGAGTAGGGAGGTGGCGTTAGTAGCTAAAAAGGAGATCCAAGGTTCAAATCCTAGATTAGTATTTTTAGAGTTTAATTTTAGCCTTCTAGAAGGTTGGAAACAACGTGAAGATGGACTCCAAGGGGAGTGTTCAGAAGAGAAAATTTAGGAAAAGATCAAGGGGTTATTAGGGAGAAAAACGAGGAGGTGAGAAGGGAGAAGTGATGGAGCCGAATTGGAAATTTGGCATGGAAATTCGGCTATAAGGGCTATAAATAGGGCCCAAATACAAGGTTGCCAGGCTACTGCGGAAATTCTTCTTCATTTTGTTGCCAGAAACCTCTTCCTCCAAAAGCCGAAAACTCTTATTCTCCTTTTATTTTCCTTGTGCCGATTTCTTTGTTTCACTTTTGGTTTAACCGATTCTTCTTCCTCTCTCTCTTGATGCTAAATAATCAATTGTTGCCATTCAAATCTCTAGAGTCGAATAACCCTTTGGCCGAATACTCTTGGTGCCGCCACTGCCTTTACCACCTAGTCGATTCTAGTGTACGTGTTCGCTCTTCCAATCGGTTGGTTTTGCTAAGTATCGATTATTTTCCCTCACTCTTTCTAATCAACTTTGGTAGGGAATTAGTATCGGATCTCGGATCTTAGCTCTCTGCTGAATTGCTCTTTAGGTGTTTGCGGTTTTGGTAAGTATTCCTCTCCCATTGGCTAAGGTGGCCGAATGTTTATAGTTAACGTAAGGGGACTTGTGTTGGATATGAGTCATCTATTATTCTGGTTTTAATAGTTAAGATTGGTGCAGATCTAGGAGTTGATCGTGGTTAGTGATTTAAGAAAGGGCTAATCGCATAAGGTAAGGTTAAGGTGAGGTTTCGGTTTTAGTAAGGATATGTATTAAGCATGCGATTAATGGAAGGGTGATATCGTTTGTAGGTTGGCGACTAAGGGAATCGCAGCACGCTTACTTACCAGGTGTGTACATACATTGCATACACAAGTAGATCGGCAAAAACTGAAAAGTTGAAATGCCGAAAAGCTGAAAGTTTGACTACGATAGTCTTGCGAGTTCGTGATCACTAGTGAGGAGGAAACTGATAGGTTGCCTAAGGCCATGGGCAATTCCGTGGACTTGGGTTGTGATTTGGCCATGTAGGCCGGAATGGGCTAAATGGGCTGATGGGCTGTTGGGCCCATAATAGGCAAAAACTGAATATTGATGCTATGTGATAGGAGTTTGTATGTGAGCATGAATATGAAAGTGACTGGGCCTAACGGGCCATATAAATGTGATTTGGACCTATTGGGCAATATACAGGTGATTTGGGCCTAATGGGCCAAATACAGGTATGTGAATTTGTTTGGGCTTTGTAAGGGGTTTTGGGCCTAGTATATGATAACTATATAACACTTAATTAATATATTGCGACCGTGGACAAGTCAAAGGGTTAAGGTGTGGCAACGGGTATATGCATGTCTAGAATTGGATCTAGGGAGAGCTTGGTACTTAAACGGTCTTAATGACTCACCTCCTCTTCTCTGGAATCTTACCTGGTGCATAGTATTCGTTCATCTTAACTCACGAGACTTGTTAACAGGCCAAGGTAAGTGAAAACTGTAATTAAGGGAAAATTACCAAAATGCACCTAATGGTGAAAATGACAAAAATACCCCTAGATGTTGAATGTAAGTTTTATGGATGTGACATGCATACATATGATATTTTGCTTAGGTTGCATATGGGTTGGGAATTATGGAACGGAGGAAGTATATGAGTATCGCACGGTTGCTTGACAATCGTGGATCTACCGACGGCTTTTAAAGCCCTATATGTAAATGAAGGTAGTTCCGTAATCGGGCTACCACTGGTGTGTCGGTTGGGTGGGTCGATATTTATATCCCCACATGGTGTGACGGGGGACGGAGCTAGTGTGTAGCGGATGGATAATTTGGCTGGGATTGAATTGCATGTTTGATGAATGGTGTTTTTTTTTGAATGCTTGTTTTCATCGAGGGTTGTACACACTGAGTTTGCGAAAACTCACCCCCTCTTTTATTTTATTTTCAGGTGATGCTCAGTAGAAGGTTCGATGTTTGGAAGGACTCTAGGTGGCCAGCTAGCAAGATAATTTGGACTTGTTTTTTTTTAAGCATATAAGTTTTTATTTAATTATGTTTTAGATGAGATTGTAATAAGGTTTTCATTATTTTATTATTTCTTGAATTATTATTATTTTCATTGTAATTTACAAGAAGTTGAACATGGGTTTCCTAAATTATAGTATGTTTTCTACATTTCCGCAATTAAATTTTTAAATGATAAGTTTTCTTAAAACAAATGTTTCAAATAAGGTTTTCGCAACTAAAATGTAACACCCCTCGCCTGTATCCGACGCCGGGACAGGGTTCAAGGTGTTACCTTTTTTGACTCAACCAACTATACAAAACTGAGCCATAAAAAAATTTCAAACAATTTAGAAACTTCTCTTTCCACATGAAATCTATCTTATATACGGACTTACAAGGCCAAAATCATACATCTAGGGTGGTTCAGAACCCAACCGAGAACTTTTGAAAAACTTAGAAAAGTTTCATGCATCAAGACTCCACACGCCCGTACTGATATAGAACACACAGCCGTGTGCTAGGGACACATCCATATCCCAAACCCGTGTCTAAAAACCTGGGCATTCTGCGAAAACCACACGGCCCAAGCACACACCCGTGCTCTATAACCGTGTCCTTTACACGACCAAGACATACGGCCGTGTCTCTTGCCCGTGTGCTACTAGCATGCATACTGACTTTATGGCACGGCCTGGGCACACGCCCGTGTGGCTTGCCCGTGTACTAAAGTGACTTTAAAGTTTTAAGTGCAGGGGATGCACGGCCATAACACACACCCATGGGAGTGAGCCGCGTGTCACACACAGCCTAGACACATGCCCGTGTGTCTTACCTGTTTGGACAAACTAGGCTATCTTCCAAGCCATTTTGTCACCCATTTTGCACAACCTACACAAGATCATTTCAATATACAAATTTCATCATAATGGACACCAATTCATCCATAGAAAGAACATTGTATACATTCATCAATGTGAATAATAGCCATTATTCCAGGCTTGATACAAAATGAAGGGCTTTTGACTTGAGCCAAAGTACATAAATAATTCTCTTAATCCAACATCCTAGTCTAGCCCTATACATACCACCTTCAAAAATATAAATCAAGATATACCGAGTATTACGGCTGATACTATAATTGATATCTCTGACTTTAAGGGATCCTTAAGCTAGCTTGGTGACACCGAAAGAAGAAGGAAAGGAAAGAGAGTAAGCATAAAGCTTAGTAAGTTGCATATAAATAACTATACAACAATCTCACCATTTACCATCATGCTTATAGCTCAAAGGTAGACATAACTTAACTTACTCATTATCATCTACTCGAGTCTCATTTTCTAAATTAAGCTCGTTACTCATGCTTATCATGTAGGTACCTGTAACACTCACAACATGATCATCTTTTCTTTATCAAAATTGAACTATAACTTTCACCATTGAATCGTTGGAATACTACTGGATATTCCATGAACCTTCAACATAGGATATATTGCCGATGCCATGTCCCAGACATGGTCTTACACTGGATCTCATATATGCGTGCTAATGCATGTCCCAGACATGTCTTACACTAGCACAACTCCTAGCCGATGCGTGTCCCAGACACGTCTTATACTGGCTATCTCTGTCGAGGTCGATGCATGTCCCAAACATGTCTTACTCTAGCACTCGTCTCTGTGCTGATGCCATTTCCCAGACATGGTCTTACACTGGTTCTCATAATGTGGCCAAAGCATGTCCCAGACATGTCTTACACTGATGCACAAATCACCCAATGTCTTGGCACAAATATCCAGTTCATATCCTGAGGTTTCAGCGGGATATTTCTACTATCTCAATATTATAAGGCATTCTCAATTTATAACTTAACAACTCGTATAATATCAACTCAATGACAATATAAGTACAAGTATTAACAGTGTAGTTGTATTACTTACATACAACTTACCTCAGTTTACAAAAAGTACTTGACTGGTCGGCTTATTCGGATTGCTTTGATTTTCCCCGATCTAGGCTCGGTTTTGGAAAATCTTGATCTATAATAATAATATACATCCATTTAGTCACTAAACACAATTAGGCATTCATAAATTCACAACTTTGGTAAAATAACCATTTTGCCCATAGGCCTTGGCAAAATGACCATTTTACCCCTATGCCCGAAAATAAATTTTTATCGAATTTCTTCGTATTTCAAGCCTAGATAAACTCTTTTTACTACTATGTCAATACCAAATTCTCACTATTTCACACACTAACCACCTGTTTTGTAACTTATGCAAAATAGTCCTTTTAGGTGTTTTTATGCTAACACCTTTCACAAAAGTTGTTTATAACACAACTAGGACTCATATTCTTCCATAAAAACTCAATATATATCACAAATACATCCATGGCAAAATCCTAAACTCTTGACCATTTTGTAAGATGTCACCCTCATTTGAAAGCTCATGCTTCAAGGGTCTCAAAAATATAAAAATCTTGAAGAAAACTCATTAAAATCACTTACTTATGAGTGCTTTAAGTTGCTGCAGATTTTTGAGCTTTCAAATCTCTATTTTGGCTGATATTTTTGGTGAAGAAAGAAGATGGAGAAGAAGAAAATGATAGCTAGGCTTTTAGGCATTATTTTATCACCAAAACATGACATCATCAACCTAATACTTTGACTATTTGTTTAAAATCCATCACATGGCCGGCCAACACTATTAAAAATGGTGTAATTTCCCTATAAATACTCCAAATTTTGATTCTCTAGCTTTTAACACATTTGGGTACTAAAATGCAACTTTTGCCTTTTATGCGATTTAGTCCTTTATCGCAATCGGGCTTGAAAACATTAAAATTAACTCACCAAATTTTTCATGTACTAATATAATAGTACCATAACGTCATAAAAATAATAAAAATAATTTTTCTATCTTTGAATTTATGGTCCTGAGGCCACTGTTCTGACTAGGCCCTAAATTGGGTTATTAAATGAAAGGTGTGTTTTTTCTAAGTTAATTAAGGTTTCTTTTATTTTATGAAGGGTTTTCAATGAAAACACGGTTTTCGCTAAAACACTTCAATGTGACACACCAGATTCAGCCATAACGTCTGGGCCAGGTTTAGGGTGTTACATTTAGATTGAATGATCGGGCTTGTTTCAAATGTGGATGATTAGACCATTTCATCCGTGAATGTCCTAGGTTGGCTGAGCAAGATACAGTGTAGAATACGAGGCCGAGTAACATTGTAGCTAGAGGTGGACCACCCAGAAACACGAGTAATATGAGTGGTAGCCAAAGAATAATTAAAGACACTACTGTGAGATTTGAAGCCCGAGCACCTGCTAGAGCTTATGCTATTTGCGCTTGCGAAGAAGCTTTGTCTCTAGATGTTATTACTGGTACTTTCACTCTCTATGATACTAGCGTTGTTGCATTAATTGATCCTGAATCTACTCATTCATATATATGTATGAACTTAGTATCCAGTAAGACTTTGCCTGTATAGTCTACTGACTTTGTGATTAGAGTATCGAACACCTTAGGCAAGTGTGTTCTGGTTGATAAAGTATGCAAGAACTGCGCATTGATGATTAGATATTTCTATTTTCCGGTCGATCTGTTGTTGTTGCCATTCGATGAATTTGATATAATTTTGGGTATGGATTGGTTAAGACCGCATGATGCTATAGTAATGTAACACCCCTAACCCGTATCTGTCGCCGGAATAGGGTTACGAGGCATTACCGAAAATCACACACAATTCACATTCATTCATACATTCATAATCACAATCTATTCATATTAATCACATTGTCCCTTGTAAGGTCCTACGAGACCTTAAAACATGCTTAGAAGTGGATCGGGACTAAACTGATAACATTCACAAACATTGGGAAGCATTGAAAATTTTCAAAGATATAAGGGTCACACGCACGTGTGAACAAACCGTGTGCCACACACGGCTACCAGACACGCCCGTATCATAGACCGTGTGAAAATAGGGCATACATACTGACTTACACCACACGGCTGAGGACATGCCCAGTGCCAGGCCGTGTGAAATCTAAGGGGGGTTACTAACTTGGGTCACACGGCCGACCACACACCTATGTGCCAGCCCGTGTGCCATACATAGCCAATAGACATGCCCATGTATCTAGGCCGTGTCAAAACTATAGAGTATACTGACTTTAATTCGAAGGGTACCCTAGGGGACATACGGCCATGTAACATGACCGTGTGTCACACACGCCCGTGTCTCTGCCTGTGTGGACAAAAATAGGCCATTTGAAAAGCCAATTTTTCACCCTTCTCTCAAGTACACAAAACAACCCAAATGATACCATTTTAGTACATCTTTAAGCAACCAAAAACATGCCAATTCATACTCATATCATGCCATCTATTCATAACCATTCAACCTCTCAATTCCACAACCAAAGCATACCATTTCACTATACAAAAAACATCAAACATACATAACTACTAAATGCATTTATCCATCAACTTATTACCTATTTCATACTTCAACATATGCCATATGGTCATCTCAAAATCAAGTTACAATATGCCAACTTCCCAACATTATTACTACAATTAATAACCAATCAAAAGAACAACAATTCCAAACAAGCCAACACTTAGAACATATTATACATCTCATATATCATTTATCAAGAATATAATTCAAGCCAACTTAAATGGCCATATACTAACATTTACGAGCCAAAACACATGGCTAAAATCACAACTCAAAATATACCAAAATGACACTAGCCTATACATGCCATATACCATATATTCAAAGCTTCCAAAAATACCAACGAGATGATCAATAGTGCGATGATGTTTACTGACGATCCCCGAGTCCAAGCTAGCTTCGATGATCTATAAAAAAATGGAAAAGAACATACAAAGTAAGCTTTAAAAGCATAGTAAGCAATACACAAATAAATCATTTTATTAATCAATATCATTACCATCAATTAAGCAAGATATGAATAAGCACATTTAAATACACATTCAAGATCACAAACCTTTCTATTAATCAATTTATACTTCTCAAACATACCAATTCATCAATTACCTTCTCTTCTCAAGGCTCATATGAATTTCATACATACCTGAATCACTTAGTTCATTCACATATTCTTTCTTAACTTGACTTTGCTCTTTGAACTGTTCGGAATCGTTAAGGATACTCGGAAATCACATAAGCTCATACAATGCCATATCCCAGATATGGTCTTACATGTTAACACATATCGATGCCACTGTCTTAGACAGGGTCTTACACGAAATCATTTAACGATGCCAATGTCCCAGACATGGTCTTACACATAATCTCAATACAATGCCAATGTCCCAGACATGGTCTTACATGTAATCACATCTCGATAACCTAATGTCATGACATCTATATTCTATACAATTCCAAAGGTTCGTACGGGACTTTCGGATGTCGAAACTCTATTGATTCTTACTCATAAGTGCTCATTCAACATTTATAACAATTCAATGGCAAGTAAACACATATAATTCAATTAAAAAGCATTCATTTGTATATAAACTTACTTCGTAGTCGAAATAAACGGACGGGTCGACTATTCATAACTTTTGTTTTCCTCGATCTAAATCTGATTTCTTTCGTTCTTAATCTATATACATTCAAAATTAACCCTTTTATTCATCAACACATTTAATTTCATCCTCAAACACATATTTGGGCATTTTTGCACTTTAGCCCCTAAAATTACACATTTATTCAATTTAGTCCCTATTTCATAAATACATAAAATTCACAAAATTTGACAAAATACATGCTTAGCCGAATTCTCTATAGCTCTCTAGCACCCATATTTTAAATTTATTTCATAATTTAACCCCTCAATTTACACTTTTCACTATTTAATCCTATTTAAGCATTTTCAGTAAAAATCACTTTACAAAACATAGATATCTATCATCAAGCTTTAATAATTCATCATCAAATATTCAAAAACACATGAACTCATCAATGGAAACTTTAAAAATCACCAAAAAATATCAGAAATTAAGGTACGGGCTAGCTAGTACTCAAAGTGATGATCACAAAAACATAAAAATCATCAAAAATTAAACAAAATACATACCTCAATTAAGCTTATCAATGGACGAACCCTAGAACATGAATCTTTCTTCTTTAATTTCAGCTAAGTATGATGAAAGATGAAATAAAATTTGATTTTGTTTTAATTATAATAACTTAATAATCAAATTACCATTTTATCCATTAATTAAAACCACTAAAATTCATGATATAATGCCCAGTAATGTCCATTAACATTGTCAATGGGTTAATAACATCATAAAGACCTCATAAATAAAACACCATAGCAAATAAACATTTTTAACTTATAGCATGCCGCTTTTGCATTTTACGCGATTATGTCCTTTTTCTCAAATTGAGCTATTAAACGATAAAATTAGCTCATAAAATTTTCACATATATATAATCACATGCTGTAAACACATAAAATAAGATTAAAATAATTTTATAACTTTGGATTTGTGGTTCCAAAATCACTATTTCGATTTAGCTAAAACCGGGCTGTCATAAGTAAATTTCAAAAGAAATACGATTGATTTTAGATGTCAGAATAATAAGATTATTCGAAAAGAGTCAGATGATTTTAATGGTTTACCGATAGTGATTTCTTTGATGTTAGCACAGAAATATGTGAGAAAGGGCTGTGAAGCTTACTTTGCTTATGTGCTTGACACTAAAGTGATCGAAAAGAAGATTTAATCAGTACCAGTTGTGTGTGAATATCTGGATGTGTTTCCTGAAGAGTTTCCGAGTTTGCCACCAATTAGTGAATTTGAATTTGGTATTGACTTAGAGCCAGGAACAACTCCAATATCGATAGCTCCATACAGAATGGCACTGACCGAATTAAAAGAGTTGAAACCTCAGTTGCAAGAGTTGACCGATAGAGGTTTCGCACGACTGAGTTATTCTCTTTGGGGTGCACCGGTTTTGTTTGTGAATAGAAAGATGGAACTATGAGAATGTGCATTGATTATCGATAACTCAATAAAACGACTATCAAGAATAAATATCCTCTACCACGAATTGGTGATTTGTTTGATCAGTTAAAAGGAGCTACAGTGTTTTCAAAGATAGATTTGAGATCAGGTTATTATCAGTTGCGAGTTAAAGACTCCTATGTGCCGAAAACTACTTTTCAAACGAGGTACAGGCATTATGAGTTTCTAGTTATGCCTTTCAGATTAACGAATGCACCTGCTGTCTTTGTGGACCTAATGAATTGCATCTTCAGACCATATTTGGACTGATTTGTTCTTGTGTTTATAGATGACAACTTGATTTATTCTCATGATGAACCAGAGCATGCTGAACATCTGAGAATAGTGCTACAAACTTTGCGAGATAAACAGCTTTTTGCAAAGTTCAGTAAATGTGAGTTGTGGTTTCGAGAAGTTGGTTTTCTAGGGCATATTGTGTCAGCATCAGGTATTCGAGTCGATCCGAGTAAGATTTCAGCAATAATGGATAGGAAGGCTCTGAGAAATGTATCCAAAGTTTGTAGTTTTTTGGGACTCGCAGGTTATTACAGGCGATTTGTAAATGGCTTCTCCATAATTACAACTCCGATGACAAAGCTGCTACAAAAAGATATTAAGTTTCGAGTGGTCCAATAAATGCCAGAAAATTTTTGATCAGTTGAAAGCTTTATTGACTGAAGCTCCAGTGTTAGTTCAGCCAGAATCAGGTAAAGAATTCGTAATCTATAGTGATGCATCGTTGAATGGTCTGGGCTATGTTTTGCTACAAGAAGAAAAAGTCATAACTTAGGCCTTGAGACAATTGAAGCCGCATGAAAAGAATTACCCGGTACACGATTTGGAATTAGTAGCTATCGTGTTCGCGTTGAAGATTTGGTGCCACTATCTGTTCGGAGAGAAATGTCATATTTATTCAGATCACAAGAGTTTAAAATATGTGATGACTCAGAAAGATTTGAATTTGTGGCAGCAGAGATGGTTAGAATTGTTAAAAGATTACGAGCTAGTGATTGACTACCATCTGAGAAAGGCGAATGTTGTTACTGGTGCATTAAGTTGGAAATCTTTGTTTGCTCTACATGCAATGAATACTCAATTAGCCCTATTTAATGATGGTGCGATTGTAGCTGAGATGAAAGCGAGACCGTTGTTTTTATAGTAGATTTGTAAAGCTCAAAAAGTTGATAAAAAGATGTTAGCAAAATGAGCTCAATGTGATTTGAACTCTGATTCATAATTTTAAGCTGATGTTGATGATTGTTTGAGATTCAGAGGCCGATTATGTGTCCTGAGAAATTCAGAGTTGATTCAGTTGATTTTAAACGAAGCTCATAATAGTCGATTATCTATTCATCCAGGAAGTACGAAAATGTATAATGATCTGAAACAACTTTATTGGTGGTCCAGTATGACGCGTGATATCTCTGAATTTGTTTCAAAATGTTTAATCTATCAGCAAGTCAAAGATGAGCATCAAGTACTGTCTGGGTTACTGTAGCGGGTTCTGATTCTTGAGTGGAAATGGGACAGAATTACTATGGATTTTGTATTGGGTTTGCCATTGTCTCCCAGTAAGAAAGATACGATATGGGTGGTTGTTGATAGACTGACCAAATCGGCTCATTTCATTTCGGTACAAACAGGTAATTCGCTCAATAAGTTAGCTGAGTTGTAAATTTCTGAGGTTGTGAGATTGCACGAAGCACCTATTTCTATTGTTTCAGATAGAGATCCGAGGTTCACATCGCGATTTTGAAAGAAACTACAAGATGCACTCGGTGTAAAGCTACACTTTAGTACTGCTTTTCATCCACAAACAGATGGTCAATCTGAGCGAATTATTCAAATACTCGAGGATATGATGAGATGTTGCATTCTTGAGTTTGAAGGTACATGAGAATGATACTTTTCATTGATTGAATTTGCGTATAATAATAGCTTTCAATCGAGTATAAAAATGGCACCATTCGAAGCTTTGTATGGTCGCAAATACCGAACACCTTTGTATTAGATAGAGCTTAGTGAGAATTAGATTCACGGAGTCGAGTTGATCAAAGAGACTGAACAGAAAGTGAAAGTGATTCGTTATAGTCTGAAAGCAGCGTCAGATTGTCAGAAATCATACGCCGACTTGAAACAAAAAGATATTGAGTTTCAGATCGGGGATAAAATGTTTTTAAAAGTTTCTCCATGGAATAAAATACTTCGGTTCGATCGTAAAGGCAAGTTAAGTCCGAGATTCATTGGGCCGTATGAGATTATTAAGCGTATTGGGTCGGTTGCTTATAGATTGTTGTTGCCACCTGAGTTAGAAAAGATTCATATTGTATTTCATGTATCGATGCTTCGATGATATCAATTTGACCCCTCGCATGTGATTTCCCCATCTGATATTGAGATTCAGTTTGATATGACATATGAAGAAGAACCGATACGAATTTTAGATCGCGAGGTTAAAGAATTGAGAAATAAGAAAATTACATTAGTGAAAGTCTTATGGCATTGACACGGGGTTGAAGAAACTACGTAGGAGATCGAGGATACTATGAGAGAGCAGTATCCAAACCTATTCACTGGTAAGATTTTCGGGGGCGAAAATCCTTAAGAGGGAGAGTTGTAACAACCCAGTTTTATGTAAATCGAAACAGTTGATTCAGAACAACAAATTCGAGGTTGTAAAGTTATTTTAATATTATTTTTTATATTTACAACATGTGAATTTGATGGTATTAAATTTTTGTGAATTAATTTTATCGAATGAGTGTTTAATTTGAAAAAGGGACCTAATCGCGTAAAATGTAAAAGTTGCTTATTAATTGTTAAAGGAATTAAATTGCTATGGCCTATTAAATGTAAAGCCCTTATTATGTAATTAGACCATAATTTTTGTAAATGGACATGGATGGACATATGTTAGTGGATTTTAAATGTATTAATAAAGGTTAATATAGTAATTTGTGAATTAATGTTAATAAAATAAAACAAAACTTAAAAAAATAATGCCTGTTGATCTTTATGGCCAAATGTGAGAAAGAAAGACGCCATTGTTGATGCTTTTAATTTCGACACCTAGGGAGCTTGATTTAGGTACGTTTATTGCTCGGTTTTTGATAATTTTTACGTTTTTGAGATCATTGCTTCGTATATTAGCTAGCCCATGTTTTAATTTTCAAATTTGATGATGAATTGTGAAATGCCATTCATGAATATTCAAGCGTTTTGTTGTTTGATGATGAAAAATAAATATTTGTTGTTAGATTTTCATAGTTTATTAAGTGATTTTTGATAAAAATTCTTATTAAGGATTAAATTGTGAAATTTTTAAATTGAGGGGTTAAAATGTGAAATAAATGGAATTAATGGGCTGCTAGGGACCTAGGGAAGATTTGGCTATGCTTGGGTTTGATGAAATTTTGTGTATTTTGTGTTGTTTTGAAATAGGGACTAAATTGTGAAAATGTGAAATGTTAGGGGCTAAAGTGTAAAATGCCCATTTCTATGTTTTTGGGTAAAATTGAATGAATATGTAATTAAATAAGTTAAAATTTGAATTTATTTAGATCAAGAAAGAAAGAAATCTGATTTGGATCAGGGGAAGTCAAAAGTTGTTGAATAGTTGTTTCGATCCGTTCATTTCTGTACAAGGTAAGTTCATATGCAAATAAATGTTTTTAAATTTAAATGTATATATATTACCGAATTGAATGGTATATTTATATATGTTGCCAAATTGAATTGAGCATTGGAGGAATTGTTTCGAGTATGAATTGATTGAGTTACGAAGTTGAATGCCCCGTATGAACCTTAAGAATAGTATAGGATACTGATGTCATGACATTAGGACTTCTGAGGTATGTTTTCATACAAGACCATGTCTGGGGCATTAGCGTCGATATGAGATTTCGTGTAAGAACCTGTATGGGACAGAGGTATCGATATGTGATAACATGTAAGACCATATTTGGGATATGACCTTAACGATTCCAAATGGTACAACGGGCAATGTCAAAATGAGACCGAATGTACATTTGAGCTAAACAATTCAGGTACGTATGAAGTTTATATGTTCATTGAGAGATAATGTAAGTGAAGTTACTTAATATGGTAATATGGATTATATGAGAAAAGTGATTGTATATGTGTATGTGATTTGTTAAATATGGCCTATTTGAATTGATTTATTAATGTTCTTGAGATGATTTATTTGCTTATGGCTTACTAAGCTTTCGAAGCTTACCTAGTGTGTTCTTTCATTGCTTTATAGATATATTAAAGTTAGCTCGAGCCCGGGGATCGTCAAGGACCGTTGTCACGCTATCGAACGTTATTCGGTACTTTTGAAGTTTGTAATTATAGCATATCGCATGTATAAGCTAGTTTCGATATACTTAGTTTTGAATTGTGTATAAATTGCCATGTAAAAATGGCTTGATAATGATGTCAATGCTTGTGAATAATCGGTCTTGTTAATTAGCTGATTTTGGGAAGTTTGTTTGATGGCATAGTTTGCATTTGTGGTTAATTATTTGATTAGATGTTAATGTTGGTATGTGTTCATATTTGCTACGTAATGACTATGCTATACCATGTGAATTTGGCTATTTGATATGTCTTATTAATGACCTATGTTTTGATGTATAAATTGCCTTGTAAATTAGTTTGTGAATGATGAAAATTGCTTTGGTCATTCTGTGAAATAAATTATGATATATGATGTATAATTATATTCATCTAATGATAGGTAATATAAATACATATGCCTATGACATGATTATTTGTGGTTCGATATTTAAAGGTCAAGATGTCGGTTTAATGCATATGTAACAGCCCGATTTAGACCGTAGTCAGAACGATGGTTTTGGGACCACAAATCCAAGTCAAAAAACTATTTTAATATTATTTTATGTGCTTAAAGTATGTGAATTGATATGTGTGAAATTTTCGTATGAAAATTTTATCGTTTGAGTGTTGATTTGTGAAAAAGGGCTTAATCACGTAAATTGTAAAAGTGACCTTCTAATTGTTAAAGCACTAAATTGCTATGGTTTATTAATTTCTAAGTCCTTAAAATGGAATTATGCCACTATTATTGTTGATGGACGGTAATGGGCATAACTTATAATGATTTCATATTAAATTACAAAGGTTAAAATTGTAAATAGTTTATTAACATGAAATAAATAAAACAAAACATTAAATGACATGCATTATCATCTATTGTTGGCTGAATATAGAAAAGAAAAGAAGCCATGGATGTTGTTTAAGTTTCAGCATTTAGGAAGCTTAATTCGGGTATGTTCTTTGTTTGGTTTTTGATAATTTCTACGTTTTTGAGATTGTTGCTTCGAATACTAGTAAACCCATGTTTCAATTTTTAGAATTGATGATGAATTTGAGATTTGCCATTGTTGATAATGTGATGAAATTGTTGTTTGATGATGAATAATAAATCTTTGATGTTTGATTTTCATGTTTAATTAAGTAATTTTTTATAAAAATGTGTATTAAGGACTAAATTGAGAAATTTGTAAATTAAGGGGTCAAAATGTGAAATAAATGAAAGAAATGGGTTGCTAGAGACCTAAGGTAAATTCGGCCTAATATGGGTTAGTTAAGATTTTGTGTATTTTGTGTTATTTTGAAATAGGGAGTAAATTGTGAAAATGTGAAATGTTAGGGGCTAAAATGCAAAATGTCCAAATTATGTGTTCTTGGATAAAATTTAATGAAATGTTGAATAAGTAAGTAAATTTTGATATTAATTGGATTGGCAAAAGCGAAATTCGGATCTAGTCGAGGGAAAATCAAAGTATCAGATTAATCAACTTAATTTTTCGTTACTGTGAACGAGGTAAGTTCGTATTTTAATAAACGTTACGAAATCACATTATAAATGCTTACTATTTTTATGATTGAATTCAATGCCAAATGATAATACAGATATATGTATTTTGAATAAGTTATATATATGTTATTTTGATATTGAATTGTTCGAGAAGTAGAATATATGAATACGAAAAAGTTTCGATAATGTGACGATGTCTGAAAAGCCTCGTACGAACCATAGGAATAGTTAGGATAAATATGTCATGACATAGGACTCCGATATGTGTTATCTTGTAAGACCACGTCTGATATGTTGGCATCGATTTGTGATTTACGTGTAAGACCATGTCTGGGATATTGGCATCATATATGATTTCGTGTAAGACCCTGTCTAGGATAGTGGCATCGGTATTTGATTACATGTAAGACCACGTCTGGGATGTTGGCATTGTACGAGATTATGAGTTATCCAAGTATCCTTATTGATTCTAAACAGTTCAACGGGCATTCTAAGAAATAAATGATTAAGTGAAAGACATTCTGATTCAAGTACGTTGAAATGTATACAATATTTGAAAATGAAAAGTAAGTATATATGTGCAAAGAATGTTATGTGATGTATATGGAAATGAAATATGAGTATGTGTAAATGAAACATGAATAAATGAATAATATATGGTATATAAAGTGGCATAAGTGAAATTGTTAGATGTTATATGTATGAAAGGTGAAATTGAGTATAAATGATGATATGAGATTTATGTATATATATGATTAGATGTGTTATTTCCATAATGAGCTCATTTGGATATATGAAAGTGTGAATTGAATGATACAGGAAAATTGAGCTGAATAAGCTTGTGAAAGCTAAAGTTTTTGAAGTAAGCAAGTATAACATTGGATGATGATAATACAATATGAGAATATGTTTTATAACTTGGAAAAATTGCATGAGATAGTATATCATGCATATGGCTTTGTAATGAAATTATTTGTTATGTTAAGTTTATTAAGATACGAGCTTACTATGTTTAAAGCTTACTTTGTGTGCATTTTTCCTATGTTTATAGAGTTTCAGAGACTGGCTCAGGTTGGAAGTCAAATGAGATCTCATCACACTATCTGGCTATCACTTCGGTAAGTAAAAGCTTTGAGGTTTTTGATTAGGTGGCATGTATAGGCTAGTTTCGTATGGTTCATTTTGATTTGTATATATATAGCCATGTGAAAATGGCTTGTTAATGAGGTTAATGTTTATGTATATTTTGGCATGGTATAAGCTTATTTTGGGAAGTATGTTTCATGGTATGTATGTATGGTGTCTTGGTTACATGTTTTAGTTGAGTAATGATTCGGTTGATGGATGTGTTTTTGCTATAATTCATATGTTTTCATAAGCTAAATTATGTATATGTGATTGTTTGCATGTTGGTTAACTTGGTACGGTTGTTAATAGCAAAAGATGATAATGTTATAAGGATGATTGGTTGGTCATTTGAGCATGTATAATATGGTCAGTTAATGAAGTAAATTAGCTATGAATTGGTGTACCCATGTAACAGCCCGATTTAGACCCTAATCGAAAAGGTGGTTTCGGGACCACGAATTCGAGTCAAAAAAATATTTTAAAATTATTTTCTATGTTTATTTTATGTGAATTTATATCTGTGAAATTTTCGTGATTTAATTTTGTCGTTTAAGTGTCCGATTAAATAAAAGGACTTAATCGCGTAAAATAAAAACTTGATAGTTTAATGTGTGAGAATCAAATTGTTGAATGTCTTTATAATAAGAAGCCTTTATGAGGTAATTATGCCATTATTAAAGAGGGTGGACAGCAGTGGACATATATAAGTGAAAGTATAATGTTTTTAACTAAGGTTAAGAAAGTAAAATAAATGTTAAGTTATTATATATCTTATAACATAAAATAAATAAAGCCATGTTCTTATATTATCATCCACCGAAAACATAAACAAAAGAAAGAAATAAAATAAGCTAGGTTTGACCATCCTTCCAAGTTTGATTCAGAGTTCGTTCTTAGTCAGTTTTTGATAATTTTTACGTTTTTGAGATCGTTGCTTCGAGTACTACAAAACCCATGCTTAAATTTTAATTTTTGGTGAATATTTTGAGTTATGCAGTTGTTGAGAGCTTGTGATTTTTGTTTTTTGATGATTAAATATGAAAGATATGTTTTAGATTAACATGTTTTGTATTGGAGTTTTTGATGATTTTGAGTAATTAGGACTATATCACAAAAATAATAATTTGAGGGACTAAAATGTAAAATAAATGAAATATATAGACTTGTATGATTATGGGTAAAATTCGGCCCAATATGGGTATATTGAAATTTTATATATTTTGTGTTTTGTGCAACAGGGACTAAATTGTAAAAAGTGTAAACGTAAGGGGTAAAATGGTAATTTGCCCATTTATGTGTTTTTGGACTAAATTGAATGAAAATATGTATGAATGAGCTTAATTTGAATATGTTTAGATCAAGAACCAAAGAAATTGGATTTGGATCCGGGGAAAACGAAAGTTGACGATTAGTTAGTTGCCCTGTTCCGTTTTGTATCGTTCGAGGTAAGTCTATAAGCAAATAGACGTACTTAATTTAAATTAAATGCTAAGTATACATGCTGGAATGAAATATATGAATTTATATATGCTATAGCCGAATGTGAATAAGCTTGGCTACTACATTTCTAAATTCGTTTCGACCGAGTTATGACGTCTGAAAACCTCGTATGAACTTTAGGAATATTTAGGATACATATGTCATGACATAGGATTCCAATTTATGTATGCGAGTAAGACTATGGCATCAATATGTGACTCCAATATATGTGTGCGAGTAAGACCCTATCTAGGACAGTGGCATCGATATGTGATTACATGTAAGACCACGTCTGGGACGTTGGCATTGTACGATATGTGTGATTATCTGAGTGTTGTATCCAATTCTGAATGGTTCATCGGGCTAAGGTAAATCGTGAACGGATGTGTTAAACGAGCTAAATGATCAGGTATGAGTTAGCTTGTTGTTTACTTGAGATAAGGTAAATAAGTAACTTGATATTTGCTACTAATTATGTGTGATACAAGTGAAGATTATATGTGAATTTGGTGAGTGTATTTGGCCTTGTAAATAAATGGTATGAAGATTGTAGAATTGATTCTTGGATATGTGTATATATGTAATCATGCATATTCTACCATATAAGTAGTATATGTACATGATGTTATAATATGGTTCTTGAACTTATATAAATGTG
Organism: Gossypium longicalyx; assembly: GCA_025698465.1. NCBI lineage: Eukaryota > Viridiplantae > Streptophyta > Magnoliopsida > Malvales > Malvaceae > Gossypium > Gossypium longicalyx. Next base: position 35,978,527 of record CM046996.1, read on the forward strand.
TATGTGTATGTTTGAGTATATTAAGACATTTTGGCTTAGAAAGTTGAATGATATTAGGTCAAATTGATTAAGTGAGTATTTAGCCAAGGTAGAATTTGTGATGAAAATGTATTATTTATCTCATTTGTAGGTTTGAGGTTAAGCTTGGTAATGATAATGTAATTCGGATTAGCTTAAAATGAGTTGATTATATCGTTGGGTTATTTATTTGCTTATGACTTACTAAGCTATGATGGCTTACTCTGTGTATTCATGTTTACTCTGTTTTATAGATTTTGGATTCACATTACAAGCTCGGAGATAGTCAACAAAGTTCATCACACTATCTACTACTTCGGTATTTAAATAGTTGAACTTGAATTATGACATGTATAGGCTGGAAGGTATTTTGAAATGTTGGATTTTAGTTTTGTATAATTTGAGCCATGTGAAAATGGCTTAATTTCCATGATAATTTTGGTTGTGTTTTTTATTATGGTTTGAGCTCACTTTTGGTTATAATGCTATATGCTATGCATGGATGATTTATGTGATAGATGATATATGTTTTAGAAATGGTTTGATAATGGTTGGTAAATTTGGAAAGGGGTGATGTAATGATCATTGTGCGTATACATTTTCATAGCATGTTTAATTGATTTAGTTACGGTTTTGAATAGGTAAAACATATACGAATTAGTTTGAAAACTATTTTAATAATGTATTGGTATATTCGGTTATAAGATGGAATTGAATAAGATCGTTATGATTAATTTGTGACTTGGCATTGCTTATATAACTATTTTTGCATAAAATAATTTGACTTGAAATATTTGATACATGGTATGTAATATTTATGTTCTGTATATGATTATATGTGGTTAATGTTTTGAAATGATAGAAATAATCTCCTTTAGTTGATAAGTATTTTTGGTCAACTTAGTTGAATTATGATTGCATGCAAGTTTTTGAATGGGTTTTAGCTGCTTAAATTCGGTTGTGATAGCTAATTAATGTATTGATCTAGTAGTTACAAGTTGAATATGTAACACCCCAAACCCAGCCTAAAAGTTAGGCCCGAGTCTGACATGTCACATTGAAGTGTTTTCTGAAAACCATGCTTTCATTGAAAACCCTTCTTATTTGAAAACTTGAGTAAAATCTCAATTATGTTAGTTTATTTTATAAAGTGGTACATTGGAAAGTTATTAATTCTATTCCCAAAATTCATTTTTAGTTGTGGAAGCTAATTTTAAAAGTAACTGATTTACGAAAATGTGGTGTTAAAAACTAAGTAGCAAAACCGTTACGAGAATGTTGCGGAAACGTAGTATTTGAAAATAGTTGTTTTTTTGGAAAACCGTGTCGTACTTCTAACAGATATTAAACATACTAAATAAATTTCCCAAATAAAAAGTTACGAAAATAAAGAGGCCTTATTACAACCCAAATAAAAAACCAAAGTGCTTAACTAAATAAATGAAATAGAAAAACATGTGCAGTTGTGTGGTCGTCTCCGAGACCCTCCATGACACCGATCCACCTAACGCTGGGGATTACCTACACAGTTAATAAACAAGGTGAGTTTATGAAAACTCAGTGTGTAATCCCTTTATTGGAGTAACAGTCAGTATATAAAAATAGAAACAGTCAGGGCCAGAGCCCTTTAACAGTAACAGTACATTCCAGTTCAGAACATACGTGGGCCAAAGCCCATTACAATATCATTTGGGTCACAGCCCATAACAGAATCAATTGGGCCTAGCCCATCTCAGTAACAAAACAGAATGTGTGAATGCATGGATGCATGCTATCCCATCCAACCCTGCACTACCTGTAGGGAATAACTCACCCACGCCATCCCTACACTTACAATGTTAGTACCGGTTGCAGCACTAACCGAAATCGCAGCAGCTACTAGTATAAATACGACTTTAAGCCTTCAGTAGTGGTATTATAATCGGCACAAAGCCATGGGTAACTGTAGTAAGTTCTGCACATAGCCATCAGCGACGATTATATAATCGGCACATAGCCATGGGTAAATATGATCGACATAGAGTCATCAATAAATATGATAGCCACATAGCCACTAGTAAATACGATTTGCACAAAGCCATATTCGATATAGCCCAGAGCCATATTTAGGTTGGCACAGAGCCATAATCAGATTACGTGGCTTTAAGCCGTTCGTCAGTCCACAGTCCTCTTGTGTGACCCGTGCGACCTTAACAAATCAATAATGGGTCCACGGTCGTCTCGTACGACCCATGCAATCCTATCAGAACAGAACTTCCTCCATATCAATGTCCCAACCCCATACAATATGTCGTGTATGTCATGCTCAATCATCACACGTGTATGCAGAATGGCCATACTCAGTAACAGTCATTTAAACATATATGAAAAGCATACCAGTCATACAACCACAATCAAGTCAATTAAAACACAGTCCTACATTCACAGTCAAATCAGTCATAGCCCAAGTCAGTCATTTACCCATAAGGACAAAACAATCATTTTACTCTACAAGTGTATTTCAGTAATTTTACACTACAAGGGTATGTCGGTAATTTTACAGTCTGGGGTCTTCACGACCCAACAGAAGGTCCACTGTCACCTCGAGCGACTTAACTAACCTAAATGATCTAACAGTGTAAATGGGCCTACCAAGTGGGCCTACACGCTCGTGTGGCCCATTTAGCCCAAATCTAGATACGGCTATGTGTACACAATAGCCCGGTTCATTAATAGTCACCTACTGCAAATTTTATTTGTGTGGGCCCACACGCCCATTGGGCCAACACGGCCCATTTTGGCCCATCGAGGCCAAAACAACCTAAGTCATGTGCGCGACATAACAAGCCTTTCTACTTCTCGCTTAATAGCAAATTTACCCACGCAGGCCCACGGGCCCATTAGGCCTATACGGCCCATCTCACCTAGAACTATTCACAGCTATGCGAACGACGTAGCCCAGTCAAAAACTTACCACATAACATACATTTTATCCGTGTGGGCCCACAAGCCCCTTGGGCCCATATGGCCTAATCTGTTCCAACGTGGCCCAGAACGGCCTATGCCATGTACACGACATGACAAGCCCAACCATATTCCACCTAGCAACTAATTTGACACAAGCGGGCCCACCGGCCCATTGGGCCTATTCGGCCCATTTCGTGGCCTAAGTGGCCCACTACAGCCTAAGCCCACAAATTCACTCATAATGGCCTTCCTCGTCATACGCTTACATTCTGTGAGCTCGGTTCACCACATGCGTGATCGCACGCTCGTGTGGCATCATACGCCATATTTTTGGCTTTTCGGATTTTTGCCTATCTATAGTCATAGGAGAGTAAACAACACGCACATTTTCGGCTATTCAACCAATTATCAAAACAAGGCATATGGTTACACACCTTATTACATAGAGTACTAAGAATTCACGATCACCAGAACCTATATTCAAACATAACATTTAGTTAATCACTAATCAAATAGTGTTAGAAAAACTCTTAACAACCACTTAGCCGGAAGATCGACTACCACTTGCCTTGAGTAGATCGGTCGACTGTGATATGCCTACTTAATCCAAAGTTTGGTCCAGTGACCCTTCCGCAACCTGGCGAAAAGTCCCAAACCACCGACACCCTACGTCGCTTAAACTTGGGGGCAGAGGCTACGCGTCTACTCCCAGTCGGCACCACTGTCATCACTTTATTGCTGGAACCCCCTTTGCTCATTGAGAGTTTGATTAATAGAGATTACTTGCCAAATCGTGAACAAAAATAGAGATAGTATGGGATGTAGAAGCAGAGAATCCATTAAACCAAGGCTAAACCGAAAGGGGTTTTAGAGGGAAAAAAGAATAAGAAGTATTGGCCAATGATTGAAAAGGAAATATCAGAGGAGGAGAGTAGAGATTCAGCAATTAAGAGAAAAGATTGAGAGAAAGAAACCAAATTCGACTTAAAGAAAGAAATAGGAATGACCAAAATGAGAGTGCCTATTCGGCCAAAGCAAGAAAAGAAGGCAATATTCAATCCCAAAGATTGAGCAAGAAACACAAGAAAAAAGGCAACAGAGAATTCGACACATAAGGAGTAGAAACCAAAACTAGATGTCAAACACCACCAAAAACCCGAAATTGAGCAAAGAAAAATCGAAAAGTGACCACAATTTCCCCTAGCCAAAATTTTCCCTTTCCACCATCCTAATTCAGCACAAACACTCCTCTCACACAACTCTCCTATTTCAAATTCCATGATTTTCTCCCCAAATCACTCAACATCCAATTCAACTTTCCTTGAAACACTTATGACCAATTCAACCTCAGAGTCTCAGTCCAACTCCACCTCCTTCCAAGCTTAGCCAGCAAAAAAAATAATTCCTTTACCTATGCCACAAATTGAACCTTAGACGTCCTGCACACCATACACGCCACCTTGCCACTAGACCACAAGCTCCTTTTGTGATATATTTTAACCACAAATATTTAAAAATCCTACTTTCAAGCATCAAGGGTTTTATTCACTAAAAATAAAGGTTTTGCTAAAACCTAGGTTTGAACCCAGGACTTCTCCAACACTTCTCCAGACTCTTAACCACTGAAGAAAGCCTTTATTAATGACACTTCTTGCACAAAAAAATCTCCTATGTGCAGCCTCCTACCCACACCCACGCTTAAAGCCCAATTCTTCTAGGCCTAAAAATTCAGGGCATTACAGAATATGTTATTTGGACTTATTAATTTATATTATATTATAGTTCGGTAAATGTGATTAACATAGGTAATTATAGTATGTTTGTATTCAATTATAGCATATTAAATGTTGGAAAATTATGTTATAAAATATGTATAATGATTTAAACATTTGAAGTGTATAGAACTGTAAATTAACTGAATTGAGTTGTAAGTGAGTAATTGTTAAAACAAACTTGTCTTTTGCTAAATGCATGGAAGAATGACTAGATGAATAATGACATGTGCAATAGTAAATCATGAAAATTATATGTGTTTTATGTGATGTATAAGTGTTTAACTTAATATTAAATGAATGTCGAATATGATATGATTTTTATCAAATGATTATAAGTAGTACATTTTGTGTAATTTATTTGTGTGTGGTTACAGTATGCGACTAAAGTGTAATGAAGTCTATATATCTGTATGTATTATGAGTTTGAATTAAAAGTATTTTCAGCTATGTGGTATTAGTAATTAATTCGACTATTGAAATTAATAAATGATTGTTTTTAAAAGTTTATGCAAGTGTGTGTATATGATCGTTTGAATTTGTATTTTTGACTGGTAATACCTCGTAACCCTAATCCGGTGACGAATACGGGTTAGGGGTGTTACAACCTAGTTGAGGTTTCATTGTGATAATGGTATGACTTATTGTAGTTATATTTGATAATCGAATAAATGACTATTCGAATGGTTGAATATATGATGTTTAAACATGATAATTTTGCATGTGGAATAAGTATGTTTGAATTGTCAATTATGCTGAACTGTGTTTTGTTAGGTAATACCTCGTAACCCTAATCTGGCAACGAATACGGGTTAGGGTGCTACAACATGATTATGAAATGTGTTGTATATGTGGTTATATATTCGACTATGGTATTTGACTCATTTTGATAAGTATGAGACTTTGGTATATAGTAGGTATATATATAGTTATAATATGACACGTTGATATTTGTATTAGGTTATGAAATAGTATAATTAGCTTAATATTGAATGGTGGAATTGGTATGAATTTTGAGGCTAATTTGCTAGCTGGATAAGTGCAAAATGTATTGATTGTGTATATGTAATTTTGGCATAATGCATAGTATATGAATTGGGTATGTTTGGTTCAGTAATTGGGATTAGAAATAGCTATTGTTATACTGGTGAGTTACGCATAAGTTAGTAGTATTAAAAGTATATTTGGCCATGTTGTAATGTTAGCTATTGTCTTATATGCTAATGAATAATATGCAGTATGATATGGATTGATATGGTTTAATATGCGAATATGTATAGATATGCAAAATGGTATGGTTAGTATTTAGTTAAAGGCATGAAATTGTACTAAAGGATGTCTTAATGTAAGCTCGGTATATGAGATGAATTATGTTCAATTATGATTTAAGTATTCGAATGATATGTAATTGATGGTCACATGGTTCGAACTTTGTATTTATGAAGCACGTGCACTATGATTTTGATGATTGTTAGTTGGTTCGTAATTTGATTAAATAAATGATATTGATATGGTTGAATATTGCAACATGATTCATATATGTGTAATGAATAGAAAAGCATGATTGATTTTGGTTGACTACGTGATTCAAATATACGAATTTGACTTGTAGGAATAAGAGGATGGTTATTAATTGAGTTCGAAATAATTTTGTAAAGGAGATTATATTACTTTATGCTTGAATGGTAATGAATGATTGTTCTAAACTGTGTATTGATCGGTAATGCCTCGTAACCTTAATCCGGTGACAGATTTGAGTTAGGGGTGTTATAGTTTTGGGTTATGATATTAGCCATGAGAGTTGGCTTGTAAATGATGTAAATGTTTGTGTGTATTTGGCCAATTAGGTTGACTTAATTTATGATTTTGGTAAGTGATATGTGATGTATAAATTGCGTTGTGTTTTGGCATGATTGGTATGGTTGTTGTGATGGTTATATAGTTGCTCAATTAGCTAGTTGTCAATTGGTGTTTTATTGTTTGAAAAAAAATGGCATGTTATGGCTTGGTTTTAAGATGATGAATTCGTAAGTTTTTGGTTATGATTTGGTTGTTGAATGGATGGATTTTAAATGGCATGAAATGTATATGAAATATCATGTTTTAGCTGCATATAAATATATTCAATTGATACAAAATGATGTGGTTTAGGTATGCTTGAGAAAGGGTGAAAAATGTGGCTTAAACTAAGCCTAATTTTGCTCCACACGGTTGAGCACACGGACATGTGACTCGACCTTGTGCCTACTGTAACTTAATTAAAATAAGTCAGTGAGTTACAAGGCTTACACACATGGGCGTGTCTACTGGCAGTGTGTGGCACATAGGCTGACACATGGGCGTGTGGCCAGCTGTGTGACCTAAGTCAGTATACCCTCCTGATTTCACATGACCATGGCACACGAGTGTTTCTCCACACAGCACACGGCCTATTCACACAGGCGTGTGATCCCTATATGCATGAAAATTTTCTAAATTTTTCCAAAGTTTACAAATGTTATTAGTTTAGTCCCAAACCTCTTCCAAGCATGTTTTAAGGTCTCGTAAAGCCTTATAAGGGACAATGTAATTATGTTTGATCAATGTTTATGTGATAATAGATTCATATATGAGAAATGTATGTTATGTACTATAAGTTGTTCAGTAATGCCTCATAACATTATTCCAGTGACGGATATGGGTTAGGGTTGTTACAGATAGGTTTCATACCTTGAGGAATATCAGGAAAAAATCGGGGAACAGGAGGGGGTGAAGGTTCTTGAACAGCCAGATTCATTCGTACAAACTCAGTAAGCCATTCATTCATCATCTGGAAGAAGGCTTCTTTAGCCTCTCCTCTTCGGCCCTCAAATATGGGCCTTGTACTACTTGATGCTACTCCGTGAACGGAGGCTTGAGCGTTACTCTCAACTTCAACAGAGTCAGCTCGGTTGGATGTCAGTGTTATAAGAAAGTATGTTTTAAAATGGTCAGGAGATATCACGCTATCACAAATTATATAATGGCATCTATAGCTAGACTCGTACACACTACATTCAGTCTGAGAATCGACTAAACTGTATCTCTGATACCAGTAAATGTAACACCCCTAACTTGAATCTGTCACTGGAATAGAGTTATGGAGTATTACCAAAACAAATGGACAGAAATTTCAAACAATTCAAAACATATCAATATTCATATAAAAACCCAATCAAAACCATTCATAATTTCACATATACAAGCCCTCGAGGCCCAAAATACGCATTAAATAAGTTGGGACTAAATTGGAAACTCAGAGAATTTTTGAAAAAACATTGAAAAATTTCAACACCGTAATGGTCACACAGCCGTGTCCCAGCCGACGTAACCCCACATGCCGTGTGACTTGGCCGTGTGACCTTCGAAGTAACCCTACATGCCCATGTGCCAGGCCGTGTGCTAGGCTGCATAACAGCCAAACTAGCAATCCTTTTAAAGCTACAGGGAAGAAACGGCGTTGTCACCTGGTTGTGTGTCATACATGGCTGTGACACACGTCCGTGTATCTGCCCGTATAGACGAAAATAGGCCATTTTACAAGCCATTTTTCTCACCCAATTTGTTATGTACATATAATCAACTTTGCATATATAGCCAAACCATAGTATGGCATCCAAATCAAGCATAAACAATATATATACATATAGTATAGTTTCAGACAACCAATATGCCCTTAGGCACCTGAATTGACAACATGTAAATATGTTTAATTATACATTCTATTTATCCAAAATACCTAACTAACTTACAGACACATTAGCATAAATATATGTTATTTAATTACCTTACAAAAGCATACCAAATGGTACCAAATATACCACTTAACAAATAACATCAATAACGATATAAGCTATCCAAACAAAGTATCAATTCTCAACAAGTCACAAGCCATATATTATGCATATTCATCTATAATTTCATCTTCCATCATTCAACCATATTAAGTTACTCATCAACAATTTTAAGGTTACTTATATACATACCAAAATATGGCAAAACACAAGCCAAATCACTTTGCCATATTCACAACAAAACATATATACCAACATTAGCCAAAATACCTATACATGCCATTATAACCAAAATTAAACAGCCGAATGAACCAAAAAAGGCAATGGATAGTGTGATATAGCTCTGACAAGCTTCCAATTTGAACGAGCTTCTGATTTACTATAAAGCATGGAAAATAACACAAAGTAAGCATTTAAGCTTAGTAAGTTCGTATAACTTAGAATTTAACTTACCATTTGATCAAGTAATAGGTAAGTAATAAAGCATATCCCAACAAATTTTTGCCAAATGCCAAAGCACATATACACCAAACATAATAGCCATGTAATTACACATATGAACCAATAATCATGGATGAGCTCAACAATTAATCAAGTTCCATACACATGTATCATTCATTTCATATATCTATATATCATGTAACATCATTTCCATGTATTTCATGTGTATGCCTATAATAGTTCGTATAGAACTCATATCATTTCGTAACAAAGCATTTCCCATTGAACTGTTTAGAATACCGTTGGATACCCGAGATAGCTCACACATAGTGTGCTAGCTCATATAACTGTAATCCGTCAATTCATTTACGTGTATGCTCATACAAGCTGTGAATCGGAATGCTCATTCGAGTTGTAGATCGGTATGCACTCACGAGTTATAAATTGGTATGCTATTATGAGCTATAAATCGATATGCTCTAATGAGCTATAGAGTATATACAACACATGCAGGACCTCAGCCAAATCGGTAACCCTAATGACATGTCATTTGTATCCTATGAATTCTTATGGTTCAAACAGGACTTGGTATTTGTCGAACTTCACTGAATATGCAACCATGTATATTTATAACAATTCATAATTCATAAATAAATCAATATAAAACATATAAACACAATTTATTACCTGAACTTACCTCAACAAGTATACGTAGATACGGAAGCGGTTAATTTGAGACTTTCTCTTTGCCCCAATCTAACTCCGGATGAGGTCTTACTAGATCTATACGGATAAATTTAACTCAATTTAACATAAAATTCATTCAATTTAATCAAAAACATATTTTTGGCAAAAATTATCACTTTGCTCCTGTACTTTTAATTTCATTGAAATTTAGTCCCTAGGCTCAAAAAATGAAATTCATGCAATTTTACCCCTACCCAAGCATAGTCGATTGTTATACAAGCTTATAATAGCCCATATATTTAATAAATTTATAAATTATACCATGAATTTATCACATTTTTCAATTTAACTCCTAACTGACAATTCCATCAAAAATCATTTAACAAAAGTTGTTTATCTAACAAAAACCATTCATTTTCTATCATCAAATTAGTCCTCAGGCTAGCTAGATTAAGCTACAACGACCTTAGAAACATAAAAATCATTAAAAATGGGACGAAAAATCTTACCATGCAGGCTAGGAGAGATGACCAAATGTTAAAGCTTCTCCTATGGCTATATTAAACTAAATTTTTGGTTGAAGATGAACAAAGAAAGATGGTGGTTTTGTTTTATTATTTTTATGATTAGTTACCAAATTACCTTCATAACATTTTAAAACATTAAAAATTTCACTAATATCAAGCCATATAATTCCACTAACTTCATTAATGGTCTAATTACCACATAAAGACTCTTACATTAAAGTTTTGTAGCTGTTTAATACCTTTAGCTATAAGAACTCAACTTTTGCACTTTATGTGATTTAGTCTTTTTTATGTAATTGAGCATGTAAACGGTAAAATTTCTTAACGAAATTTTTAACCGGTACTTCTATCGTGCCATAAGAAATAAAATAATAATAAAATAAAATTTTCAACTTTGGATTTGTAGTCCCGAAACCACTGTTTCGATTTCACTAAAAATGGGCTATTACAGAGTCCAAACAAATATCATGATACCAACATCAATGTCTATACTCTTAACAAAAGTAATAATCAAGATATTCATAGAAACCAAGTCAAAATGGTTGATAATTAATGAGCCAAAATAGTTTTACCTCATTGCCTATTTCCCCAATACGAAAAAAAATAATAGTTCACCTACGAAGAATAACCAGTCTTCCTTGGATCACTCCCTTGGAAACCAAACCGCCCACATTGTGTCGTCACTAATCTGCATATGTTGAAATTAGCAAGTGAGCTTTAACAAGCTCAGTGAATGCAAAGAATTTCCACACACAAACATGTCATCATGCAATACAACCAATCATTTATTCACAAGTACCTCATTCTTAAGTCTAGCATTAAATAGCATTAAATCATGCATAGTCTAATAGGCCATTCTCATAACACATACATACTCATTCAAGCATAGAATATATTCCCCACAATTACATCAAATAGCATTATGAAACATATAGTGACCTCTATCATCACACATCAGATACATGGATCTCCATTACACCACATAGACTTATAAAGTCAAACATGTCCCAAAAGTGAAGCATTTAGGTAACACTCCTTATTTTCCCTCACATGTCCCCTTGAATAGAGCGTAGCTCTCACTCATTTACCCCTCCAAACATGTCCCAGGGCATCAACACCCAAAACCACTAAACATATAAGTGAGTACTCACAATCCTATGGCATGCCAACTATATCCAATGGTTCCAAGATCACAAGGCCAAAATATCTGAAAACAATACATTATTTATCGATTATCCATGCACTATTACTACATATTAGCATCTTTTGCAAAACTGTAACATCCTGAATTTGGGCCTAGAAGTTTTGGGCCTTGAGCATGGGAGCAGTTGAAGGCAGCTTATAATATTTTGTTGTGCATGTAAATTTCATTAATGAAGGCTTATTTTAGTGGTTAAGTGTGCTGAGAAGTGTTGGAGAAGTCCTAGGTTCAAACCTGGACTCTAGTAGAAATTTCAGTTTAAGGTGAATCAAACCTTGGGTGTAGTAGGTAGGCCTTAAGAATATTGTTGGAGAAATTGTGCCACAAAAAGCCTTGTGGTGTAGTGGCAAAGTAGCGCCACGTAAGAGGCAGGAAGGTGGCATCATAGAGTTGGCAAGGAGGTCCAGCGAAACTCATGGCAATCAAAGAGCATTTATTTTGCTAACAGTGGGCGGCAATAGTTGGTGTTGAATTTAAACTCTGATAATGGAGGGATCCCAAGCTAACATAAGAGTGGATGCGAAGCTGGCTTTAAATAGAGAGAACCATGAGGAGAGTAAAGGTACCTTTCTTGGCTGATCCCTTTCGCTTTATGGCGTGCTCGTTTGGGTTGGGCGTCGGCTAAGAGTTCTCGGAGTACTGAATTAACTCCGCCTCCTATCAGTGTGTATTTCTCACTACTCTAGTCAGTAGGATGGCTACTTCGGCCGCGATGGGCCGAAAGGGGCCATGTTGGCCCAATGGGCCTACGGGCCCAATTGGATAAGTTGTTTGATTGTGTAGTAAATATTGGACTAGGCTAGGTGAATCTCATATCTGTGGCTAGATTTGGGCTAAAAGGGCCACACGAGCGTGTGGGCCATTTGGGCCGAGAATGGGCTATAGGCCCATTCGTATTGTTATCCCTGTGTAGAATACTTTAGTTTACTGAAATACCCTTGTAAGGTAGAAATACAGAAATACCCCTGTAGGGTAGAATTACTGAAATACCCTTGTAGGGTAGAATTACTGAAATACCCCTGTAGGGCAGAATTACTGTAATACAACTGTAGGTTAGAATTACTGAAATACCTCTGTAGGGTAGAATTACTGAAATACTCTTGTAGGGTAGAAATACCGAAATACCCCTGTAGGGTAGAATTACTGATATACCTCTATAGGGTAGAATTACTGAAATACCCCTGTAGGGTAGAATTACTGAAATACCCCTGTAGGGTAAAATTATTGAAATACCCCTGTACGGTAGAATTACTGAAATACCCCTGTAGGGTAGAATTACCGAAATACCCCTATAGGGTAGAATTACCGAAATGCCCCTATAGGGTAGAAATACCCGAATACCCCTGTAGGGTAGAATTACTGAAATACCCTTCTAAGGTAGAATTACCGAAATACCCTTGTAGGGTCAAAATACCGAAATACCCCTGTAGGGTAGAATTACCGAAATACCCCTGTAGGGTAGAATTACTGAAATACCCTTGTAGGGTAGAATTACTGAAATACCCCTGTAAGGTAGAATTACTGAAATACCCTTGTAGGGTAGAAATATCGAAATACCCCTGTAGGGTAGAATTACTAAAATACCCCTGTAGGGTAGAATTATTGAAATACCCCTGTAGGGTAGAATTACTGAAATACCCTTGTAGGGTAAAAATACCGAAATACCCCTGTAGGGTAGAATTACGGAGATACCCTTATGGGGTAAAATTACCATTTTGCCCCTAGGGTGTTAAATGACTGTTTTGCCCTTGTGGGCAAGTGACTTACTTGGACTGTGTGGTTGACGAATTTGATTGTGAATACATGTTGGTGATATGAATGACTTGACTGTGATTGTTTGATTCAAATATGGGCATGACATTCTGCATACATGACATGTTTCATGGGTTGGGTTATATTGATGGAGGAAGCGTTTTGGTGGCTATGCCACAAATATCTGTTCTGATGGTTCTGCTACAATATCTGTATCTGGTGACTCTGTCACAATATCTGTTCTGGCAGCCATGCTGCAAATTCTATGGTGTGTAGCGGATGGGTGGGTCGAGTTGTCTCCCCACATGGTGTAAGGTTGGTACGGGGGTGTATATGGATGGATATGGGTTAGGATTGCATTCACATTCTGATTCTGATTCTGTTACCTGATTCTGATTCGATTCTGTCACCTAATTTTGATTCTGATTTTGATTCTGTTACCTGATACTGATTCTGATTCTATCACCTAATTCTAATTCTGATTCTGATTCTGTCACCTGATTTTGATTTTGATTCTCATTTTGATTCTAGTTTTAATAATTTTTCTTATTCTGTAATGGGCTAAGGCCCATCTGGTACTGTCTGTTATAATGGGCTAAGGCCCAATTGATACTAAAACTGTAATTAGGGCTGGGGCTAGACTTTTAATTCTTTTATATGGCTGACTGTTCCTTTTATATAATAGGGGATTTCACACTGATTTTTCGTAAACTCACCCCGTTTATTAACCTTTCAGGTAATTTCCAGCCTTAGACGGATTGGAGCTGCTAGGGGCTCGGAGGAAGCCACACACAGTGTTTATGTTACAGTTTTGATTATTACTTTTAAATGTTTTTATGTGGGTTGTAGTAAAGCTGTTGTAATTTTCTGGATTTCAAATTTGGAATTTTATTTATTGATCTTATAATTGCTAGTATTAGAACACGATTTTCCAAAGCGACTACTGTGTTCAAAACATCACGTATCCGCAATTGTTTTTAAATTAAGCTTCTACAACTGCCAAGATTTTTACAAAGTTGTTAAGAATGTTATTCAGCTGAGGTTTTCTAACAAGGTTTAAAAAGGGTATAAGTTTTTAATTATTAAGAAGGGTTTTTAATGGAAACATGGTTTTCGAAAAACACTTCAATGTGACACGCCAGATTCGAGCCAAACTTCCAGGCCGGGTTTGGGGTGTTACAAAAACACTAACATAGTCATGTAACATACATTTTACACAATAGTCATTATATTCACGTGCCACTTTTCATGCACATTACATACCACAAAATATCAAGATAATTATGGATTCAAGGAAACTAACACTCAGAACTTAGAGTAGGGGTTTAGGCTACATCAAAATTCCCAAATTACACATGACTCGTTGATTGTACTAGAAAGAACATATGTTTTCTCCCTACTTATTGGTTAATTTGTTCCCATTTAGTTATATTTAGCATACATTTTAGCATTTTCAATTTAGTAAATTGCATTTTATAACCCAATGAATCCTACCCTATTTTATCCTTAATTTTGATATCTTTTAACACTAATGTCGCTACATTAGTTAATTCTAGATTGCTTCTAGAATTGTAGTTGCAATTGACAATTGTTTGGATAAAAAACCAAAAACACGTGAGTTGTCCAGTCCAGTGTAACTACCCTGTACGAACAAGGATAGAAGAATCCTGAGGGAAGGACACCTGTACTATTGAGGAAAACATAGAAGGTTAACGTAAGAAGAATGAAAAGGGGAATCCTTTTGACCACCATTTTTCCTTCCCCTATTTTTTAAGCTTGCGGCTATGGCAGCTTAAACTTTCTCTAGGTGAGCCAACGTGAAGATTGATGCAGATCCATTTCTGATGAGGAGTTCCAAGTGCGAGCCAAGATAAAATTGAGAGATTCAGTCAAGTTAACTAGGAATAGACTTCTCCACTCGATTCTTTCCAATTTATTTAGAAATGTTGGTGATTAATCTATATTTTCTATTGAATATAAGTACAATGAATTCTTGGTTAAATGCTATCTTATTAAATCTATTTTATTATTTAATCTTGAGGGTTTGAATGTTTTAAACACTGAAGTGTTATTACAATCACTAACATTGAAAGGTGTAGTGACTGTTTGAACTAATAAGCATTACAATGGAAGTTGAGTAAGGGCTAAAGGAATGTAGTCCACTTGTTCTTAATAGTGCTATATTGCCCTCATTGGAAGGTGAGGTTAATATGCATGGTTAAGTCCCAGATTAAATAGAGGAGTGGCGTTTGGTAAGATATACATTGAATTTTATTGCATCGACAATCACCCATCTTCTATACCTAGCAAGTACTTAGTATTCTACTAAAGATTCATGTTAGGGTTCCCAGTTTATCCATAGCATACTTTATCTTATTGTTTTTGAGTTATTGCTTCGACAACTATCCTTACAATTTATCTCGTTTCTATCTAGTTATTGCACAGACATTAATAGATAAAAGACAACCATCCATGTGGGATCGATATCCGACAGACTCACATCTGACAGTGTATGCTTGCACATTATTGTTGTGACGTTTACAACTGATCAAGTTTTCGGTGCTGTTGCCTAGGATGGCACTTATTTGATGATTATTTTTGTTTTTGTGTTTTTTTTTTGCATTTTGTTTTCTTTATATAATATTTAGTACTCACTAACTAGTTTTTCTTTGTTGCTAATTCTTCAACTTCGTTTTAGGTGTTTTATGACCCGAAGCAACTCAAATTATCATGTTGGCTTTGATCTAGAAATTGAAAGAACTATTCGGAGAAGACTTCGAGAATAAAGAAATTCAGATTTACTAGGGGACAATGCAGCCATACCCCCGATGCAATAGAAAAATGTTCATAACCCATTTTTGTCGCATAATGCTCACATCCAAAATAGAACTATACAAGACTTTGTAATTCCTGTCTTGGATGATTTACAACCGGGAGTTGTCAGGCAGCAATACAAGCTGGGAATTTTGAAGTCAAGCCAATGATGTATCAAATGCTGAACTCCAATGGCAATATGTTGGACTACCACATGAAGATACAAGAGAACATCTTAAATCCATTTTAGTGATCTATGCTTCCTTTAGCCAACAACGTGTTCCTAGTGATGCCTTAAAGATGCAATTATTTCATTATTCCTTATAGGGAAGAGCTCGCACTTGGTTTCTTAGGCTACCTGCTGGATCAATTACTTCTTGGAATGCTCTAGCCATGCAATTTGTTTTGTGCTTTAACCCACTGACAATGAATCTCATATTTGAAATGATATTACTGCTTATCATCAGCTGGATGATGAAAATCTTCACACCACAAGGGAACATTATAAGTCTTTGCTTTGACTTTGTCCCATGCACATCATTCAACTAGAAACACAAATTGAGATTTTCGATAACAAATCTTGTCGACGCATTAGTGAATGGACCTCTATTGGATTCTACTTATAATGAGGCTTTGAGAATTCTTGAGACAATTACTCAAAATGATTATCAATATCCCATCTCTAGAGCTACACTAACAAAAAATACTCTAAGAGTTGTTGAACTAGATGTTATATCTACGCTAGATGCCCAAGTCTCTTCGCTTACAAACATGATTAAAAATATGTAAGGGACGAGTGACGTCTCAACAATTGGATGTTCCTGTCTTCTGCTATGAAATTTGGGGTGACAATTATAGTTATGAAGATTGCCTGCAACATACAGAAAATGTATGTTATGTTAGTAATATAATGTATGTTATGTTAGTAATATTCACAACAATTCTTATGGAAATTCTTACAACAACTCTATATGCCACCAACAGTTTTGGAAAACTCAGAATGTTGGACAAAATGCTACGACATTCAGATATGGGAATACATCTACTTAGAGCAATTATAATTCAAAAAAGGGAATTACAATTAATAATAGAACTACAATTAGCATCCTCAGTTGCATCCATAACAAGGTCAGATATATTCACATCAAACTCAGATGCAGCCACAAATGATGAATCCAAATGATCACGGACAACGACAACAACAGTAGACACAAGTTTTACTTCTGACCCGTTAACTGCTCTTGAGGCATTAACGCAGGAGCATATTACTCGCAGAGAAGCTATTGTTCAAGGAAATTCATCTTCCATTCGTGCATTGGAGGCACAATTGGGATAGCTTGCTTTAAATCTGTATACTCGACCACAAGGCTCATTACCTAGCAACATTGAAAATCCCAATCCAAGAGGGAAAGAGCATTGTAAAGCCATCACTCATAGGAGTGGTAAACAAACTGGTGAGCCGATTATAGGTTCTACCGTATCATCCCTAGATGTTGATGACGTAAGCCCTGATGGGAAGGGTGCATCTGAAGAACTTGTCGATGTATATGACAATGATGTACTGTAGACTATCACTCACATACCTTATATTTTACCCTCAAAATTGTGGATGCACCAAAAGTGTAACACCCCAGACCCGGCCTAGAAGTTATGGCCGAATCTGGCGCATCACATTGAAGTGTTTTAGCTAAAATCTTGTTTTCATTAAAATCCCTTCCTTAAGATATGAAACCTTAGTTAACTTATGAAAACATTCTTTTCAGTTGCAAAAGCTTTGTTTAAAACATTTGATTTAAGAAAGTTTATCAAATAAAAGTTTGGTTACAGAAACATAGTATATAAAAACTATGGTTTAAAGAATCCCTGTTTAACTTCTTGCAATTACAATGCATAAGAATAATAATCCAAATAATAACAAAAAGGGGAGGCCTTATTACAATCCAGTCTAAAATCACTTAATAAATCAGGAACTAAATGCTTTTAAAACAACCAAGTCCAAGTTGTCTTGCTAGCTGGCCACCCAGAGTCCCTCCAGACCTCAAACCTCCTATTGAGTATTATTTGAGAAAAATAAAAGAGGGGGTGAGTTTTTGTACACTCAGTGTGTACACCCTCGTCGAGCAGCAAGCATTCATCAATCATCATAAAATCACACATGCAATGCAGTGCAATGCAACCCACCCCAATAATACATCCTCTACTCTTTAACTCCATCCCCCAATACACTTCATATGGGGATATAAACATCGACCCACCCAACCAATACACTTCAATGGTAGCCCGATTACAGAACTACCTTCATTGCAGCAAGCTGATAATCATATTATGGGCTTAAAAAGCCTTCGGTGGATCCACGATCGTCAAGCAACCATGCGATTCTCATATACTTACTTCGTTCCAAAATTCCCAACCTATATGCAACCTAAGCAGAATATCATATGTATGCATGTCACATCCATAAAACTTACATTCGCCTAGGGGTATTTTGGTCATTTTTGCCCTTAGGGGCAATTCGATAATTTTCCCTTTCTTTACTGTTTTCACTTACCTTGGCCCGAGCTAAGATGAATGAATACTATGCACAAGATAGGATTCTAGAGAAGAGGAGGTGAGTCATTAAGACCGCTTAAGTACCAAGCTCTCCCTAGATCCAATCCTAGACATGCATATACCCGTTGCCACACCTTAACCCTTTAACTTGTCCACGGTCGCAATTAATTATTTAAGTTTTATGTATTCATCATATACTAGGCCCAAAACCCCTTTACAAAGCCAGTCAAATTCACATACCTGTATATGGCCCACTAGGCCCAATCATATTCATATGGCCCATTAGGCCCAAATTACCTATATCTGGCCCATTAGGCCCAAATTACATTTATATGGCCCATTAGGCCCAAATCACATTTATATACATGCTCACATATGAATTTTCCATCACATAGCATCAAATATCAATTTTGCCTGTTATGGGCCAAACAGCCCATCAGGCCCATTAAGCCTATTTTGGTCCAGTTGGCCAAATCACAACCCAAGTTCATGGAATCACCCATGGCCCTCAGACAACTCATCGGTTTCCTCCTCATGAGTGTTCATGCACTCGCAAGACTACCGTAGCCCAACTTTTGGCTTTTCAGCATTTCGGCTTTTCGGTATTTCAGCTTTTGCCAATCTGCTTGTGTGTTCAGTGTATGTACACACCTGGTAATAGAGCATGCTGTGATTTCCCTTAGTCGCAAACCTACAACCAATATCACCCTTCAATTAATCGTATGCTTAATACATATCTTACCCAAAATCGAAACCTCACCTTAACCTTACCTTGGACACCAATCCCTAATAGCTTTTCCTTGGTTACGTACTCCCTAGATCTGCATTAATTTTACTCATTAAAACCAAATACTAGGGGACTCACATCCAACATAATTCACCCCCTTATCTCACTTTAAGACCATTAGGCCAACCTTAGCCAACAAGAGAGGAATACTTACCAAAATCGCAAAACACCTTAGGAGCAATTTCAGTAGAGAGCTAAGATCCGAGATCCGATACTAATTCCCTACCACAGTTGATTAGAAAGAGTGAGAAAAGAATAGCGTAATAGAACCTATTGGGAGAACAACACTTACACTAGATTTGACCGAAGTAGAAGGAGTAGTAATTGCACCAAGAGTATTCGGCCAAGGAGTATTTGGCCCTTGGGAGATTCGACTTTCAAACTAATATGGTAAATAAGGTTTATTTGGGACAAATTAAAGAAGAAGGGTAACAAAAGGAATCGGCTAACCTAAAGCGTAAATCAAAAGAGATTTGAGAAGAGAAAGAATGGCAAAAGAATCAGCTAGCAAAGACGGAAAAGCCAATCGGCACTAAAGAAAAAAAATAAAAAATTTGGCATTAGCCTAGGATCCCAAACTCGGCACACATTTATAGCCTCTAGCTAAATTGTCTGACCCTCAATTCCCAATTCAGCTCCATCACTTCCCCTTTCTCATCTCCTCGTTTTTCTCCCTGATAACTTCCCAATCTATTTCCTAAATTTTATCTTCTGAACTCTCCCCTTAGAGTACATCTTCACGCCATTTCCAACCTTCTAGAAGGCCAAAATTAAATTCCTAAAAATACTAAGCTAGGATTCGAACCTCGCATCTACTTGCTAACCACTAACGCCACCTCTCTACACCTTAAGTGGCGTCACTTAGCCACTCTACCACAAGGCTTTTTGATGCCATTTTCCCTATTTTTATTTAAAAGCCCAACTACTCCCAACCCTGGTTCTTTTAATAATTAAATTAAAATTCCTCCACCACAAAACTCAAACCCGAAACTTCTCCAACATACCTAGACATTCCAAATTTCTTAAACCCTTATAGCCAACATGTCATTTTTCATTTTCTTACTCACTTAAAAAAAATTATGAGACCCAAAGCCCAAAGCCCAAAGCCCAAAGCCCAAAGCCCAATTCATCTAAGCCCAAAATTTGGGGCGTTACAACTCTACCCCCTAAAAGAAATTTCATCCTAGAAATTTTACCTGATTCAAACAGTTGAGGATATTGGCATCGCATCGCTTCCTCAGGTTCCCAAGTAGCCTCATTGGCCTTGTGATTCCGCCAAAGCACTTTGACTAATGGAACAGACTTCCTGCTCAGTTCTTTGACATCTTGACCAATTATTTGTATGGGCTCTTCCTTGAAAGTTAGGTCTGGCCTGACCTCGATTTCCTCAACCACCACGACATACGAAGAATCTGAGCGATACCGTCTTAGCATAGAAACATGAAATACGTCATGGATCTGGCTTAGTTCCAAAGGTAATTCCAGCTGAAAAGCGACTGGCCCAATCCGCCTTACAACCCGATATGGCCCAAAGAACCTTGTGCTTAGTTTCCCCTTCCGTCCAAACCTTAATACCTTCTTCCAAGGAGAGACTTTAAGAAAGACTAAGTCCCCCACTGCATACTCTATCTCTCGTCGTTTAAGGTCAGCATATGATTTCTGCCTATCTCAGGCCTCCTTCAACCGATCCCGAATCAACTTCACCTAATCCTCAGTATCTGCTACTAACTCAGGGACCAAAACTCTCCGTTCGCCCAACTCCGTCCAGCATGTTGGAGTTCGACACCTTCACCCATACAATGCTTCGTATGGAGCCATCCCAATGCTTGCTTGATAGCTATTATTGTACGTGAATTCGGCTAATCATAAATAGTTCTCCCAGCTACCTCAGAAGTCAATCACACATCCCCTCATTATATCTTCCAAAACATGGATCACCGTTTCCAACTGTCCATAAGTTTGAGGGTGGAATGTCATACTAAAGTTCAACCTAGTACCCAACGCCTCATGCAGCTTCTTCTAAAATCACTAAGTGAAACGTGGATCCCTATCAGATATTTTGGAGACTAGCACTCCAAGCAATCTTACAATCTTCGCTACATACAACCTAGCTAGCTTTTGTAACGAGTAATTGGTGTGAACTGGTACAAAATGGCCAAACTTAGTTAACCGATCCACTATAACCCATAACGAGTCTTTCTTAGTAGGCATCAAGGGTAGCCCACTAGCAAAGTCCATAGTAATCCTTTCCCACTTCCAGAGTGGAATCCTCACTGGTTGAATCAATCCTGAGGGTAATTGATGTTCCGCCTTCAGCTTTTGGCAAACCAAGCATTTACTTACGAACTCCATAACCTCACGCTTAATTCCAGGCCACCAGTAAAGTTCACGTAAATTTTGATACATTTTGTTTCCGCCAGGATGCATAGCATAGAGACTGCTATGTGCTTCTCGCAGAATGGACTGTCTTAGATCATTGTCCTTAGGTATACACATTTTTCCAAGGAAACACAACACTCCATCACTATTTATCCCAAAGTTCGATGTCTCCCCACTCTCCACTTGTCTAAAATGAGCACCTAAGGTCTCATCCACTAGTTGCTTACTGCTTATCTACTCGACCCACACCGGCTTTACCTGAAGCTCAGCTAACAAGCTACCATCATCCAACAATCTTAAACAGGCGAGCATAGCCCTCATGTCCAACTTAGCCCTACGACTCAACGCATCGGCTACCACATTCGCTTTACCAGGGTGGTATTCAATCGTACAATCGTAATCCTTCAACAATTCCACCCACCTACGCTGCCTAAGGTTAAGCTCCTTTTGGGTAATGAGGTATTTCAAACTCTTGTGGTCCGTATAAATTATGCACTTCTCCCTGTATAAGTAATGCCTCCATATTTTTAGTGCAAAAACTACCACAGCTAACTCCAAATCATGGCTTGGGTAATTCACTTCGTGAGTCTTAAGTTGCAATGATGCATTCACAACCACCTTTCCTTCTTGCATTAATACGCATCCCAAGCCTACATGCCACGTGTCACTGTAAACTGTAAACTCCTTCCCAGGCATTGGCTGAATCAACACAGAGGCCTTAGTTAAAACATTCTTAAGTTTTCCAAAACTCTCTTGCTGCTTGTCCGTCCAAACAAACGGTACCCCCTTCCTCAACAACTTAGTTAAGGGCAATTACTGAAAAGCCCTCAACAAACCGCCTATCGTATCCTTTCAAGCCTAGAAAACTTCAGATTTCTGATACCGACTTGGGTGTTTTCCAGTCTAACACCGCTTCAATTTTTCGGGGATCCACCTTAATCCCCTTGTAACATCTTGAAATAGGGCCTAGTCGGGACAGTGGTTTCGGGACCACAAATCTAACATCAAAATATTTATTTTATGATTATTATGAGACCTAGAATATGTGATTATACATGTGTTAAAGTTTCATGAAGAAATTCTTTAAGTAAGGTGTCCAATTGGAAATTAGGGACTAAATTGAATAAATTGCAAAACCTGGATTCTAGAAGCAATTTGTTTGACATTGCTTTAGATTATAAATTAGAAGGTATTACAGAGAAATTTTCCCAATTTCTAAGTTTTGGACAAAAATGGGCTTGCATGGATGAAATTTCAAAGAAAAGACTTAAGGGCATTTTGGTCATTTGGCATTTTAATGAAATAAAATGGGAAAAATAAGCCAAAATCAGCCATTCTTCTTCCTTGTACTAGCCAAAATTCTCAAGTTCTCCATAGCTAGGGTTTACAACATTTTCAAGCTCAATAGTAAGTGCTCACAAGCCCCGTTTTTAATGTTCTTTGTATTTTTGAAATCCCTATAGCTTGATCTTTCCATTTCTACCCATATTTCATGCTAGGGTTCATGTTTAAAAATTTACCCATGCATGAGTTGCTTGTATTTTGGTGGATTATGGAGGGGTATGAAAGTTGAAGGTGTGTTAAACATCTTTTCTTAGGTGATTTTCATGAAAAACCCCTGAAGGGACCTTTTTGTAAAAGTTGTTAAATATGTGGTAGAAATGTAAAAATAATGGAAAATGTGGGCTGCTTTATGAGGTAAAAGTGTTGGGATAGGCTTGGATAAGATAGAAATTGCATGTGTTTCATTACACGATCTTAAGGACTAAATAGTAAAAATGTCAAAGGTTAGGGGCAAAATAGTCATTTGGATCGGGGTAGAAATTAAACATGAAAAGTGTAATAGTGAATTAATGATATAATTTTATTATTGTAGACCCCGAGGAACAAATTCCAGAGGTCGATCGAGGTAAACGCAAGGTTTCGGAATAACCGAAACACAGCTTTGAAATGAATACCAGGTAAGTTCGGATAACTCGAAGTAAACCTATAACATGCATAATTGTATGTTTAGTGAATGCATGATAATTGCATTGTTGATGGCATGAAAATGCATGAATTGCATATTTAATAATGAATTGTTGGATAATGTCTCGGTTGAGGTTAGAAAGGGAATTCGATGGATAAACCATGATTTACATGAGACTTGAGATCCTGCATGTGTTGCAGAAAAGGATTTAGCCTGGACTGGTAATCCGAAGATCTCAAGTATAAAAAAGATCTAGCCTGGACTGGTGTTCCTTGAGTGATCGAGCCTCCCGAAGAATATGTGTGCATTGTGGATTTAGCCCGAACGGGTAATCCGATTAGGGTCTAAATTTAGCCTGGACTGGAAATTCAGATCCGAGCTCATTAAGGGTGTTTATTGCGTAAGGGATTTAGCCTAGACTAGTAATCCCGACATCACCTTATGAGTTTATATTGCGGGGGATTTAGCCAGGACTGGTAATCCCGCTATATGATGTGAGGTTCGCGGGAGTACATACTCAAAATGATCATTCGTATGAATTGACGATGATTGGATAATCCATCGAGATTTTCTAAAAACTCAATGGGACTATCACAAGGTATATGTCCAATTGACATGTAAAATGATGAGCTCATCTAAGATAAAAATGTTCATGGTATTTGTTATGTGACTAACTCATTGATTGAATGCATGTGATAGGGAAACCATTTTCATGTTCATTGGTTTCATTATCTATTATGGATGTATGCTAAACAATCGGTAAGTTTATTTTCCTATTATTCGAGCTTACTAAGCATGTAAATGCTTACCCCTTTCTTTTCCCTACTTTTCAGAGCTCAAGGACTCATAAGGATTGGAAGACAATTGGAGAGTCAACACACTATCAACTAGACAAGCTTTGGTATAAAGACATTTCTATTTTGTCCAATGGCATGTATAGGATTTTTGAACATTTTTTTGTATATGTCATTTGATTTGCCTAGTGAAGGCATGTAAAAATATGTTTATCTTTTTTTTGTATATGGCCATGGGAATTGGCTCATTTTAAAATAGGTTATGCTCTAAAAATCTATGCATGTTTATATTCATATGCGATGGCTTAGTTATAATTGGCAATGAGTTATAATAAAGAGCTAATCCTAATATGTCAAGTAGACATATAAATCATTAAATGTAAGATAAGAATTAACTTAGCATGTATGAAACCAATGACATGAGGTTCACATGCAATGAGGTTAATCAAAGTTTTATATTTACAAATTGATAATTTGGTCCAAATATGCACTATAGTAATTTAAAAGTGTAATTGGTTAGTAGACGGTGACCTAAGGCTTGGAAAATAGCCTAACAAGGTCCACATGGGTAGACACACGGGCGTGTGTCTAGGCCGTGTGTGACGCATGGGCTACTCCCATGGGTGTGTGCTATGACCGTGTGTCCTCTACACCTAAAATTTTAAGTCAGCATAGAGCATGGGTTAAGCACACAGGCGTGTGCCTTGGCCATGTTTGTTTAACAGAATGGTGAGGTTGAAGTCAGTGTAACACACGGGCTAAGCCCACGGGCATTTGTCTTTGCCGTGTTGCATACTGGAAAAAGGACACGGGCGTGTTCTAAGCCCCATGGGTGTGTTACACTTCAACTAAGGGGAAACTTCCTAAAGTGCCCCAATTCTATTGCACAATTTCGATTTTGTTTCGTAATACCCCGAGGAGTGTTTTTAGGCCTCGGAGGCCTGTATAAGAGACAAAGTGCACACGTTTGAAAAGTATTAAATAATGAGAGAAATTCAATAACCCGATTGAGTAAGTTTGTAAAGGTGAATTATCGGTAATGCCTAGAACCCTATCCAGGTGTCAGATACGGGCGAGGGGTGTTACATTTAATGGTATCAGAGCTACGGTTTAGTCAGTTCTAGGACTATCGTAGAGGATGTTAAAGTTTGCTATAAATGCCATATTTCAAATCTTGATAGTGTGACATCTTTTAAATAGTTTAAATTGTTTTGAATATAGTAAATGTCTTCCAATCGAGCACAAGATGAGTCTGAGGGAGCCGAGATCCATGCTCTAGTTTTCGTACAACGAGTTGTATCTAGTAGTAGTAGGAGACTTATGTCTGAAGGCCAGGAAGAGGCCCGAGCCACGTTCTTTGATATGATGGATGAATGGTTTGGGGATAATCTAAGGAATCGCCCCAACATACCACGATCGTCCCTACCCTCTAACCAACCTGATGAGGATGTGCCATGAAGTATGGCATCGATAAGAATCGGTAAGGCCCCTGTAGATAAGCTTAGAAAGTATGGGGCTCAGGAATTCAGAGCGAAAGTCGATGATGATGTTGAAAGAGCCAAGTTCTGGCTAAAAAATACTACACGGGTGTTAGTTGAATTGTCATGCACACCCGATGAGTGTGTAAAGTGTGTCGTGTCCCTCTTGAAGGATATTGCATACCACTGGTCGAAGACCGTATCCTCGGTAGTGTTGAAGGAAAATATTACTTGGGATTTCTTCCAAACAGAGTTTAGGAAGAAATTTATTAGCCAAGGGTTTTTAGACTCGAAGCGAAAGGAGTTCCTGGAACTCATACAAGGGAAGAAGATTGTAGCAGAATATGAGAGAGAGTTTGTACGGCTAAGTCAGTACGCAACTGAATAGGTCCAAATTGAATCAGAAATGTGTAAACGCTTTGAGGAGGGTCTGAATGAGGACATCAAATTGTTGATCTGAATTCTTGAAATACGGGAGTTCGCCGTATTGGCTGATCGGGCCAAGAAAGCCGATGAGCTTAATAACAAAAGAAAGCAAGCAAAGAGAGAGGCTCGAGTTGCAAGAAAACTATGAGCCAGCACGAACGCTCTACTTCATCAGTAGGATATTCGGGTAGAGTGAAGGGTCCTAGACGACGAAGTCAAAAGTCTTCCTCCCCGATGATGACTAGTGTGGGGAGTGTAGATGATCAAAAGCCGAAGTGTAAGAGCTGCAACGAATTTCACTTTGGGAAATGCCGAATAAAAAGTGGTGCGTGTTTCAGATGTGGCTCTCTTGACCACTTTCTCAGAGACTGCCCAGATCGAACGAAAAAAGAAGTGGAAGTAACCCTGAAGTCGAATGCTCCTATGGCACGCGGTAAACCTCCAAGATACCCTGGAAGTGCTAGTGGCAGTCGGGTTGCAGCTAAAGATACTACAAGACCAGAGGCTAGAGCCCCGGCAAGAATGTATGCCATACGTGCTCGAGAGGAAGCCTCCGCTCTTAACGTTATCACGAGTACTTTTTCCCTTTTTAATACGAGTATTATTACTTTAATTGACCTGGGGTCGACGCATTCTTACGTTTGCATGAGATTGGTGTCTAGTATGAATATACCCGTTGAACCTACAAAACTTGTTATTAAAGTTTCGAACCCATTAGGCAAATCGGTTCTAGTTGATAAAGTTTGTAAGAATTGTCCTTTGATGATTCAAGGTCATTGTTTTCCTGCTAACCTTATGTTGCTACCATTTGATGAATTTGATGTAATACTTGGTATGGATTGGTTAGCCCTTCATGATGTAACTGTGAATTGTGGTAGTAAGTATATTAAGTTAAAATGTCTGGATGGTGAGACTTTACAGGTCGATTCAAGAGAATTGGGTTCACCGCCGAATGTAATCACGAAAATGGTTGCCCAGAGGTACATGAGGAAAGGGTATGAAGCTTATCATGCATTTGTATTGAACTCTAAGGAAACAGACTTGAAGATCAAGTCTGTGCTAATAGTATATGAGTATTCAGATGTATTCCCGGAGGAATTACCAAGATTACCTCCAGAGAGAGAAATTGAGTTTGGTATTGAATTGGTGCTAGGGACAACTCCTATTTCTATCACTCCGTATAGAATGACACCAACCGAGCTAAAAGAGTTAAAAACATAGTTGCAAGAGTTAACGGATAAAGGATTCGCAAGGCCAAGTTTTTCACCTTGGGGTGCTTCCGTGTTGTTTGTAAAGAAGAAAGATGGTTCAATGAGATTATGTATTGATTATCGGCAACCGAGTAAGGTAACCATAAAAAATAAGTATCCTTTACCAAGGATTGGTGATTTATTCAATCAGTTGAGAGGACCCACTATGTTCTCTAAGATATACTTGAGGTCTGGCTACTATCAGTTGCGTGTCAAGGAATCGGATGTGCCAAAGACAGCTTTCAGGATGAGGTATAGTCATTACAAATTCCTTGTTTTACCGTTTGGGATAACGAATGCATCGGCCGTATTTATGGATCTAATGAATAGAATCTTTCAGCCATATTTGGATAAGTTTGTTGTTATGTTCATTAACGACATCTTGATTTATTTCAAAAATGAGACAGAACATACGAAGCACCTAAGAATTGTATTGCAGACTTTGTGAGAAAAACAATTGTATGCTAAGTTTAGCAAGAGTGAATTTTGGCTCCAAGAAGTTGGATTTTTGGGTCATATTGTTTCGGGTGAAGGCATCCAAGTTGATCCAAGTAAAATCTCTACTATTGTTGATTGGAAATCGCCTAAAAATGCAATTGAGGTTAGAAGCTTTTTGGGCTTAGCCGGTTACTACCGAAGGTTTGTAAAAGGATTTTCTATGATAGCGACTCCGATGACGAGGTTGCTACAGAAGGATGTTAAGTTTGAATGGACGGAAAAGTGTCAACAAAGTTTTGAGAAATTAAAGACATTGCTGACTGAAGCTCATGTTTTAGTGCTACCTGAACTGGGAAAGGAATTCGTGGTCTACAGTGATGCATCCTTAAATGGATTGGGTTGTGTGCTTATGCAAGATGACAAGGTGATAGCCTATGCTTCACGGCAATTGAAGCCTCACAAGAAGAATTATCCGACCCATGGCCTAGAGCTTGCTGCGATTGTTTTTGCCTTAAAGATTTGGAGACATTATTTATATGGTGAAACTTATCATATCTTTACGGACCAGAAGAGTCTGAAGTACTTGATGACTCAAAAAGAATTAAATTTGAGACAAAAGAGATGGTTAGAATTAATTAAGAATTATGATCTGATCATTGACTACCATCCGGGAAAGGCGAATGTGGTCGCCGACACTCTAAGCAGAAAATCCTTATTTGCTTTAAAAACCATGGATACTCGTTTGACATTTCTTGATGATGGTTCGGTCTTGGCAGAACAAGAGGCTAGGCCAACATTTCTACAGGAAATTCATGATTGTCAGTTTAATGATGGTGACTTGTAAGCAAAAAGGGCTCAATGTGAGTCATGGACTGAATTAGATTTCTGGATTAGTCCTGATGGGTGTTTGATGTTCAGAGAGAGAGTATGCGTACCTTAAGATGATAAACTTATCTGGAAAATATTGCAAGAAGAACATAGTAGCCATTTGTCTATTCATCCGGGAAGTACCAAAATGTACAACGATTTGAAGAAAATGTATGGGTGGAACAGCATGAAAAGAGATATTTCTGAGTTTGTGTCAAGATGCCTGGTATGTTAGCAAGTTAAAGCTGAACATCAAGTGCCTTCAGATTTGCTACAACCTGTGATGGTTCCCAAATGGAAGTGGGACAGAGTTACCATGGACTTCGTGACAAGAATTACCTTTGACTCTGAAATAGAAAAATGTCATATGTGTCGTAGTGGATAAGTTGACCAAGTCGACTCATTTTATTCCGGTAAGGACAGATTATTCCCTTGATAGACTGGTTGACTTATGCGTTTCTGAGATAGTAAGATTGTACAGAGTACCATTATCGATTATTTTAGACAGAGACCCAAGGTTCACTTCAAGATTCTTGGAAATGTAACGCCCTCACGCCCGTGACCGTCGCCGGAGTCGAGTATGAGGTGTTACTAAGCTTAATTTAACATTTTTAGAACTTTGAATTATTTGATTCTACATTCACAGCTTTCTAGCTACTAGCATCACAGTCACAAGAAAAATCATATCTCGAGTTACGAAACTTAAAATCAAGATCTGTAAATTTTCCTTGAATCTAGACTCATATACTTATCTACTAATTTGTTTCTAGAATTTTTGGTTGGGTCAATTAGTACAGTTTATTAGTTAAAGTTACCCCTGTTTCAGGACTTAACTGGACTGACCTCTGTTTACTACGAACCACATTTCTCTCTATAAAAAATTTATATGATTATGAAGTTTGTTTATACTAAAACTAGACTCAATAAGGATTATGAGGATATAAAATACACCACCTAATTATATCTGTACAATTTATGATGAATTTCTAAAGTTGGAACAGGGGATCCAGAAATTGTTCTGGGCCTGTTTCACTAAAATTCAAATATCTTCTAACATATAATTCCTTTACCTGTTTAGTTTGTTTTATATGAAACTAGACATAATTAGCTTCAATTTTATATTTAATCCATCACCAAATTCGATTTCTATGGTTTTTAGTAATTTTTTAAACTCACATCAGTGTTGCTGCAATATTCTGTTTATGGCAAATTTCATCCCTTTTTATGAGTTTTCATGCACTAAGTATCTTAATAACTTTCCATAACATCAAACATAATCTAAACTAACCATTTCCATAACTTATCATTATCAAACATTTTCTCAACCATTCCATCACCATATCATAAGATCATTTACACAAAATAGGTATATTGCTATACATGCCATACTTAAATTTACAAGCCATTTACCAAAAGTTCTTCGATATAGTGTGATTGAGCCTTCGACCTATCCCGACTCCTGAGCTGGCTTTTCCAAAACTACAATGAGTAAGAAGGAGGGAGTAAGCATAAATGCTTAGTAAGTTCATATGCAAATAATAAGTAACATAACAAAGCAATCATACCAACCAATATTAGCGTGGTATCACCAAAACATATATCACATTTCTAATCATTTTTCATCATCTTATTACCTTATCGTGGTTGTATCAATACTCAACCCGAGGGTTAAATACATACCTGTCCAAAATATCCATTTCACATCACTTACCAATACGTCTCTTTATATCTCGAGTTTTCCTCCATTTGAGTAGAACTTTACCCGTTGAAAACATCGGAATATAATTCGGATACATGGATAACTTGCACATAAGTGCCACATATGCAATCAAGCAATCATGTAACCCGCCCATAAACGAACTCAAACTCAACTCAACGAGCTCGGGCGTTCGCATCCATAAGTGAACTCGGACTCAACTCAACGAGCTCGGATGCCTAGTTACATCTCACGAACTCGGACTCAACTCAACGAGCTCGGACATTCGCATTCATAAGTGAACTCGGACTCAACTCAACGAGTTTGGATGCCCAACCATCCTAGTGACATGTCACTTGTATCCTAATCTATTCCTAAGGTTCAAACGGGATTTTCCTCGAATACATATCCTTGCCGTCTTCCGTAGAATGCCGAAATCAATACTCGGTAATAATTATATTTAGCAAGTAGCACATATGATTTGCATTTTGTTTGAAAATAACCACAAAGCATATATTTCATGATAAAAATCAGCATATCACATAATTGACATCAATGACTTAAAAATAACAATTATGCTACATTATTTACACATGAACTTACCTTGGTACCAAAATACAAAGATTTTACAATTTAGTCCACAATCTTTTCTTTTCCTCAATTGGGGTCGATTCCACGTCTTTCTTGATCTAAAATAACACATTTAGCTTATTTAATACTCACATTATCAAATTAATCCTTAATTCAAATTTTGGCAAAATTACAATTTTACCCCTAAACTTTTGCATATTTACACTTTTGCCCCTAGGCTCGGGATTAAACTTTATTCCTTATTCTTAGGTTTTATAACATGCTGATCACTTTTCCCTTCTATGGCAACATCAAATTCTCACTCTAACATGTACTTATGACTATTAGGTATTTTTACCAATTAAGCCCTTTTACTCGTTTTTGCTTAAAATCGAGTAGTATAAGTTGTCTAACATAATTTAAAACTTCATATTCTATCATAAAACATCAAAATACACAAATTTCACCTATGGGTATTTTTCCAAATATAAACCCTAGGTTAAATTATTGCTAACATAAGCTTTATCGAGTTACCGGGATCTCAAAAACGTAAAAATCATTAAAAACGGGGTTTAGAATCACTTACTATGAAGCTTGAAAGTTGAAGAAACCCTAGATATGGTGAGAGTGAATTTCAGCAGCAACTAAATGAGGAAGATGACTATTTTGTGTTATTTTTCCCATTTTATTTCATTAAATATCCAAATGACCAAAATGCCCTTAATACATTTCTTTGAAAATTTTCATGTACAAGCCCATTTTTGTCCAAAATTTTAGAAATTGGTCAAATTGCTATTTAAGACCTCCTAATTAATATTTCAAAGCAATTTCATACTAAAAACTTCTAGAATGCAAGTTTTGCAACTTTTTCGATTTAGTCCCTAACTTTAAATTAAACTCGTTATGCATAGAATTTCTTCACAAAATTTTCACACAATCATGCAATCATATCATAAACCTCAAAATAATTATAAAATAATTATTTCTATCTCGGATTTGTGGTCACGAAACCACTATTCCGATTAGGCCCTAATTCGGGATATTACAAAGCTACAGGAAGCCTTGGGGACAAAGTTGAGTTTTAGTACAGCTTTTCACCCTCAGACTAATGGTCAGTTTGAACGAACGATTAAGATTCATGAAGATATGTTGCGATGTTGCATCCTCAAATTTCAGGGTAGCTGGGAAAAATACTTGCCATTGGTAGAATTTGCCTACAACAATAGTTTCCAAACAAGTTTCAAAATGGCACCTTATGAGGCCTTGTATGGCAGGAAAATCAGAATTTGCCTACAACAATAGTTTCCAAACTCCATTATACTTGACAGAATTTAAGAAAAATCAGATTCATGGAGTGGATCTGATTAGGGAAACTGAAGAAAAAGTTAAAGTAATACAAGACTGTTTAAAAGCAGCATTAGATAGGCAAAAGTCTTATGCGATCTAAAAAGAAAAGAGATTGAATTCCAAGTTGGAGATAGAGTATTCTTGAAGGTGTCTCCATGGAAAATGGTGTTGAGATTTGGTCGGAAAGGTAAACTGAGTTCGCGATTTATCGGACCTTACGAGATCACAGAAAGGATTGGACCTTTAGCCTATCACTTGGCATTGCCACCCGAGTTGGAAAAGATTCACGACGTGTTCCATATATCCATGTTAAGACGATATCGATCAGACTCCTCTCATGTGATTTCACCAGAGGAGATTGAGATTAGACCAGACATGACTTACGGAGAGGAACCAGTCAAGATTTTCGCTCGAGAGGTTAAAGAGTTGAGAAATAAAAGTTTGACTTTAGTAAAGGTTCTATGGCACCAACATGGTGTGGAAGAAGCTACATGAGAACAAGAAGAGACCATGAGAAACCAATATCAGAACTTGTTTATTGGTAAGACTTTCGGGGACGAAATTCCCTAAGGGGGGAGAAATGTAACATCCCGAAATAGGGCCTAGTCGGGATAGTGGTCTCGGGACCACAAATCTAACACCAAAATATTTATTTTATGATTATTATGAGACCTAGAATATGAGATTATGCATGTGTTAAAGCTTCATCAAGAAATTCTTTAAGTAAGGTGTCCAATTGGAAATTAGGGACTAAATTGAATAAATTGCAAAACCTGGATTCTAGAAGTAATTTGTTTGACATTGCTTTAGATTATAAATTAGAAGGTATTAAAGAGAAATTTGCCCAATTTCTAAGTTTTGGACAAAAATAGGCTTGCATGGATGAAATTTCAAAGAAATGACTTAAGGGCATTTTGGTCATTTAGCATTTTAATGAAATAAAATGGGAAAAATAAGCCAAAATCAGCCATTCTTCTTCCTTGTACCAGCCAAAATTCTCAAGTTCTCCATAGCTAGGGTTTACAACATTTTCAAGCTCAATAGTAAGTGCTCCCAAGCCCCGTTTTTAATGTTCTTTGTATTTTTGAAATCCCTATAGCTTGATCTTTCCATTTCTACCCATATTTCATGCTAGGGTTCATGTTTAAAAATTTACCCATGCATGAGTTGCTTGTATTTTGGTGGATTATGGAGGGGTATGAAAGTTGAAGGTGTGTTAAACATCTTTTCTTAGGTGATTTTCATGAAAAACCCCGAAAGGGACCTTTTTGCAAAAGTTGTTAAATATGTGGTAGAGATGTGAAAATAATGGAAAATGTGGGCTGCCATATAAGGGGAAAGTGCTGGGATAGGCTTGGATAAGATAGAAATTGCATGTGTTTCATTACACGAGCTTAAAGACTAAATAGTAAAAATGTCAAAGGTTAGGGGCAAAAAGATCATTTGGACCGGGGGCAGAAATTAAACTTGAAAAGTGTAATATAGTGAATTAGTGATATAATTTTGTTGTTATAGACCCCGAGGAACAAATTTCGGAGGTCGATCGAGGTAAACATGAGGTTTGAAAACAACCAAAACACAGCTTCGAAACGAATACCAGGTAAGTTCGGATAACTCGAAGTAAACCTAAAACATGCAGAATTGTATGTTTTGTGAATGCATGATAATTGCATTGTTGATGGCATGAAAATGCATGAATTGCATCTCTAATAATGAATTGTTGTATAATGTCTCAGTTAAGGTTGGAAAGGGAATTCGATGGATAAACCATGATTTACATGAGACTTGAGATCCTGCATGTGTTGCAGAAAAGGATTTAGCCTGGACTGGTAATCCGAAGATCTCAAGTATAAAAAGGATCTAGCCTGGACTGGTGTTCCTTGAGTGATCGAGCCTCCCGAAGAATATGTGTGCATTGTTGATTTAGCCTGGACGAGTAATCTGATTAGGGTCTGAATTTAGCCTGGACTGGTAATTTAGATCCGAGCTCATTAAGGGTGTTTGTCGCGTAAGGGATTTAGCCTGGATTGGTAATCTCAACATCACCTTATAAGTTTATATTGCGGGGGATTTAGCCAGGACTGGTAATCCCGCCGTATGATGTGAGGTTCGTGGGAGTACATACTCAAAATTATCATTCGTATGAATTGACAATGATTGGATAATCTATTGAGATTTTATAGAAACTCAACAAGACTATCACAAGGTATATGTACAATTGACATGTAAAATGATGAGCTCATCTAAGATAAAAATGTTCACGGTATTTGTTATGTGACTAACTCATTGATAGAGTGCATGTGATGGGGAAACCATTTTCATGTTCATTGGTTCCATTATCTATTATGGATGTATGCTAAACAATCGGTAAGTTTATTTTCCAGTTATTCGGGCTTACTAAGCATGTAAATGCTTACCCCTCTCTTTTCCCTGCTTTTTAGAGCTCAAGGACTCATAAGGATTGGAAGACAATTGGAGAGTGAACACACTATCAACTAGACAAGCTTTGGTATAAAGACATTTCTATTTTGTCCAATGGCATATATAGGATTTTTGAGTATTTTGTTATATATGTCATTTGATTTGCCTAGTGAAGGCATGTAAAAATATGTTTATCTTTTTTTTGTATATGGCCATGGGAATTGGCTCATTTTGAAGTAGGCTATGCCCTACAAATCTATGCATGTTTATATTCATATTCGGTGGCTTAGTTATAATTGGTAATGAGTTATAATAACGAGCCAATCCTAATATGTCAAGTAGACATATAAATCATTAAATGTAAGATAAGAATTAACTTAGCATGTATGAAACCAATGGCATGAGGTTCACATACAATGAGGTTAATTAAAGTTTCATATTTACAAATGGATAATTTGGTCCAAATATACACTATAGTAATTTATAAGTGTAATTAGCTAGTAGAGGGTAAATTAAGGATTAGAAAATAGCCTAACAAGGTCCACATGGGTAGACACACGGGCGTGTGTCTAGGTCGTGTGTGACACACGGGCTACTCCCATGGGTGTGTTATGACCGTGTGTCCCCTGCACCTGAAATTTTAAGTCAGCATAGAGCATGGGCTATGCACACGGGCGTGTGCCTTGGGCATCTTTATTTAACAGAATGGTGAGGTTGAAGTCAGTGTAGCACATGGGCTAAGCCCACGGGCGTGTGCCTTGGCCGTGTTGCATACTGGAAAAAGGACACGGGCGTGTTCTAAGCCCCACGAGCATGTTACACTTCAACGAAGGGGAAATTTTTTAAAGTGCCCCAAATTTCAGTTTTGTTCCGTACTACCCCTAAGAGTGTTTTTAGGCCTCGGAGGCCCGTATAAGAGACAAAGTGCACATGTTTGAAAAGTATTAAATCACTAACGAAATTCAATAACCCGATTAAGTAATTTTGTAAAGGTGAATTATCGGTAACGCCTCGAACCCTATCTCGACGTCGGATACAGGCGGGGGGTGTTACACCCCTCGGCTGATACCACATGTCCTAGAAAACTAGCCTCCCTTAGCCAAAATTCACACTTACTAAATTTGGCATGCAGCTGCTTCTCCCTCAATGTGTGCAACACAATCCTTAAGTGTGCATCATGCTCATCCTCATCTTTTGGGTACACCAAAATGTCATCTATAAAGACTACCACGAACCGATCCAAGTAGGGCTGGAAAACCCGATTCATGAGATCCATGAAAGCAGCAGGTCTGTTCGTCAGCCTGAATGGCATCACCAAGAACTCGTAGTACCCATAACAAGTTTTGAAAGTTGTCTTATGAACATCCGCCTTCTTAACCCTTAATTGGTGATACCCCGAATGCAGATCAATCTTCAAGAAAATAGAAGCTCCCCTAAATTGATCAAAAAGATCATCGATTCTCGGTGGAGGATACTTGTTTTTAATAGTTAACTTGTTTAACTATCGATAGTCGATGCACATTCGCAAGGTTCCATCCTTCTTCTTCACGAATAACACCGATGCTCCCCACGGAGACACACTCGGTCGAATGAATCCTGGATCCAACAATTCCTAAACCTGCGACTTAAGTTCTACCAACTCCTTTGGTGCCATTCGATAAGGAGCGATAGACACTAGAGCCGTACCAGGTAACAACTCGATTCCAAATTCTACTTCCCTCTTGGGTGGCAACCCAGGCAGCTCCTCGGGAAAGACATCTGAAAATTCCCTAACTATTCTCAACTCCTTAATAGCAAGGCTCTTGGCCTTCGTCTTACCAATATAAGCCAAATAGGCTTCGCATCCCTTTCGTCCTAACTTCTCAGGCTTCAACACTGAAATCACATTCGACAGGTAATTCCGGCGTTCACCAATCACCACTACCTCCTTATCGTCTGCCGTTCTTAACACCATTCATTTTACAGCCCAATCCAAGGTAGCTCGGTGCTTCACCAGCCAATCTATACCTAAGATTAAGTCAAATTCACTAAACGGTAGCTCCATCAAATCCGCTGAAAAGGTAACCCCTTAGACTACTAAGGGTACCTCCCTAAACTCACTCCCACTGACTGACCTAACAGACTTATCACAGTCATTTCATTTGCAGTAATTTCAAACATATCACCCAAAGGTTCAGTCTTAATGTATAGAACATATGAATGCGTCGATCCAGTATCAATCAATTCTGTGTAAGGTAACTCATATATAAAGAACATACCCGTTATCATATCTGGGGCATCCCTGTCTTCTCGCTGACAAGCAGCATAGACCAAAGCTGGCTGCCTCGCCTCAGCATGGCCTGGCCACGACCTCCTGGCGGCAGCTGACCACCCCTTGGTGGCGGAGCACCACCTTGACCCATGATTGGCACCTGAGCTGGCAATTTAGGTTAATTCTTGATCCTATACTCCAAGGATCCACACGCTAGACAAGCACTCGTCTTCTTCCAACACTTGCCTATATGACCTTTCCCACAAATAGTACAAGGTAGCACTCCTGGATTAACAGCAGGGGGCCCTGTTTTAACTGGCCCATCATTTCTGGCCCTAGCCCTAGGCCTCTATCCAACACCTGGAGTCTCAGCCTCCCTCTTATTCTTACCCTTTTCTTTGTTTCGATTTAAGTGCTCAGCGCACTTTACATCCTACGCTATCTTTGCTTTCTCCACAACTTTGAGAAAACTTACTCCCTTTGTGGAACAATCAATACCATAAGGCTATCTCTAATTCAATCCTCAAACCAAACGCAATGCTCATATTCTGTTGTCACCATTACTCTTGCATACCTACTAAGGCGTAGAAACTCTGCTTCATACTCCGCCACCGACTTGTTTCCTTGAGTCAAGTTCAGGAACTCCTTCCTTCTAGCATCCACATAGCTTGCACCCACATCCTTCCCTTGGAATGCAGCTTTGAAAAACTCCCAAGTGACCTGCTCTAGTTGGGTGCCCTCTTTCACCATCAACCACCACTAGTAGGATTCTTCCTTAAGCAGTGACACTGCCCCTTTCAGCTTTTGTTCAGGTGAGTAGTCCAAGTCCTCCATTATCCTTTCAGTGGCCTCCAACCAATATTCCACCACATTAGGAGCCACGCCAGCCACGCCCTTAAAGATCTCAGCCCCATTCGAACAAAATCGCTTTGGAATGGACCCCCGATTTCCAGTGCCACTATTGGGCCCTGCGACCTTTTCCAAAATCCTTAGTGTTGCCTGTGACAATGCATCTTCTCCCGCAGCTCGATCATACTGTCCATTCCCAGCCACAAGTGAGGCCGGAGCCTCTTCTACTCAAACATCAGGTATATGGCACGATGCCGATGATTCAGCCCTAACATTTCCACGGCCTCAGCCACGGCCTCTTGCACCACTTCTAGCACTCATCATCGATTCACGTATTATCTAGACTAGAAATTTTTATGAAGTTTTCGTTAGTTTCAATAATTAAACTGATGTTTTATGAAAGTATTTAAAGAGAAGATTGTTTTCGAAAATCTTCTACAGTTTCAAGATCGTATGGGCTTTAGTTCCATTCTAACAAAATCATCTAAATTAGCCTTCTATCTACCTATTGTATAACAATTTAAACAAGCTTAAGAACAGAAGAACTTACTCGGTTTGACGTCGGGGCTCGGTGTGCCGCATAACAAGATTTCCCTTTTTCCAAAACATTGTGACCCAAAATATATATATTTTAAAATAGAAACAGAAACTGAATAATAATAAGGTCCACCTCACGGCCTGAGTTTTGTAACCTAGGCTCTGATACCACTAAATGTAACACCCCGAACCCGGCCCAGACATTATGGTCAAATCTGGCGCATCACATTGAAGTGTTTTAGCGAAACCCTTGTTTTCATTGAAAACCCTTCCTTAAGATATGAAACCTTAGTTAACTTATGAAAACACTCTTTTCAATTGCAAAAGCTTTGTTTAAAACATTTGATTTAAAAAAGTTTATCAATTAAAAGTTTGGTTGCGGAAACATAGTATATAAAAACTATGGTTTAGAAAATCCCTATTCAGCTTCTCGCAATTACAATGCATAAGAATAATAATCCAAATAATAACAAAAAAGGGAGGCCTTATTACAATCCAGTCTAAAATCACTTAATAAATCAGGAACTAAATGCTTTTAAAACAACCAAGTCCAAGTTGTCTTGCTAGCTGGCCACCCAGAGTCTCTCTAGACCTCGAACCTCCTATGGAGCATTACCTTAGAAAAATAAAAGAGGGGTTGAGTTTTCGCAAACTTAGTGTGTACACCCTCGTCAAGCAGCAAGCATTCATCAATCATCATAAAATCACACATGCAATGCAGTGCAATGCAACCCACCCCAATAATCCATCCGCTACACTTCAGCTCCATCCCCCGGTACACTTCATGTGGGGAAATAAACATCGACCCACCCAACTGATACACTTCAGTGGTAGCCCAATTGCGAAACTACCTTCATTACAGCAAGCTGCTAATCATATTATGGGCTTAAAAAGCCTTCGATGGATCCACAGTCGTCAAGCAAACATGCGATCCTCATATACTTTCTCCGTTCGAAAATTCCCAACCCATATGCAACCTAAGAGAATATCATATGTATGCATGTCGCATCCATAAAACTTACATTCAACGCCTAAGGGTATTTTGGTCTTTTTTGCCCTTAGGGGCATTTTAATAATTTTCCCTTTCTTTACCGTTTTCACTTACCTTGGCCCGTTAACAAATCTCGTGAGCTAAGATGAACGAATATTATGCACTAGGAAGGATTCCAGAGAAGAGGAGCTGAGTCATTAAGACCGCCTAAGTACCAAGCTCTCCCTAGATCCAATCCTAGACATGCATATACCCGTTGCCACACCTTAACCCTTTGACTTGTCCACGGTCGCAATTAATCATTTAAGTTTTATGTAGTCATCATTTACTAGGCCCAAAACCCTTTTACAAAGCCCAGTCAAATTCAGATACCTGTATATGGCCCACTAGGCCCAATCATATTCATATGGCCCATTAGGCCCAAATCACCTATATATTGCCCATCAGGCCCAAATTACATTTATATGGCCCATTAAGCCCAAATAACATTTATATACATGCTCACACACGAATTTTCCATCACATAGCATCATATGTCAATTTTACCTATTTTGGGCCCAACAGCCCATCAGGCCCATTAAGCTTATTCTGTCCCAGTTGGCCACATCACAACCCAAGTTCATGGAATCGCCCATGGCCCTCAGACAACCTATCGGTTTCCTCCTCATGAGTGTTTGCGCAAGCACAAGACTACCGTAGCCCATCTTTCTACTTTTTGGCATTTTGGTTTTTCGGCATTTCGGCTTTTGCCGTTCTGCTTGTGTGTGCAGTGTATGTATACACCTGGTAATAGAGCGTGTTGTGATTTCCCTTAGTCATAAACCTATAAACAATATTGCCTTTCAATTAATCGTATGCTTAATACATATCTTACCCAAAACCAAAACCTCACCTTAACCTTACCTTGAACACCAATCCCTAATAGCTTTTCCTTGATAACTTACTCTCTAGATCTGTATTAATTTTACTCATTAAAACCAAATACTAGGGGACTCGCATCCAACATAATTCACCCTCTTATCTCACTTTAGGACCATTCGGCCAGCCTTAGCCAACAAGAGAGGAATACTTACCAAAACCGCAAAACACCTTAGGAGCAATTTCGGCAGAGAGCTAAGATCCAAGATTCGATACTAATTCCCTACCACAGTTGATTAGAAAGAGTGAGAAAAGAACAACGTAATAGATTCTTACCAAAACCGATTGAGAGAACAACACTTACACTAGATTTGACCGAAGTAGAAGGAGTAGTAATTACACCAAGAGTAGTCGGCCAAAGAGTATTCGGCTTTTGGAAGATTCGGCTTTCAAACTAATATGGTGAATAAGGTTTATTTGGCACAAATTAAAGAAGAAGAGTAGCAAAAGGAGTCGGCTAACCCAAAGGGTAAATCAAAAAAGATCTAAGGAGAGAAAGAATGGCAAAAGAATCAATTAGCAAAGATGGAAAAGCCAATCGACACTAAAGAAAAAAAATGAAAAATTTGGCA
Organism: Gossypium longicalyx; assembly: GCA_025698465.1. NCBI lineage: Eukaryota > Viridiplantae > Streptophyta > Magnoliopsida > Malvales > Malvaceae > Gossypium > Gossypium longicalyx. The sequence goes on from CM046996.1 coordinate 36,019,587, forward strand.
TTCTCCTAGGATCCCAAACTCGGCACATATTTATAGCCTCTAGCCAAATTGCCTGACCCTCAATTCCCAATTCAGCTCCATCACTTCCCCCTTCTCATCTCCTTGTTTTTCTCTCTGATAACTCTCCAATCTATTTCCTAAATTTTCTCTTCGAACACTCCCCTTAGAGTCCATCTTCACGCGGCTTCCAACCTTCTAGAGGGCCAAAATTAAATTCCTAAAAATACTAAGCTAGGATTCGAACCTCGGATCTCCTTGCTAACCACTAACACCACCTCTCTACACCTTAAGTGGCGTCACTAAGCCACTTCACCACAAGGCTTTTTGATGCCATTTTCCCCTATTTTTATGTAAAAGCCCAACTACTCCCAACCCTGGTTCTTTTAATAATTAAATTAAAATTCCTCCACCACAAAACTTGAACCCGAAACTTCTCCAACATACCTAGACACTCTAAATTCCTTAAACCCTTATAGCCAACAAGTCATTTGTCATTTTCATGCTCACTTAAAAAAAATTTATGAGACCCAAAGCCCAAAGCCCAATTCATCTAGGCCCAAAATTCGGGGCGTTACAAAAAGTGTTGTCGCAATCGGATGTACTTCCACCTGTACCTTTTTCCACAATGATTCTAGAGGAATGAAAATGATAAACAGCATCAACAGTTTTTGGATACACTGAAACAACTATAGATCAACATTCTTTAGTGGACGCTCTAGTTCAAATTCTGAGTAGTGGGAAATTTATGAAAGACTTCTTGTCCAAGAAGAAAAAACTCACTAATATTGAAACTATTGCACTCACAAAAGGCTGTAGTGCTGTTTTGACAAACAAGTTACCCCTAAATTGAAAGATCCTGGAAGCTTTACCATTCCATGTTCAATTGGAAACCATTATTTGGGCAAGGCTTTATGTGATTTGGGAGCTAGCATCAACGTCATGCCATTATCTACTTTTAGAAAATTGGGAATTAGTCACATGAAATATAATGCAGTGATAGTGTAACTGGTAGATAGATCTTTAGCTCAACTTGAAGGGCAAATCAAAGATGTTTTAGTTCATGTGGTTAAATTCATTTTATCGGTTGATTTTATCATACTTGATTGCGAGACAGATAAGGAGGTTCCCATAATCTTGGGACGACCATTTTTTGCCACCAGCCAAACTCTCATTGAAGTTTATAAAGGAGAACTAACCATGCGACTTAACAATGAGTAAGTTACCTTCAATGTTTTCGAGTTTGTTCATCATAAGGATAAAGCAACATGCCTGACTGTCGATGTGATAGATGATTTAATTGAGGAAGAATTCAACAACCAAAGCACAACCCTTGCTTAAGAAATTACAGTAACATCTAAGGCAGAATCCTTAGACAATTGAGGTAGTAATGTTGAAATCAAGCACAGATGACAAATTGAATCCTTAGACTTAACCAACAGAACAAATCCAATTTTCAAACCATCAATTGAAGAAGCTCTTACTTTAGAATTGAAACCACTACCTCCTCATCTCAAATACATTTTTCTGGGTGATCACAATACTCTTATAGTTATTGTCTCCGCAACACTAGATGAAACACAAGAAAGAAAATGAACTCACATTCTCAAGCAACACAAACGAGATAGTGCCTGGAATATTGTGGATATTCAAGGTATTAGTCCTTATTTTTGCATGCACAAAATCAAGTTAGAAGATGAAGGCAAAGCAATTGGTTGAACCACAATGAAAGTTAAACGAGAAGATGAAAGAAGTTATCAAGAAAGAAATCATAAAATGGCTGGATGTAGGAATTATTTCCCCGATTTTTGATAGCAAGTGGGTGAGTCCAGTGTAATACGTCCCTAAAAAGAGTGGCATCACAGTAGTTCGCAATGATAAGAATGAATTAATACCCACACACATCCCCACATGATGGCGAGTTTGTATGGATTATCACTGTAACACCCCAAACCCGGCCCAGACGTTATGGACGAATCTGGCGCATCACATTGAAGTGTTTTTACGAAAACCTTGTTTTCATTGAAAACCCTTCCTTAAGATATGAAACCTTAGTTAACTTATGAAAACACTCTTTTCAGTTGCTAAAACTTTGTTTAAAACATTTGATTTAAGAAAGTTTATCAATTAAAAGTTTGGTTGCGGAAATGCAGTGAATAAAAACTATGGTTTAGAAAATCCTTGTTCAACTTCTAACAATTACAATTCATAAGAATAATACTCCAAATAATAACAAAAGGGGAGGCCTTATTACAATCCAGTCTAAAATCACTTAATAAATCAGGAACTAAATACTTTTAAAACAACCAAGTCCAAATTGTCTTGCTAGTAGGCCACCCAGAGTCCCTCCAGACCTCGAACCTCCTATTGAGCATTACCTGAGAAAAATAAAAGAGGGGGGTGAGTTTTCACAAACTCAGTGTGTACACCCTCGTCGAGCAGCAAGCATTCGTCAATCATCATAAAATCACACATGCAATGCAGTGCAATGCAACCCACTTAAATAATCCATCTGCTACACTTCAGCTCCATCCCCCGGTACACTTCATGTGGGGATATAAACATCGACCCACCCAACCGATACACTTCAATGGTAGCCCGGTTGCAGAACTACCATCATTGCAGCAAGCTGCTAATCATATTATGGGCTTAAAAAGCCTTCGGTGGATCCACGGTCGTCAAGCAACCATGCGATCTTCATATACTTCCTCCGTTCGAAAATTCCCAACCCATTTGCAACCTAAGCAGAATATCATATGTATGCATGTCACATCCATAAAACTTACATTCAATGCCTAGGGGTATTTTGGTCATTTTTGCCCTTAGGGGCATTTCAATAATTTTCCCTTTCTTTACGGTTTTCACTTACCTTGGCCCGTTAACAAATCTCGTGAGCTAAGATGAACGAATTTTATGCACCAGGTAGGATTCCAGAGAAGAGGAGGTGAGTCATTAATATCGCTTAAGTACCAAGCTCTCCCTAGATCCAATCCTAGACATGCATATACCCGTTGCCACACCTTAACCCTATGACTTGTCCACGGTCGCAATTAATTAATTAAGTTTTATGTTGTCATCATATAATAGGCCTAAAACCCCTTACAAAGCCTAGTCAAATTCACATACCAGCATATGGCCCACTAGGCCCAATCACATTCATATGGCCCATTAGGCCCAAATCACCTGTATATGGCCGATTAGGCCCAAATCACGTTTATATGGCCCATTAGGCCCAAATCACATTATACACATGCTCACATATGAATTTTTATCACATAGCATCAATTATCAATTTTTGCCTATTATAGGCCCAATAGTCCGTTTGGCCCAATAAGCCTATTTTGGCACGGTTGGCCAAATCACAGCCCAAGTCCATGGAATCGGCCATGGGACCTCAGAAAACCTATCAATTTCCCCCTTACGAGTGTTCGCGCACTCGTAAGTCTGCCGTAGCCAAACTTTCGACTTTTCGGCATTTTGGCTTTTGCCGATCTGCTTGTGTGTGCAGTGTATGTACACACCTGGTAAGCGAGGGTGCTGCGATTCCCTTAGTCACCAACCTAAAAACGATATCACCCTTCAATTAATCGTATGCTTAATACATATTTTACCCAAAATCGAAACCTCACCTTAACCTTACCTTGAACACCAAGCCCTAATAGCTTTTCCTTGATCACGTACTCCCTGGATCTGCATTAATCTTACTCATTAAAACCAAATACTAAGGGACTCACATCCAACATCATTCATCCCCTAATCTCACTTAGGACATTTCGGCCAACCTTAGCCAATAAGAGAGGAATACTTACCAAAACAGCAAAACACCTTAAGAGCAATTTCGGCAGAGAACTAAGATCCGAGATCCGATACTAATTCCCTACCACAGTTAATTAAAAAGAGTGAGGAAAGAACAACGTAATAGATTCTTAGCAAAATCGATTGGGGGAGCAACACTTACACTAGATTTGACCGAAGTAGAAGGAGTAGTAATTGCACTAAGGGTATTCGGCAAAAGAGTATTCGCCCCTTGGGAGATTCGGCTTTCAAGCTTAGTATGGTGAATAAGGTTTATTTGGCACAGATTAAACAAGAAGAGTAGAATATGAATAGAAAATTGGCACAAGAAAAGAAAGAAAGAAGCAAAGGTTTTTGACTTTTTGGATCTTGAAGAGAAAAGGGTTTCCGATAACAAAGTGAGAGAGATTTCGGCATTAGCCTAGCAACCTTTCATTCGACACCTATTTATAGCCCCTGTGGCCAAATTTCCTGACCTTAATTCCCCATTCGGCTCCATCACTTCCCCCTTCTAATCTCCTCATTTTTCTCCCTGATAACCCCTTGATCCCTTTCTTAAATTTCTCTTCTGAACACTCCCCTTGGAGTCCATCTTCACGCCACTTCCAATCTTCTAGAAGGCCAAAATTAAACTTCTAAAAATACTAAGCTAGGATTCGAACCTTGAACTCCTTGCTAGCCACTAACGACACCTCCCTACACTCTAAGTGGCGTCACTTAACCACTCCTCCACAAGGCCTTTTGATGCCATTTTCCCCTATCTTTACTTAAAAGCCCAACTACTTGCCAACAAGGTCCTTTTAATTATTAATGCATAATTTTCTTTTACCCTAAGTTCGAACTTAAACCTTAGTCAAGACCTACTATTACCTACTTAACCAAAAATACCTAGCACATCTTTTTATCAGAACCGAGAAAAAGAAAATTTGGGATTTCGGGATTTTTGAGCGTTACAACTCTACCCCCTAACAGAAATTTTGTCCTCGAAATTTTACTTGATTCAAACGGTTGAGGATATTGGCGTCGCATCGCTTCCTCAGGATCCCAAGTAGCCTCTTCAGCCTTGTAATTATGCCAAAGTAGTTTGTCCAATGGAACGGACTTTCTTCTCAGTATTTTGACATCTTGACCAATTATTTATATGGGCTCTTCCTCGAAAGTTAGGTCTGGCCTGACCTCGATTTCCTCAATCGCCACAACATGTGAAGGATCCGAGCAATACCACCTTACCATGGAAACATTAAACACGTCGTGTACTTGGCTTAGTTCAAGAGGTAACTGTAGCTGGTAAGCGACTGGCCCAATCCGCCGTACAACCCGGTATGGCCCAATGAACCTTGGGCTCAGCTTTCTCTTCCATCCAAACCTTAATACCTTCTTCCACGGGGAGACCTTAAGAAAAACTAATTCTCCCACTGCATACTCTATTTCTCGAAGCTTAAGGTTAGCATATGAATTTTGCCTATCCAAGGCCTCCTTCAACCGATCCCGAATCAATTTTACCTTATCCTTTGTATCGGCTACTAACTCAGGGCCCAAAACTCTTCGTTCGCACAACTCCGTCCAACATGTTGGAGTTTGACACCTTCGCCCATATAGTGCTTCATACGGAGCCATCCCAATGCTTGCTTGATAGCTATTATTGTATGCGAATTCGGCTAATGGCAAAAAGTCCTCCCAGCTACCTCGAAACTCAATCACACATCCACTCAACATATCTTCCAATACTTGGAACACCCTTTCCGACTGTCCATCAGTTTGAGGGTGGAATGCCGTACTGAAGTTCAACCTAGTACCCAGCGCCTTATGCAACTTCTTCCAAAATCGTGAAGTGAAACGTGGGTCCCTATCAGATATTATGGATACCAGCACTCTATGTAATCTTACAATCTCTGCCACATACAGCTTAGCCAACTTTTGTAATGAGTATTCTGTGCGAACTAGTACGGAATGGGCAGACTTGGTTAACCGATCCACTATAACCCATATCGAGTCTTTCTTAGTAGGCGTCAAGGGTAGCCCACTAACAAAGTCCATAGTAATCCTTTCCCACTTCCAGAGTAGAATCCTCACTGGCTGAAGCAATCTTGAAGGCCATTGATGTTCCTCTTTCGCCTTTTGGCAAACCAAACATTTACTTACGAACTCCATAACCTCGCGCTTAAGTCCAGGCCACCAATAAAGCTCACATAAATTTTGATACATCTTGTTTCCACCAGGATGCATAGCATAGAGACTGCTATGTGTTTCCCGCAGAATAGACTGCCTTAGCTCATCGTCCTTTGGTATACACATCCTTCCACGGAAACATAATACTTCTTCACTATTTATCCCAAAGTCTGATGTCTCCCTACTCTCCACTTGTCTAAAACGAGCACCTAAGGCCTCATCAACTAGTTGCTTACTCCTTATCTACTCGACCCACACCGGCTTTACCTGAAGCTCAGCTAACAAGTAACCACCATCCAACAAGCTTAAACGGGCGAGCATAGTCCTCAAGTCTGACTTAGCCCTACAACTCAATGTGTCGGCTACAACATTCTCTTTCCCAGGGCGGTATTCATTCGTACAATTGTAATCCTTCAATAATTCAACCCACCTACGTTGCCTAAGGTTAAGCTTTTTTCAGGTAAAGAGGTATTTTTTAGTGCGAAAACCACCGCAGCTAACTCTAAATCATGGGTTGGGTAAATTCACCTCGTGAGTCTTAAGTTGTCGTGACACATACGCAACCACCTTTCCTTCTTACATCAATACACATCCCAAGCCCACATGCGACGCGTCACTATAAACCGTAAACTCCTTTCCAGGCACTAGCTGAATCAACACAAGGGCCTCAGTTAAAACTTTCTTAAGTTTTCCAAAACTCTCTTGCTACTTGTCCGTCCAAACAAATGGTACCCCATCCTCAACAACTTAGTTAAGGGTCCAGCAATTACTGAAATGCTTTCAACAAACCGCCTATAGTATCCTGCCAAGCCTAGAAAACTTCAGATTTTCAATACTGACTTGGGTGTTTTCCAATCTAACACCGCTTCAATTTTTTGGGGATCCACCTTAATCCCCTCGGCTGACACCACATGTCCTAGAAAAGTAACCTCCCTTAGCCAGAATTCATACTAATTGAATTTGGCATATAGTTGCTTCTCCTTCAAAATCTGCAACACAATCCTTAAGTGTGCGTCATACTCATCCTCATCTCTTGAGTACACCAAAATGTCATCTATAAAAACTACCACGAACCGGTCCAGGTAGGGTTGGAAAACCCTATTCATGAGATTCATGAAAGTGGCAGGTGCATTCGTCAGCCCGAATGGCATCACCAAGAACTCGTAATGCCCATAATGAGTTATGAAAGCTGTCTTGTGAACATCAGCCTCCTTAACCCTTAATTGGTGATATCCCGAACGTAGGTCAATCTTCGAGAAAATAGAAACTCCACTAAACTAATCAAAAAGATAATCGATTCTCGGTAGAGGGTACATATTTTTAACAGTTAACTTGTTCTACTATCGATAGTCGATGCACATTCACAAGGTTCCTTCCTTCTTCTCCACGAATAACACCGGTGCTCCCCATGGAGACACACTTGGTCGTATGAATCCTCAATCCAACAATTCCTGAATCTGTGCCTTAAGTTCCACCAACTCCTTTGGTGCCATCTGATAAGGAGCGATAGACACCGGAGCCATCCCAGGTAACAACTCAATTCCAAATTCTACTTCCCTGCTAGGTGGCAACCCAGGCAGCTCCTGGGGAAAGACATCCAAAAATTCCCTAACTCTTCTTAACTCCCTAACAGCAAGGCTTTTAGCCTCCGTATTACTAATATAAGGCAAATAGGTTTCGCATCCCTTTTGTACTAACTTCTCAGCCTTCAACGCTGAAATCACATTCGACAAGTAATTTTAGCATTCACCAATCACCACCATTTCTTTATCCTCTGCCGTTCTTAACACCATTCGCTTTGTAACACAATCCAAGGTGGCTCGGTGCTTTACCAGCCAATCCATACCTAAGAATAAGTCAAATTTGCTAAAAGGTAGTTCCATCAAATCTGCTGAAAAGGTAACTCTTGGACTACTAAGGGTACCTCTCTAAACAACTTATTCACTCCTACTGACTGACCTAACAGACTTATCACAGTTATCTCATTCGCAATAATGTCAAACATATCACCCAAAGATTCAGTCCTATTGCACATCACATATGAATGTATCGATCCAATATCAATCAATGCTACGTAAGGTAACTCATATATAAAAAACATACTTGTTATCACATCTGGGGCATCCCCATCTTCTCGGTGACAAGCAGCATAGACCAAAGCTGGCTGCCTCGCCTCAGCATGGCCTACATTTTCGCCTAGTGCTCCACCTCTGCATCCATTACCGTTACCGCCCCTAGCCTGCCCATGACCCCTTGGCTGCAGCTGACCACCCCTTGATGGTAGAGCACCACCTCGACCCATGATCGATACCTGAGCTGGCAGTTTAGGGTAATTGTTGATCCTATGTTTCAAGGATCCACACGCTAGACAAGCACCCGTCCTCTTCCAACACTCGCCTACGTGACCTTTCCCACAAACAGCAAAAGGTGGTACCCCAAGATTAACAGCACGGCGCCCTGCTTTAACTAGCCTATTGTTTCTGGCCCTAGCCCTAGGCCTCTGTCCAACACCCAGAGTCTCAGCCTCCCTCTTATTCTTACCCCTTTCTTTTTCTCGATTTAGGTGCTCTGTGCGCTTTACCTCCTCCGCTATCTTTGCCTTCTCCACCAACTCTGAGAAAACCCACTCCCTTTGTGGAGCTATTAATACCCTGAGGCCATCTCTAAGTCCATCCTCAAAGGTAACGCAACGCTCATATTCCATTGCCACAATTACTCTTGCATACCTACTAAGGCATAGAAACTCTGCTTCATACTCCGCCATCGATTTGTTTCCATAGGTCAAGTTCAAGAACTCCTTTCTTCTAGCATCCACACAGCTTGAACCCATATACTTCCCATGGAATGCAGCTTTGAAAAACTCCCAAGTGACCCGCTCCAGTTGGGTGCCCTCTTTCACCGTCAACCACAACTAGTAGGCCTTTTCCCTAAGCAGTGACACTGCCCCTTTCAGCTTTTGTTCAGGTGAGCAGTCTAAGTCCTCCATTATCCTTTCAGTGGCCTCCAACCAATATTTTGCCACGTTAGGATCCACGCCAGCCATGCCCTTAAAAGTCTCAGCCCCATTCGAACGAAGTCGCTCTGGAATGGACCCTCGATTTCCTGTGCCATTATTGTACCCAACGACCCTTTCCAAAATCTTTAGCATTGCCTGCGAAAATGCATCTTCTCTCGCGGCCCGATCATACTGTCCATTCCCAGCCACAAGTGAGGCCGGAGCCTCTTCTACTCCAACATCGGGCATATGGCCCGATGCCAACGACTTAGCCCTAACACTTCTGCGGCCCTAGCCACGGCCTCTTGCACCTCTTCTAGCCCTAATTGTCGATTCGTGTATTATCTGGATTAGAAATTTTTATGAAGTTTTAGTTATTAAATCGATGTTTTATGGAAGTATATAAAGAAAATATTATTTTCAAAAATCCTCTACAGTTTCAAGATCCTACGGGCTTCAATTCCATTCTAACAAAATCATCTAAAGTAGCCCTCTATCTACCTATTGTATAATAATTTAACCAAGCTTAAAAATAGAAGAACTTACTTGGTTCGACGTCGGAGACTCGGTGTGCCGCATAGCAAGATTCCCCTTTTTCCAAAATAGTGTGATCCAAAATATATATCTATATATTTTTTTAAATAGAAAAAGAAACCAAATAATAATAAGGCCCACTCCATAGCCCGAGTTTTATAACCTGGGCTCTGATACCACTAAATGTAACACCTTAAACCCGACCCAGACGTTATGGCCGAATCTGGCGCATGACATTGAAGTGTTTTTGCGAAAACCTTGTTTTCATTGAAAACCATTCCTTAAGATATGAAACCTTAGTTAACTTATGAAAACACTCTTTTCAGTTGCAAAAGCTTTGTATAAAACATTTGATTTAAGAAAGTTTATCAATTAAAAGTTTGGTTGTGGAAACGTAGTGAATAAAAACTATGGTTTAGAAAATCCCTGTTCAACTTCTCGCAATTACAATGCATAAGAATATTACTCCAAATAATAACAAAAAGGGGAGGCCTTATTACAATCCAGTCTAAAATCACTTAATAAATCAGGAACTAAATGCTTTTAATACAACCAAGTCCAAGTTGTCTTGCTAGCTGGCCACACAGAGTCCTTCCAGATCTAGAATCTCCTATTGAGCATTACCTGAGAAAAATAAAAGAGGGGGGTGAGTTTTCACGAACTTAGTGTGTACACCCTCGTCAAGTAGCAAGTATTCATCAATCAACATAAAATCACACAAGCAATGCAGTGCAATGCAGCCCACCCCAATAATCCATCCGCTACACTTTAGCTCCATCCTTCGGTAAACTTCATGTGGGGATATAAACATCGACCCACCCAACAGATACACTTCAATGGTAGCCTAGTTGCGGAACTACCTTCATTGCAGTAAGCTACTAATCATATTATGGGCTTAAAAAGCCTTCGGTGGATCCACGGTCATCAAGCAACCATGCGATCCTCATATACTTCCTCCGTTCTAAAATTGTCAACCCATATGCAACCTAAGCAGAATATCATATGTATGCATGTCACATCCATAAAACTTACATTCAATGCCTAGGGGTATTTTGGTCATTTTTGCCCTTAGGGGCATTTCGATAATTTTCCATTTCTTTACGATTTTCACTTACCTTGGCCCGTTAACAAATCTCGTGAGCTAAGATGAACGAATACTATGCACCAGGTAGGATTCCAGAGAAGAGGAGGTGAGTCATTAAGGTCGCTTAAGTACCAAGCTCTCCCTAGATCCAATCCTAGACATGCATATACCCGTTGCCACACTTTAACCCTATGACTTGTCCACGGTCGCAATTAATTAATTAAGTTTTATGTAGTCATCAACTACTAGGCCCAAAACCCCTTACAAAGCCCATCAAATTCACATACTTGCATATCGCTCACTAGGCCCAATCACATTCATATGGCCCATTAGGCCCAAATCACCTGTATATGGCCCATTAGGCCCAAATCACATTTATATAGCCCACTAGGACCAAATCATATTATGCACATGCTCACATACGAGTTTCTATCACATAACATCAATTATCAATATTTACCTATTATGGGCCCAACAGCCCGTCGGGCCCACAAAGCCTATTCTGGCCTGGTTGGCCAAATCACAGTCCAAGTCCATGGAATCGCCCATGGGGCCTCAGACATCCTATCAGTTTCCCCCTTACGAGTGTTTGCGCACTTGCAAGTTTGTCGCAGCCAAACTTTTAGCTTTTTGGAATTTCAGCTTTTCGACATTTCGGCTTTTCAGCATTTCAGCTTTTGTTGATCTGCTTGTGTGTGCAGTGTATGTACACACCTGGTAAGCAAGCGTGATGTGACTACCTTAGTCACCAACCTATAAATGATATCACCCTTCAATTAATTGTATGCTTAATACATATTTTACCCAAAATCGAAACCTCAGCTTAACCTTACCTTGAACACCAATCCCTGATAGCTTTTCCTTGATCACGTACTCCCTGGATCTGCATTAATATTAGTCATTAAAACCAAATACTAGGGGACTCTCATCCAACATCATTCATCCCCTTATCTCACTTATGACCATTCGGCCAACCTTAGCCAACAAGAGAGGAATACTTACCAAAACCGCAAAACACCTTATGAGCAATTTCGGCAGAGAGCTAAGATCTGAGATCCGATACTAATTCCCTACCACTGTTGATTTGAAAGAGTGAGGAAAGAACAACGTAATAGATTCTTAGCAAAACCGATTGGGAGAACAACACTTACACTAGATTTGGCCGAAGTTGAAGGAGTAGTAATTGCACCAAGGGTATTCGGCCAAAGAGTATTCGGCCCTTGGGAGATTCGGCTTCCAAGATTAGTATGGTGAATAAGGTTTATTTGGCATAGATTAAAGAAGAAGAGTAGAAGGTGAATAGAAAATCGGCACAAGAAAAGAAAGAAAGAAGAAAAGTTTTTTGACTTTTTCGATTTTGAAGAGAAAAGGGTTTCCGATAACAAAGTGAGAGAGATTTCAGCATTAACTTGGCAACCTTGCATTCGGCACCTATTTATAGCCCCTATAGCCAAATTTCCTGACCCTTAATTCCTCATTTAGCTCCATCACTTCCTCCTTCTCATCTCATCGTTCTTCTCAGTGATAACCCCTTGATCCTTTCCTCAAATTTTTCTTCTAAACACTCCCCTTGGAGTCCATCTTCACACCACTTCCAATCTTCTAGAAGGCCAAAATTAAACTTCTAAAAATACTAACCTAGGATTCGAACCTTGGATCTCCTTGCTAGCCACTAACACCACCTCCCTACACTCTAAGTGGCGTCACTTAACCACTCCTCCACAAGGCTTTTTGATGCCATTTTCCCCTATCTTTACTTAAAAGCCCAACTACTTGTCAACAAGGTCCTTTTAATTATTAACGCATAATTTTCTTTTCCCCTAAGTTCGAACTTAAACCTTAGCCAAGACCTACTATTACCTACTTAACCGAAAATACCTAGCACATTTTTTTATCAGAACTGAAAAAAAGAAAATTTGGGATTTCGAGATTTTTGGGGCGTTACAATCATAAATTGAATGCGACCACAAAAGAGGATCATTTTTGTAACACCCCTAACCCGTATCCGTCATCGAAATAGGGTTAAGGGCGTTACCAAACATATCTAAACATTTACAATTCAATTCACAATCATCATAGCATCATAATCATACATCAATACAGAGTCCCTTACATAGGTCTACGAGACCTAAAAAATGCTTTAAAAAGGGGTCGAGACTAAACCGAGTTCATAAAAATTTTTTTGAAACTTAAACATTTTTCAAAGTTATACAATTCACACGCCCGTGTGAACAGGCCGTGTGCCTCACACGGCATTAGACACACCTATGTGTCTAGGCCGTGGCAAAATAGAGCATACATACTGACTTGTTCCACATGGCCACAAGACACACTGTTGTGCCAGGCCGTGTGAAAATTAGGGAGGCTACTGACTTGGGTCACACGGCCGACCTCATGCCCATGTACTAGCACGTGTGCCACACACGGCCATTAGACACGCCCGTGTATCTAGGCCGTGTCAAAACTGTAGGGTATTTTGACTTTAAATCGTAGGGTACCCCAGAGGACACACGGGCGTGTAACATAACCGTGTGTCAGACACGGCTGAGACACACACTCGTGTCTCTACCCATGTAAACAAAAATAGGCTATCTGCAAAGCCAATTTGCCACCCATTTTGGGTCATCCCTACAAGTATAAAACCAAGCTCATTCCACACCAATCTCCAGCCAATTCATAGACAAAAATATACACCATTCATGCCATATCATAAATAACCAAATTCATGCTTATAACCATACCAAAATCTTGTCAAATCATAATTCAAAGTCATACCAAAACTTAAGTTTCGTGGCCACAATTTACTTCATTCAATCTTATGCCATAAATTTACCAATTCTCAAGTAAACACATACCAAATCTTACCAAAATTGACCATTTAATTTGGTCATTCAAGAGTATATCAAACATACCATTTTTGAACCCAAAGCATATACCAAAATTCGTTCATAATCACATCCATAGCCAGGCCATATCACATGGCTAAGTACACATATTACAAAACATATTCACATACTTCTAGCCTATATATGCCATACTTCAATATATAAACATTTTCAAAAGGTACCAAAATAGATTTCGATAGTGTGGTGATAATCCTCGATGATCCCCAAGCTCCTGATAGCTTTGATATCTAAAAACAATTGAAAATGCACACAAAGTAAGCTTTCAAAGCTTAGTAAGCCATATACAAATAAACTTATCATTTTAAACATATAAGCATTATCAAATTACAAATAACTATAGTCAAATGCTATCATAATCAACATAGTTCATATACATTTCACATATCCCCAACTCATTTTCTCAAATAACATATTTTCTCATACTTATAATACATTTTATCTATTGCACATGTACTTACCTTATATTTTCAAACATTGTATACATTTCAAATGTACCTGATTCAGATACACATTTCATATATTCATTCTTTTCTTAGAATGCCCATTGAACCGTTCAGAATAAATAAGGATACTCGGATAGCTGGGAAGGCTCATACAATGCCAACGTCCAAGACGTAGTCCTACATGTAATCAAATATCGATGCCACAGTCCGAGATCGGGTCTTACTCGAAATCAAATACGATGCCAATGTCCAAGACATGGTCTTACACGTAAATCATAATTCAATGTCAATGCCCAGACGTGGTCTTACACGTAAACACATATCAAATCCTATGTCATGACATATGTATCCTAACTATTCCTCTGGTTTGTACGGGGCCTTTCAGACGTCGAAACTTTATCGATACTTTCTCGGATATTTCATGCTCAACTCATATAATCATTCATCAATGTTCAATATCATGTTAATAGTAATAATTCAATTCAAAACACAATTATTTGTATATCGACTTACCTCGTACGAATTTGAACGAACGAAGTTGACTACTCAACAACTTTTGACTTCCCCCGATCTAATTTCGTTTTTTTTTTGTTCTTGATCTATATAAATTCAAATTTGACTTATTTAATCACACATTCATTCAAATCAATCCATATATACATATTTAGGACATTTTACAAATTAGCCCTCACATTTTCACATTTTGACATTTTACTCCCTAATTTATAAAATCACAAAATTCACCAAATTTTTATTTATAGAAGCCTAGCCAAAATTTTCCCTAGCTCATACGAGCCCACATATTTCATTTATTTTACATTTTAGTCCCTTAAAATCTCATTTTCATAATTTAGTCCAAATTACTCAAATTCATCAAAAATTCAAAGACAAAACATGCTAACCCAACATCAGGCTTCCATATACTATCATCAAACTTTATAAAACTTATAATTTCATTAATGGCATAACTCAAAATCAACAAAAAAGTCAAAAATTGAGACATGGGCTTGATAGATTACTAAGCAATGATCACAAAAACGTAGAAATTATTAAAAATAGAACAAAACTCATACCTTAATCAAAGAAATCAATGGTCGAACCCTAAAAGCTTTTGTTCTTTCCTTTTTATTTGATATTTCAGCAATGGTGATGAATATAACACCAAATTCATGTTTTTGTTTTATTAATTTAACATAATATACTAAATTACTACATTAACGTTTATTAATGCATTATAAACTCATATATATTAAGGCCATTAATGTCCATTGACCATGCAAATGGCATATTAACCACATAAGGACCTCTCATTTAAGAATACATAGCAAAATGCACTTTAAAAAATAGTAGGTAACTTTTACATTTTTTGTGATTAAGTCCTTTTATCAAATTAATCACACAAACGATCAAATTCTCATACGAAATTTTCACACATACTAATTCACATATAATAAGCACGAAAAATAATATTAAAATATTTTTTTAACCTCGAATTTATGGTCCCGAAACCACTATTCTGACTAGGGTTTAAATTGGTGTAACGCCCCAAAAATTCTTTATAATTATTCACGTGTGATTTTGACGCAATAGTGTATTTGTTTCGGTGGTTATGTGTTCTGGGACTGTTTGAGAAGTGTTGGGTTCAAGCCTTAGCTTGGACAAAAATTTTGTTTTTAATTGAGTAAACCCCTATCTGTAGCAACCTTACACAATGTGGGGAGACAACTCGACCCACCCATCCGCTACACACCACAAAATTTGCAGCATGGTTGCCAGAACAGATATTGTTACAGAGTCACCAGATACAGATATTACGGCAAAGCCACCAGAACAGATATTTGTGGCAATGCCACCAGAAACAGATAATTGTGGCAAAGCCACCAGAATGCTTCCTCCATCAAAATAACCCTCATCCCATGCAACAAATATACATGTCATGGCATATCGCAAATAGAATTAGAATATCATGCAATTCGGTCAAAATCAACCCTAGGGGTATAACGGCGATTTTGCACCTAGGGATATAATGGTAATTTTCATACTTAGGGGTATTTAGTGAATCTACGATTTTAGGGTTTTCATGTATATTACAACCATCAACGTTTTAACAGAAAAACTAACCGAGCGTTTTTACTGAATTGGGCCCGTTAGCTCATTAACCCGTTTTCGACCCATTAAGCCCAAATATATCGAAGTGCACGAAATTGCACACTCTGCAATCTTACTGCTTGAGATTACCAAGATTAACAAAAAAACTATCTCGCGAGCACTCGCACGCTCGTAAGTTCACAAAATGCCAGTTTTTCAGCATTTCTACTTTTCGGCTTTTACCGATCTAGTCTATGAGTGGGTATTGTTTACACACCTGATTTACGACAACTGCTACTGAAATCTCCCACGATATCCTACAATCGGTCACTAGACATATCAGATCCAAAATACAATGGCAACCATCATAAACTTACTTACCATAATCGGCCATCAATACCTATGGCCCTTGAGATCCTACCTTTGCCAAAACTAGTAACTAGATTTAGATCTAGTGGTTCCACTTGTCCAAGCCTTCGATTAGCAGCCTCTAGATCACTACACCAAACAAGTCAATTGTTACAACCCTTAGAGCCTTAAGCTCCAATCGACAGCCTCTCTATGCCTTTAGGGATTTTGGCTTTTCTAAATCCCGAAATAAAGAATAGATCTGAGTACCTACCACAAATTCTTTCAACCAAAATGATTCCACTTCAGTTTCCACTCAGATCTGATGCAGAGCTAGCCCTTAAGCACTAGCAGAAACCGAACCTTAGAGATCTAAAGATTCGGCTATATGTCCCTAACACTATAGTGTTTTCAGCTTTTGGACTGTGAAGAGGAAGATGATTTGGTATAGTGGTTTCGCAGTGATATTGCTGACAGGGTTGGGGTTTAAAGAATGTGAAAATCGGCCAAAAGAGATGAAGAAAATAGAAGGATTTTGGCTAGAAGAAATCGGCACAAGAAACAACTTTCGGGATTTCGGCTTTTATATAAAAGAGATGAAAAGAAGCTTTATGAAGAAGAGGAAATAATCGGTAATGGATGAGAGAGGTGAGGGTTTTCAGCTCTTGAAAGATTGGAATAAAGAGGGTAAAAGATTTGGCCAAGACGAACAATCGGCTTCCCAGGAAATTTGGGTTTTGGCTTTTAAGGGTAATAGGCTATCTTTAAATGAGAGAAAGATGAGTAAAAAGAGAAGAGAAGAGTAGAAGAAAATAGGTTCGGTTCTTGATGAAGAATAGATGAACAAGAAGGAAACAACTCACAGAAGCCCAAAATTAAAAGAACAATTTCCGCACAATTTCTTCCTGACTTAAATTCCATGTTTTGCTCCTTAATTTCAGCCACCACCAATTTAAATCCCATCCAAATTCCTTGCACCATCAGCAGCAGTCCACCGCTTGACCGACTCAAGCCACTGCTAGGAGAGTTTCGGTCAAACTCTAACTCTCCCCCACGTGAGCAGCAAAATTGGTCCTTCGCGTGCACCGCAGCTCGAACTCCAGACCTCATCCTGTCCCTGCGCTTCACACCCTGCTGCTGGTCACTACACCAAGCTTCTTTCTATACTAATATAGGGTCACAATTAATCTTAATCTATTCCTGCTGAAGCCTCGGTTAGTTGCAAAATAAAACAGAAATTTTGCCTGCTATACATCTCGAACCTGCGACCTTCTAAACACACACATACGCTTCTTGCCACTGCACCGAAGTTCCTCTCATGATATAATCTACTCATAATTAATTTTAAGGCTTGTCTGCTGCAGTTCCGATTCGTTTAAAAATAAAACAAAAACATCGCTACTTACCAGACTCGAACCCCTACCCTTCAGCTACACTACACGTACCTTACCACCACGCCACTTGCTCGATTGTGTCATCTTTCCTCCCGAGGTAATTATAAGGCCTCCTTGCAGCAATCCCTGGTTATTAAAAAAAATCAACATTTGCGCACACTGGGAATTGAACCCCAGCTTCCCTTCCTGCTGCCTAGCGTCTCTAACCACTGGGCCAAGCACTTCTTTTATGCCCAATTTTTGCCCAACTTATTTTTAAGGCCTTATGCCCAAATTTCCTTAAGAGGCAAAATTTAAGAATTTTGCTAAAGCAATGGGCCGAGCCCCGGACTTTTTTTTCCACACGATAAACCCTTCGTAATTATTTTTTTTAATTACTAACTAAACATACTAAATAATAATAATAATAATTAAAACATCCAAATTATTCGGGTCGTCTTCTACTCGAACCCAGACTCAAGGCCGATTACTTTTAGGCCCAAAAATCGGGGCGTTACAGAAAGGCCTTTTACAAACCTTTAATAATAACCAGCAAGTCTAAGAAAACTGCAAACTTTTGAAACATTTCTCGGAGGCTTCCAATTCAAATTGGTTAAAATCTTACTTAGATCAACTCGAATACCTGATGCTGATACTATATGTCCCAGAAAACCAACTTTTCGTAACTAGAATTCACATTTACTAAACTTCACATACAAGTGTTTATCTCTCAAAGTCTGTAGCACTATTCTCAGATGCTCGGCATGCTCGGATTCATCACGCGAATAAATCATTATGTCATCAATGAATACGACAACAAATCGATCTAACTACGGTCTGAAAATTCTGTTCATTAAATCCACAAAGATAGCAGGTGCATTCGTTAATCCGAAAGGCATAACTAAGAACTCATAGTGACTGTACCTCATTCTGAATACAGTTTTCAGAATGTCTGAGTCTTTTACTCCCAACTGATAATAGCCTGATCTCAAATTTATCTACGAAAACATGGTAGCTCCTTTCAATTGATCAAACAAATCATCAATTCGAGGTAGAGGGTATTTATTCTTAATAGCCACTTTGTTCAACTGACGATAATCAATGCACATTCTCATCGTACCGTCTTTCTTTTTCACAAACAGAACAGGAGCACTCCAAGGTGAGAAACTCGGTCTTGCGAATCCTCTATCAGTCAATTCTTGCAACTGAGACTTTAATTCTTTTAACTTGATCGGAGCCATTCTATATGGAGCTATCAAAATTGGAGTAGTTCCCGGTACTAACTCAATGCCAAATTCAACTTCTCGAATTGGAGGTAATCCCGGAAGTTCTTCAGGAAACACATCAGGGGATTCATAGACAACAGGCACTGATTCAATTTTCTTTTCTGTTACTTTCAAATCGATCGCATAGGCAAGGTAGGCTTCACAACCTTTTCTCACAATACTCACAACTTTCATCGAAGATATCACAGCTGGCAACCCATTCAAATCACTAGATTCAATTCAAACTATATCATCATTCTTACATCTCAAATCAATAGTTTTTCATTTGCAATTCACAGTAGCATCGTGCAAAGTTAGCCAATCCATACCCAAAATTATATCAAACTCATCAAAAGGTAATAACATCAAATCAACTGGAAAACAAATGTCTCGAAACATTTACAGAAAATTCTTGCAGACTTTATCAACCAAAACACATCTGTCTAGGTGGTTCGGTACTCTAATCACAAATTCAGTATGCTCTATAGGCAAAGTCTTACTGTTCACTAAATTCATGCATATATATGAATGTGTCAATCCTGGATCTTTTAATGCAATCACAGAAGTATCGTAAAGAGCTAAAGTACTAGTTATAACATCTGGAGACGAAGCTTCCTCACGAGCTCGAATGACATAGGTTCTAGCAGGTGCTCTAGCCTCGGATTGTACAGCAGTGTCTTTAGTTTCTTTATGACTACCACTCATATTTCTTGTGTTTCTGGGAGGCCTACCTCGAGCTAAGGTGTTATTCTGTCTCAGATTTTGCATAATTTCTTGCTCAACAAACTCGAGGCAATCACAGATTAAATTATCTAAATATCTATATTTAAAACAAGCCCGATCATACAATCTACAATTACCAGGATGTCTTTTACCATAGTGTTTGCACTCAGGGTGATCAAATCTTACATTTCCAACACTTGTAACAGAAGTAGCTGGAGCTCTAAAGCTCAAATGCGATCTAGCATGATCTTTACTCGAATGCCCCACATTAGCCTGTGAACGGCTATAATATCTTTCTCACATCTCTAGCTTCTGAATCGGCTTTTCTTTTCTCTTTCTCGAGTTCTTCGACTATACATGCTCGTTCAACAAGCACTACAAACTCTTTTATTTCAGGAATCCTGACTAACAATTTGATGTCTTTATTCAAACCATCCTCGAATCTCTTGCACATAATTGCTTCAGTTGACATACATTCCCATGCATACTGGCTCAGTCTAACAAATTCTCGCTCGTATTCTGTAATAGACATACAACCTTGTTTAAGCTCAAGAAACTTTTTGCGTTTCTGATCAATGAATCTCTGACTGATATATTTCTTCCGGAACTTAGCGTGAAAAAAATCTCAGGTGACTCATTCTCTCGAAACCACAGATATCAATGTCTTCCACCAATGATATGTCGTATCTCTCAAAAGTGAAACAACGCATTTTATGCATTCATCCGGAGTCAAAGACAATTCATCAAACAATCGTATCGTGTTCTCTAACCAAAATTCAGGTCTCTCGGCATCATCATTAGTAGTAGCTTGGAATTCTTCAGCCCCATATTTTCTAATTTTATCAACTAGAGGCTTAATCAACTGAATCAGATTAGCTTGTGGCCTAACAGGACTTGCGAAGGATTGACCGGGGGTAAAGGTTGTGGCACTGCCGGATTAGTTCGGATATATTAGGTGAACCAATCGTTCATCATTTGATAAAAAGCCTGCCTAGACTCTCCCTCATGGCTACTAGTAGCAGGTCTAGAGTCGGATGGCGCTATCCCATGAGCTAGAAAAGGCACATTGCTCTCGATATCTTCAGCTATGGCTCATTCGGGATCCATTTGCTATATAAAAACACATTTTCATTGCCAGAATTCATCACACTATCGCAGTTCATAAATATGGGATGTATAGCTAGACTCACATACGCTACGGGAGTCCTAGAATTTACTAAACCATAGCTTTGATACCGACCAAATGTAACACCCCTAACTCGTATCCATTGTCAGAATAGGGTTAAAGGCGTTACTTGACATATCAAAACATTTACAATTAATTTCACAATCATCATAGCGTCATAATCATACATCAATACAGAGTCCCTTACATAGGTCTATGAGACCTAAAACAAGCTTTAAAAAGGGGTCGGGACTAAACCGAGTTCATACAAAAATTTTTAAAACTTAAACATTTTTCAAAGTTATTGTGACAGCCCTATTCTGACCCTAGTCAGGAAGTGGTTTCGGGACCACTAAAACGAGTCGCAGAAATAATTGAATATAATATTTTATGTCTAAAATATGTGATCATGCATGTGTGAAATTTGAATGCTTTGATTTTTGTCAATTTGAATGTGTTTCTAAATAAAAACGACTTATGTGAGAAGCTTTGAATATATGTGTGGCTTATTTTAAGTGATTAATTATTGAATGATGCAAATAAGTGGGTTTGCATGTCAATTTGCCACTTTTAATGGTAGTGGCCGGCCAAGCTCATAAGTATGGGCATTATATTATTATATTTATTAGTGGTGAGAAATATGTAATAAAAAAATGTATTAAATGAATTAAAGATGAATAAAAGAGTATGGGTAATAAAAATAATGTGTTAGTGGGAGGAGAAACCAAAGTTGGTTCATCTTTATTCCTCCATTGCCGTAGCTAGGAAAGGGGGGGAGAAGAAATTTCCTTTTGTTGTTAAAATTTTCAGCTAAGGAGATTGCTAGATTAAGGTATGTACAATGCTACACTTAGAAATTCATGCATAAATTGAATGGTTAGTTTGAATTCTACCTATTTCATGGTTCAAATTTTTGTTATTTTGGAAGATTGAAATTCGGCCAAGGAGCTTGAAATTCTTAGTAGTTGTTTTGTTGTCATTAGCATGGAAATTTATGTTGGATGTGTTGAGTTTGCTAGTTGTTTTGGCTTGGAAGTAAAGGTTTAGTGTTTGATTATGTGATTGCCGAATGTGTGGATAGTTGAAGAAAAATTTGTTAAAATGCTTAGTTAATGGATATTTGGTTAATGTTGTGTATATAAATTACTTAAAATATAAACTTTAAATGAGTACTAAAGGTTGTATATGAATTCGGCCTTGGGAGAAATGTTAGTATAAAAATGCTTGAAAGTTAAATAGGTGATTTCTTTAATGACCAAATGTGCCAAAGAATAATGCATGATCTAGTCGACCAATATGTGTTAAGGGAACATGAATAAATATATTTCGATGAGCTATACATTCGGTTATAGTATGAAATGCAATGTTAATACTTAGTTGCTAGTACGTATATGTGTGCTAGCCGAATTTGAACTTGAATAATGATTTGAGCATGATGTATTGTATTGAGATTATGCTTAAGTGAAATTGTGATGAAATTGATTGGTGAAATACATGTCTAAATAATACGAATGCAAGTTATGTGTGAAAGAGTGAATTGGTAATAAATCTGCTTGGGACAGCAGCAGTAACGTGATTTTGGAAAATCACCATAAATTGTGGGAGATGAGTTAGAAGCTGAATAAATTATGTAATTAAAGCTTAATGAGTCTAGTTTCTTATAAAAGAAACCATGTAAGCAAAAGGATTTCCGATAATAAGAAATTTGGAGTGATGTGGGACAGGGTCAAAATGACTTCTAGATCCCCTATTCTGTTTTTATAAAATCATTATAAATTGTAAAAAAAAATTTATAAGATGAAGTTTATATTCTTAGACTCCTTAATGAGTCTAGATTCAAATGAAATAAACGAGAACATATTTTGAATTCTGTACAATGAGAAATTTGATTCGTAGTGAAGAGTGGTCAGATTAGTCAAACAGTGAAACAAGGGAAACTTTAAGAAAAATATGGTATTGATTTGCCAAACCAAAAATTCTGAAAATTTTATGGATAACAGATATATGAGCCTAGTTTTAGGGAAAATTAACGACACTTAATTTTGAGTTTTGTAGCTCCAGTTATAAATGATTTAGTGACTGTTGCACAGGAAGACAGCTTGCAGTGAAATTATGATTATGTGGTACATATTGACAAAAATTTGTTAATGAGTTGCTTATTGATTTCTTATAAGCTTACTATGATCAGTAAGTGTGAAAGTCGAATATATATATTATATTTATAAAGTGATGCTTGAATAGTCGAATAATGACTAGTTTAAAATCTTTGAATTTAAGCTCAAGAGCATAGAGGGACAAATTCGGATAAGGGAAAAGAGAAAGCAATCGAATAGCCGTTGTAATCGTTCGGCAACATTCGAGGTAAGTTCTTAAGTGTTTAAGCTTGATTCCTTTTATATGCCTAAGAGTTAAATTAATATGGCAAAGAGAATGTAATTTTATTTAGTTAATGTGTCGAATATGTAATGATTTAAGGCTATAACCCGATTATGGCTATTATGCTTAAGTTGAATTGGATTTGGAAATTTGATGCACTAAATGAGTGTTACAATGAATAAACTATGTCGTATATGTATTGGTAGAGATATCAAGATTTGTGATTATTAAATATCTAAAGGAAACCATGATGTGTATAAAATTATTATTATTAGTCCTTTGTGGTAACCAAATATGGCTTGGCACTAAAGTGATTAAATGTGAACTTCGATGAGGTAAACTATTAAAAGTGTGGTGCTTTAAGACTATGGGCTAATACGATATGTGGATTCATTTCGTAAAGTAAATTATTCAGGTACGAACAACCTAATTAAGTACATGTGAATTAAATGAATTTGATGATTGATGTGAATCGAACATATAAGAAATGGTTTCATGTTTATGTTCAACTATGAGACCTTGTGTTAAATCGACAATTGATTTCATTCAATACATTAAGTTGGTCAGGTATGCGATATGTACTTATGCATGTTAAATCGATTGGAATTGAATCATGAATGTGAATTTAGAAGCATAGGTAAAAATGCCTATGTCATATATGTGAGTAAGGGTAAAACCATCGTAAATTATCGATAAGGATGGGCTATGTGTGGAACCAACTTATAATTGCTAATTTGAAAGGTTGTGTGCGAACCGGTGAGCAATATGTATATATTAGGAACTGTGACCTTTTGGTTCTACTTGAATTAAGTTGTGCGATAAATAATTTATGTCTATGACTTATAGTCGAATGGTCTCTATGGGTTAAGTTTGAATGGTGAAATGGATATGTGATATTCATGTATGACTTTTGAACCGAAATGTAAATGATGGTGTTCATATGGAGCTTATATCCGAATGTAGCAAATGACTACTAATGTGATATATTGAATAAGATGTGTTAATATATGATTAAATATGCATGATATTTGATGTGCATCCGGGCTTAAAGACCCGCAGGCTATATGCTAGAATTATATCCGGGTTAAATCCCGCAGGCTTCGTGCTAGTATTATATCCGGGTTAAATCTCGCAGGCTTCGTGCTGGTATTATATCCGGGTTAAATCCTGCAGGCCTACTGCTGGTATTATATCTGAGTTTAAAGTCTCGTAGGCTTCGTGCTGGTGTTATGTTTGGGTTTTATACCTCGTGGGCCAAGTGTTAGTGAATTTGATAAAGTATATGACTACGAGATCCTGTGCTAAGATGATAAATTGAACTCGTATTACACATTAAGTGATTCAGGTATGTGATATATATTATATGTGAGATTGATCTAATGGGAATTAAGAATGTGTAATGAGAAGCATATGAAAAGATGTTGTAAATTCATATGTATATTTGTATATGTGTGCATTCAGTTATTATGCAAAGTTACAAGATAGTTTTCGATATGCCATTTAACTATGAATGTTGAAAGTAAGTGTGGGTAAGAAATGATACACTAGTGAAATTTAAAAGAATTAAAGTTAATCCGGAAGCTTGTAAATACTATGTTTATATGAGTTTGAGTATAAACGGAGTAAAATGATATGTGTTTGTACATAATCAGCCAAATAGTATTGTACTCAGAAAGTGTTATGTGATTTCGAACATTTGGTTTGTTTTTAAGTTTAGCTGTTTAAATTGCTTAAGACTTACTAAGCTTATGAAATCTTACTTTGAATATTATGTTTCTCTGTTTATTTTTGTAGATCGTTGACTCTTACTATTAGCTCGGGGATCGTCAGTACTTCGTCACACTATTTACTATTGTAGTAATCATGTGATTTGGACTTACCTTATGGCATGTATAGGATAGACTATAAGTAGAATGATATTTTGACTATTGTATATAAGCCATGCGAATATGGCATCTTATAGAAGTTTACTTTTATAAGTTTTAAATTTGATCTTTGTTTGTGTCTATTAGTTATATAAATAAATGATCTTTTATTTAAGAAAAGGTTCAAAATTTTACTGTTCTGATCCGATTCCTAAATTTTTGGTAACTTCTCGTCCTATTCTGGCGACAGTTAGGGATAGGGGAGTTACATTTTTATTGGTATCAGAGCTACGGTTTAGTCGATTCTAGGACTAACGTAGCACGTGTGAGTCTAGCTATACATGCCATAAAGTGATAAAATGATAGTGTGATGATTTCTGACAGTTAAAATGTATTTTTCGTAATATAATGAATTCCGATCCCGATCAAGCTGTAACAGATGGTATTGATAGGATTGAAACATGCTTATGATGTGTCAAAATTGAGAAAGGTATGAATAGAAGTATGATATACATTTGAAGTATTGAAATGCAAAGTAATTTTGCTGAATGTGTTATGAAATAAATATGGAAAAGTATATTAGGATAATAGTGATGTATATTGTATGCATGAGAAGTTATATTTTGGTTCAGGATTTTATGTAAATGGGCGAAATATATACATATATATGTCATCTATTAGGGATGGAATTGCTGTGTAGTTTATGCTTTGTTAATGTTATATATGATGTTATGTTTTAAATATGTGAATGAGAACTTTGAAGAGAAAATAATGTATTTGGAATGAGCCTACATGTAAATGATATCTATGATATAATGTCAAGGTGTATATGATATGTATATATTGAAACGAAGTAAGTGAATTACAAATATGATATGCTATATGAAATGTATTAAAATGTGAATAAATATGCATAAAACTCAGTGATGTGTATTCGAGCCTTCGTACCTAGCAGGCTTCGTGCAGGTGATGTGTATTCGGGCCTTCGTGCCTAGCAGGCTTCGTGTCGATGATGTGTATTCGGGCCTTCGTGCCTAGCAGGCTTCATGCCGGTGATGTGTATTCGGGTCTTCGTACCTAGCAGGCTTAATGCCGGTGATTCGAGCAAGGTTTAAGTGTTCATTACTATATGAATTCAAAGTTAAATGAAAGAATACATTTAAAGTGTACATATATAATGTTTTATAGACTTGGTTAAGTCATTTCAATGTGTAATAACGAATGAATATGGGCATTATGTGTGCAAATGATTAGAGGCACTGTGTGTGCAAATTCCTTTAACCGAGTACTATGTGTGCGAGATCGATAATTGAGGCACTGTATGTGCGAGTTCTTCAACCGAGCACTATGTGTGCGAGATCGGTCAGTGGGCACTAAGCGTGTGAAATGAGATTCATGTAAGACCTCGTCTGGGATGAAGGCATTGATTTGAGATGTTGTGTAAGACCATGTCTAGGACATGGCATCGACTCGATATCTGATAACATGTAAGACCATGGTTGGACTATGGCTTTAAGTAAACGACATACTCAGACAAGTACGACGCTCTTTAAATTGACAAATGTTAGGAAGTAGAATTGAAGTTAGATGTTGAATTTTAATTAGATACTGATATTCGGTATTTGAGTTTGAATTGGGGATTAATAGATATAAATTGACGATTGATTATTGTTTCAGTTGTAATTTTGTTATAAGTGGATACGTGAAAAAAAGAAGTGGTGGATATGTTGTTAAGGAATGGATTTATGTTATATGTACACTTAAGTGCTTAGTTGAAAATGTGTTATGGATTTAGTCTATGAGATTCTTGGTATATGAAGTTATATGTGCTATTGCTGAATGGACACTATTTTGTTAATCTTGTTTAAGAAATTAGTTTGATTAAGTTTCGACATTCGAAAGTTTGTAAGGATTTTTGATGAATGCTGATAATTTTGGATATACGAGTTATGCGCTAGAATAAATCTCATGCCAGTGTATTATATTAGGCTTTATGCCTATTCGACTGTATACGGGTAATGTTAACTATGATTGAATGTGCAAAATGAACTAAATGTTCAGGTACGTGGAAGTTGACTTTTCTTTTGGAGATAAGTTAAGTTGAAAATTGAGATGTGATAAAGTTATAAAGGATATTTATTGGGATGTTTGAGAATATGTATGCTTTCGGCCAGGTTACAGCTTATACATGAATGAAAATGTGGGTTATGAATATGTGAGTTGATGTTATGAAAATGTGGGTTATGAATATGTGAGTTGATGTTATGTATTATACATGTTAATATGTGATTTATATGTGTTTGAAATGCATGTATAAATTCAATTAAGTGATTATTGCTTATGAAATCAAGAAAATGAGATGTATGTGTATACTTGTAGAAATGTTTATGTATTTGTTTTAAGATAAGAAAGTGATTTTATAGATCGATATGAAAGCAGTAATGAATTACAATTGTTATTGATGAGCTAATGTTTATATGGACATAATTCAATAAGAGGACGTTATCCTAACCTAGTCGCTACTAAGATTTTCGGGGACGAAAATCCCTAAGGGGGGAGAGTTGTGATAGCCCTATTCTGACCCTAGTCGGGAAGTGGTTTCGGAACCGCTAAAATGAGTCACAGAAATAATTGAATATAATATTTTATGTCTAAAATATGTGATCATGCATGTGTGAAATTTGAATGCTTTGATTTTTGTCAATTTGAATGTGTTTCTAAATAAAAACGACTTATGTGAGAAGCTTTGAATATATGTGTGGCTTATTTTAAGTGATTAATTATTTAATGATTCAAATAAGTGGGTTTTGCATGTCAATTTTCCACTTTTAATGGTAGTGGCCGGCCAAGCTCATAAGTATGGGCATTATATGCATGGTTTAATATTATTATATTTATTAGTGGTGAGAAATATGTAATAAAAAATGTATTAAATGAATTAAAGATGAATAAAAGAGTATAGGTAATAAAAATAATGTGTTAGTGGGAGGAGAAACCAAAGTTGGTTCATCTTTATTCTTCCATTGTCGTAGCTAGGAAAGGGGGGGAGAAGAAATTTCCTTTTGTTGTTAAAATTTTCGGCTAAGGAGATTGCTAGATTAAGGTATGTACAATGCTACACTCGGAAATTCATGCATAAATTGAATGGTTACTTTGAATTCTACCTATTTCATGGTTCAAATTTTTGTTATTTTGGAAGATTGAAATTCGGCCAAGGAGCTTGAAATTCTTAGTAGTTGTTTTGATGTCATTAGCATGGAAATTTATGTTGGATGTGTTGAGTTTGCTAGTTGTTTTGGCTTGGAAGTAAAGGTTTAGTGTTTGATTATGTGATTGCCGAATGTGTGGATAGTTGAAGAAAAATTTGTTAAAATGCTTAGTAAATGGATATTTGGTTAATGTTGTGTATATAAATTACTTAAAATATAAACTTTAAATGAGTACTAAAGGTTGTATATGAATTCGGCCTTGGGAGAAATGTTAGTATAAAAATGCTTGAAAGTTAAAAGGTGATTGCTTTAATGACCAAATGTGCCAAAGAATAATGCATGATCTAGTTGACCAATAGGTGTTAAGGGAACATGAATAAATATATTTCGATGAGCTATACATTCGGTTATAGTGTGAAATGCAATGTTAATACTTAGTTGCTAGTACGTATATGTGTGCTAGCCGAATTTGAACTTGAATAATGATTTGAGCACGATGTATTGTATTGAGATTATGCTTAAGTGAAATTGTGATGAAATTGATTGGTGATATACTTGTTTAAATAATATGAATGCAAGTTATGTGTGAAAGAGTGAATTGGTAATAAATCTGCTTGGGATAGCAGCAGTAACGTGATTTTGGAAAATCACCATAAGTTGTGGGAGATGAGTTAGAAGCTGAATAAATTATGTAATTAAAGCTTAATGAGTCTAGCTTCTTATAAAAGAAACCATGTAAGCAAAAGGATTGCCGATAATAAGATATTTGAAGTGATGTGGAACAGGGTCAAAATGACTTCTAGATCCCCTGTTCTGTTTTTATAAAATAATTATAAATTGTAAAAAACTGGTTATAAGATGAAGTTTATATTTTTAGACTCCTTAATAAGTCTAGATTCAAATGAAATAAACGAGAACATATTTTGAATTCTGTACAATGAGAAATTTGATTCGTAGTGAAGAGTGGTCAGATTAGTCAAACAGTGAAACAAGGGAAATTTTAAGAAAAATATGGTATTGATTTGCCAAACCAAAAATTCTGAAAATTTTATGGATAAGAGATATATGAGTTTATTTTCAGGGAAAATTAACGGCACTTAATTTGGAGTTTCGTAGCTCCATTTATAAATGATTTAGTGACTGTTGCTCAGGAAGACAGCTTGCAGTGAAATTATGATTATGTGGTAAGTATTGACAAAAATTTGTTAATGAGTTGCTTATTGATTTCTTATAAGCTTACTATGATCAGTAAGCGTGAAAGTCGAATATATATATTATATTTATAAAGTGATGCTTGAATAGTCGAATAATGACTAGTTTAAAATCTTTGGATTTAAGCTCAAGAGCATAGAGTGACAAATTCGGATAAGGGAAAAGAGAAAGTAATCAAATAGCCGTTGTAATCGTTTGGCAACATTCGAGGTAAGTTCTTAAGTGTTTAAGCTTGATTCCTTTTTATATGCCTAAGAGTTAAATTAATATGGCAAAGAGAACGTAATTTTATTTAGTTAATGTGTCGAATATGTAATGATTTAAGGCTATAACCCGATTATGGCTATTATGCTAAAGTTGAATTGGATTTGGAAATTTGATGCACTAAATGAGTGTTACAATGAATAAACTATGCCGTATATGTGTTGGTAGAGATATCACGATTTGTGATTATTAAATATCTAAAGGAAACCATGATGTGTATAAAATTATTATTAGTCCTTTGTTGTAGCCAAATATGGCTTGGCACTAAAGTGATTAAATGTGAACTTCGATGAGGTAAACTATTAAAAGTGTGGTGCTTTAAGACTATGGGCTAATACGATATGTGGATTCATTCCATAAAGTAAATTATTCAGGTACGAACAACCTAATTAAGTACATGTGAGTTAAATGAATTTGATGATTGATGTGAATCGAACATATAAGAAATGGTTTCATGTTTATGTTCAACTATGAGACCTTGTGTTAAATCGACAATCGATTTCATTCAATACATTAAGTTGGTCAGGTATGCGATATGTACTTATGCATGTTAGATCGATTGGAATTGAATCATGAATGTGAATTGAGAAGCATAGGTAAAAATTCCTATGTCATATATGTGAGTAAGGGTAAAACCATCGTAAATTATCGATAAGGATGGGCTATGTGCAGAACCAACTTATAATTGCTAATTTGAAAGGTTGTGTGCGAATTGGTGAGCAATATGTATATATTAGGAATTGTGACCTTTTGGTTCTACTTGAATTAAGTTGTGCGATAAATAATTTATGTATATGACTTATAGTCGAATGGTCACTATGGGTTAACTTTGAATGGTGAAATGGATATGTGATATTTATGTATGACTTTTGAACCGAAATGTAAATGATGGTGTTCATATGGAACTTATATCCGAATGTAGCAAATGACTAGTAATGTGATATGTTGAATGAGATGTGTTAATACATGATTAAATATGCATGATATTTGATGTGTATCCTAGCTTAAAGACCCGCAGGCTATATGCTGGAATTATATCCGGGTTAAATCCCGCAGGCTTCGTGCTGGTATTATATCCGGGTTAAATCCCGCAGTGCTGGTATTATATCCGGGTTAAATCTCGCAGGCCTAGTGCTGGTATTATATCTGAGTTTAAAGTCTCGTAGGCTTCGTGCTGGTGTTATGTTCGGGTTTTATACCTCGTAGGCCAAGTGTTAGTAAATTTGATAAAGTATATGACTACGAGATCCTATGCTAAGATGATAAATTGAACTCGTATTACACATTAAGTGATTCAGGTATGTGATATATATATATATTATATGTGAGATTGATCTGATGGGAATTAAGAATGTGTAATGAGAAGCATATGAAAAGACGTTGTAAATTCATATGTATATTTGTATATGTGTGCATTCAGTTATTATGCAAAGTTACAAGATAGTTTTTGATATGCCATTTAACTATGAATGTTGAAAGTAAGTGTGGGTAAGAAATGATACACTAGTGAAATTTGAAAGAATTAAAGTTAATCCGGAAGCTTGTAAAAACTATGTTTATATGAGTTTGAGTATAAACGGAGTAAAATGATATGTGTTTGTGCATAATCAGCCAAATAGTATTGTACTTAGAAAGTGTTATGTGATTTCGAACATTTGGTTTGTTTTTAAGTTCAGCTGTTTAAATTGTTTAAGACTTACTAAGCTTATGAAAGCTTACTTTGAATGTTATGTTTCTTTGTTTATTTTTGTAGATCGTTGACTCTTACTATTAGCTCTGGGATCGTCAAGACTTCACACACTATCTACTATTGTAGTAATCATGTGATTTGGACTTAGCTTATGGCATGTATAGGATAGACTATAAGTAGAATGATATTTTGACTATTGTATATAAGCCATGCGAATATGGCATCTTATGGAAGTTTACTTTTATAAGTTTTAAATTCGATCTTTGTTTGTGTCTATTAGTTATATAAATAAATGATCTTTTATTTAAGAAAAGGTTCTAAATTTTACTGTTCTGATCCGATTCCTAATTTTTGGTAATGTCTCGTCCTATTCTGGCGACGGTTACGGGATAGGGGTGTTACAGTTATACAGGTCACATGCCCGTGTAAACAGGCTGTGTGCCTCTCACGCCATTAGACACGCCCATGTGTCTAGGCCGTTGCAAAATAGAGCATACATACTGACTTGTCCCACACGGCCACAAGACACGCCCGTGTGCTAGGCCGTGTGAAAATTAAGGAGGCTACTGACTTGAGTCACACGGCCGACTACACGCCCATCTGCCAGCCCGTGTGCCACACACGGCGAATAGACACGCCCATGTGTCTAGGCCATGTCAAAACTATAGGGTATACTGACTTTAAATCGTAGGGTACCTCAGGGGGCACACGGCCATGTAACATAACCGTTTGTCACACACGACTGAGACACACGCCCGTGTCTCTACCCTTATGGACAAAAATAGGCTATTTGCAAAGCCAATTTCCAACCAATTCATACACTAAAACAAACACCATTCATGCCGTATCATAAACAACCAAATTCATGCTTATAACCATACCAAAATCTTGTCAAATCATAATTTAAAGTCATACTAAAACTTAAGTTTCATAGCCTCAATTTACTTCATTCAATCTTATGCCATAAACTTACCAATTCTCAAGTAAACACATACCAAAACTTACCAAAATTGACCATTTAATTTGGTCATTCAAGAGTACATCAAACATACCATTTTTGAACCCATAGCATATACCAAAATTCATTCATAATCACATCCATAACCAAGCCATATCACATGGCTAAGTACATATATTACAAAACATATTCACATACTTCTAGCCTATACATGCCATATTTCAATATATATACATTTTCAAAAGGTACCAAAATAGAGTTCGATAGTGTGCTGATAATCCTCGACGATCCCTGGGCTCCCGATAGCTTCGATATCTAAAAACAATTAAAAATACGCACAAAGTAAGCATTCAAAACTTAGTGAGCCATATACAAATTAACTTATCA
Organism: Gossypium longicalyx; assembly: GCA_025698465.1. Taxonomy (NCBI): domain Eukaryota; kingdom Viridiplantae; phylum Streptophyta; class Magnoliopsida; order Malvales; family Malvaceae; genus Gossypium; species Gossypium longicalyx. The sequence continues at coordinate 36,052,433 of CM046996.1, forward strand.
TTTTAAACATATAAGCATTATCAAATTACATATAACTATAGTCAAATGCTATCATAAACAACATAGTTCATATACATTTCACATATCCCCAACTCATTTTCTCATATAACATATTTTCTCATACTTATAACACATATTATCTATTGTACATGTACTTACCTTATATTCTCAAACATTGTATACATTTCAAACGTACTTGATTCGGATACACATTTCATATATTCATTCTTTTCTCGGAATGCCCATTTAACCGTTTAGAATCAATAAGGATACTCGGATAGCTCGGAAAGCTCATACAATGCCAACATCCCAGACATGGTCTTACATGTAATCAAATATCGATGCCACTGTCCCAGACATGGCCTTACACGAAATCAAATACGATGCCGATGTTCCAGAATTGGTCTTACATGTAAATCATAAGTCGATGCCAACGTCCCAAACGTGGCCTTACAAGAAAACACATATCAGATCCTATGTTATGACATATGTATCCTAACTATTCCTTTGGTTTGTACGGGGCTTTTCAGTTGTCGAAACTTTGTCGATACTTTCTCGGATATCACATGCTCAACTCATACAATCATTCATCAATGTTCAATATCATATTAACAGTAATAATTCAATTCAAAACACAATTATTTGTATATCGACTTACCTTATACAGATTTGAACGAACGGAGTTGACTACTCAACAACTTTTGACTTCCCCTAATTTAATTCCATTTTCTTTTGTTCTTGATCTATATAAATTCAAATTTGACTTATTTAGTCACACATTCATTCAAATCAGTCCATATATACATATTTAGGACATTTTACAAATTAGCCCTCACATTTTCACATTTTGAAATTTTAGTCCCTAATTCATAAAAACAAAATTCACCAAATTTTCTTTTACACAAGCTTGGCCGAATTTTTCCCTAGCTCATATGAGCCCACATATTTCATTTATTTCACATTTTAGTCCCTAAAAATCTCATTTTCACAATTTAGTCCAAATTACTCAAATTCATCAAAAATTCAAAGATAAAACATGTTAACCCAACATCAAGCTTCCATATACTATCATAAAACTTCATAAATCTCATAATTTCATCAATGGCATAACTCAAAATCATCAAAAAATCCAAAATTAAGACATGGGCTTGACAGATTACTAAGCAACAATCATAAAAACGTAGAAATTATAAAAAACAGAACAAAACTCATACCTTAATAAAAAAAATGAATGGTTGAACCCTAAAAGCTTTTGTCCTTTCCTTTTTCTTTGATATTTCGGCAATGGTGATGAATATAACACCAAATTTATGTTTTTGTTTTATTAACTTAACATAATATACTAAATTACTTCATTAATCTTTATTAATCCGTTATAAACTCATATATATTAAGGCCATTAATGTCTATTAACCATGAAAACGACATATTAACCACATAAGGACATCTCATTTAAGAATACATAGCAAATAGGCACTTTAACAAATGGCAGACAACTTTTACATTTTACGCGATCAGGCCCTTTTATCAAATTAAGCACACAAACGATCAAATTTTCCTACTGAATTTTCACACATACTAGTTCACATATAATAAGCACAGAAAATAATATTAAAATATTTTTCCAACCTCGAATTTGTGGTCCCAAAACCACTATTCTGACTAGGGTCTAAATAGGGCTGTTACGATTTTCCACTTCCCTTCATTGACCAAATGTTAGATCGGTTTGTTGGAAAAGCTTATTATTGCTTCCTAGATGGCTATTCTGGGTACAACCAAATTGCTATTGCACCAGAGGATCAGGAGAAAACTACTTTCACCTGCCCTTTTGGTACTTTTGCTTTTCATCGTATGCCTTTCAATCTTTGTAATGCATCAGCCATATTTCAAAGGTGTATGATGGCAATATTCCCATATATGATAGAAGACTCTTTAGAGGTTTTTATGGAAGATTTTTCAATTTATGGGAATGATTTTGACCATTACGCTGACAATTTGGATAAAGTATTGAAGCGATGTGAAGACGCTCATCTTGTCTTGAATTGGGAAAAATGTCATTTTATGGAAACTAAAGGCATTGTGTTAGGCCATTGCATATCTAATCAGGGTATTCAAGTAAATAAAGCTAAGGTGGAAATCATCGATAAATTACCCCCACCAATAAATGTGAAAGGTATTCGTAGCTTTCTTGGACATGCAGGATTTTACTTGCGAATTATTAGGGATTTTTCAAAAATTGCAAAACCATTATGCTCATTGCTAGAACGAAATTGAAAATTCCTCTTTAACGAGGCATGTATGGATGCTTTTATTCAATTAAAGAAGTAGCTAATCAATGTACCCATTGTCATTGCACTGGATTGGTGTCAACCTTTCAAAGTTATGTGCGATGCAATTGACTTCGTCGTGGGTGCAATGCTAGGACAACGCAAAGGAAAAATATTTCACACTACTTATTATGCTAGTAGAACTCTTACAGAGACTCAATTCAATTATACCACCACAAAGAAAGAATTGTTGGTCGTAGTCTTTGCTTTCGACAAGTTTCACTCTTATTTTGTCGGCACAAAAGTTATAGTATTAACTAATCACTCTACGTTGCGATATCTCTTTGTGAAAAAAGATGCCAAACCAAGACTGATACGATGGATATTATTGTTGCAAGAATTTGAAATCGAGATAAAAGACCGAAAGGGGTGAGAGAATTAAGTTGCTGATCATTTTTCTGGATTAGAAGTTGACAGCGAGGACGCAAAATACTTCAAATTGTCGACACATTCCCAGATGAGATGCTATTTGCTGTCAATGCAACTCCTTGTTATACAGATTTGGTTAATTAGTTGGTGTGTGGAAAGCTCCCTTTGAGTATCACGGGCCATAAAAAAGAAAGATATCTTCGTGATGTAGTGAAGTACCATGTAACACCCCTTACTCGTATTCGACGTTGAAATGAGGTACAAGGCATTACCGAACTTGAACACAAGTAAAAGTACATTTTCGAGCTGTAAATTTTCATCCAAATTAAAACCATTCATACACAATCACAATGTCCCTAATACTAGTCTACGAGGCCCAAAACATCTTTAGAGGCAGTTCGTGACTAAACTGAGAACTTTAGAAAATTCTACAACACTTAGAATTTTTTTTCACTAAATAGGGGTCACACGCCCATGTGGATATGGGACACATCCGTGTGGGCAGGCTGTGTGGTCACACACGCCCGTGTCCTGAACCCGTGTAACTCTCTGTTTGTCACCCAATAACAAATTGAAGACACACGGCCAAGTTACACACCCGTGTGCTAGGTCGTGTGGTTGATTTAAAATTTATGATTTTTCATAAAATAGGTGCAGACATCACACGCCCAAGACACACGCCCGTGCTTGAGACACATGCTCGTGTCTCTACCCCTGTGCTCAATTTTGACCATTCTGTTTTGTAAAAATTAGGGTGTAGGGGACACACAGCCCAAACACATGCCCGTGGGGTAGACCGTACAAGCACGTGTGGAAAAAAATAAGGTTATTTACCAAGCCATTTGTGCCCCTTTTTGTTGCACACACCTACACAACACAACATAGCATCAATCCAAACATTTATATACAACCAAACCAGCCACAACCAAGACATCAACCCATAATTCACATGCTACCATCTATCATACTTAAATGTCACATACTTATCAACTTAAATCATGCAACTTCCCACATCCATGAATGGCATCGTCATATAAATAATTTATACCAATAGTAGCCAATTTCAAATGGCCTTATACAAAATGAACTTTGAACCATTAATAGCCAAAACTTTTGGCCAATTCAATTATGACATATAACAAAATAACCAAGTCCCCTATGCATGCCATAACATAAAATGTTAAAATCATTGGTACCAAAATAATTGTTGATAGTGTGAGTGAATCTCTGATAGTCTCCGATCCCCGAGCTAGCTTGGCAACACTATAAGACAAGGGAAGGGAAGGGGAGTAAGCTTTAAAGCTTAGTAAGTTCCTACACAAATAATAAGCATCATAACCACACATCTAACATACAATTAGCATGATAAAATTTAACATGAATGATATCAAAATCTTTATTCTTAACTTACTCAATTATAACCTTACCAAGGGTTCATCACTTATCGAGCTCATTACGTATGAGTTTTACGTACATACCTGTACCAACTCGAAACATACCGTAGTCTTTCACAACTTTGACATTCCCGTTGAACACTAGGAATATTAACAGATACTCAAAAATCTTGCACATAAGTGCCATACATGTAGCCAAAGCTACCTCACATCTCATAATACATATAGGCTCGTTTTTGAGCTACTCACGTGTAACGCCCCAAAAATCTCGAAATCTAAAAATCCCAAAATCTCGAATTTCCTTTATTTTCGATTTTGATGAAAATTGTGTTTAATATTCTTATCCAAGCGATAATTTTAGTAGGTCTTAGCTAAGGTTGAGTTCGAATTAAGGGGTAGAAGAAATTATAATTTAATTATTAAAAGAATCAGGGCTGACAAGTAGGTGGCTTTTGAATAAATGAAGAAACAATTGGACACAAAAAGAGCCTGTGGTGGAGTGGCTAAGTGACGCCACATAAGGTGTAGTGAGGTGGCGGTAGTAGCTAGCAAGGGGGTCCAAGGTTCGAATCCTAGCTTAGTATTTTTTTAAAATTTTAATTTTAGCCTTCTATAAGGATGGAAGTGGCGTGAAAATGGACTCCAAGGGAAGTGTTCAGGAGAGAAAATTAAGGAAAAGATCAAGGGGTAATCAAGGAAAAAAATAAGGAGACGAGAAGGGAGAAGTGGTGGAGCCGAATTGGGAACTGGGGCTTGAAGAATTCGGCTATAGGGCTATAAATAGGGGCTGAATACAGGGTTTCTAGGCTACTGCCAAAATTCTTCTTCACTTTGTGCCGAAAACCCTTTTCTCTTCAAGATCCAAAAAGCCGAAAACCCTTTATTTTACTTTCTTTTCTTTCTGTCGATTTCTATTCTCCTATACACAATCTTCATTGCCAATTTCTTCTTCTACTCGTCTTCTTCAATTCATACCAAATAAACCTTATTCACCATACTAAGTTTGAAAAGCCGAAAAGCCGAATCTTCCAAGTGACGATTACCTTTGACAGAATCTAGTGTAAGTGTTACTCTTCCAATCATTTTTTCTTTGTTTAGTATCGATTATTGTCCCTCACACTTTCTAATCAACTTTGGTAGGGAATTAGTATCGGATCTTGGTTTTTAGCTCTCTGCTGAATTGCTCCTTAAGGTGTTGCGGTTTTGGTAAGTAATCTTCTCCCATTGGCTAAGGTGGCCGAATGGTCATAGTTATGGTAAGGAGACTTGTGTTGGATACGAGTCACCTATTATTCGGGTTTTAATAGTTAAGATTTGTGCAGATCTAGGAAATATGTGATCAAGGAAAAAGCGATTAAGGGTTGGGCTTAAAGTAAGGCTAAGGTGAGGTTTCGGTTTTTGAGTAAATAAGTATTAAGCATGCGATTAATTGAAGGGTGATATCGATTGTAGGTTCTGGCTAAGGAGATCGCATCACGCTTGCTTACCAGGTGTGTACATACACTGCACACACACAATGATTCGGCAAAAGCCAAAAAGCTGAAAAGCCGAAAAGTTGAAATGCCAAAAAGACAAAAGTTTGGCTACGGTAGTCTTACGAGTGCGTGAAAACTCGTAAGGGGGAAACCGATAGATTTCCTGAGGCCCACAGACGATTTTGTGGACTTGGGTTCTGATTTGGTCGTATGGGCCAGATGGGCTAAATGGGCCCGATGGGTTGTTGGGCCCATAATAGGCAAAAACTAAATATTGATGCTATGTGATAGGAATTTGTATGTGAGCATGAATATGAATGTGATTGGGCCTAACTGGCCATATAAATGTGATTTGGGCCTAATGGGCTATATACAGGTGATTTTGGCCTAATGGGCCATATACAGGTGATTTGGGCCTAATGGGCCATACGAATATGATGGGCTTAATGGGCTAGATGCAGGTATGTGAAATTGTGAGGCTTTGTAAGGGGTTTTTGGGCCTAGTATATGATATCCACATAAGAATTAATTAATATATTGCGATCGTGGACAAGTCAAAGGGTTAAGGTGTGGCAACGGGTATATGCATGTATAGGATTGGATCTAGGGAGAGCTTGGTACTTAAGCGATCTTAATGACCCACCTCCTCTTCTCTGGAATCCTACTTGGTGCATAGTATTCATTCATCTTAACTCACAAGACTTGTTAACGGGCCAAGGTAAGTGAAAATCATAATTAGGGGAAAATTATCGAAATGCCCCTAAGGGCAAAAATGACCAAAATACCCCTAGGTGTTAAATGTAAGTTTTGTGGATGCGGCATGCATACATATGATATTTTTCTTAGGTTGCATATGGGTTGGGAATTATGGAATGAAGGAAGTATATGAGGATTGCATGGTTGCTTGAAAATCGTGGATCCACCGATAGCTTTTAAAGCCCAATATGTAAATGAAGGTAGTTCCGCAACTGGGCTACCATGGTGTGTGGGTTGGGTGGGTCGATATTTATATCCCCACATGGTGTGACGGGGGACGGAGCCGTTGTGTAGCGGATGCATAATTTGGATGGGATTGCATTGCGTGATTGATGAATGATGTTTTTCTTTTGAATGCTTGTTTTTGTCGAGGGTTGTACACACTGAGTTTGTGAAAACTCACCCCCTCTTTTATTTTATTTTCAGGTGATGCTCAGTAGAAGGTTCGATGTTTGGAAGGACTCTGGGTGGCCAACTAGCAAGATGATTTGGACTTGGGTTTTTTTTTTCAAGCATTTAAGTTTTTACTTCTTTTTAAGTATGTTCCAGACCAGATTGTAATAAGGTTTTCATTGTGTTATTATTACTTGAATTAGTATTATTTTCAATGTAATTATAAGAAGTTGAACATGGGTTTTCTAAATTATAGTATGTTTTCTACGTTTCCGCAATTAAATTTTTAAATGATAAGTCTTCTTAAATCAAATATTTCAACAAGGTTTTTGCAACTGAAAGGTGTGTTTTTTTTTAAAGTTAATTAAGGTTTCTTTTATTTTAAGAAGGGTTTTCATTGAAAACATGATTTTCACTAAAACACTTCAATGTGACACACCAGATTCAGCCATAACGTCTGGGACGGGTTTGGGGTGTTACATCACGGGCCTGCTCACACAAGGTGTCAGTCAGGATGTAGCTACACAGTGCTGCTCACACAAGATGTCAGGTATCCACAACTCATGCCGGACTACCCAGCCACTGGTAGGACGTATGAGACCAGCACCTGGAACACATGGGTTCCTAGTGACATGTCACTCGTATCCTATTCTATTCCTAAGGCTCAATTGGGAATTCTCGCTTGTCGAAACTTTGTCAAATACGTCCAGTGAGTAAATCACAATTCATACACTATTAAAGTATTTAAAACATAAATATAACAATGCATTATTTACGTACGAGCTTACCTCAGTAAAAAAATAGTAGAAATGAGACCTAATCGTCGAACACTTTATATTTCCCCCGATCTAGGTCCGACCCTTATTTATCTTGATCTATAATAAAAAATTTAACTTATTTAATACACACATTATTCAAATCAATCCAAATATCATATTATGGCAAAATTACATTTTTGCCCCTAATGTTTCACATTTTTACAATTTAGTCCCTAGGCTCGTAAATTAAAATGTATTCAATTTCTTCAAAACTTAAGCCTAGCCAAACCATTTTCATACTTATACCAGCCCACATTTTCCACTTAATCACACTTTTGCTACTTATTTTATAACTTTTACAAATAGGTCCTTTTTAACATTTTTACTGAAAATTTCTTAGCAAAAGTTGTTTTTCTAACATCAAACATACATTTTCTACCATTAGCCGTCAAAATAAACATGTCTAACAAGGGTCAAACCCTAGACCTTAATCATACCTGAAATTAGTGCTAGAAATAGGTAGATCGAGTTACAACGGCATCAAAAATGTAAAGAGCATTAAAAAGGGGCTAGAACGGACTTACAATCGAGCTTGGGAGCTTGACAAACCCTAGCTTTGTCTGCCTCTTGTAAATTTTGGTCAAGGGGTAGAAGATGAGCAAAAATTGGCTTTTAATTTGCTTATTAATTCATTTAATTGCCAAATGACTAAAATGCCCCTAACTTAAAACATAAAAATTCTCTTTCTTCATGTCCATTTTTGTCCACCAACTTAAGTAATGGTCTAATTACCATCTAAGGACCTCTAATTTAAAATTACATAGCAATTAGACACCTCTAGCTTATAGAACTCAAGTTTTGCAGTTTTTGCAATTTAGTCCTTTTTGCTAAATTGAGTGCTCAAATGTCAAAATTTTCGAACGAAATTTTCATAGAATCATTCTATAAAACTATAGACCATGAAAATATAAGAAAAATAATTTTTGCATCAGATTTATGGTCCCAAAATCATTGTTCTGACTAGGCCAAAAATCGGGCAGTTACATACCATTGGAACGAACCGTATTTATTCAATGTATGCAATAATAACTTTATTCGACGTTGTGCTCTGGAATAGGAGATGCTCTCAATTCTGAAGCACTTTCATGATGCTCCTTATGGAGGTCATTTCGGTGGTATGAGAACTGCTGCTAAGGTTCTTCAATAAGGATTTTACTTGCCATCATTGTTCAAGGATGCCCATAACTTTGTGAATCAACGCAATAAATGTCAGCGCACTGATTCTATTTCCCGACGCAATGAATGTTGCAACAGCCAATTATGGAAGTTGAATTATTCGATGTTTGGGGAATGAATTTTATTGGACCATTTCCAAATACATTTGGAAATCTTTATATATTAGCAGCTATTGACTATTCCTCAAAATGAGTAGAGGCTATTGCTGTCCCAAAGGATGATGCAAGGACAATGCTTAAATTTTTTCATAAGCATATACTCACCAGTTTCAATACACCAAGAGCATTGATTAGTGATTAAGGTACACATTTTCGTTGCAACCAAGTGGTAGCCAAATTAAAAGGGTATGGAGGTAATCATAGAATGGCCACTACCTATCATCCACAAACCAATAGACAAGCCAAAGTATCAAATTGACAAATTAAGAAAAATCTCAAGAAGGTTGTGAACCCTTCGAGGAAAGATTGGTCCTCCTGATTGGATGATGCTCTATAACATCCCTTACCCGTATCCGACGCCGAAACAGGGTTTGAGGCATCACCAAACTTAGACACAAACTAACATACAAAAGCAAGACATAAATTTCCACCCAAATTTGAAACTTTTCATACAAACATATCGTCCCTAAAATAAGCCTACAATGCCAAAAACATGCATTAAAAGTGGTTCGGGACTAAATCGAGAACTTTAGATATTTTTAAAACACTTAGAAAATTTTTCATCAAAATAGGGTCACCTACCCGTATGGCTTGGGACACGCCCATGTGGGTAGGCCGTGTGGTCACACACGTCCGTGTCCCTAACCCGTGTAACTCTCTGTTTATGACATCATGCACAAAAAGAAATCACACGACCAAGTCACACGCCCATGTGCAAGGCCGTGTGGCGAATTTAATTTTTGAAATTTTTCATAAAATAGGTGTAGACTTCACATGCCCTGAACACACGCCCATGTCCCTAGGCCGTGTCCGTCAGACAAATGAGACACACGGTCGTGTCTCTGCCTGTGTGGACAAAAATAAGCCTATTTACCAAGCAATTTTGCCACCCTTACTTGCACCAACCTACACAACAATAAGCAATACCAATCTAAGCATATACATACAACCAAATAAGATATCAATACATCATTTGCACATACTAACATCTATCATGCGTACACATACTTTCTTTTCCATTCATGCCAATTTCATTTTCATGATAAGCATCATCACATAAACATACCAATGACCAATAAGATTAATATTATCCAACTTCCAATGGCAATATACAAAATGAATCATTAACCATTAAAACGCCAACTCAAAATGACACATAACAAAATGACCAAGTCCTTATACATGCCATCCTCAAAATATTGAAACCAAGTGTACCCAAAACAATCGTTTGATAGTGTGAATCGAGCTCCGACGTTCCTCAATCCTCGAGCTAGCTTGGCAACACTATAAGAAATGGAAAGAAAAAGGGAGTAAGCTTTAAAGCTTAGTAAGTTTGCATGTAAATAATAAGCAACATTAATCATACATTAATCATATAATAAGTTAACATAAATATCATCATGTATCTTAGGCATAACTTACTCATTAGCATTCTTACCAAGAGTTCATCTCATACTAAAGTCCATACTCATGAGTTTTACATACATACCTGTACCAACTCAAAACATAGTTGTGTACTTTGTCAAATTTGACATACTCTTCGGATTACCCATTGAACACTTGGAATACTATAGGATACGCGGAAAGTCTTGCACGTAAGTGCCACATATGTAGCTAATGCTACCTCATATCTTATAACACATAGGGCTCACACACGAGCTAATCACAGGCCTACTCACACAAGTTTTCAATCAATACGTAGCTACACGGGCTGCTCACACAAGCTGTCAGGTATTTGTAACACATGCTGGACTACTCAGCCACCGGTAGGACGTACATGACCAGCACCCAGATTCACATAGATCCCATAACACATGGTTTCCTAGTGACATGTCACTTGTATCCTAAACTATTCCTAAGGGTTCAACTGGGATTTTCTCATCGTCAAAACTTTGTTGAATATTTCCATAGAAACAATCATACAATTTATGCGATATTAAACATGAAATACATAATATAACATTGCATTATTTACATACAAACTTACTTAGGTACAAAATAGTAGAAAATGAACCTAATCGTCAATAACCTTGTTCTTCCCCGATAAAGGTCTGAACTTCATTTTTCTTGATCTATAATAGCAAATTTAACTTATTTAATTATCACATTATGGAAAAATTATAGTTTTGCCCCTTACTTTTCACATTTTTACAAATTAGTCCTTAGGCTCGTAAAATGAAATATATATATTTTCTTTGTTACCGAAGCCTAATCAAACCTAATTCATGCTCATAACAGCCAATTTTTTTTCATCCAATCACATTTCTACTACCCATTTTTACAACTTTTACAAATAAGTCATTTTTATGCATTTTCACTAAAAATCACTTAGTAAAAGTTGTTTATCACACAATAAACATACAATATCTTCCATCAAACATCAAAATACATGCATGTCACACATGGGTAAATTTTTACACATGAACCCTATTTCAAAATAATTGTAGAAATAGGTAAATCGGATGATAACGACTCTAAAAATATAAAAAGCATTAAAAACAGGGCTAGGATGCACTTACTATCAAGCTTGAAAGTTGAAGAAACCCTAGCTATGGTGAGCATGGAAATTTCGGCCAAGGAGAAGAAGATGGACACCAATTTTGACTTTATTTTCCCTTTTTATTCTTTTATTTACCAAATGACCAAAATGCCCTTAATGCATAACTTTGAAATTTTACCTATTCATGTCCAGTTTTGTCCACTAACTTATCCAATGGTCTAATTACCAACTAAGGACCTCTAATTTAAAATCTCATAGCAATTGGACACCTTTAATAAGTAGAACTCAACTTTTGCACTTTTTACGATTTAGTCCTTTTGACTAAATTAAGTCCCCAAACGTCAAAATTTTCGAACGAGATTTTCACAGAATAGTTCCATAAAACTATAGAACATAAAAAATATAATAAAAATGAATTTTTCTACGTTAGATTCATAGTCTCGAAACCACTGTTCTGACTAGCCCCATAATCGGGCCATTACAACTCTCCCCCTTTAGGGATTTTTGTCCCCAAAAATCTTACCGAAAAATAGGTTTGGATACTATTTTCTCGTTGCCTCTTGAAGCTCCCAAGTAGTCTCTTCAATACCATGTCTTTGCCACAACACTTTCACAAGGGCTATACTTTTCTTTCTCAATTGTTTCACTTCCCGGGCTAATATTTTGATTGGTTTCTCATCGTAAGTCATATCTGGATGAATCTCAACTTCTATCGGTGAAATCACATGCGAAGGGTCTAATCTATAACGGCACAACATAGATACATGAAATACATTGTGGATCCTCTCTAATTTAGATGGCAAAGCTAACCGATATTCTATCGATCCTATTCTCTCGATAATTTCAGACGGCCCAATAAACTGCGAACTTAACTTGCCTTTACAGCCAAATCTTAGAATTTTCTTCCATGGAGATACTTTCAAAAATACCTTATCAACAATCTAAAATTCAATCTCTTTTCTTTTCAAATTTGCATACGACTTTTGTCTAACTAAAACAACTTTCAAAGAATCACGGATCAGCTTTACTTTTTCTTCAGTTTCTATAACTAAGTCAACCTTATGAGGCACCATACAATGCCTTATGAGGCACCATTTTTATGCTCCACTGAAAACTGTTGTTGTAGGCAAATTCAACCAACGACTGATATTTTTCCCAACTACCTTGGAATTCTAGAACACAACATCAGAGCATATCTTATAAAATCTGAATCACCCTCTCGGATTGAATATCGGTTTGCGAATAGAAAGTTGCACTAAAATTCAATTTCGTACCCAAAGCTTCTTGCAACTTTTTTCCAAAATCGTGAAGTAAACCTCGGATCTCTATCCGATATAATATAAATAGGTACTCCATGAAGTCTAACAATTTTAGCAATGTACAAATTAGCAATCTTATCAAGTGAGTAATCAGTACGTACCAATATAAAATGAGCCGATTTCGTCAATCTATCCACGACAACCCAAATGGCATCCTTCTTTTTCAGAGTTAAAGGTAAACCTGTCACAAAATCCATGGTAGTTCCGTCCCATTTCTAGTTGGAAACCATCACAGGTTTAAATAAACCCGAAGGTACTTGGTGTTCAGCCTTTACTTGTTGACAAATCAAGAATTTCGAAACAAACTCTGAGATATCTTGTTTCATTCCTGACCACCAATACATTTTATTCAAATCACAATATATTTTTGTACTACCCAGATGAACAGACAAACAACCACTATGTGTCTCATTAAGAATCTTTTGAATCAGCTCTGTATCTTTAGGAATAAATATCCTACCTCAGAATCTCAAACAATCATCAGAGTCAATTTGAAATTCTGAGTCATCACCCGATTCACACTGAATTCTCCTGCCTTGATCACTATAACACTTTTGAGCTTTGCAAATCTACTAAAGAAACATCAGTCTAGCTCTCAACTCGGCTAGAATCGAACCATTATTGGATAAAGTCAACTGTGTATTCATGGTTCTTAAAGCAAACAAAGATTTCATACTCAAAGCATGGGCAACTACATTCGCCTTTCCTGGATGATAATCGATCACAAGCTCACAGTTTTTTAATAACTCAAGCCATCTCCGTTGTCGCAAATTCAGATCTTTTTGAGTCATCAGATAGTTTAAACTTTTATGATCAGTAAAGACATGACATTTCTCACTATACAATTGATGTCTCTAAATCTTCAAGGCAAACACAATGGCTGTAACACCCTAAATTTGGGCCTAGAAGTTTTGGCCCTTGAGCATGGGAGCGGCTGAAGGCAGCTTATAACATTTTGTTGTGCATGTAAATTTCGTTAATGAAGGCTTGTTTTAGTGGTTAAGTGTGCTGAGAAGTGTTGGAGAAGTCCGGGGTTCAAACCTGGACTCTAGCAGAAATTTTGGTTTAAGGTGAATCAAACCCTAGGTGTACTAGGTAGGCCTTAAGAATATTGTTGGAGAAATTGTGCCACAAAAAGCCTTGTTGTCTAGTGGCAAAGTAGCGCCACATAAGAGGTAGGAAGGTGGCGTCATAGAGTTGGTAAGGAGGTCTAGGGTGCTCATGGCAATCAAAGAGCATTTACTTTGCTAACAGGGGGCGGCAAGAGTTGGTGTTGAATTTAAACTCTGATGATGGAGGGATCCCACATCGGAAAGCTAGCAGAAGAGTGAATGCGAAGCTGGCTTTAAATAAAGAGAACCATGAGGAGAGTAAAGGTACCTTTCTTGGCTTTATGGCGTACTCGTTTGGGTTGGGCGTCGGCTAAGAGTTCTTGGAGCGCGGATTAACTCCAGTCTCCTATCAGGTGTGTATTTCTCACTACTCTAGCTGTAGGATGGCTACTTCGAGCCGCGATGGGCCGAAAGGGGCCATGTGGGCCCATGGGCCTACGAGCCCAATTGGATAAGTTGTTTGATTGTGTAGTAAATATTGGACTAGGCTAGGTGAATCTCATATCTGTGGCTAGATTTGGGCTAAAAGGGCCACACGAGCGTGTGGGCCCATTTGGGCCGAGAATGGGCTTTAGGCTCATTCGTATTGTTATCCCTATTTAGAATACTTTAGTTTACCGAAATACCCTTGTAGGGTTGAAATACTGAAATACCCCTGTAGGATAGAATTATTGAAATACCCTTGTAGGGTAGAAATACCAAAATACCCTTGTAGGGTAGAAATACTGAAATACCCCTGTAGGGTAGAATTACTGAAATACCGTTGTAGGGTAGAAATACGAAAATACCCTTGTAGGGTAGAATTACTAAAATACCCCTGTAGGGTAGAATTACCGAAATACCCCTGTAGGGTAGAATTACTAAAATACCCCTATAGGGTAGAATTACTAAAATACCCTTGTAGGGTAGAAATACTGAAATACCTCTGTAGGGTAGAATTACTGAAATACCCCTATAGGGTAGAATTACTAAAATACCATTGTGGGGTAAAATTACCATTTTGCCCTTAGAGTGTTAAATGACTGTTTTGCCCTTGTGGGCAAGTGACTGACTTGGACTGTGTGGTTGACGAATTTGATTGTGAATACATGTTGGTGATATGAATGACTTGACTGTGATTATTTGATTCAAATATGGGCATGACATTCTGCATAGATGACATGTTTCATGGGTTGGGTTGTATTGATGGAGGAAGCGTTTTGGTGGCTATGCCACAAATATCTATTCTGGTGGCTCCGCCACAATATCTGTATCTGGTGACTCTATCATAATATCTGTTCTGGCAGCCATGCTGCAAATTCTGTGGGGTGTAGCAGATGGGTGGGTCTATTTGTCTCCCCACATGGTGTAAGGTTGGTACGGGGGTGTATACGGATGGATATGGGTTGGGATTGCATTCACATTCGATTACGATTACATTGCCAATCACGATTTTGATTCTGTCACCTAATTCTGATTCTGATTCTGATTCTAATTCTATCACCTAATTCTGATTCTAATTCTCATTTTGATTCTAGTTCTAATAATGTTTCTTATTTTGTAATGGGCTAAGGCCCATCTGGTACTGTCTGTTATAATGGGCTAGGGCCCAATTGATACTAAAACTGTAATTAGGGCTGGGGCCAGACTTTTAATTCTTTTATATGACTGACTATTCCTTTTATATAGTAGGGGATTTCATATTGAGTTTTCGTAAACTCACCCCATTTATTAACCTTTCAGGTAATTTCTAGCCTTAGACGGATCGGAGCTACGAGGGGCTCGAAGGAAGCCACACACACTGTTTATCTTACAGTTTTGATTATTACTTTTAAATGTTTTTATGTGGGTTGGAGTAAAGCCGTTGTAATTTTCTGGATTTCAAATTTGGAATTTTATTTATTGTTCTTATAATTGATAGTTTTAGAACACGGTTTTCCAAAGCAACTACTGTTGTTCAAAACATCACGTATCCGCAATTGTTTTTAACTTAAGCTTCTGCAACTGCCAAGATTTTTACAAAGTTGTTAAAAATGTTATTCAGCTGAGGTTTTCTAACAAGGTTTAAAAAGGGTATAAGTTTTTAATTATTAGGAAGGATTTTTAATGGAAACATGGTTTTCGAAAAACACTTCAATGTGACACGCCAGATTCGAGCCAAACTTCCAGGCTGGGTTTGGGGTGTTACAATGGCAGCCAACTCTAAATCATGCATCGGGTAGTTCTTTTCATGCGGTTTCAACTATCTCGAGGCATAAGTTATCACTTTACCCTCTTGCATCAACACAGATCCTAATACTTTCAATGATGCATCATTATAAATTACAAACTCTTTCCCCGATTCAAGTTGTACTAAAACTAGTGCCTCAGTCAATAATGCCTTAAATTTCTCAAAACTTTGCTGACATTTTTCAGACCATTCGAACTTAACATCCTTTTGCATCAATCTCGTCATAGGAGTAGCGATCATAGAAACTCTTTTAACAAACCGTCTATAATAACTGGCTAATCCCAAAAAGCTTCTAACCTCAGATACATTTTTTTGTGGTTTCCACTCAATAATAGTAGAAATCTTGCTCGGATCAACTCGAATACAATCACCTGAAACAATGTGTCCCAAAAATCTAACTTCTCAAAGCCAAAATTCACTTTTACTGAACTTAGCATATAACTATTTTCCTGTCAAAGTCTGCAAAATAGTTCTCAAGTGCTCTGCCTTATCTCGAGAATAAATCAGTATGTCGTTAATGAAAACAACCATAAACTTATCTAAATATGGTCAGAAAATTTGGTTCATTAAGTCCATAAAAATTGTAGGAGCATTTGTTAGTTTGAAAGGCATGACAAGAAATTCATAGTGCCCGTACCCTATCCTAAAAGCAGTCTTTGGCACATTTGACTCTTTAACTTGCAACTGGTAGTATCCGAATCTCGAATCTATCATTGAAAACATTGTTGCCCCTTTCAGCTGATCAAACAAGTCATCAATTCTCGGCAGGAGATACTTGTTCTTTATAATCACTTTACTAAGCTGGCGATAATCGATGCAAAGTCTTATAGATCCATCTTTCTTCTTTACAAATAATATCACAGCACCCCAAGGAGAATAACTTAGTCTCTCAAAACCTTTATCTGTCAATTCTTGCAACTGAGTTTTCAAATCCTTCAATTCGGTCAGGGCCATCCTATATGGAGTTATCGATATTTTGTAGTCTCAGGGACCAAATCAATACTAAACTCAACTTCTCTAACTGGAGGCAAACCTGGCTATTCTTTCAGGAACATATCTGAATATTCACACACTACTGACACTGATTCAATTTTAAATTCAGATTCATTTGTATTCAACACATAGGCAAGATAGGCTTCCTAACCTTTTCTTATACATTTTTGAGCAGACATCGAAGAAATCACAATTAGCAATCTATTTGACTCATTCGATTCAACTTGAAGAATTTCACCATTTTCACATTTCAATTCAATGACTTTCCGTCTACAATTTTCTATAGTAACATACATAGTCAACCAATCCATACCCAATATAACATCAAATTCATCAAATGGCAGCAACAACAAGTTAGCCGGAAAAGAGTGACCTCTAATCATCAAAGGACATTTCTTGCATACTTTATCAACTAATACATGATTGCCTAAAGGGTTTGACACCTTAATCATAAATTCTATAGACTCAACAAACATATTCTTACTAATTACCGAATTCATGCATACATATGAATGGGTAGATCCTGGGTCAATCAAAGCAATAATAGTAGTATCATAAAGAGAAAAAGTACCGGTGATAACATCGGGAGATGTTGCTTCTTCGCGAGTACAGATGGCATAGGCCCTGGCAGGTGCTCGAGCTTCAGATCTTGGAGCTAAATCCTTCGTCACATTTTTACCGCTAGCTCCATTTCTGGTATTTCTTGAAGGTCTCCCTCTAGAAGCAATATTACTCAGTCTTATACTCTGAAACTTTTCTTTTCCAGTCATCTCAGGGCAATCTTTAATGAAGTGATCTTAGGAACCACACTTGAAACAAGCTCGGTCATTCATTCGGCACTTGCCGAGGTGACATCTTCCATAATGTGGGCATCCAGATCTACTGGGTCGATTGGCAATGCTCACAATAGAAGTAGTCTGAGCCTTATAACTTGAATACTAATTCCCACAGTTTCTATTTGAGAACCCAACTGAAGCATGAGAATGAGAATACATCTATCTAGATTTCTTAGACTGAGATTGGAACGACTTACCCATCGGCCTCTTTCTTGCATCTCTAGCCTCTGACTTGGATTTTCTCTTTTCTTTGGTCAGTTCCTCTACTTTACAAGCCCGATCTACGGGCACAACAAATTCTTTCAGCTCAAGAATACCCATAAACAATCTGATGTCTTCATTAAGTCCGTTTTCAAACCTTTTACACATAATAGCTTCGGAGGAAACACACTCTCTAGCATACTTGCTGAGCCGAAAAACTCTCTTTCATATTTAGTGACTGACATGCAGCCCTATTTCAACTCAAGAAATTCTTTATGCATCTAATCGATGAATTGCTCACTGATATACTTCTTTCTGAACTCCTCCTGTGTAACATCTCGAAATAGGGCCTAAATGGAATAGTGGTTATGAAACCACAAATCTGAGATAGAAAAGTTTATTTCGATTAATTTGTATGATTTACTGAGTGATTAGATGCATGTGTTAGAGTATTGATGAGAGATTTCATAGATTGCATGTTTAATTTGCCTATAGGGCTTATTTGCAGAAGTTGCTGTAACAGCCCGATTTAGGGCCTAAACAGAATGATGATTTTAGAACCACGAATTCGAAGTCAAAAAATTTATTCCTATTAAGTTTTAAGGTTTATTTATTGATTAAAATATTGTGTAAAAATATCGTTAAGTAATTTTACTAATAAAGTGCTTAATTGGACTTTTAGGACTAAATTGCAAAAGTTGCAAAATATGTGTTCTAATTCATAAGTACTTGATTGAAATGAGGGTTTAAAGAGGAGGTCCTTAAATGGTAATTAGAACATTATTTTTTGTTTGGACAAAAATGGGCATGAATAGGACAAAATTTTAAAGAAAGGCCTTAAGGGCATTTTAGTTATTTGGTAATTAAAAGAAATAAAAAGGGAAAATAAAGCCAAAAATTGTCTCATCTTTTTCATAGAGGCCGAAATTAGCATGGGGGAAGCCATGGCTAGGGTTTTCAAGCTTTCCAAGCTCAATAGTAAGTCTGTTCTAGCCCCGTTTTTCAAGTTCTTTACGTTTTTGGAATCCCGGTAACTTGATTAAGCTTATTGTAGCAATAATTTAAGCTAGGGTTCATATTTGGAAAAATACCCATAGGTGAAATGTGTTTATTTTGATGTTTTATGGTAGAGTATGAAGGCTGAAATTATGTTAAACAACTTTTGCTAAGCGGTTTTAAGCAAAAATGAGTAAAACGGCATAATCGGTAAAAGTTGTTATTGTTCATAACTATGTAGAGTGAGAATTTGTTGTTGCCGTAGAATGGAAAAATGATCAGCATGTCATAAAACATAAGAATAAGGGATGAAGTTTAATTCCCGAGCCTAGGGGCAAAACTATAAATATGCAAAAGTTTAGGGGCAAAATTGTAATTTTGCCAAAGTTTGAGTTAAGGACTGTTTTGAATAGTACATTAATTAAATAAGTAAAATATGATGTTTTAGATCCCGTAAAACGAGATTTGAACCTAGAATGGGAGAAAAATCGAAAATCAGGAAAGTTGGTAAAATGGCCGTTTTAGTATCGAGGTAAGTTCATATGTATAATAAGCATTAATTTATGCATGTTTCAATGTAAAATTGATATATTTACTATGATTTTCAAGGTGTTGAAAGTAAGTATAATTATGATAATTTAAATGTTCAATATTACTTAGATATGGAAATGAGAAAGTATGTAAGTTTGTATGTAAATAATACATTATCTTTATTATGTTTTTATATTTCAGCATATTTTTTGTATTGTAGCTGATTTTTGAATCATAATTGACTATTAGAAGTATGGAATCAAGTATTAGAAAGAGAGAGAAATCCCGGTTGAACCTTCGGAAAGATTGGATGATACAGATGGTATGTACCTAGGTCACATGTA
Source organism: Gossypium longicalyx (assembly GCA_025698465.1). NCBI lineage: Eukaryota > Viridiplantae > Streptophyta > Magnoliopsida > Malvales > Malvaceae > Gossypium > Gossypium longicalyx. The sequence goes on from CM046996.1 coordinate 36,072,340, forward strand.
TGGTGCTGAGTGCACATCATGTGTACAAGAGAGTTACGAGACATTATGATGTAGCTAGGTCTCATGGGTGATACTATGTGTACACCATGAAGACAAGAGAGCTATGGGATATATGTAGCTAGGTCGCATGCGTGGTTCCAGGTGAAGGACACCATGTAGACAAGAGAGCTACGAGATAAACCTGCTAGGTCACATGGGTGGTACTAAGTGTTCACCATGTGTACGAGAGAGCCAAAATTATGTGTACAATCGAGCTAGGTCACATGAGTGGTGCTAAGTGAAGGACACTATGTGTACAAGAGAGCTTCGATTTTAAAGGTGGGCTGTGTGCGATACCATCGCGTATCTATTATTTTCCGAAGCGTTCAACTGGGAAATTGATTAAATGAAATTGTGTATGACTTTGTGATGATAAGTGTAAGTATATACGTGTGTAACTTATGAGCAATATGCTTGATATGTGATTGAAAATTGGAAAAATTGTTAGGAGTAAGTGATGAATACAATTGAAGTGTGAAAGATCAAAATTGACAATAAAACTGTTATGGATAGTTGCAGTGACGTGAATCTAAAAATTTACCAAAAATAGTACAAATTGAATCAGAGACTTAATGAGATATCAAATTAAATCTTAATGAGTCTATTTTCATATAACAAAAACAGAGAAAGCAAAGAAATTCTATATTATGAGATATTTAAGTTTTTGAGAGACTGGTTCAGAATGACTACGTGATCCCCTATTCTGACTTGGAAAAATCATTAAAAGCTGTAAAAAAATAATTATGGGATATAATTTATATTATTGAAATACTTAATAAGTCTAGTTTCAAATTAAATAAATGATATCATCCTTTAAATTCTGTACGAGGAGAAAATTATTCGTAGTGAAGAGTGGTCAGAACAGTTGAGCAGTGAAACAGGGGTAACTTCAATGAATAAACTGTACTAATTTGCTAGACCAAAAATTCTGAAAATTTTATGGTAAGAATATACGTGAATCTAGTTTCAAGAAAAATTAACGGTTTGTAATTTGGAGTTCTGTAGCTCCAGAAATAAATAATTTAGCTGCTAGTACTCTACTAGACAGCTTATTTTGAACTCATTTTATGATTGTAATCTTGAAAGTATGTGTGTGTTTTGTGATGGTAATATTCCGGAACATATTGTGACTTCATTTAAAGTATGATAATGTATTGTTTATTAATATTTACATACTTACTTACTAAGCTATAATGCTTACTCCCTTCCTTTCCTTTTTCCTATAGTGTCTCAGATGTTAGCTCGAGTTGGAGGTCGCCGGAGGTTAAATCACACTATCAAATTATTGATCGATATATAAAGGTTTTAAAGTATTTTTAAGTCTTTGGCATGTATGGAGACTCATTTAATTGTTACTAAGTTGCTAGGAATTGGCCTAAAATATTGACCTATGTTATTTGAAGGTCTCTATTGTATAAAGTCATTTAATGTAGATAGTCTTGATTATGTTATTAATTAAATGATGCAATTTATGAATGTGCATGCTTGCCTATGTGTGTGGTTGAATTAAAGCATGATATGGGCCTTGTAAGCTCTTTTTAAGGTACAGCTTGAATGTGTTTGAAAAAGTGTTAAATTAGAGTGAAATTATGAATCGGTTTTTATACGATGATTAGTGATTAAGTCCAGTAATGCCTCGTACCCTGTTCCGGCGTCGAACACGGGTAAGGGGTGTTACATCCTGAAAGAATTCCCATGTAACCCTCTCTTTCGAAATCACAGATACTAGTGTTTTCCACCAGTGATATGCCGTGTCCCTCACTAAAGATATAACACATTTCAAGCATTCATCAGGTGTACAAGATAATTCATCGAACACTCTAATAGAATTCTCGAGCCAAACTTTTGCTTTTTCGGGATCATGATCGATATTTGCTTTAAATTCTTCAACCCTTTGCTTTTTGATCCTATCAACCAAGGTTCTATTCAATCTCATAAAGTCCATAGTTTTTAATTACCTCCTCAAATCAAAATATTTTTCTTTACTAAAGTGTTTTAATTGCATTCATTAATAATTCTTTTCACAGTCCCTGTGGGTACGGTAACTCGACATATACTTGTCACTTTATTACTTGTTGTGATTGTGTACACTTGCACATTTTTTTCGTTCTAGAAAGTCATACCAATCACCACCAAAGAGCTCAAAAGAATATTATGGTCATTCATCAACTTCAGTGGGTTATTTTGGGAAAAATCGAGCAAAACAACATTCGAGCTTGGAACCTCAGGCTACGTCTGTAGCGACCGTGGGCAGTGCTAGAAACAACAAGCCTAAATGTCAGCAATATAATCAATGACACTTCAGTGAATGCAAATTGAAAGATGAGTCATGTTTTAAATGTCGTTCGTGTGAACATTATCTCAGAGATTGCCCAAAAAGTTTTGACAAAGAAATGGCTCAAACTAATCGACCGAGTAATACAGTTACGAGAAGGAGACCACCACGAAACACTAGAAGTACGGGAAATAGCCAGAGTGGTACGAAAGACTCTACTGTGAGATCTGAGGCACGAGCATTGGCTAGAGCTTATGCAATTTGTACTCAAGAGGAAGCTTCAGTTCCAGATGTTATCACTGGTACATTTTCTATCTTTGATACTGAAGTTACTACTTTAATTGACCCATTGTCAACACATTCATATGTATGCACAACTTTAGTGTTAGATAAAAATTGCCTTTTGAGTCTACTAAGTTTGTGGTTAAAGTAACGAATCCTCTAGGTCAGTATCTATTAGTCGATGAAGTCTATAAAAACTATATTTTGATGATTCGGGGTTGCAACTTTCTGGCTGATTTGATGTTACTACCTTTTGATGAATTTCATGTGATTCTGGGTATGGACTGGTTAACTTTGCAAGATGATTTTGTGAACTATAGATTAAAGCATATAATGTTAAAGTTCCAGAATGGTGAAAAGCTTCAAATTGAATCAGATAGACTGGATAATGCATCTGATGTTATTTTAGCTATGTCGGCATAGAAATAAGTTAGGAAAGGCTGTGAAGCGTATCTTGCTTATATATTTGATTCCAGAGTTTTTATATTGAAGCTAGAATCGATTCCAGTGGGATGTGAGTATACAAATGTGTTTCTAAAGGAATTATAAGGGTTACCACCAATCATAAGAGTTGATAGCACAGTTGCAAGAGTTGATAGAAAGGGGTTTTACTTGACCTAGCATTTCTCATTGGGGTGCTTCTGTGTTATTTGCTAAGAAAAATGTTGGAACCATGCAACTATTTATTGATTATCGACAGCTCAACAAAGTCACGATCAGGAACAAATATCCTTTGACATGTACTGATGATCTATTCGATCAGTTGAAATGTGCGATAGTATTTTCAAAGATAGATCTTTGTTCTGGTTATTATCATTTACGGGTTAAAGACTCGGATGTGTCAAATATCATGTTCAGAACCAGGTACAGACATTATGAGTTTATTGTGATGCCATTTGGTTTGACTAATGTTCCTGCTGTATTTATGGATTTAATGAAAAGAATATTCAGACAGTATCTAGGGAAATTTGTTGTTGTATTCATCGATGATATTTTGATCTATTCACAAGATGAGACAAAGCTTGCCCAACATTTGAGAATTGTTTTACAAAATTTATGCAAAAAACAATTGTTCGCTAAGTTCAACAAATGTGAGTTCTGGCTTCCAGAAGTCAGATTTTTGGGACATGTTGTATCGGCTGATGGCATTAGAGTTGTTCCGAGCAAAATCTCAGTTGTGGTAGATTGGAAACCTCTAAGAAATGTATCTGGAGTTAGAAGTTTTCTGGGTTTAGCCAGATATTATAGAAGATTCGTCTAGGGATTCTCGATGATTGCTACGCTGTAGACGAGATTGTTGTAAAAAGATGTTAAATTTGAATGGTCCAAGAATTGTCAGCAAAGTTTTAATCAGTTGAAAGTTTTTTTAACTAAGGCAATAGTGTTAGTTCAACCAGAGTCCAGCAAAGAATTTGTGATTTACAGTGATGCTTCGTTGAATGGTTTGGGCTGTGTTTTTATGCAAGAAGGCAAAGTAATAGTATATGCTTCTAGATAGTTGAAACCACACGAGAAGAATTATCTAACTCACGATTTAGAACTTACAACTATTGTGTTTTCTTTGAAGATTTGGTGACACCATTTGTATGGAGAAAAATGTCATATCTTCTTCACGGATCATAAAAGCCTAAAGAATTTGGTGTCGCAAAAAAATTTAAATTTGAGACAGTGTAGATGGCTTGAGTTATTGAAAGATTATGACTTGATCATTGACTATCATCTGGGAAATGCTAATGTTGTTGCAGATGCTTTGAGTAGAAAATCTTTATTTACTTTGAACAAGCAGTTAACACTGTTTGATGATGGTTCAATTTTAGCTGAATTAAAGCTGGACCGACATATCTACAGCAGATTTGCGAAGCTCATAAATGCGATGATGTTTTGATAGCTAAACGGAAACAATTTGAGGTGATACCTGATTCAGACTTTTATGTTGATTCCGATGACAGTTTGTACTTCAAAGGTAGAATTTGTGTTCCGAGAAATTTTGATCTTGTTTAGAAGATTTTACAGGAGCTCAAAGTAGTAGCTTGTAAAATCATCCTGGTAGCAATAAAATGTATGATAATTTGAAACTGATGTACTGGTAGCTAGGTGTGAAACGAGAGATTTTGGAATTCGTATCGAGATGTTGTGTTTGTCAGCAAGTTAAAGCTGAACATCATGTACCTTCTAGTTCACTACAACCAGTGATACTTCCAGAGTGGAAATGAGAGTGTGTCATAATGGATTTTGTATCGGGGTTGCCTTTGTCACCGACAAAGAAAGATGTTGTGTGGGTTATTGTTGACTGTTTGACAAAATCCGCGTATTACATTCCAATCAATTTGGATTTTGTAACACCCCTAACCTGTATCCTTCGTCGGACTAGGGTTAAAGACATTACCGGGCAAAACGAAACAATTAACATACATTTTATAAGCATCAAAGCATCAAAGATCAAATATCAATATAGAGTCCCTTATATAGGTCAACGAGACCTTAAACATGCATTAGAAAGGAGTCGAGACTAAACCAAACACAAACAAATTTTTTTTCCAAAACTTAAACATTTTCAAAGAAATACTAGTCACACGCCCGTGTGAATAGGCCGTGTGCCGTACACGGCATTAGACACGCTCATGTGTCTTGGCCGTGTCAAAACAGGGCATACATACTGACTTTCTCACATGGCCACAAGACACGCCCGTGTGTCTTGACTGTGGTAGAGTCTGAATTGTGCCACACGGCTAGCCACACGCCCGAATGCCTTGGTCGTGCTTGAGCCTGACTTACGATTGTAGGGTACCCCAGGGGACACACGGTCGTGCAACATAGCTGTGTGTGACACACGGCTGAGACACATGCCCGTGTCTCTGCCCGTATGGACAAAAATAGGCCATTTGAATAGCCAACTTGCCACCACAATTGGGTCAAACCTACAAGCACCAAACCAAGCATAATTTCACAACAATTTTAGCCAATTTCTCTACCAAAACATACATTATTTATGCCTTTACAATATCAAGAAATTCCAACTTCAATTCATCAATCGAATTATACCAAAACCTAAACTAAAATCATACCAAAACATATGTTTCAAAACTTACCAAAACTTATCAACATTGACCATTTCTTTTGGTCATTCAAAACATACCATATAATTCATAATACCATACATATCATATAACATTTCCAACCTTAAGTTCAAACATAAGCTAGCCATATCACATGTCATAATATATATACATTACAAAGCCTAACCAAAACACTTCTAGCTTATACATGCCATACTTTAGTATATACATTTTCAAAAGATAATAAATTAAGATTCGATAGTGTGGTGACGATCCTTGACGATCCCCGAGCTCACAGTAGCTTTGATATCTATAAAAAAATACAAACACACACAAAGTAAGCTTTCAAAAGCTTAGTAAGCCATATACAAATAAACTTATCATTTAAAGCATATAAACAACATCAATTTACTTATTCTTTGTAACCAAATACTAACACAAATCTCATATTCATATGCATAGATCATATGTCATCATTTATACTTATACTTACCTTTCATTCTCAAACATAATATACAATGCAAATGTACCTGAATCAGATATAATTTCACAAAGTCATTAATTTTCTCAGAATTCCGGTTTGAACCATTTAGAAACGTAAGGATACGTGGATAGCTTAGAAAGCATATACAATGCCAATGTCCCAGACGTGGTCTTACATGTAATCAAACATCGATGCCACTGTCTCAGACAAGGTCTTACACGAAATTAGATACGATGCCAATGTCCCAGACATGGTCTTACACGTAAAACAGAAGTTGATTCCAACGTTCCAGACGTGGTCTTACATGATAACACATATAAAAAATCCTATGTCATGACATATGTATCCTAACTATTCCTAAGGTTCGTACGGGACTTTTCGGACGTCGAAACTTTGTCGATACGTTCTCAGATGGCATATATATATATAGTTCGAATATTCATTCATCACAATTCAATATCATATGAATAATAATTCAATTCAAACACATTTATTTGTATATCGACTTACCTCGTACGGATCCAGATGGATGGAATCGGTTACTCAACAACTTTCGACTTTCCCCAATCTAATTTTGTTTTCTTTAATTATTGATCTATATAAATTCAAATTTAACTAATTCAATCATAAATTCATTCAAAACAATCCGTAAACAAATATTTAAGTAAATTTACAAACTAGCTCTCATATTTTCACATTTTGACAGTTTAGTCCCTAATTCACAAAATCACAAAATACACATAATTTGCATATACTTATGCTTGGCTGAATATTCGTAGCACTCATACAAGTCCACATATTTCATTTATTTTACATTTTAGTCCCTCAAATTATAAATTTCATAATTTAGCCCATTTTACTCAAAATCATCAAAAATCCAAAGACAAAATATATAAACCCAACATCAAACTTTCATATTTCATCAATTAACAGCATAAAGCTCATGAATTCATCCATGGAACATTTCAAAATCATCACCAAAATCAGAAATTGAGGCATGGGCTTGATAGTATACAAAGCAACGATTATAAAAACATAGAAATTATCAAAAACTGAACAAAAATGGACCTTTAATCAAGCTAGATGTTTGCTGAATGCTTCAAACATATAACCCTATATTTTCTTCTTCAATTTCGGCAAAGATGGAAGATAATGGTTTTATTATATGCTTTTGTTTTATTATAATAGGTTTATTTACCTATTTACAAATTTAACGTTTGATTAAACATATAATAAACATATATTCAATGGTCATTAATGTCCATTCATGCTTTCATTGGTCAAATTGCATCATAAGGACCTTACAATTAATAAGCCAAATCAAATAGACACTTTTAACAAATAGCAGGAAACTTTTACACTTTACGCGATTAGGTCCTTTTATCGAATTGAGCACACAAACAATTAAATTTTCTGACGAAATTTTCCCACATGCTAATTCACATATCACAAACACAGAAAATAATATTTAAATATTTTTCATGAAACCACTATTCTGACTAGGGTCTAAACCGGACTATTATAATTCTCCCCCCGTAGGAATTTTCGTCCCCGAAAATCTTACCTTTGAACAGATTCAGATATTGCTGTCCCATAGCATCTTCAGGCTCCCACGTGGCCTCTTCAATACCATGTCGATGTCACATCACTTTTACTAATGAAATTTTCTTATTTCACAGTTCTTTAACATCTCGAGTTAAGATATGATTCGGTTCTTCTTCGTAAGTCATATCAGACTGAATCTTAATCTCAGATGGAAGAATCACATGCGAAGGATCGGATCTATATCGTCGAAGCATTGATACGTGAAATACATCATGAATCGTTTCTAACTTAGGTGGCAACAATAATCTATATACTATAGGCCCAATTCGTTTGGTAATCTCATACTATAGGCCCAAGCCTTTTGTATTGAATCGAAGTACTTTCATCCACGGAGATACTTTCAAAAATACTTTGTCGCGGATCTCAAATTCGATGTCTTTTCATTTCAAATCTACATAAGATTTTTGACGATTAGGAGCTAGTTTTAGACTATTTCGAATTACTTTTACTTTCTGTTTAGTCTCTTTTAGCAAATCAACCCCGTGAATCTTATTCTCACTGAGCTCAGTCCAATACAAAGGTGTACGACATTTACGACCATATAAGGCTTCATACGGTGCCATTTTAATGATCGATTGAAAACTATTATTATAAGCGAATTCAATCAAAGGCAAATATTGTTCCCACGTACCTTCAAACTCAAGAATACAACATTTCAACATATCCTCGAGTATTTGGATAATCCGTTCGGATTGACCATTCATTTGCAGGTTAAAAGCAGTACTAAAATGTAATTTTGTACCCAAAGCATCTTGTAACTTCTTCCAGAATCATGATGTAAATCTCGGATCTCTATTTGACACTATAGACAATGGCACACCATGTAATCTCACGATATCATAAATGTATAACTCAGCTAATTTATCAAGCGAGTAATCAGATCGAACCAAAATAAAATGAGCGAATTTCGTCAATCGATCAACTACAACCCAGATAGCATCTTTCTTTCTCGGAAACAAGGGTAAGCCCAAAACAAAGTCCATTGTCACTCTATCCCATTTCCACTCGGGAACCATAATAGGTTGTAGCAAACCAAATGACACTTGTTGTTCAGCTTTAACTTACTGACAGATCAAACATTTTGAAATAAAATCGGAGATATCTCTTTTTATTCCAGACCACCAGTAATGCTATTTCAAATTATTATACATTTTCATACTACCCGAATGTACAGATAATCGACTATTGTGAGCTTCACATAAAATCATCCAAATTAACTCTGGATTTCTCGAAACACAAATTCGATCTTGGAATCTCAAACAATCATCTTTATCAACTCTAAATTCTGAATCAGACTCTAAATCACACTGAGCTTGCTTTGCCAAAATCTCACTATCAAACTTCTAAGCTTCTATAATCTACTGTAAAAACAAAGGTCTCACTTTTAACTCTGCTAAAACTGAACCATCATCGAACAGAACCAAATGAGCATTCATTGCACACAGAGCAAACAATGATTTTTCGACTCAAAGCATCAACAACAACATTTGCCTTGCCCGGATGATAATCTATCACAAGTTCATAGTCTTTTAGCAGTTCTAACCATCTTCTCTGTCATAGATTCAAATCTTTTAGTGTCATCAAATATTTCAAACTCTTATGATCAGAATATACATGACATTTCTTACCAAACAGATAGTGACACAAGATTTTCAAAGCAAACACAATCGCAGTCAACTCAAGGTCATGCGTTGGATAGTTCTTTTCATGCAGCTTCAGTTGTCTCGAAGCATAAGCAATGACTGTACCTTCTTGCATCAAAACACATCCCAGATTGATTAATGAAGCATCACTGTAAATCACAAATTCTTTACCTGATTTGGGTTGTACCAATACCGAAGCTTCAGTCAATAAAGTTTTCAACTGATCAAAGCTATTCTGACACTTTTCAGACCACTCAAACTTCACATCTTTCTGAAACAATTTTGTCAATGGAGTTGCAATTATAGAAAAGCCTTTTACGAACCTTCTATAATAATAGGCAAGTCCTAGAAAACTGCAGACTTCAGAGATATTCCTCTGAGGTTTCCAATCCAGAATAGCTGAAGTCTTGCTTGGATCAACTCAGATACCAGATGTTGATACAATATGACCCAAAAAACCAACCTCTCGTAACCAGAATTCACATTTGCTAAACTTTGCATACAACTGTATATCTCGCAGAGTCTGTAGCACTATTTTCAAATGCTCAGCATGCTTTGATTCGTCATGTGAATAAATCAATATGTCATTAATGAAAACAATAATAAATTAATCTAAATACGGTCTGAAAATTCTATTCATCAAATCCATAAAGATAGCAAGTGCGTTAGTCAATTCGAAAGGCATAACTAAGAATTCATAGTGGCTATACCTCGTTCTGAAAGTAATTTTCAGAATGCCTGAGTCTTTTACTCGCAACTGATAATAGCCTGATCTCAAATCTATCTTTGAAAACACAGTAGCTCCCTTCAACTGATCAAACAAATCATCAGTTCGGGGTAGAGGATACTTTTTCTTGATAGTCACTTTATTCAACTGATGATAATCGATACACATTCTCATCCTGCCATCTTTCTTTTTCACAAACAGAACAGGAGCACCCCAAGGTGAGAAACTCGATCTAACAAACCCTCTATCTGTTAACTCTTGCAACTGTGACTTTAATTCTTTTAATTCGGTCGGAGTCATTCTATACGGAGCTATCGAAATCAGAGTAGTACTAGGTACCAGTTCAATACCAAATTCAACTTCTCTAACCGAAGGTAAACCGGGAAGTTCTTTAGGAAACACATCAGGAAACTCACATACAACAGACACTGATTCAACTTTCTTTTCTGACACTTTCGAATCAATTACATAAGCAAAGTAGGCTTCACAACCCTTTCTTACAATACTCAAAGCTTTCATCGAAGATATCACAAGGCACTCCATTCAAATCACTAGATTCAATTCGGACTATTTCATCATTCTTCCATCTCAAATCAATAGTTTTTCGTTTGTAGTTCACAACAGCATCATGCAAAGTTAACCAATCCATACCCAGAATTATATCTAACTCATCAAAAGGTAATAACATTAGATCAGCCAGAAAACAAGTGTCTCAAAACATTAATGGACAACTCATGCAAACTTTACAACCAAAACACATCTGCCTAAGGTGTTCAAAACTCTAATTACAAATTCAGTAGGCTCTACAAGCAAAGTCTTACTATTCACTAAGTTCATGAATATATACAAATGTGTTCATCCAGGGTCTATCAAAGCTGTAACAGCCCGATTTAGACACTAATCGAAATGGTGGCTTCGAGACCACAAATCTGAGTCAAAAAAATATTTAAAAATTATTTTCTGTGTTTATTTTGTGTGAATTTATATCTGTAAAATTTTTGTGATTTAATTTTGTCGTTTAGGTATCCGATTAAATGAAAGGACTTAATCGCATAAAAGGGAAATTTGGTGGTTATTTCTAAAAGAGGCCTAATTGTTATTGGTTTCTTAAATGAGAACCTTTTATGTTGTAATAGCCCACTTTCATGTTATTCGGACTGTATTAGACTTATAATATAAAGTTTATATAATAATTCATTAAGGTTAAATTTGTAAATTAAACTTTAAGTTATAAAATGTTATAATTTATATCATAAAACATAAAATAAAGTTAACATATATGTTATTTTCATTGTTCTTGGTGAAACCAAATAAAAGAAAAAGAAACTAGGGTTCGATTGCTTTCCAAGCTTAATCAAGGTAAGAGTTCAACTCGATTTTTTATAATTTTTACGTTTTTGAGATCGTTGCTTCGAGTACTACAAAACCCATGCTCGAATTTTTTATTTTGGTGAATATTTTGAGTTATGCCATTGTTGAGATCCTGTGATTTTTTTTTTGTTTGATGATGAAATATGAAAGATATGTTTTAGATTAACATGTTTTGTATTGGAATTTTTGATGATTTTGAGTAATTAGGACTAAATTGCAAAAATAATCATTTGAGGGACAAAAATGTGAAATAAATGAATTATATGGGCTTGTATAGATATAGGTAATATTCGACCTAGCTTGGGTATAGAGAAATTTTGTGTATTTTGTGTTTTGTGCAATTATGGTTAAATGTATATAGATATAGGTAATATTCGACCAGCTAAATGACATATGTATGTGATATTAAAATGTGAATTATGGTTAAATGTATATATATTCGAATATATAATGATAATGTGACTTTGGTTATGAATGATAATTTTGTTAATAAACTTATGTATAATTTAGCTTACTTTAAAGTTTATACCTGGAAGTATATGTGGCATCAAAATGTGATTCTGATATATGTGTGCGAGTAAGACCATGTTTAATACGTTGGCATCAATATGTGATTCTGATATATGTGATGTGCGAGTAAGACCATGGCATCGATATATGTGTGCGAGTAAGACCACGTTTAATACGTTGGCATCGATATGTGATTCCGATATATGTGTGCGAGTAACACCACGTTTAATACGTTGGCATTCATATGTGATTTTGATATATGTGATGTGCTAGTAAGACTTTAAAATATGTGTGCGAGTAAGACCACGTTTATACATTGGCATCGGTATGTGACTTCAATATATGTGTGCGAGTAAGACCCTATCTGGGACAGTGGCATCGATATGTGATTACATATAAGACCACGTCTGGGACATTAGCAATGTACGATATATATGTGATTATCTGAGTGTCCTACCCAATTCCGAATGGTTCATTAGGCAAAGACAAGTTGTTTTCGAATATGTAAGATAAGTTAATTGGCCAGGTATGGATTGGCTTGCTATTTAGTTAAGACAAGGTAAGTAAGTAAATTGGTACTTATTTCAAATTATGCATAATGCAATTGATGGTTACATGCGAATTAGGTAAGCACATTCGGTCTTGTGAATAATTTTAAAATGAGTTTAAATTATATGTATGTATAAATACATATATTTGGCTATTTAATTAAATTCTATATGAAATTATATGATGATGCATGAGTTTGTGTATTTCTGAGCATATGAACTAGGTTGATATTAATTATTTGGCTTTGGAAGTTAATTGATAATTTGTTACCATGGATATAAAAGTATTCAGCCAAGTGATAAATATGAATGAGTATATATATATTTATAATATTAATTTTACATGTTTAGATCTAAATGTTTTATAATAATGTGCTTTGGCTTGGTTTAATTAAATTGATGATATTTTTGGGTTGCTCAACTGCTTATGACTTACTAAGCTATAAATAGCTTACTTTGTGTTTATGTGTGTGTTTGTTTTATAGATTTTGGAGTCAAGATACGAGCTCAGGGATTATCGTCAAATTTAATCACACTATCGACTATTTTTGGTACAATAAAGGTTTAAACATGGATCTATTGCATGTATAAGCTAACTTAGTTTTGGGTAAAGGTAATGTGGTGTATATATTAAACCATGCGAAAATGACTAATATAACAAGTGATTATATGAATTTAGTCATGCTTAAATATGTTATATGCAAGGAATATGGTTGGTGATTTTGAATGTGTTTCTATTTAATCAATTTGGTATATGCATAAATATGAAGTATGTTTGTTAGACTATTCGTAGTAAAAGAAATGATGCAAGGATGTTTTACATTTTGTATTAATAATTATTTTAGGTAGTTGAGTGAGTTCGGTGAAATGCGGGATTGGATAATGAATTTGTATAATTGATGATTCGGCACTTGCATGTATATATATAGTATTTGTGAAATGCTTGTTATTTGTTAATGGTTTTAAGAGAAATGTTCTATGGATGATTTTAGTTGAATAGGTTCAATAGTAATGTACATTTGATATACATGTTTTGATATACATTACATGTTTTGATAAGCTATGTAATGACTTAATCATACAGTGAAATTAAGCTATTTGGTGTGTTTGTGTTGACACAAATTTTGATACATAAATTGACTTATTAAATTTACTTGGAATTGATAAATGATATGAGTACATAGTCAGCTAATAATAGTTATATTAAAAATATGTGTATATAATATGTGTGATTGTGAATTACATTGAAGTAATGAAATTATGTGTATGAGTTTAAGATTGGTAACTTAGCATGTAAAATGGATATTTGTAATGTTATTTGTTGTGCTCAAGAAAATTTATGTTACTATGATCTACGGCACATATACTTATAGTAAATTTTTTAACTAGGTATCTGATATGAATTGAACTTTGAATACATGGATTAGATACTATGAAATGTTTTATGCGTGTACAGTATTGGAGAAAGATAATATTGTTACAGAGTCTAGTATATTTAAATAATATGTTTTAAATATTCAGTTTCTGTATTGAAAACTTATCATGTGATTAGCAATTTTATTATAAGATATAAAAAAAATGGTTATGTGTCAGTTAAATAAAACTGGATTGTGTTATTTTTTTAATATTGTTTTATGAATTTATATACTGAAGTTATAAATGTATGTTTCTGAACTTAGGTTGATTGACTGTGTGAAGGTGAGAAAGTTTTATCTTTTCCGGTAATGCTTCGTAACCCCATCCGTCGAGAGATACAGGTTAAGGGTATTACAATTTTATTGGTATCAGAGTTACGGTTTAGTCGATTCTTAGACTAACGTAGCGCGTGTGAGTCTAGCTATACATGCCATATTATATATTTCTATAGTGTGATGAGTTCTGACATTTGAAAATGTGTTTTCGTATAGTTAATGGATCCCGATCGAGTCGTAACGGATGACGTAGAAGATAATGTGCTCGCTCCTACTCAGAGGGCAGCTCCGGTTGATTTAAGGCAAATTTTGAGAAATATAGAGGGAGAAGCTAAGTAAGCCTTCTTCCAGCTAATGAATGAATGGTTTACGGAATTGGTTCGCATGAATTTAGCTACTCAACAACGTATAAGAATACTTGTAAAAGATTATCGAGTAAGAAATTTCAATCAGCATCGAAGAAATGCAGAAATTATTTTAGCCGATCGAAGAATACTAAGGGTTTTTCTAGACGTGATCAAAATAGACCACATGTGAGTTTACGAGCCATTTCGATTGCTAGTGATGGTCATGCTCAGTCAAATTGACCTGAGTGCAGACATTGTGGTAAACGACATCCCGACAGTTTTAGATTACTTAATCGGGCCTATTTTAAATGTGGATCGATGGATAATTTCATTCGTGAATGCCCAGAGTTAGTTGAACAAAATCCAATGCAGAATACGAGATCGAATAACACTGCAGCTCGGGATGGACCACCTAGAAATACAGGTAATGTGAGTAATAGCCACAGAGGAGTTGAAGATACAACAGTTATATCTAAGGCTCGTGCACCTGCCAGAGCCTATGCTATTCGTCCACGAGAGGAGGCTTCATCCCCAAATGTCATTACTAGTACATTCACTCTCTATGATACTAATGTAATTGCATTGATTGATCCTGGTTCGGCTCATTCTTATGTGTGTGAGACTGTAGTATTCAGTAAGACTCTGCCTGTTGAGTGTATTGAGTTTTTGATTAGAGTGTCAAACCCCTTAGGCCGGTGTGTTATGGTTGATGAAGTGTGTAAGAATTATCCTTTGATGGTTCGAGATTTGTACTTTTCGACTAATTTGATGTTGTTGCCATTTGATGAGTTCGACATAATACTGGGTATGGACTGGTTAACTTTGCACAATTCTACTGTAAATTACAAAAGGAAGACCATTGATCTGCGATGTCAGAATGATGAAATTATTCAGATTGAATCTAATGATCTGAATGGTTTATTAGAAGTGATTTCTTCGAAGCTAGCTCAGAAATATGTGAGAAAAGGCTACGAAGCTTACTTTGCATATGTGCTTCACCTTAAAGTGGCTGAAAGAAATATTGAATCAGTACCTGTTGTGTGCGAGTATCGGGATGTGTTTCCTGAAGAATTGTCAGGTTTGCCACCTATTCGGGAGGTAGATTTTGGTATTGAGTTCATACCTGGAATGACTTCGATATCCATAGCTCCGTACAGAATGGTACCTATAGAATTAAAAGAATTGAAAGCTCAGTTTCAAGAGTTAACAGATAGAGGTTTCGTGCGATCGAGTTTTACTCCTTGGGGTGCACTAGTACTGTTTATAAAAAAGGAAGACAGAACTATGAGAATGTGTATTGATTATAGACAGCTCAATAAGGTGACTATAAAGAATAAGTATCCGTTGCCATGGATTGACGATCTGTTTGACCAATTGAAAGGGGTTATAGTGTTTTCAAAGATAGATTTGAGATCATGCTACTATCAGTTGCAAGTTATAGACTCCAATGTACTAAAGACTGCATTTCGAATGAGGTACGAACACTATGAGCTTTTTGTTATGCCTTTTGGACTTACAAATGCACCTGCTATTTTTATGGACTTGATGAATCAGATCTTTAGATAGTACTTGGATCGATTTGTAGTTCGGTTTATAGTTGACATTTTGATTTACTCTCGTAATGAAATCGAGCATGCTAAACATTTGAGATTGGTGTTACAAACTTTGTAAGATAAGCAATTTTATGCAAAGTTCAACAAATGTGAGTTATGGTTAAGCGAAGTCAGTTTTCTGGACCATGTTGTATCACTATTCGGTATTCGAGTAGATCCGAGGTTTACATCACGGTTTTGGAAGAAACTGCAAGATGCACTGGGTACAAAATTACATTTCAGTACTGCTTTCCATCTACAAATAAATGGTCAGTCTGAGCGAATCATTCAAGTACTTGAGGTTATGCTAAGATGTTGTATTCTCGAGCTTGAAGGTACGTGGAAATGATACCTACCTCTGATTGAATTTGCATATAATAATAGCTTCCAGTCGAGTATCAAAATGGCACCTTATGAGGCTTTGTATGGTCATAAATGTCGTACACCATTGTACTGGACTGAGCTCAGTGAAAATAAGATACATGGGGTTGATTTGATCAGAGAAACTGAACAGAAAGTGAAAGTGATCCGTGAAAGTCTAAAACCAGCGTTAGATTATCAGAATTCATATGCGGACTTGAAACGTAAAGGTATAGAGTTTCAGGCTGAATATAAAGTTTACTTGAAAGTCTGTTTTTGGAAGAAAATACTCTGATTCGGTAGTAAAGGCAAATTGAGTCCAAGATTCATTGGGTCCTATGAGATTATAGAGCGTATTGGGCCAGTTGCTTATAGACTATAGTTGCCATATGAGTTAGAAAAGGTCCACAATGTATTCCATGTTTCGATGCTTCGTAGATATTGATCTGATCCTTCACATATGATTAGTCTGTCTGGGATTGAGATTAAGCTTGATATGACGTACGAAGAAGAACCGATTCGCATTCTAGCTTGTGAAATTAAAGAGTTACGAAATAAGAAAATTCAATTAGTTAAAGTACTATGGCATAAACATGGAGTTGAGGATGCAACCTGGGAGCCAGAAGATACAATGAGAGAATGCTATCCAAACCTATTCACCAATAAGATTTTCGGGGACGAAAATCCCTAAGGGAGAGAGTTGTAATAGCCCGATTTAGACCCTAATCGGAATGGTGGTTTCGAGACCACGAATCCGAGTAAAAAAATATTTAAAAATTATTTTTTGTGTTTATTTTGTGTGAATTTATATCTGTGAAATTTTCGTGATTTAATTTTGTCGTTTAGGTATCCGATTAAATAAAAGGACTTAATCGTGTAAAAGGAAAATTTGGTGGTTATTTCTACAAGGGGCCTAATTGCTATTGTCTTCTTAAATGAGAACCTTTATGTTGTAAATAGCCCACTTTCATGTTAGTTGGATAGTATTAGGCTTATAATAGAAAGGTTATATAATAATTCATTAAGGTTAAATTTGTAAATTAAACTTTAAGTTATAATAAGTTATAATTTATATCATAAAACATAAAATAAAGTTAACATATATGTTATTTTCATTGTTCTTGCTGAAACCAAATAAAAGAAAAAGAAATTAGGGTTCGGTTGCTTTCCAAGCTCAATCAAGGTAAGAGTTCAACTTGGTTTTTGATAATTTTGACGTTTTTAAGATCGTCGCTTCGAGTACGACAAAACCCATGCTCGAATTTTTTATTTTGGTAAATATTTTGAGTTATGCCATTGTTGAGAGCTTGTGATTTTTGTTGTTTGATGATGAAATATGAAAGATATGTTTTAGATTAACATGTTTTGTATTGGAATTTTTGATGATTTTGAGTAATTAGGACTAAATTACAAAAATAATTATTTGAGGGATTAAAATATGAAATAAATGAATTATATGGGCTTGTATGGATATGAGTAATATTCGGCCTAGCTTGGGTATGGAGAAATTTGGTGTATTTTGTGTTTTGTGCAATAGGGACTAAATGGTAAAAATTATAAATGTTAGGGGTAAAATGATAATTTTCCCATTTATGTGTTTTTGAACTAAATTGAATGAAAATATGTTTGAATGAGATTAATTTGAATATGTTTAGATCAAGAACCAAAGAAATCGGACTTGGATCGAGGGAAAACGAAAGTCGTCGACTAGCTACCCTGTTCTGTTTTGTAACGTCCGAGGTAAGTTTATAAGTAAATAGAAGTTGTTAAATTTCAATATATGTGAGTAATAGATAGTTATATTGATTAAAAGAAAATTACGAATCGATATTGAAAATGAAAATAATCTATGCTTTATGATAAGTAATGAATAAGTTCAGTATTTAAAGTGATGACATGAATTATATATGTTAAAATGCTGATTATTTGTCTATTAATTACAAGTCTATATTCGCCTAAATGAAATATGTATGTGATATTAAAATGTTAATTATGGTTAAATGTATATATATATATATTCGAATATTTAAAGAAAATGTGACTTTGGTTATGAATGATAATTTTGTTAATAAACTTATGTATAATTTAGTCGACTTTAAAGTTGATACCTGGAAGTATATGTGGCATCGATATGTGATTCTGATATATGTGTGTGAGTAAGACCACGTTTAATATTTTGGCATCGATATGTGATTCCGTTATATGTGATGTGCGAGTAAGACCATGGCATCAATATATGTGTGCGAGTAAGACTACTTTTAATATGTTGGCATCAATATGTGATTCTAATATATGTGTGTGAGTAAGACCATGTTTAATACGCTAGCATTGATATGTTATTCCGATATATATGATGTGCGAGTAAGACCACGGTATCGATATATATGTGCGAGTAAGACCATGGCACTCATATATATGATGTACGAGTAAGGCCATGGCATCGATATACGTGTGCGAGTAAGACCACGTTTATACATTGGCATCAATATGTGACTCTGATATATGTGTGCGAGTAAGACCCTGTCTAGGATAGTGGCATCGATATGTGATTACATGTAAGACCACGTCTGAGACGTTGGCAATGTACTATATATGTGTGATTATCCGAGTGTCCTACCCAATTCTGAATGGTTCATCGCGCAAAGACAAGTTGTGTTCGAATGTGTAAGATAAGTTAATTGGCTAGGTATAAATTGGCTTGCTATTTAATTAAGACAAGGTAAGTAAGTAAATTGGTACTTATTTCAAATTATGCATAATGCAATTGATGGTTACATGCAAATTAGGTAAGCGCATTCTGTCTTGTTAATAGTTTTAAAATGAGTTTAAATCATATGTATGTATAAATACATGTATTTGGCTATTTAATTAAATTGTATATGAAAATTATATGATGATGCATGAGTTTGTGTATTTCTAAGCATATGAACTAGGTTGGTATTAATTATTTGGCTTTGGAAGTTAACTGATAATTTGTTACCATGGGTATAAAAGTATTCGGCCAAGTGATAAATATGAATGAGTATATATATATTTAAAATATTAGTTTTACATGTTTAGATCTAAATGTTTTATAATAATGTGCTTTGGTTTGGTTTAATTAAATTGATGATATTTTTGGGTTGCTCAATTGTTTATGACTTACTAAACTATAAATGCTGGATTTGGATAATAAATTTGTATAATTGATGATTCAGCCCTTGCATGTATATATATATATATATATAGAATGTGTGAAATGTTTGTTATTTGTTAATGGTTTTAAGAGAAATGTTCTATGGATGATTTTAGTTGAATAGGTTCAATGGTAATGTGCATTTGATTAATTGATGATATAGGTATGAAATGTACGATAACATAGATGGATGCGTTTCGGTTACTAAAGTTGGAAATAGTTTATTATGTGATATACATTACATGTTTTGATAAGCTATGTAATGACTTAATCATATAGTGAAATTCGGTTGTTTGGTGTGTTTGTGTTGACACAAATTTTGATGCATAAATTGACTTATTAAATTTACTTTGAATTGATAAATGACATAAGTACATATTCAGCTAATAATAGTTATATTAAAAATATGTGCATATAATATGTGTGATTGCGAATTACATTGAAGTAATGAAATTATGTGTATGAGTTTAAGACTGGTAACTTAGCATGTGAAATGGATATTTGTAATGTTATTTGTTATGCTAAAGAAAATTTATGTTACTATGATCTACTGTGCATATACTTATAGTAAATTTTGTAACTAGGTATCTGGTATGAATTGAACTTTGAATACATGGATTAGATACTATGAAACATTTTATGCGTGTACAGTATTGGAGTAAGATAATATTGTTACAGAGTGTAGTATATTTAAATAATATGTTTTAAATATTCAGTTTCTGTATTGAAACCTTATCATGTGATTAGCAATTCTGTTATAAGATATAAAAAATGGTATTGTGTTATTTTTGTAATATTGTTTTATGAATTTATATACTGAAGTTATAAATGTATGTTTTGAACTTGGGTTGATTGACTGTATGAAGGTGAGAAAGTTTTATCTTTTTCGGTAATGGTTCATAACCCTGTCCGACGACGGATACGGGTTAGGGGTGTTCAAAAGCAATCACAGAAGTATCATAAAGAGTAAATGTACTCGTAATCACGTCTGGCAATGAAGCTTCCTCACGAGCTCAAATAGCATAGGCTCTGGCAGGTGCACGAGCCTCAGATCCAATAGTTTTATCTTTTGTCCCTCTCTGACTGCCACTTATTTTTCCTATATTTCTGGAAGGTCTACCACGAGGTGCATTGCCACTTGGCCACGAATTTTGTACAATTTCTTGCTCGACAGATTCGGGGCAATCACGGATAAAATGTTCTAACGATCCACATCTAAAGTAATCTCGATCATATAGACTACAATTACCAAGATGTCTTTTACCACAATGCTTGCACTCAGGGCGATTAGATTTAGCATTTCCAACACTGGCAACAGATGTACCTAGAGCTTTGAAGTTTGATTGCAATCTAGCACGATCTCTATTCGAATGTCCTATATTAGCCTTTGAACAGTTATTATCATCTCTGAACTTCTTTGATGCAGATTGATATGATTTTCTCGATGATCTCTTACGCACTTCTCTAGCTTCAGAATCAGTTTTTCTTTTCTCTTTCCCAAGATCTTCAGCTTTACATGCTCCTTCAACAAGTACAACAAATTCTTTGATTTCAAGAATCCCAACTAACAAACGGATATCCTCGTTCAAACCATCTTCAAATCTCTTACACATTATCGCCTCAGTAGATACACATTCATGAGCATACTAACTCAACCTTACAAATTCTCGCTCGTATTTTGTGATAGACATACGGCCTTGTTTAAGCTCGAGACACTTTTTAGGTTTTTGGTCAATAAATCACTGATTGATGTATGTCTTCCAGAATTCAGCTTGGAAGAAATCCCAAGTGACTCGCTCACTCGGAACCACGGATATTAGATTCTTCCACCAGTGGTACGCGTATGCATACCTCGAGATTTAATGACAATTCATCAAATACTCGTATTGTGTTCTCTAACCAGAACTCAGCCCTTTTAGCGTCATCATTTGTTGTAGCACGAAACTCTCCAGCCCCATATTTTATAATCTTATCTACGGGAGGCTTACTTAACTAAACTGGATTCACTGATGGTATAGCAAGAGCTTGCGGAGAATTGACCGGGGGTGGATGTTGTTGTACAGCTGGATTGGTTCTAATATATTGGCTAAACCAATCGTTCATCATCTAATAGAAGGCTTGTCTAGCCTCACCATCAAGGCTACTCGTATCCGGTCTAGAATCAGATGGCGCCGTTCCTTGCGCGGGAGTAGGCACATTGCTTTTGACATCGTCCGCTACGGCTCGATCAGGCTCGATTTGCTATATAAAAGCACATTCCAATTCAGGATTCATCACATATCGCATTTCATAAAATGGCATGTATAGCTAGACTCACATACGCTATGGTAATCCTAGAACCGACTAAACTATAGCTTTGATACCAATACATAATATTTCCATATAATTCATAATACCATACATATCATATAATATTTCCAACCATAAGTTCAAACATAAGCTAGCCATATCACATGTCATAATATATATACATTACAAAACCTAACCAGAACACTTCTAGCTTATACATGCCATACTTCAATATATACATTTTCAAAAGATACCAAATTAAGATTCGGTAGTGTGGTGACGATCCTTGATGATCCCCGAGCACACAGTAGCTTCGATATCTATAAAACAATACAAATACACACAAAGTAAGCTTTCAAAAGCTTAGTAAGCCATATACAAATAAACTTATCATTTAAAGCATATGAAAAACATCAATTTACTTATACTTTGTAACCATACTAACACAAATCTCATATTCATATGCTTAGATCATAGATCATCATTTATACTTATACTTACCTTTCATTCTCAAACATAATATACAATGCAAACGTACCTGAATCGGATATAATTTCACAAAGTCATAAATTTTCTCAGAATGCCCGTTTGAACGATTCTAAAACGTAAGGATACGAGGATAGCTCGAAAAGCATATACAATGCCAATGTCCCAGACGTGGTCTTACATGTAATTAAACAAAGATGCCACTATCCCAGACAGGGTCTTACATGGAATCAGATATGATGCCAATGTGCCAGACATGGTCTTACACATAAAATAGAAGTCGATGCCAATGTCCCAGACGTGGTCTTACACGTTAGCACTTATTGGAAATCCTATGTCATGACATATGTATCCTAACTATTCCAAGGGATCGTACGGGGCTTTTCGGACGTCAGAACTTTGTCGATACTTTCTAAAATGGCATATATATATAGTTCAAATATTCATTCAGCACAATTCAATATCATATGAATAATAATTCAATTCAAACACATTTATTTATATATTGACTTACCTCGTGCGGATTCGGATGGATGGAATCGGTTATTCAACAACTTTCGAGTTTCCCCGATCAAATTTTGTTTTCTTTAATTCTTGATCTATATAAATTCAAATTTAGCTAATTCAATCACAAATTCATTCAAAACAATCCATAAAGACATATTTAGAATAATTTGCAAAGTAGCCCTCACATTTTTACATTTTGACACTTTAGTCCCTAATTCACAAGATCACTAAATACACATAATTTGCATAAACTTATGCTTGGCCAAATATTCATAGCACTCATAAAAGACCACACATTTCATTTATTTTACATTTTAGTCCCTCAAATTACAAATTTCACAATTTAGCCCATTTTACTCAAAATCATAAAAAATCCAAAGACAAAATATATAAACCCAACATCAAACTTTCATATTTCATCAATTAACAACATAAAGCTCATGAATTCAACCAGGGCACATTTAAAATTATCATCAAAATCAGAAATTGAGGCATGGGCTTGATAGTTTATAAAACAACGATTACAAAAACATACAAATTATCAAAAACCGAACAAAAACGGACCTTTAATCAAGCTAGATGTTGGCCGAATGCTTCAAACATGTAAACCCTATATTTTCTTCTTCAATTTTGACAAATGTGGAAGATAATGGCTTTATTATATGCTTTTGTTTTATTATAATAGGTTTATTTACCTATTTACAAATTTAACCTTTATTTAAACATATAATAAACATATATTCAATGGTCATTAATGTCCATTCATGCTTTCATTGGTCAAATTGCATCATAAGGAGCTCATAATTAATAAGCCAAATCAAATAGGCACTTTTAACAAATAGCAGACAACTTTTACATTTTACGCGATTAGGTCCTTTTATCAAATTGAGCACACAAACAATTAAATTTTCTTACGAAATTTTCACACATGCTAATTCACATATCATAAACACAGAAAATAATATTTAGATATTTTTTAGACTCATATTTGTGGTCCCAAAACCACTATTCTGACTAGGGTCTAAACTGGACTGTTACATATTCTTCACTCGAGAGATTAGTAGAGCTGTATATTGCTAAGATCGTTAGATTGCACGGTGTGCTAGTTTCTATTATTTCTGAGAGAGATCCACGGTTTACATTTAGATTTTGGAGCAAGTAACATGAAGCTTTAGGTATCCGGTTGTATTTGAGCACAATGTTTCATCCTCAGGCTGATGGTCAGTCCGAGTAAGTAATCTAAATACTCACGGATATGCTTTGATGTTGTGTTTTAAAGTTCGAAGGTAACTAGGAGAGATTTCTACCATTGGTTTAATTTGCATACAACACCAGTTATCAAGGAAGTATTAAAATGGCACCGTATGAGGCTTTATATGGTCAAAAGTGTTGAACTCCGTTATATTGGACTGAGCTCAGTGACAAAAAGTTATTCGACATTGATTTGATACGAGAAACCGAGAAAAAGGTTAAAGTAATACGTGACAGTTTGAAAGTAGCTTCAGATTGATAGAAATCCTATGCAGATTTCAAAAGGAAAGACATTGAATTCCAAATTGGTGACAAAGTGGTTTTGAAAGTATTGCCCTAGAAGAAAGTTCTTCGATTTTGCTGGAAAGGAAAGCTTAGTCCGCAGTTTATCGGGTCGCATGAGATCGTAGAGAGAATCAAACCTACAGCTTATAGATTAGCTTTGTCATCAGAATTAGAAATGACCCACAATGTATTTCATGTATCGATGTTACGATGATATTGAGCATATCCTTCAGACATGATTTCAACTGTTCACATCGAGATTCAGCCAGATATGACGTACAGTGAAGAATCGATCAGAATTCTAGCTTGAGAGGTTAAAGAATTGAAAAATAAAAGCATAACATTAGTGAAAATTCTTTGGCATTCTCACGGTAGAGAAGAAGCTACTTGGGAACTGTAAGAATCTATGAAAGTACAATACCTGAACCTCTTTTCTGGTAAGATTTTTGAGGACAAAAATTCTTTTAGGGGGAGAGTTGTAACAGCTTGTAACACCCCTAACCTGTACCCGTTGGCAGACTAAGTTAAAGGCGTTACCAGACAAATCGAAATATTTTACAAACAATTCATATACATCATTCACCTTCATAGTCAAACATTATCATAGAGTCCCTTATATTGGTCATCGAGACCTTAAACATGCATTAAAAAGGGGTCGGGACTAAACCAAGCTCATACAAAACTTTTCAAAAACTTAAACATTTTTCAAAGTTGTATAGGTCACACGCCCGTGTGAGCAAGCCGTATGCCTCACACGACTTTAGACACACCCGTGTGTCTAGGCCGTGTCAAAATAGGGCATACATACTGACTTGTCCACACGACCATAAGACACACCCGTGTGCCAGGCTGTGTTAAAATTAGGGAGGCTGCTGACTTGAGTCACACAGCCAGTCACACGCCCGTGTGTCTAGCCCGTGCTTGAAATTGACTTGGCCACACGACCTAGCACACGCCCGTGTGTGCGACCGTGTGGTCTGCTTAGGCTCATTTCGAAATGGCCCTCGAGCAACACAGCTAAGACACACGCCCGTGTCCCTACCCATGTGGGTAAAAATAGGCCATTTACAAGGCCAAAATGCCACCCATTAAGGGTCCTCCCTCCAAGCATCAAATTCACAACATTTTATACCAGATTCTCAACCATATTACAACCAATTCATACACCATTCATTACATTATCAACAAATTCTATTCATTCCCATGACCAAAATTTACCACTTTCTCAAATAAATATATATACCAATACTTACCAAAATGACCAATTTCAATAGCCATTCAAAACACATTTTAATGATCATATTGCATCACATATATCATTAGAAGAACACATTCATATACACAACTATAATCAAGCCAAATCACATGGCTAGATATAAACATCACAAAACATAAGTACTTCTAGCTTATACATGCCATACTTCAATATTTACACTTTCAAAATGTACCAAAATAGAGTTTGATAGTGTGGTGATGATCCTCGACAATCCCCGAGCTCTCAGTAGCTTCGATATCTATAAAACAGTTAAAAAAACACACAGACTAAGCTTTCAAAAGCTTAGTAAGCCATATACAAATAAACTTAACATTCAAAACATGAAAGCATCATCAAATTACATATACTCCACAGCCAAATACTATCTCAAACCACATAGTTCATATACATTTAACATATTCCCAATTCATTTACACATATTGCATATTTTCTCATACTTATAACATATATCATCACTTGCACATATACTTACCTTTTATTCTCAAATATAGTCTACATTTCAAATGTACCTGAATCGGATATACGTCACATATAATCATTCGTTTCTCGAAATGCCCGTTCAATCGTTCAGAATCATAAAGATACATGGATAGCTCAGAAAGCTTGTACAATGCCAACGTTCCAGACATGGTCTTACATGTAATCAAATATCAATGTCACTGTCCCATACAAGGTCTTGCACGAAATCAAATACAATGCCAACGTCCCAGACGTGGTCTTACACGTAAATTATAAGTTGATGCCAACGTCCCAGACGTGGTCTTACACGATAACACATATCGGATCCTATGTCATGACATATGTATCCTAACTATTCCTATGGTTCGTACGGGGCCTTTCGGATGTCAGAACTTTATCGATACTTTCTCGAATATCTCATATTCAATTTAATAAGAAATTCGTCATTGTTCAATAGCATTTAAACATAAATAAACCATTACTAACACATTTATTTGTATATCGACTTCCTCGTACGGATTCAGATGGACAGAATCGGCTACTCGATGACTTTCGACTTTCCCCGATCTAATTCTGTTTTCGTTAGTTCTTGAGCTAAATAAATTTAAATTTAACTCTTTTTATTCACCAAATCATTCAAATCAATCCAAAACACATATTTAGGGCATTTTACAAATTAGCCTCCATATTTTTATATTTTGATAATTTAGTCCCTAATCACAAAATTTGGATATACCCATGTTAGGCCGAATATTCCTAATAATCATATAAGCCCATATGCCTCATTTATTTCACATTTTAGTCCCTCAATTTAAAAATTTCACAAATTAGTCCAAATTATCCAAATTCATCAAAAATTCAAATAGAAAATATATTAACCCAAAACATTTCTTTCATTTACTAACATCAAACTTCATAAAACTCATAGTTTCATCAATAGCTCAACTCAAAATCATTATCAATTTCAGAAATTAGGACATGTAAAAATTATCAAAATCATAGAAATTATCAAAAACCGATCAAAAACACATACCTAATTGATGCTTGCAAGTGCCGAATATTCAAAGCTCAAGAACCCTAATTTCTTTCTTCAATTTCGGCTGAAATGAACATAAATGGTCTAATTTCATGCTTTGTTTTAATTATATTAGATTTATTTACTTATTTACTTATTTACCCTTACTTAAAACATTATAACATCACATATATTAAGTCCATAACCATCCACTAACCTTAATAGTGGCATAATTTCATCTTAAGGTCTTTACAAACAATAAACCATAGCGAATAAGTACTTAGTCGAATAGAAGGCCACTTTTGCATTTTACGCGATCAAGTCATTTTATCAAATTAAACACACAAACGATTAAATTTTCATACGAAACTTTCACACATGTCAATTCAAATATTATAAGCACGAAAAATAATATTAAAATATTTTTCTAACTTAGATTTGTGGTCCCAAAACCACTATTCCGACTAAGGTATAAACTGGACAGTTACAATTCTCCCCCCTTAGGGATTTTCGTCCCCGAAAATCTTACTGTTGAATAGATTCGGATATTGTTGTATTATAGTATCTTCAAGCTCTCATGTAGCCTCTTCAATACCGTATCGGTGCGACAATACTTTATTTAACGAAATTTTCTTATTTCACAATTCTTTAACCTCGCGAGCTAGGATATTGATTGGTTCTTCTTCGTAGGTCATATCAGATTGAATCTTAATCTAAGACAGAGAAATCACATGTGATGGATCGGATCTATATCGTCGAAGCATCGATACGTGAAATACATTATGAATCTTTTCTAGCTCTGGTGGCAACAACAATCTATATGCAACTGGTCTAATACGCTCGATTATCTCATACGGCCCGATGAACCTCGGACTCAATTTACCTTTTCTGCCAAATCGAAGTACTTTCTTCGATGGTGAGACTTTTAAAAACACTTTGTCTCCGATCTCAAATTCAATGTCTTTTCGTTTCAAATTTGCATATGATTTCTGACGATCGGAAGCTATTTTCAGACTATCTCGGATCACTTTTACTTTCTGTTCAGTCTCTTTTATCAAATCCACCTCGTGAATCTTACTCTCACTGAGTTTAGCCAAATATAAAGGTGTACGACATTTGTGACCATATAAGGCTTCGTACGGTGCCATTTTGATGCTCGATTAAAAACTGTTATTATAAGCGAATTCAATCAAAGTTAAATATTTTTCCCATGTACCTTCAAACTCAATAATGCAACATCTGAACATATCCTCGAGAATCTGAATAATCCGCTCGGATTGACCATCTGTTTGTGGGTGAAAAGCAGTACTGAAATGCAATTTCATACCCAAAGCATCTTGCAATTTCTTCCAAAATTACGAAGTGAATCTCAGATCCCTGTCTGACATAATAAATAATGGCAGACCATGCAATCTCACAATATCAGATATGTATAACTCAACTAACTTATCAAGTAAGTAATCGGATCGTACCGGAATAAAATGGGCTGATTTTGTTAGTCAATCAACTACAACCCAGATTGCACCTTTCTTTCTCAGAGATAGGGGCAAACCCGAAACAAAGTCCATTGTCACTCTATCCTATTTCCATTCCGGAACCGTAATTGGCTGTAACAAATCAGAGGGCAGTTGATGTTCAACTTTAACTTGCTAATAAATTAAACATTTAGAAACAAAGTCAGAGATATCTCTTTTCATTCCAGACCACCGGTAATGTTGTTTCAGATCATTATACATTTTCGTACTACCCGGATGAACAGATAAATGACTTTTGTGAGCTTCATTCAAAATCATCTGAATCAATTCTGGATTTCTCGAAACACAAATTTGGTCTCGAAATATCAGACAATTATCTTTATCAACTCTGAATTCTGAATCAGAATCTAAATTACACTGAGCTCATTTTGCTAAAATCTCATTATCAATCTTCTGAGCTTCGATAATCTGTTGAATAAATCACGGTCTTGCTTTTAATTTGGCTAAAACCGAACCATCATTCGCCACAACGAAATGAGCATTCATCACACGCAGAGCAAACAGTGATTTTCGACTCAAAGCATCAGCAACAACATTTGCTTTTCCCAGATGATAATCAATCACAAACTCATAGTCTTTTAGCAATTCTAACCACCTTCTTTGTTGTCGATTCAGATCTTTATGAGTCATCAAATATTTCAAACTCTTATGATCAGAATATACGTGACGTTTCACACCAAACAGATAGTGGCACCAAATTTTCAAAGCAAACACAATTGCAGCTAACTCAAGGTCATGCGTTGGATTGTTCTTTTCGTGCGGCTTTAACTGTCTCAAAGCATAAGCAATGACTTTACCTTCCTGCATCAAAACACATCCCAGACAATTCAACGAAGCATCACTGTAAATCACAAATTCTTTACCCGATTTGGGTTGTACTAACACTAGAGCTTCATTTAATAGGGCTTTCAATTAATCAAAGCTTTTCTGACACTTTTTGGACCATTCAAACTTCACATCTTTCTGAAGTAGTTTTGTTAATGGAGTTGCAATCATAGAAAAGCCTTTTAAGAATCGTCTATAATAACTAACAAGTCCCAGAAAACTGCAGACTTCAGAGACATTTTTCAGAGGCTTCCAATCCTAAATAGCTGAAATTTTGCTGGGATCAACTCGGATACCTGATGCTAATATAATATGTCCGAGAAAACCGACTTCTCGTAACTAGAATTCACATTTGCGAAACTTCGCGTACAATTGCTTATCCCACAAAATCTATAGCACTATTCTTAGATGGTCGGCATGCTCGGATTCATTATGCGAATAAATCAATATGTCATCAATTAATAGGACAACAAATTGATCTAAATACGATCTAAAAATCCTGTTCATCAAATCCATAAAGACAGCAGGTGCATTCATTAATCCGAAAGGCATAACTAAGAACTCATAGTGACCATACCTCGTTCTGAATACAGTTTTCGGAATGTCTGAATCTTTTACTCGTAACTGATAATAGCCCAATCTCAGATCTATCTTCGAAAACACAGTATCTCCTTTCAATTGATCAAAAAAATCATCGATTCGAGGCAAATGATATTTATTCTTGATAGTCACTAATCAACGCACATTCTCATTGTACTGTCTTTCTTTTTCACAAACAGAACTGGAGCACCCCAAGGTGAGAAACTTGATCTTGCAAATCCTCTATCCGTCAATTCTTGCAACTGAGACTTTAATTCTTTTAATTCAGTCGGAGCCATTCTATACGGAGCTATCGAAATAGAAGTAGTTCTTGGTACTAACTCATTGCCAAATTCATCTTCTCGTTTTGGAGGTAATCCCGAAAGCTTTTCAGGAAACACATCAGGGAATTCACAGACAACAGGCACTGATTCAACTCTCTTTTCTGACACTTTCGAATCAATCACATAGGAAAAGTAAGCTTCACAACCATTTCTCACAATAAATGTCCACTAACCCTAATATTGGCATGATAACATCATAAGGACTTCCATAATAATAAACCATAGCATTTTAATACCTTTAAACAGTAAACTCAACTTTTATGTGTTACGCGATTTAGTCCTTCTTACTGAATTAACTATTTAAACAGTAAAATTTCTATACGAAACTTTCACATAATTGATCTATCATGCTGCAAACCTTATTAAAATAATAAAATAATTATTTTTACTTCAGATTTATTGTCCCAAAACCACTGTTCTGATTTGACCTAAAAATAGGCTGTTACAACTCTTTCCCTTAGGGATTTTTGTCATCAAAAGTCTTACCAATAAAGAGGTTAGGGTACTATTTTTACATAGCTTCTTCGGGTTCCCACGTAGCTTCCTCAATTCCATGTTTATGCCAAAGAACCTTCACAAGAGCTATACGTTTATTCCTCAACTCTTTAATCTCCTGAGCCAGAATCCTGATCGGTTCTTCGTTATACTATAAGACAGACTGTATCTCAACATCAACGGGAGAAATCACATGTGATGTATCTGATCTGTACTGACATAGCATAGAAACATGAAAAACATTATGTATCTTTTCTAGCTCAGATGGTAAGATAGTCGATATGCTACAGGCCATGTTCTTTCAACAATCTCATACGGCCTGATAAATAGCGGACTTAATTTTCCTTTACAACTGAATCGAAGAATCTTTTTCCACGGTGACACTTTTAGAAACACTTTGTTTCCAACTTGAAATTCAATCTCTCTACGTTTCAAATCCGCATAGGATTTCTGTCAATCTGAAGCTGCTTTCACATTGTTGCGAATTACTTTTACTTTTTCTTCAGTCTCTTTGATCAATTCAACCTCGTGTATCCTTTTCTCATTCAATTTAGTCCAGTATAACGGTGTTCAACACTTGCGACCATATAAAGCTTCGTACATTGCCATCTTTATACTTGTTTGAAAATTGTTGTTGTAAGCAAATTCAATCAGAGGCAAGTATTTCTCCCAGCTACCTTCAAATTCGAGAATGCAACAAGTAACATATCCTCAAGTATTTG
The DNA here is from genome assembly GCA_025698465.1 of Gossypium longicalyx. Classification (NCBI taxonomy): domain Eukaryota; kingdom Viridiplantae; phylum Streptophyta; class Magnoliopsida; order Malvales; family Malvaceae; genus Gossypium; species Gossypium longicalyx. Next base: position 36,104,113 of record CM046996.1, read on the forward strand.
TATAACTCTTTCGGACTGACCGTCCGTCTGGGGATGAAAAGCTGTACTGATATTCAATTTTGTTCCAAAAGCTTCTTGTAATTTCTTCCAGAATTTCGATGTAAATATCGGGTCTCTATCGGAGATAATAGACAATGGTACACCATGCAATCAAACAATTTCAGACAAGTATAGTTCAGCTAATCTATCTAGAGAGTAATCCATACGTACCACTATGAAATAAGCAGATTTTGTTAGTCGATCAATGACAACGTAAATAGCATCTTTCTTTTTCAGAGTTAGGGGCAGTCCCGATACAAAATCCATGGTGACTCTATCCCATTTCTATTCAGGAATCAATATAGGCTAAAGTAAACCAAATGGTACTTGATGTTCAGCTTTCACTTGTAGACAAATCAGACATTTTTATACGAACTCCGAGATATCCCGTTTCATTCCTGACCACCAATATTGTTGTTTCAAATCATTATATCACTTGGTACTAACTGGATGAATAGAAAAGCGACTACTGTATGCTTTATGCAAAATTTTCTGAATAAGTTCTATATTTTTCAGTACACAAATCCTATTTTGAAACATTCAACAATTATCAGTTCTAATATGAAATTCTGAATCAGAAATAAATTTACATTGAATTTGTTTAGCTTGCAAGTCATGATCATTTCTTTGAACTTCACATATTTGTTGCGAAAATTCTGGTTCAACTTTCAACTCAGCTAAAATAGATCCATCATTAAATATCACCAACTTGGTATTCATAGCTCATAATCCAAACAATGATTTTTGGCTCAAGGCATCCGGAACTACATTAGCTTTTCCCGGGTGATAATCAATCACAAAATCATAATCTTTTAACAACTCAAGCCATCTTCGTTGCAGCAAATTCAGATCCTTTGGTGACATCAAATATTTTAAGCTCTTATGGTTCATATAAATGTGGCACTTTTCATCGTCTAAGTAGTGTCGCCAAATTTTTAATGCAAAAACAATAGCAGCCAGTTCTAAATCATGCATCGGATAGTTCTTTTCATGCAGTTTCAGCTGTTGAGAAGCATAAGCAATAAATTTTCAATCTTGCATTAAAACACACCCCAATCCATTTAATGATGCATAACTATAAATCACAAATTCTTTACCCGATTCAGGTTGAACCAAAACTGGTGCTTCTATTAATAGTGCTTTCAACTGTTCAAAACTCTGCTGAAACTTATCTAACCATTCAAATTTCACATCTTTTTGTAGCAATCGAGTCATTGGTATTGCAATCATTGAGAATCCTTTCACAAATCTTTGATAATAGCCCGCTAGGCCCAAAAAGCTACGGACTTCAGATATGTTTCTCGGAGACAATAGCAAATATCTTACTTGGATCAACTCTAGTACCATCAGCTGAAATAATAAGCCCCAAAAATCCAACCTCTTTGAGCCAAAACTCACATTTACTAAACTTTGCAAATAACTGCTTATCACGTAGAGTTTGTAACACAATTCTCAAATGCTCGGTATTCTCAAATTCATCCCGTGAATAGATCAAAATATCGTCAATGAATACCACTACAAATTTGTCTAAATACAGTCTGAATATACTATTCATCAAGTCCATAAAAATGGCAAGAGCATTAGTTAAACCGAAAGGCATAACAAGGAATTCGTAATGGCCATACCTTGTTTTGAAAGTTGTTTTTGATACATCCTTATCTTTTACTCGCAACTGATAGTAACCCGATCTTAGATCAATTTTTGAGAATACTGTAGCCCCTTTCAACTGATCAAATAAGTCATCAATTTGCGGTAGAGGGTATTTGCTCTTTATAGTCACCTTATTCAATTGTCTATAATCAATACACATGCGCATCAAGCCATCTTTCTTTTTCACAAATATTACTGGTGCACACCAAAGAGAATAACTCGGTTGTACAAAACCTCTGTCTGTCAATTCTTGCAACTGAGCTTTCAACTCTTTTAATTCTGTAGGAGCCGTTCTATAAGGAGCTATAGATAACAGAGTTGTTCCCGGTATTAACTCAATACGAAATTTGACTTCTCTGATCGATGGTAATCCAGGTAATTTTTTTGGAAATACATCCAAAAACTCACGAATAATAGGTACGATTCAATCTTTGATTCTGACACCTTCTTATCCAATATATATGCAAGATATGCATCATAGCCCTTTCTCAAGTATTTTGGAGCTAACATAGACGATATTACAATAGGTAATTCATTTGAATCAATAGAATCAATCTGAAGAATCTCACCATTTTGACACTTCAATTCAATAATCTTTTGCCTACAATTCACAACTGCATCGTGCATAGTCAGCCAGTCCATACTCAAAATCACATCAAATTCATCGAACGATAAAAGCATCAAATCAGCCCGAAAACAGTAACCCCGAATCATCAGAGGACAATTCTTACAAATTTTATCAACTAAAACAAACTTGCCTAAGGGGTTCGATACTTTAATTACAAATTCTGTAAACTCAACATGTAAACTCTTTTTAAATACTAAATTCATACAGATATATGAATGGGTTGATCCAGGATCTATCAACGCAACTATATCAGTATCGGTAATAACATCTAGTTATGATGCTTCCTCTCGTGCACGAATAGCCTAAGCCTTGGAAGGTGCTCGTCCCTTTGATCTCACAATCAAATTTCTCCTAGCACCATGACTACTACTCACATTTCCAGTGTTTCGGAGCGGTCTTCCTCTAACAATCGTGTTACTCATTTTCACTAGTTGATCTCTTTCAGCTGTAAACTTTTCTGGACAATCATAGAGGAAATGATCCAAGGATCCACATTTAAAACAAGCTCCGCTCATTAATCTGCATTCACAGTAACGTCGCTTATTGCAATGTATACTTTTAGATGCAGCATTTCTAACACTTCCCATACTAGCCACAGATGTTGTCTGAGGTTTCGAACTTGATTGTCTCACACTTTTGTCTCTGATAAAAATTCCCACAGAGACTGTAGAACGAGGGTGATATTCTTTAAATTTGTTTGATGTTAAGTGATGTGATTTACCCGTAATTCTTTTTCTAGACTCTCTAGTCTCAAAATCAGCTTTTCTTTTCTCTTTACACAAATCTTCAGCCTTACTGTTTTTAGGGTTACTGTTTAAGCTCTTTCGAGGTTATAGAATAACAAACTCTTTAAGCTCTAAAATTCCATCCAACACTCTAATTTCTTCATTCAATCCATCTTCAAATCATTTACACATTATAGCTTCAGATGATACACATTCACGGGCATATTTGCTGAGTCGTACAAACTCTCGTTCATATTCTGTAACTGACATACGGCCCTGCTTCAATTCAAAAAAATTCCTTCCTCTTCTGATCAATGAACCTTTGGCTAATGTATTTCATTCTAATTTCAGCTTGGAAGAAATCCCAAGTGACTCGCTCTGGCGGAACTACGAATATCAAGGTATTCCACCACTGATACGTGGTATTTCTCAACAATGATACAACACACTTCATACATTCTTCAAGTGTCCAGGACAATTCATCGAACACTCGAATCTTGTTCTCAACCCAAAATTCAACCTTTTCAGGGTCATCATTAGCAGTAGCTCTAAATTCCTCAGCCCCGTGTTTCTATATTCTATCAACAGGTGGTTTATTCAATCGTAAAAAATCGGTACCTTGAGGAACTACTAGAATCGGTTGGGGAATAGGTGGGGGTAGAGGTTGCGGAATAGCCAGGTTCGTACGTATATACTGTGTGAACCACTCATTTACTATCTAGAAGAAGGCTTCTTTAGCCTCACCCCCGTGACCACCTGTCATAGGTCTAGATTCAGCAGGCACTGCTCCTTGAGCGGGAGCTGGCATATTACTTTCTACATCCTCCGCTATAGCTCGTTCAGGGTCTATTACTATATAAAAACACATTTAAGAACGTCAGGAGTCATCACACTATCAGAGTTTTATATCTGGCATGTAGAGCTAGACTTACATACGTTATGTTAGTCCTAGAATCGACTAAACCGTAGCTCTGATACCAACTAAATGTCACACCCCTAACTCATAACCATCGCCGAAATAGGTTAAGAGGCGTTACCAGACCTGTAACTCTAATCAAAATATTCAATTAACAAATTCTATCTCCTTTTAATAATCAACAATCATTCACAATCTAATGTACTTAAATACAATCATACAAAGCTTTAATCATACATTTAGTACTAATCTGATAACATATAAAAATTTCAAAAACTTAGAAAATTTTTAACTTTTCAAAGGTCACATGCCCGTGTGAACAGGTCGTGTGCCTCACACGGCATTAGACACACCCGTGTGTCTAAGTCGTGGCAAAATAGGTCATACATACTGACCTATTCACATGACCACAAGACATGCCTGTGTGTCTTGGCTGTGGTCGACACTGACTTGGTTCACACGGCTAACCACACGCCCATGTGCTTTGGTCATGCCCGAGACTGACTTACAATTGTAGGGTACCCCAGGGGACACATGGCTATGCAACATAGCCGTGTGTGACACACGGCTGAGACATATGCCCGCGTCTCTGCCCGTGTGTACAAAAATAGGCCATTTGAAAAGCCAAATTTTCCACCCTATAACATAAGCATAAACATTCATATTTGACCACATTTATACTACTCAATATCTAACCAAAGAACCAATTCAATACACATATAAGCCATATCAAAACTTACCATTTACATGTCTATGTATCAATATAGCAACATGTACAATTCATCTATATAACATTCATAAATCAAGACTATCTTTGCATCATTTCATTTAAACATTATCATATCAAAACATATCATATTCAAACACTTTTACATATAACCAAAACATGGTACTAAATAAGCCAAATCACATGGCTTAACTTATATACAAGTTCATACTCAAACCAAGATTCCAAAACATAACTTTTACCATCAAACTAGCCTATACATGCCATATTACATAAGTTCAAAATACCAAACGAAAATTTGGATAGTGTGACATGCAACTCCGACTTGTCCGGAACGATAGAGCTAACGAACCTCTATAAGACATAGAAAAGAAACAGAGTAAGCTTTTAAGCTTAGTAAGCTCGTATAATACAGAATTAAACTTACCATTTAAATTAATCAAAGCAATAATAATGTATTAACAGTTCAATAAACCATCACCTAATCACACATAATCATCACATGTTAGTCATTGAACTAATACATAAACCGTAACTTGCATATAACATTATTTAAGCCTGTTGAATCTATTTGAACTGCAAGGGATAATTGAGTGAACAGTGTCAATAAATTTGTAAATTCATCATCATACATGCTCTTTCGAGACATGGCCAGTAAGCTCTTTCGAGCTAATAATAGTAAGCTCTATTGAGCTGAAACGGTAAGCCCCGAAAGACTGAAAGAGTAAGCTCCGAAGAGCAGAACGGTAAGCTCATAAGCGTTGAATTAGTAAGCTCATATGAGTTGTGGTGAGTCCGCAACAAATGTAGAAGCTCAACCATATCGGTAATTCCAATAACATGTCACTCATATCCGATGAATTCTCATAGTTCAACAAGGCTCGGTAACAAATTCGATATATCATCAAGGCATTCGTATCTCAAATAATTCCATTCAGCCATTGCAAGTATAGTAAATTTCAATTCTAATTATATAAACTTACCTTGAGTTACTCGGATAGAAACTAGCGTCTATTCGTCTACTCTTCGTTTCCCCCGATCTAATTTTGGTATTTGCTTAACTTGATCTATATGATATCAAATTAACTCATTTAATTTTCATTCAACTCAATTTAGCTTAAACATTAATTTTTTGCCAAATTACCAATTTACCCCTAGATTTTTGACTACTTTGCAATTTAGTCCTTTATACACAAAATGGTAAATTTATGCAATTTACCCTTAACCCATATATAGCCGAATTTCACATTCTCACATAACAACCCATATTTTTATTTTATTCACATTCTCAACCATAAATTTTATCTATTATAATTTAATCCCTAATTCTCATATTTGACAAAAATCACTTTATAAAACTTGTATAACTATTAACAACCATCAACAATCCAACAAGAACTTTCAAACTACTTAAGTATTCAACAATGGCATATCTCAAAATCTATAACAGTTTCAAAATGAGGGTACGGGCTAACTTGATTAAGCTGCAAACCGTACCTTAATCAAGGATTGAAGTTGCTAAAACCATGGAAGCTCAAAAACCCTTATTTCTTTCTCCACTTTCGGCAAGAAGATGATGAATATAACAAAATTTGGCTTTGTTTTATTATTAATAACCTTAATAACTAAATTACTAAAAAAACCTTATAATTAAACTTATAGTAACATATAATTCATGGACATAAATGTCCAATAACCCTAATCATGGCTTAATAACATCATAAGGACTTCCATATAAATAAAACATAGCATTTTAACACCTTTAAATAATAAAACTCAACTTTTACATGTTATGTGATTTAGTCCTTTTTACCGAATTAACTATTTAAACAGTAAAATTTATTTATGAAACTTTCACATAATTGATCTATCATATTTTAAACCTTACTAAAATAATAAAATAAATATTTTAACTTTGGATTTGAGGTCCTGAAACCATTGTATCGATTTGACCTAAAAACGGGCTGTTACCCTTTTACCTAGGGTGTTCGATACTTTAATCACAAATTCAGTACACTCTCAAGGCAAAGTCTTACTGTTCATTAAGTGCAAGCATATATAAGAATGCATTGATCCAGTATCTATCAAAGCAATCACAAAAGTATCATAAAGAGTAAATGTACCCGTTATAACATCAGAAGAAGAAGCTTCCTCACGAGCTCGAATGGCGTAGGCTCTAGCAGGTGCATGAGCCTCGGATCGAATAATAGTTTCCTTAGTCCCTCTTTGACTTCTACTTACATTTCTCGTATTTCTGGGAGGCCTACCTCTAGCTGAAGTGTTACTAGGTCTCGGATTTTGTACAATTTCTTGCTCGACAGGTTCAGGGCAATCACGGATGAAATGGTCTAATGATCCACATTTGAAACAAGCTCGATCATACAATCTACAATTCATGGGATGTCTTTTACCACAGTGTTTGGACTTAGGGCAATCAGATCTGACATTTCCACCACTAGCAACAGATGTAGCTGGAGCTCTGAAGCTCGAATGTGATCTAGCATGGTCTCTACTAGAATGTCCCACATTAGCCTTTGAACGGCTATAATCATCTCAAAACTTCTTGGATACAGATTGAAATGGCTTGCTCGATGATCTCTTTCACACTTTTCTATCTTTTAAATTAGCTTTTCTTTTCTCTTTTTCGAGCTCTTGAGCTTTACTTGCTCGTTCAACAAGCAGTACAAATTTATTGATCTCAAGAATCTCGACTAACAAAAGAATATCTTCATTCAGACCATCTTCAAATCTTTTGCACATTATTGCCTCAGTAGATGCACATTCTCGAGCATATTGACTCAGTCTTACAAATTCTCGCTCGTATTCTGTAACAGACATACGACCCTGTTTCTTTTCATTTCTGATCAATGAATCTTTGACTGATGTATTACTTTCAAAATTTAGCTTGAAAGAAATCCCAGGTGACTCGTTCTCTCGGAACCACTGATATCAAAGTCTTCCACCAGTGATATGTAGTATCTCTTAGAAGTGAAATGACACATTTTATGCATTCATTCGGATTCAAAGACAATTCATCAAATACTCATATTGTATTTTCTAACCAGAATTCGGCTCTCTCGGCATGATTACTAGTTGTAGCACAGAATTCTTCTACCCCATATTTTCTAATTTTGTCAACCGGAGGCTTATTCAATTGAGTCAGATTAAATTGTGGCATAACAGGGGCTTGTGGAGGATTAGCCAGGGCTAGGGATTGTTGAACAGCCGGATTAGTTCTAATGTATTGACTAAACAAATCATTCATCATTTGATAGAAGGCTTGTCTAGCCTCTCTATCATGGCTACTCGTAGCCGGTCTAGAGTCAAATGGCTCTTTCCCTTATGTGGGAGCAGGCACATTACTCTCGACATCGTCAGCTACTGCTTGTTTGGGATCCATTTGCTATATAAAAACACATTTTCATTGTCAGGATTCATCACACTATCGCAGTTCATAAATATGGCATGTATAGTTAGACTCACATACGCTACGTTAGTCCTAGAATCGACTAAATCGTAGCTCTAATACCAACAAAATGTAACACTCCTAACCCGTACCCTTCGTCGAACTAGGGTTAAAGGCGTTATTGGACAAATTAGAATATTTTACAAACAATTCATATACATCATTCACCTTCATAGTCAAACATTATCATAGAGTCCCTTATATTGGTCATCGAGACCTTAACCATGCATTAAAAATGGGTCGGGACTAAACGAGCTCATACAAAAATTTTCAAAACTTAAACATTTTTCAAAGTTGTATAGGTCACATGCCCGTGTGAATTGGCTGTGTGCCTAGACCGTGTCAAAATAGGGCATACATACTGACTTGTCCACACGGCCACAAGACCCGCCCGTGTGCCAGGCCGTGTGAAAATTGGGGAGGCTACTGACTTGAGTCACACGGCCAGTCACACTGTAACACCCCAAACCCAACCTAGACGTTATGGTCGAATCTGTGATGTTACATTGAAGTGTTTTTCAAAATACAATTTCTTCAATAATCCGTTCCACATAAAAACCTCTTTGAGATCTTAACAAAAATTCAGGATGTCTTGTTAATTGTTAAAACTCAAGTTGTTTTAGCAAAATATTAATCATATTAAATTTACACTTTAAAATAGTGGTTGTTACGAAAGCTCTAAAAATATGTTTGCGTAAACGTGATGTTTTGAAAAGTATTTATCTTTTGAAAACCCACGTCCTAACGCTAGTAGATATAAATCAAAATAATAAAAGCCCAAATTAAAGAATAAAATTTAGAGAGGCCTTATTACAACAAAATACCCAAATTAACTACTTATAATTTAAAATCTAATAAGGAATGTAACACCCCAAACTCGGCCCAGACGTTATGGCCGAATCTGGCATGTTACATTCAAGTGTTTTAGCGAAAATCGTGTTTTCATTGAAAACCCTTCTTAAAATAAAAGAAACCTTAATTAAATTAAAAAAAAAACTCCTTTCAATCACTTGTTTAATCATATGATTTTATGAAAACATGTCATTTTACAATTTAGTTGCGGAAACGTAGAAAACATACTATAATTTAGGAAACTCATGTTCAACTTTTCGTGTTTACAACGAAAATAATAATAATAATTCAAGTAATAATAACATAATGAAACTTTGTTACAATCTAGTCTGAAACATACTTAATAAAATAAAAACTTATATGGTTAAAAAAAACCAAGTCCAAATTATCTTGCTAGTTGGCCACCCAGAGTCCTTCCAAACATCGAACCTTCTACTGAGCTTCACCTGAAAATAAAATAAAAGACGGGGTGAGTTTTCACAAACTCAGTGTGTACAACCCTCAACACAAAAAAAAAAAACATTCCAAAACCATCATACATCAAACATGCAATGCAATCCCATCCAAATTATCCATCCGTTACACTCCAGCTCTGTCCTCCGTCACACCATGTGGGGATATAAATATCGACCCACCCAACCGACACACCAAGGGTAGCCCGATTGTGGAACTACCTTCATTTACATATTGGGCTTTAAAAGCTGTCGTTGGATCCATGATTGTCAAGCAACCATGCGATCCTCATATACTTCCTCCGTTCCATAATTCCCAACCCATATGCAACCTAAGCAGAATATCATATGTATGCATGTCACTTACATTCAACACCTATGTAACACCCCTTACCCGAGACCGTCGTCGGAGTCGAGCACGAGGCGATACCTGACTTAACTTACTAATTCGGGGCATAAAATTTGCTTTTAAAATTAATTTATTCACATTAATTCAATATGTCCCTAAAAAGGGCCATCGAGACCCTAAAACACGCAATTGAAACGGTTCAGGACTAAGCCGGGAACATTAAAAATTTTTCAAATACTTAGACAAATCAAAACAATTTATTTCATCTTTCATAACTAAGCTATCCATCTGTGTCATAGTCACTAAATAAATCATAACTTGAGTTATGAAACTGGAAATCCAAATCCGTAAATTTTATCTGAACCTAGACTTATATATCTTCTCACTAATTTTTTTTCAGAATTTTTGGTCTAATCAAATTAGTACAATTTATTAGTTAAAGTTTCCCCTGTTTCAGTGTTTGCCTGGTCTGACTTCTGTTCACTACAAATTACTTTTCTCCCTGTACAGAATTCAAATAACCATGAAGTTTATTTCCTTTAAAAGTAGACTCAATAAGAAATCTATACATATAAATTATAACTTCTAATTATTTTTCTGACCCTTTCTCACCAAAATTTAAATATCTCTTAATATACACTTCTTTTTCTAACTCTGTTTCTTTCATATGAAAATAGACTCAATACGCTTTAATTATATCTCTAATTCATCACCTAATTCCATTTCTAATATTCTTGGTAATTTTTCAGGATCACATCATTGCTGCTATTCAATACTATTTTAATGCTAATTTCACTTTTTCATGATTTCTTTGTATTAACTACCATTTAGGCATACATAACACCGAAACATGTTATTCATTAGCCATTTCAATAGCTAATCATTTTCAAATATTTACATACCATTCTTTAGTCATATCATAAGGACATATACACAAAATGGCTAAGTCCCTATACATGCCATAAACTAGAACGTTTGTAAACGAATATACTCATTTGGTAACTTGATAGTCGATAGTGTGAAGTGATCTCTGATGACCTCCAACCCGAGCTTGCTTTTAAGTACTCTAAAACATGGGAAAGTGAAAGAAGTAAGCTAATAAAGCTTAGTAAGTTCACATGTAACATAATAAGCATTAGCAATCAATTTAGCTTACTACTATGCTGTCATAATTTGCTTAAATAATGTTTAGTTCTTACTTTCCCATCTTACTCATCGGTAACCTTACCAAAGGCTCAGAATACAAAAGGAACCTTACTTAATAGCTTGCTTACATACCTGCAACATCTCACTTAACACATGAGTACTCTTTCATAATATAGCCATATTGCCAATCATGTCATAAAGTGTCACAAGCATAACTGAAAACTCATCACTTACTTAATACTTGATAAGCTCAATTACATACAATCTCAATATTAAATAAGCCTTAAATGCATACATGTACTCTTTCTTCATGTTCTCACCTTTTCGTTTCTTTGACTTACTCTTTGAATTACTCGGGAACCTTTTCCTTTTTGAACTTACCATTGCCTTGTCTTGACATGGTCTTACGTGGTATCCTTGCCTTATGAACTCACCAATGCCATGCCTTGGCATGGTCTTACATGGGACCTTTGCCTTATAGTAACTCATCAATGCCACGTCTTGACATGGTCTTATATGATTTCCTTTCCTTATAGAACTTATCAATGCCATGCCTTGGCATGGTCTTACATGATATCCTTATCTTACCAAATGCCATGTTCCAAACACGGTCTTACATGGTATCCTTGTCTTACCAAATGCCATGTTCCAAACATGGTCTTACATGGTATCCTTAACCGTCAATTCCTCCTTAAATGCCATGTTATGAACATGGACTTTTCCATCAATTCTTCCTTAATTGCCATGATACAACCATGGACTTTGAGATATCAATGCCTTGTCAAGTCATAGCTGAAACATACTTGCTCAAATTCTCAAGGTTAGCCGCATAACTCAATAATATCAATATTAATAACAATAATTGCATAATAATAAAATGCTACTCAACTTACATACTTACATTCTCAATCTCATCATATCATCAACTTAACTTATTCTCATCAAATTATGCTAGTCAATACTTTCTTGTTATCATACAAAGCCATAATACAAAATATGGTCTTACATATAAATTATACAAGTTCTCTTTCCAATATCGAATTATTATCGAACATTAATCATTATATTTGAAACTCAATACTAAAATATTTATGGCCAAAATATCAATGTATCATTCAAATATGCATAATTAAATGTTTATGAAACATATGAACTTACCTCAATACCAAAACGACCATTTTACCAACTTTCTCAATTTTCAGTTTTTCTCCCGTTCTAGGTCCAAATCTCACTTTTCGGGATCAAAAACATCATATTTCACTTATTTAATTAATGTAATATTGAAAAAATTCCCTAACTCAAACTTTGGAAAAATTACAATGTTGCCCCTAAACCTTTGCAGAATTATGATTTTGCCCCTAGGCTCGGAAATTAAAATTTATCCATTTTTCTCATGTTTTATGACATGCTGATCATTTTCCCCTTCTATGGCAACATCAAATTCTCACTCTAACATGTACTTATGAACATTAGGTATTTTTACTGATTTTGTCATTTTACTCATTTTCACGTAAAATCGCTTAGCAAGAGTTGTTTAACACAATTTAAAGCTTCATATTCTACCATAAAACATCAAAATAACATTTCACCTATGGGTATTTTTCCAAATATGAACCCTAGCATGAATTATTGCTAGAATAAGCTTAATCAAGTTATAGGGACTCCAAAAACGTAAAGAACAATAAAAACGGGGCTTGGAATCACTTACTATGGAGCTTGGAAAGCTTGGAAACCCTAACCATGGCTTCCCCAATGCTATATTCAGCCTCCATGAAGAAGATGGACCAATTTTGGCTTTATTTTCCCTTTTTAATTCTTTTAATTACTAAATGACCAAAATGCCCTTATAGGCTTTTCTTTCAAATTTGTCCTATTCTTTCCCATTTTTTCCAAACATAAATATAATGGTCTAATTATTAAATAAGGACCTCCAATTTAAGAAACCATTTCAATTAAATCCCCTTTATTATCTAGAACACACATTTTGCCAATTCTACAATTTAGTCCTAATTGTCAAATTAGGCACTTATACATAAAATTTCTTCACGAAATTTTCACACAATTATTCAATCAATGAATAAACCTTAAAACTTAATTGGAATATTATTTTTTTACTTTTTTATTTTTTTATTTTTGACCTCGAATTCGTGGTTTCGCAACCACTATTCCGTTTAAGCCCTATTTCAGGATGTTACATTTCTCCCCCCCTTTAGGGATTTTCGTCCCCAAAAATCTTACCTACAAATGGATTCAAAATTGATTTCCAGCAACACTTTCAAATTCTCATTCAGCCTTAGCATACCCAACATTTTACTTCTTAAACTAAGGCTCTGAACTGAAATACCTACTAATAAGTAACTGACCTTATTTTATCATTAACCTCACACTTTCTGATGAAACGCAACAAACTCTTCTTTTCTTACCAAAATGAAAGTTTTCTGCCACTATGGCACTTTCAGGAAAAAATACTTGTTTCTCTTTTGAGTGTCAATATTCTTACCTTTCGATTCTGTATACAATTTTTTATAATTTGTTTCTGATTTCTGTAATTAATTTTCACTTTCCACTAATCCTTTCTGCTCAATTTAATTCTGCGAATTGCTCTTCCTCAATTCAACTATCAGTACAAAGGTGACATGCAGTAACATTTAGCAATCTCATGGTCAAAACTTACTGTAGCTTTCTTCTGAAGTCACGGTGCAACCCTCGATTTCCAACCATAACAACTAAAATTTACACTCTGAATGAAAATCTCAAAATGAATAACTCAGATAATCCTTTAGTAGAAAAACTCATTTGTACTGAGAAGAATACACAAACTTCTTTGAGCAATCAACCATAGCTCGTTTAACCTGTCGGTGATAATACTAATTTTGTTGCACAATTCTTCGAAATAACCTCACATTTTCACACAAACATCAATACTAACTGTAATAGCTTATGAGATAATTGAAAATTAACTTTAACTCTCTAAAAGTTCAGGTATCAGATTCAAAGTCTGGTACATAACATTTCACACTCTTACTAGTATAACTAGCTCAAGTTATCATCTATCTCTGTACTTCTCAAATAATCAAATAATTATTACTGTGCTAGGCATCATAACTGTTGCAAAATCTCTTGATTTCTCATTAACACATTTCTAGAAACCATAAACTCTTTATTCAAACCAAGTTGAATCATAATGGATACTTCAATTGTCAATATCTTCAACTGTTTGTACTTTATTAGCATGAATTCAAGTCAAACTAAACTTCATGCAATGAGAACTTTAACAATTAGACAACTTGGATTTGCAAAAAATATACCTCTGATGCAACCATTCTGATATGCGTATACAACTCTGTACCATAACCTCTATAATATATACTATTTACTCGGGTCATTTATCTATTTATACATGAAAAATCAGCATTTACCTCTGAAGCCATGAATAATTCAAACATACATATAACTCAATCAACTGCTCAACTGAATCAGTCTCAACTAAAAGACAATAACTTTTCAAAAACTATTTTTCTCTATTCTGTCATGATATCTCAAACATACATTCTGTAGTGATTTCTTCAAAGAGCTAATCACAAATCATTATTACTGCATAACTCAAAAGAACATAGCATTCGGTCTTTAACTCACTGATATATATATCAAGATTATGCAAAAAATGAAAATCAATACACATGTCTAAACTGAACTACACTGAGGCCACAATACTCATACTACTCAAAAATCATAATGCCATAATAAGACTGACTTCTCAATTACTTTAGTAAAAAATGTCCCGGGTGAAAATAAAACATCCTGATCATCTGAGAGATTTAAACACAAATTTCAATAACAACTAGTGCAAAAGCAGAATATTTATACCTCTGATAACTATACCTCTGTACTTTCATTATCAGGCCCAAACTCGTAATCATCATAAACATACTCATAATAAGAAGAAACCATTTTCATCAATAGAGCATTTTCTGCTAATGTCTCATGGCTGATAATTTGAACAGTAATTTATTAATAAAATCGAGATAATAAAATCTCAGAACATGGAGCTACACAGAATTCCTAGTAACCACATCTCATGTAGAACAGTTAAGGTTTCAATAGCATCTCAGAAAATTTCCAAAAGGAAAGGATAATACTCACAAGCACTGGGAACAACTATGACAGAAGCCATAAAATTTTCCTTTACTTTCATTAAGCAATAGTTAACAATACAGATCACTAACATCATACAGATCTTACTGTCAACCTTCCATCTGCACGCTAAAGTAGGAAACTGGAATTGATAGAACAATATCAATCACAGCTCAAACAAACTATAATGCTTTCATCTGTCTATAAATTTAACTAACATTCCCGTACTGCAGGAATTGCATCTATGATCTTGCATATATTTATATATATCTCTGAAAGTAAATGTACACATACAATAGTCGAAATTTTTTTTCTATAATTTCTCAACTATAAACTCTACATTCAACTATTAATGCGGCTCAATTATTATTCCTCTGTCTAATTCTTTCATTACTGAATTCACATTATCCCATTCACAGTTGGAATTTATTCGGAAGAAAATCTAGCAATCATATACCTTACGCATCATACTTGAATGAGTGCATTAGCTGAGCCTAACCTTTCTTTTACGGTGACATTTTAGTTATCCGGATGATTTTATTATTAACCTGGCATCCTTTCTGCAACTATGTTCATTTGTTGAATCATTCTCAACTCTAATTACATCGTTAAAAAATCTGTCACTGAACTCTTTAGTTTTCCACTTTAGCCTATTCAATCTGAATTTCATGAAATCTCATTCTGAATTACCTTGCTGATAAGAGGGGTAAGGTTGTAACACCTCTGACTTACCTCTTACATACTCATGCATATAATTTAACACTCATCATATTAAAATATTATCACAATTATACAATTTGCTTCAAGCAACTGAACATGCACTTTCATAATACAATGACTTCATGATCATCTTATGCAAATTAGTGCACTTATACATGCATTCATAAATCTTGAGTAAAATTACTCATTGCATTCACTTAACTTCTCTACTTATACATATAACATCATACAAATGCCAATTTAACATGAACATTTATCTCAATATAAACTTTCCTTTCATCTTATCTCGTCTTTCACATTTCCCGAACAATTCTTATTCACAATTTATTCATTATCATATAAACATCATGAACCATTATTCTTACATTTTTTGAGCCTCAACTTATCATAAACATACTGTCTGTACTATCAAACTTAGCTCAGTTTGAGTGCGCATCTGTTTGACAAACATTTTATGTCTGGGTTGGGAGTCGTCACACTATCATAGTTCAATATGGCATGTATAGCTAGACTCATACTCATACTGAACATTCGAAGAACCGACTAAATCTTTGCTCTGATACCAATAAATGTAACACCCCTTACCCGAGACCGTCGTCGGAGTCGAGCACGAGGCGTTACCTGACTTAACTTACTATTTCGGGGAATAAAATTTTCTTTTAAAATTAATTTATTCACATTCATTCAATATGTACCTAAAAAGGGCCCTGGAGACCCTAAAATGTGCAATTGAAACGGTTCGGGACTAAACCGGGAGCATTAAAAATTTTTCGAATACTTAGACAAATCAAAACAATTTATTTCATCTTTCATAAATAAGTTGTCCATCTGCATCATAGTCACAAAATAAATCATAACATGAGTTAAGAAACTCAAAATCCAAATCCGTAAATTTTATCTGAAACTAGACTCATATATCTTCTTACTATATTTTTTTAAAAAAAATTTGGTCTAGCAAATTAGTATAGTTTATTAGCTAAAATTTCCCCTGTTTTAGTGTTCGGCTGTTCTGACCTCTGTTCACTACGAATTAATTTTCTCCCTGTACAGAATTCAAATAATCATGTCGTTTATTTCCTTTAAAATTAGACTCAATAGATAATCTATACATATAAATTATAACTCCTAATTTTATTTTTTTTTTTTACACTTTTTAGTGAATTTCTTAATTCAAAACATGGGATTTAGAAATCACTCTGACCCTTTCTCACCAAAATTTAAATATCTCTTAATATACACTTCTTTTGCTTACTCTGTTTCTTTCATATGAAAATAGACTCAATAAGCTTTAATTCTATATCTCATTCATCACCTAATTTCATTCCTACTATTCTTGGTGATTTTTCAAGATCACATTACTGCTGTTATTCAATATTGTTTTAATGCTAATTTCACTTTTTCATGATTTCTTTGTATTAACTATCATTTAGGCATACATAACACCGAAACATGTTATTCATTAGCCATTTCAATAGCTAATCATTATCAAATATTTACATACCATTCTTTAATCATATCATAAGGACATACACACAAAATGGCTAAGTCCCTATACATGCAATAAACTAGAACGTTTGTAGAAGAAGATACTCATTTGGTAACTTGATAGTCGATAGTGTGAAGTGATCTCCGACGACCTCCAACCCGAGCTTGCTTTTAAGTACTCTGAAACATGGGAAAGTGAAAGAAGTAAGCTAATAAATCTTAGTAAGTTCACATGTAACATAATAAGCATTAGCAATCAATTTAGCTTACTACTATGCTGTCATAATTTGCTTAAATAATGTTTAGTTCTTACTTTCCCATCTTACTCATCGGTAACCTTACCAAAGGCCCAGAATACAAAAGCCACCTTACTTAATAGCTTGCTTACATACCTGCAACATCTCACTTAACACATGAGTACTCTTTCATAATATAGGCATATTGCCAATCATGTCATAAAGTGTCACAAGCATAACTGAAAACTCATCACTTACTTAATACTTGATAATCTCAATTACATACAATCTCAATATTAAATAAGCCTTAAATGCATACTTGTACTCTTTCTTCATGTTCTCACCTTTTCGTTTCTTTGACTTACTCTTTGTATTACTCGCGAACCTTTTCCGTTTTGAACTTACCATTGCCTTGTCTTGACATGGTCTTACGTGGTATCCTTGCCTTATTAACTCACCAATGCCATGCCTTGGCATGGTCTTACACGGGACCTTTTCCTTATAGTAACTCATCAATGCCATGTCTTGACATGGTCTTACATGATTTCCTTGGCTTATAGAACTTATCAATGCCATGCCTTGGCATGGTCTTACATGATATCCTTATCTTACCAAATGCCATGTTCCAAACATGGTCTTACATGGTATCCTTGTCTTACCAAATGCCATGTTTCAAACATGGTCTTACATGGTATCCTTAACCATCAATTCCTCCTTAAATCCCATGTTATTAACATGGACTTTTCCGTCAATTCTTCCTTAATTGCCATGGTACAACCATGGACTTTGAGATATCAATGCCTTGTCAAGTCATAACTGAAACATACTTGCTCAAATTCTCAAGGTTAGCCGCATAACTCAATAATATCAATACTAATAAAAATAATTGCATAATAATAAAATGCTACTCAACTTACATACTTACATTCTCAATCTCATCATATCATCAACTTAACTTATTCTCATCAAATTATGCTAGTCAATACTTTCTTGTTATCATACAAAGCCATAATACAAAATATAGTCTTACATATAAATTATATAAGTTCTCTTTCCAATATCAAATTACTATCGAACATTAATCATTATATTTGAAACTCAATACTAAAGTATTTATGGCAAAAATATCAATTTAGCATTCAAATATGCATAATTAAATGCTTATGGAACACATGAACTTACCTCGATAACAAAACAAGCATTTTACCAACTTTCCCGATTTTCAGTTTTTCTCCCGTTCTAGGTCCAAATCTCACTTTTCGGGATCTAAAACATCATATTTCACTTATTTAATTAATGTACTATTCAAAACATTCCCTAACTCAAACTTCAAAAAAATTACAATTTTGCCCCTAAACCTTTGCAGAATTATGATTTTGCCCCTAGGCTCGGAAATTAAAATTTATCCATTTTCTTATGTTTTATGACATGCTGATCTTTTTTTCCTTCTATGGCAACATCAAATTCTCACTCTAACATGTATTTTTACCGATTATGTCGTTTTACTCGTTTTCACGTAAAATCGCTTAGCAAAAGTTATTTAACACAATTTAAAGCTTCGTATTCTACCATAAAACATCAAAATAAACATATTTCACCTATGGGTATTTTTCCAAATATGTACCCTAGCATGAATTATTGCTAGAATAAGCTTAATCAAGTTACCGGGACTTCAAAAACGTAAAGAACAATAAAAACGGGGCTTGGAATCACTTACTATGGAGCTTGGAAAGCTTGGAAACCCTAACCATGGCTTCCCCCATGCTATATTCGGCCTCCATGAAGAATATGGACCAATTTTGACTTTATTTTCCTTTTTTAATTCTTTTAATTACTAAATGACCAAAACGCCCTTAAAGTTTTTCTTTCAAATTTGTCCTATTCTTGCCCATTTTTGTCCAAACTTAAATATAATAGTCTAATTACTAAATAAGGACCTCCAATTTAAGAAACCATTTCAATTAAATCTCCTTTATTATCTAGAACACACATTTTACTAATTTTACAATTTAGTCCTAATTATCAAATTAGGCACTTATACATAAAATTTCTTCACGAAATTTTCACACAATTATTCAATCAATGAATAAACCTTAAAACTTAATTGGAATATTATTTTTTTTATTTTTTTATTTTTTTATTTTTTTATTTTTTTGAGCTTGGATTCGTGGTTTCGCAACCACTATTACGTTTAAGCCCTATTTCGGGATGTTACAACCTAGGGGTATTTTGGACAATTTCGCCCTTAGGGGCATTTCAGTAATTTTCCCTTAATTACGGTTTTCACTTACATTGGCCAGTTAACAAGCCCCGTGAACTAAGATGAACGAATACTATGCACCAGGTAGGATTCCAGAGAAGAGGAGGTGGGTCATTAAGACCGCTTAAGTACCAAGCTCTCCCTAGATCCAATCCTAGACATGCATATACCTGTTGCCACACCTTAACCCTATGACTTGTCCATGGTCACAAATAATTAATAAGTTTTATGTAGTTATCATATTCTAGGCGCAAAACCCCTTACAAAGCCAAATCAAATTCACATACCTGTATTTGGCCCATTAGGCCCAACTCACATTTATATGGCCCATTAGGCCCTGTCACTTTCATATTCATGCTCATATACAAATTCTTATCACATAGCATCAATATTCAGTTTTTGTCTATTATGGGCCCAACAGCCCATCGGGCCCATTTAGCCCATTTCGGCCTATATGGCCAAATCACAACCCAAGTCCACGGAATCGCCCGGGGCCTCAGGCAACCTATCGGTTTCCTCCTCACGAGTGTTCGCGCACTCGCAAGACTACCGCAGCCAAACTTTCGGCTTTTCGACATTTCGACATTTCAGCTTTTTGGCTTTTGCTAATCTACTTGTGTGTGCAGTGTATGTACACACCTGGTAAGCAAGCGTGCTGCGATTCCTTTAGTCAGAAACCTACAAACAATATCACCCTTCCATTAATCGTATAGTTAATACATATCTTTACTAAAACTGAAACCTCACCTTAACCTTACCTTGCGCGATAAATATAATAGCCCCTTCTTAAATCACTAACCACGACCAACTCCTAGATCTGCACCAATCTTAAAGTCCCCTTACCTTAACTATGAACATTTGGCCACCTTAGCCAATAGGAGAGGAATGCTTACCAACACCGCAAGCACCTAAAGGCAATTTCAGCAGAGAGCTAAGATTCGAGATCCGATACTAATTTCCTACCACAGTTGATTAGAAAGAGTGAGGGACAATAATCGATACTTAGCAAAGAAAAGCGATTGTAAAACACTTACACTAAATTTGTTTAAAGAGTATTCGACCCTTGAGAGATTCAGCTTTCAAACTTAGTATGGTGAATAAGGTTTATTTGGAACAGATTAAAGAAGAAGAGTAGAAGAAGAAATCGGCTAAGTGAAACAAAGAAAATTGTATAAAGAAGAATAGAAATCTGCACAAAGAAAAGAAAGAAAAACAAAAGGGTTTTCAGCTTTTTGGATCTTGAAGAGAAAAGGGTTTCTGGAAACAAGGTGAAAAAGAATTTCAACAGTAGCCTAGAAACCATGTATTTGGCCCCTATTATAGCCCTTATAGCCGAATTTTCCATGCCCAATTCCTAATTCGGCTCCATCACTTCTCCCTTCTCATCTCCTTATTTTTCTCCCTGATAACCCCTTGATCTTTTCCTTAATTTTCTCTCCTGAACACTTCCCTTAGAGTCCATTTTCACGCCACTTCCCTTAGAGTCCATTTTCACGCCACTTCCAACCTTTTAGAAGGCCAAAATTAAACTTCTAAAAAATACTAAGCTAGGATTCGAACCTTAGATCTCCTTTCTAGCTACTAACGCCACCTCCCTACTCCCTAAGTGGCCTCACTTAGCCACTTCTCCAGAAGGCTTTTTGATGCCATTTTCCCCTATTTTTATTTAAAAGCCCAACTACTTGCCAACACTGATTCTTTTAGTAATTAAACTATAATTTCTTCTACCCCTTGATTCGAACTCAAACCTTGACCAAGACCTACCATCACGTAATTAACACTTAACCGGAATTGCTAAGAATAAAAAGAAAAATTCAAGATTTTGAGATTCTTGGGTTTTAGAATTTTTGAGGCATTACAAGGAAGTCCATGTGGTTGTGTGGCCACCTTCGAGTCCCTCGCAGCACCGATTTGCCTAAGACTGGAGTTTACCTATACAGTTAAACAAATGGGTGAGTTTACGAAAACTCAGTGTGTAATCCCTTAACGTCAAATAGCCAAACATACAGAGAGCAAAATACATTCTGGGCCTAAGCCCATATCAGTAACACTAACAATAATAGTCTGGGGCAAAGCCCATTTAAATAACAGAAGTAGTCTGGCCTAAGCCCATCTCAATACAAAAGTAGTCATATATTCAGGCCTTGGCCCATTACAGTAACAGTAAACAGTGCAGTACTAGTAAACAGTATGCAAGTCCTACCCAATCCAGCCTCTACACACCATCTCCGTACCAGCCTTACACACCATGTGGGGATAAAATCGACCCACCTAGCCATACACTCTAAAATAGCACCGGTAGCGGCACTAAAATAGCATTTGTAGTAGAGCTACCAGTAATAGGCTTATAGCCTTTCAGTACACTTCCTTTGAGATCATATATCCCGCCCCATGCAATGCAACATAATATAAATGTATATACAGTACAGATGGCATGCTCTAACAGTCATACATCGCATAGGAGTAAAACAGTCATTTTACCATATAAGGGCAAAATAGTCATTTCGAACAAATTAGGGTCTAGATATACTTACCGACCCAACAGTAGGTCCACAGTCGTCTCGGGCGACCAGTGCAACCTTAACAGTCAAACAGTGACATTGGGCCAAGGCCTATTATGAGGCTTATGTTGGCCCACACACTCGTGTGGCCCACAAAGCCCAAAAATGGCCTTGGCTGTGCAAACTACACTGCCTAGCCCAAAAATCTCCACACAACCATGTGGTTTACCTGTGTAGGGCCTACACGCCCATTTTGGACCAACGTGGACCAAAATGACCTAAGCCCATGAATCCGCTCATGGTGGCCTCTACGTTCGAATGCCCACATTTTGTGCATTTGGTTCACCACGCGAGCGAGCACACGCTAATGTAGCGACACTAGCCATATTTTTCGGCTTTCGTAGAATTAAGATTAACGTAGTGTGATTACACACCTGATTGTGAACGTGCGCGACTAACCTATGAGAAGACCAACCTATCTCAATCGATTGGGGTTTCCACACCTAACC
This sequence comes from Gossypium longicalyx, assembly GCA_025698465.1. NCBI lineage: Eukaryota > Viridiplantae > Streptophyta > Magnoliopsida > Malvales > Malvaceae > Gossypium > Gossypium longicalyx. The sequence continues at coordinate 36,126,908 of CM046996.1, forward strand.
CGTTGCAAAAGACTAGTCACTTATTTCTTAATGGTAATTGAAATGCAACCCATGCATAGGGGAAAGGAACAATTAGTCTACCCCCAACTAGTCACACGATACTCCAGAAGCAAGGAGATATGGAGTGTAACACCCCAAACCCGGCCCAGACGTTATGGCCGAATCCGACGTGTCTCATTGAAGTTTTAAAAACCCATGATTCATTTTAGTGTTTAAAAAGAACGTCTTTTGCTATGTTAACAAAGTGAATGGAAGCTGTGCACCAGGTAGGTATCCAAAACAGAGGAGGTGAGCCATGAAAGCTGCTTAAGTACCAAGCTCTCGGTTGGATCCAATCCTAGACATGCCCACAACCATTGCAACACTTTGGTAAATGAGTTGAAATTCCTTTAAGTAGATATTTTTGATAAACCGATTAGTTGTATCGTTGTGTTATTTTGAAAACGAATAACATTTTGGAAACGTGCCCTAATTCTAGCCCATTTTGAATTATTATTAGATAGATATAGAGTTATTAAAAATAAAAATAATCCCAGAAGAATAGATAAAATGGCCTTATTACAACCCAAAAAAAATTAAATAGTATTAGTAGTTAAGATAAACAAAAAAAAAAGAACCGGTTACTTATTGCAAAGTCCAAAGGCGATCACCATGGCCACTTTGAATTCCCTCCGGCTCCAAGTCTCCACATCAAGACTCACCTGCAAAGATAAGAAAATGGGGAGGTGAGTTTGGAAACTCAGTGTGCAACAAGCCCCTTTCAGAGCCCAAACTAATACCAGCATACTAGGCCGAAGCCTTTCGTTTAACGGTTACTGCCGAAGCCTTCTCATTAATCTTGTTACTGGGCCGAAGCCTTCACTGCAAACGGTATGGCCCGTAGGCCCATTTCAATGCCACATGTAATATTAATGGATGTATACAAGCCCATTTGGGGAGACTACTCAACCCACCATCCGCTACTCTCCACCCGTACCAACCAAGCTCTCCATGTGGGGAATAACTCAACCCACCCAACCAAACTCTCCACTGGCAGCACAGCTGCTTTATCATATAACTGGAGGCCTAGCATCTTTTAATAACTGGGGCAAAGCCCTTTTTGATAAATTGGGGCAAAGCCCTTTTCCACTTCCTCTATTTATATCAAAAACCCAACCCATGCATATAATGAGTATATCATAGCATAACATGTGCATGTTATAACATATCATCTGCATATCATGTCATATCATGTAAATCAATACCTCATGTATTATATTCATAAGTAAACCCTAGGGGTATAATGGTTATTTTTACCTAAGCGAAAAACAGTCATTTTCCATATTTTAGGGGTAATTTCGTAAATTTACCAAATATTATGGGTTTTCCACGATCATTAACAATTATCAACATTCTCAAGTGTTTAAACAGTGATTTTAACGCACTTTATCAAATTAGGGCTTTTGGGCCCAAAACCCCTAATGGGTCCTAGAATGCCGATTTAGCCCATTAAGCCCACATAATCCAAATTTTACAACAGTACTAACCATGTTAACATACAATCTTTCCAAATTCCATTTTCTATCAATTTTACCCAAATGGGCCCGAAAGCCCATTGGGCCCAATTTTAGCCCATTGAGGCCCAACCTACCGTCGTGCACAGAATTGCGCTCTTATCTGTTCCATCGATCCAAACACCGTTCATATCGTTTTTTATCGCATCTAAAACCACATGCAAAATCTCAAGTTCCTGAAATGCCAGAATTTTGGCATTTTGGCTTTTCTGCGAATATTAGCCTAAGCTACTACGAGGGTTGTTACACACCTGTTTTGTGACATTTGCTAACAGAGTCTCCCACGACAACCTACAATTAAGTATCACCATTCTTAGCGCACAAGTTATGCTTATCAAACCCAAAATCCACCTCACCTTATTCGGCCAATGAACCCCTAATGGCCATAGGTAACTTACCTTCATCGGGTCCGATGATACGATTCAAGCTTATCCAAGTCGAAACTCCAAGCCTTACTGCTCCTCCAAAGTTATCTATTTCACTATGCAAACCATAAAAATCAAATGAAAAAGGCCCAGTAAGCCCTATACCTCAAAATGACAAATTTCCTAAACTATAGGGGTTTCACTTTTTTAATATTTACTATCAAATCGGTTGGAGTATGAATACTTACCACAGTCTTCCTTGTGTCCTGTTTAGAGTTTAACGTAAGAAGAAATCGACCACAACAATTGAAGAGAACAGAGGATACTTTGTCTCAAAAAGAAATCGACACCACCAACCTTCAAAAGTTTCACTCTTGGCTATTCGGCAAAGGTGAAGATAGAAAGTAAGTAGTAGTTGAAAAGAAGGGAATAGTAGGCTGGTTTCGGAAAAGAAAAGGAAAGAAAAAAATGGATGGAAAGGGTGGTAGTTTTGGCTAGAGAAGAAAAAGAGAAGAAAAGAATAATCCTATGCTGTTTACACAGAAGAAAACGGCACAACTAAGTCCCTAAATGCCGAAATACTAGCCAAATACTCCTCTGCCGAAATCCCCTCTCCAATTCTCACTATTTGGCCAACTCTTAGCTTCTCTCCAAATCCTCAAAATCTCTCCCCTTATCACTCGTTAATCCATGCGTTTGACTGATTCAAACTCTCTCCAACAGAGTTTCATTCAACTTCCAACTCCTGCCTGCTCAAGACATAAAAAGAACACCACAATTGCCAGCTTAGAGAATCGAAACTTGGCTCTCCTCAACCACTTACACGCCACTTTTTTAGCTCCTTAGTGGCGTCACTTAGCCACCTTGCCAAGGGCTCTTTTGTGTTACATTTTACCCTTGTCTATTAATAAGGCCACCTATCCAACGCCCCTAACTCCTTAAGTCTAAAATTCAAAAATTCTTCCCGGTTTTGGCCAGCAGGTGGGCCTTCTATGGGCCCATTTACATATTCCAACTATGAATTTTCACTACCAAATACCAAATTTTAAAAACTTACCAAATACTCGAAAATTATGAAAACCCGAAAATCAGGATGTTACAACTCTACCCTCCTTAAAAACTTTCACCCTCGAAATTTTACTCGATCCAAACAGATTGAGGATATTGTTGACGACGCCTCTTCTGACTCCCAAGTAGCCTCTTATTTGCCATGGTTCCTCCAAAGTACCTTCACCAATGGGACTGTCTTTCTTCTCAACACCTTGACGTCACGATCAAGTATCTGCACAGGTTCTTCTTCGAAGGACAAATTCGACTGTACCTCAACTTCTGCAACTGGCACGATATGAGTAGGGTCAGAACGATATCACCTTAGCATGGACACATGAAAGACGTCGTGAATACGATCCAACTCTGGAGTTAATTCTAGCTAATAAGCCACCGGCCCTATCCGCTTAAGGATCCGATAAGGCCCAATGAACCGTGGACTTAACTTGCCCTTCTTACCAAACCACAATATCTTCTTCCAAGGTGAAACCTTCAAAAAGACCATGTCCCCTACAACATATTCAATATCCTTATGCTTCAGATCAGCATAAGACTTTTGTTGATCCGCTGCCTCCTTTAACCGATTCCTGATCACCTTAACTTTGTCTTCAGTATTCGCTACTAACTCCGGTCCAAGTACTTGCCTTTCCCCAAACTCAGCCCAACAAGTAGGCGAAGGGCACCTTCGCCCATACAGTGCCTCGTAAGGAGCCTTTTGAATACTTGGTTGGTAACTGTTGTTATATGCGAATTCTGCCAATGGCAAGTAATCCTCCCAACTGCCCCTAAATTCGATAACACAAACCCTCAACATATCTTCTAGAATCTGAATGACCCTCTTTGACTGCCCATCCGACTGAGGGTGAAAAGCCGTACTAAAATCTAATCGCGTTCCCAATGCCTCGTGCAACTTCTGCCAAAATCGAGATGTAAACCTTGGGTCTCGGTCAGAAATTATTGATACTGGCACTCCATGCAACCGCACTATCTCTGCCACATACAACTTGGCCAACTTTTGAAGTGAGTAATCGATTAGGACAGGTATGAAATGGGCAGATTTCATCAGCCTATCCACAATTACCCAAACTGAGTCCTTCTTGGAAGGTGTCAATGGCAGGCCACTCACAAAATCCATAGTTACCCTTTCCCATTTCCAAAGTGTTATCTTTCTCGGGTCAGTAATAATCTCGAGGTAGTTGATGATGCTCGGCCTTTACTTGTTGACACGTCAAACATTTTCCCACAAATTCAGTCACTTCTCGCTTAAGCCCAGGCCACCAATATAGCTCTCGCAAGTCTCGATACAACTTACTCCCTCTTGGATGCATAGCACAAGGTCCACCATGTGCGTCCCTCAAAATCATCAATCTCAAGTCAGAGTCCTTTGGCACACAAATTCTTCCTCGAAAACAAAGAACCCCATCACCATTTAATCCAAAGTCTGGATTCTCCCCCTTCTCAACTTACTGAAACCGAGAAACCAACGACTCATCCACCAACTGCGCCGCTTAAATGCTCTCCACCCAAGTCGGTCTTACTTGTAACTCTGCCAATAAGTTTCCATCGTCATACAAGCTTAAACGAGCAACCATTACCTTCAATTCTGCCATAGTTCTACGACTCAACGCATCAGCCACGACATTTGCCTTACCTGGATGGTACTCAATTGAACAGTCGTAGTCCTTTAATAACTCTATCCACCTTCGCTGTCTAAGATTCAGCTCCTTTTGAGTCAACAAGTACTTAAAACTCTTATGATCCGTATAGATAATGCATCTTTCCCCATACAAGTAGTGCCTCCATATCTTAAGTGCCAAAATCACTGCTGCCAACTCCAAGTCATGAGTAGGATAGCTTACCTCCTGAGGCTTAAGCTGTCGTGAAGCATAAGTGACCACTTTACCCTATTGCATCAACACACAGCCCAAACCTACATGTGACGCATCACTGTACATAGTGAAATCCTTACCAGACTCTGGCTGAATTAACACTGGTGCCTCAGTCAAAACCTTCTTTAACTTTTCAAAAGCCTCTTGCTGCTTATTTGTCCAAACAAACGGTGCTTCATTCCTTATAAGTTTCGTTAACGGCGCTGCCAACACGAAAAATCCTTCCACAAATCTTCGATAATTACCTGCCAACCCCAGAAAACTTTAGATTTCTGTTACTGACCTCGGTGGCTTCCACTCCAGAATTGCCTCAATCTTCTGAGGGTCTACCTTGATCCCCTCAGTAGACACAACATTCCCCATGAAAGTTACTTCACTCAACCAAAACTCACACTTACTGAACTTTCCATAGAGTTGCTTTTCCCTTAGCACTTGCAGCACAATACGAAGATGCTCATCATGCTTCTCTTCCGTTTCTGAGTACACCAAGATATCATCGATAAAAATGACTACGAACTGATCCAAGTACGGCTAAAATACCCGATTCATCAAATCTATGAATGCTGTCGGAGCATTAGTCAGACCAAAGGTCATAACCAGAAACTCGTAATAACCATATCGAGTTCTGAATGTCGTCTTATGAATATCCCCTTCTTTAACTCTTAACTGATATATCCTGACTGAAGGTCAATCTTAGAAAATACCGAGGCTCCTTTCAATTGGTCGAACAGATCGTCGATTCTTGGCAAAGGATACTTGTTCTTGATCGTTAGTTTGTTCAGCTGCCGATAATCAATACACATCCACATGGTCCCGTCTTTCTTCTTTATGAGCAACACTGGTGCGCCCCACAGAGAAACACTTGGTCTTGTAAACCCTCTATCCAACAGTTCTTGAATCTGAGCCTTCAGTTCCACCTACTCCTTTGGTGCTATCCGATAAGGTGCAATGGACACTGAAGCTATTCCAGGTAACAAGTCAATTCCGAACTCGACTTCTCTGTTCAGAGGTAGTCCAGGAAGTTCATTCGGAAATACATCTTGAAATTCTTTGATGGTCTTAACTGACTCCACAATCATCCCCTCAGGTTCAGCTTGACTCACGAATGCTAAAAATGCCTCACAACCTTTCCAAATCAACTTATCAGCCCTTAAATCCAAGACAACATTGGACAAATAGTTCCTTCGCTCCCCTATGACCATTATCTCTTCATCCTCGGCAGTTCTTAGCACCATTCTCTTAACAGCACAATCTAACGTCGCCCTATGCTTAGTTAGCCAGTCCATTCCCAAAATAAGATCAAATTCCCCAAATGATAGCTCCATCAAATCTCCCATAAATATCCTACCTTGTGTCTTTAAAGGCACCTCCATAAAAAGTCTATCTACCTTAATCGAGTGTCCCAAAGGACTTATCACTGATACCCCACTCACAGTCTCTTCAGGAAGCACACCCAATGCCCCAGATACATCACAAGCGACATACGAGTGAGTGGAACACACATCAATCAAAGCAGTGTAAGGCTTGCTATAAATGAGGAATGTACCAGTTATAACATCAGGAGCATCACCCTCCTCACGACGCCGTGTAGCATCAACCAACGCCATTGCCGAGCTTCAAAGATGTCCAAAGACCCGCCAGTACCCCCACGTCCTCGTCCATTACCATTGCCACCTCTACCTTGCCCACGGCCTCTCTGTGGCAGTGGTCATCCTCGCTGTGGTTGGACACCTCTTTGCTCCGCAACTTGATCCTCAACTGCTCTACGAGGACACTCTCTGAACTTATGTTCCTTTGACCCACATCGAAAACATGCCCCAGTTCGTTTCCAGCACTCCCCTATATGCGCTCTACCACAATCTTTGCAAGCATGCGGTCTAAAAGTATTAACCTGAGCTGGTCGAACTGGTTCCTCCATTCTAGCTCTTTTAACATTTCTATTTACAGCACCCGAAGGTCCAGAATCCCTCCTGAGTCTGGGTCAATCCCTGTCACGATTCTGCCGTTCCGTACGTTTCACTTCCTTGGCTATCTTAGCCTTCTCTACCAATGCAACGAAATCACGCTCCCTTTGTGGAGCTATCAGCACCCTAAGCTCATCGCGGAGGCCATCCTCGAATCGAACACTGCGCTCATATTCGGTTGCAACTATCCCGCTAGCATATCGACTCAACCTCAAGAATTTCGCCTCATACTCCGCAACAGTCTTATTGCCCTGAGCTAGATTCAAAAATTCCTTTTGACGGGCATCCACATAACTAGCTCCAACATACCTCCCCTTAAAAGCACTCTTGAACAATTCCCAGGTTACTCATTCGATCAGGGTACTCTACCTTACAGGGATCCACCACCAGTATGCCTCATCTCGTAGCAACGACACTGCCCCCTTCAGCTTTTGCTCCACAGAGCAATCTAGGTCGTCCATAATCCACTCTGTTGCCTCTAGCCAATATTCAGCCACGTTTGGGGCTACTCCAGATACACCCCTAAAAACCTCTGCTCCGTTAGCCCAGAGTCGCTCAGAGATGGATCCCCTATTCACTGTCCCGGTGCTAGCTCCAGCAACCCTTTCCAAGACCCTTAACATCGCTTGGGACAAAGCATCGTCCCCCGCAGCCTGATCATGTAACCCAGTCTCAGTTGCCTGTGGCACAATGCCTCCTCAGCTGGCCTATGCCCTGAGGATGAAGATTCAGCTTGCACCCTTCCGCGACCACGTCCGCGGCCCCGTCCATGAGTTCCCTTTGTACTCATATCGAATTATCTTATTACGAATTTTATGACGTTAGTTTAATATTTCAGTTGTTTATTACAAGATATTTTATGGAAATATAGTAGTTCAGGATTTGTTCTCGCAACATCGTAGCCTAGCTACAGTCTCAATCTTACTATTTTACAGCTCTACCCTATCTAAAGTATTATAGTAGGGTCTCAGTTCTATCTATAACATCATATCAATATCACATGGTGTAAAAGAAAGTGTACTTACAAACTTGGTGTTAGGGATTCAGTGTGTCATGTCTATCTCCAAACCATTTAAAACTTAAAAATATGTAATTGGTCACAGAAGATAGAAATTTCCTAAAAATTGATTTAAAGCACCTTTGTTTTGAAATTCTTGATTTTAACCCGTTTAAAAACCCACAGCCGAGTTATTGCAACTTGGCTCTGATACCACTAAATGTAACACCCCAAACCCGGCCCAGACGTTATGGCCGAATTCGACGTGTCTCATTGAAGTTTTAAAAACCCATTATTCATTTTAGTGTTTAAAAAGAACATCTTTTGCTAAGTTAACAAAGTGAATAGAAGCTGTGCACCAGATAGGTATCCGAAACAGAGGAGGTGAGCCATGAAGGCTGCTTAAGTACCAAGCTCACGATTGGATCCAATCCTAGACATGTCCACAACCATTGCTACACTTTGGTAAACGAGTTGAAATTCCTTTAAGTAGATATTTCTGATAAACCGATTAGTTGTATCGTTGTGTTATTTTGAAAACGAATAACATTTTGGAAACGTGCCCTAATTCTAGCCCATTTTGAATTATTATTAGATAGATATAGAGTTATTAAAAATAAAAATAATCCGAGAAGAATAGTTAAAATGGCCTTATTACAACAAAAAAAATAGTATTAATAGTTAAGATAAACAAAAAAAAGAACCGGTTACTTATTGCAAAGTCCAAAGGCGATCACCATGGCCACTCTGAATCCCTTCCGGCTCCAAGTCTCCACATCAAGACTCACCTACAAAGATAAGGAAAGGGGGGTGAGTTTGGAAAATCAGTGTGCAACAAGCCCCTTTTAGAGCCCAAACTAATACCAACACACTGGGCCGAAGCTTTTCATTTAACGGTTACTGGGCCAAAGCCTTCTCATTAATCATGTTATTGGGCCAAAGCCTTCACTGCAAACGGTATGGCCCATATGCCCATTTCAATGCCACATGTAATATTAATGGATGTATGCAAGCCCATTTGGGGAGACTACCTAACCCACCATCCGCTACTCTCCACCCGTACCAACCAAGCTCTCCATGTGGGGAATAACTCAACCCACCCAACCAAACTCTCCACTGGCAGCACAGCTACTTTATCATACAATTGGAGGCCTAGCCTCTTTTAATAACTGGGGCAAAGCCCTTTTTGCACTTCCTCCATTTATATCAAAAACCCAACCCATGCATATAATGAGTATATCATAGCATAACATGTGCGTGTTATAACATATCATCTGCACATCATGTCATATCATGTAAATCAATACCTCATGCATCATATTCATAAGTAAACCCTAGGGGTATAATAGTCATTTTTACCTAGGGGCAAAATAGTCATTTTCTATATTTTAGGGGTAATTTCGTAAATTTACCAAATATTATGGGTTTTCGACGATCATTAACAATTATCAACATTATCAAGTGTTTAAACAGTGATTTTAACGCACTTTATCAAATTAGGGCTTTTGGGCCCAAAACACCTAATGGGTCCTACGAATGTTGATTTAGCCCATTAAGCCCACATAATCCAAATTTTACAACAATACTAACCGCGTTAACATGCAATCTTTCCAAATTCCATTTTCTATCAATTTTACCCAAATGGGCCCGAAAGCCCATTGGGCCCAATTTCAACCCATTGAGGCCCAACCTATCGTCGTGCACAGAATTGCGCTCTTACCTGTTCCATCGATCCAAACACCGTTCATATCATTTTTTATTGCATCTAAAACCACATGCAAAATCTCAAGTTCCTGAAATGCCAAAATTTTGGCATTTCGGCTTTTCTGCGAATATTAGCCTAAGCTACTACGAGGGTTGTTACACACCTATTTTGTGACGTTTGCTAACAGAGTCTCCCACGACAACCTACAATTAAGTATCACCATTCTTAGCGCACAAGTCATGCTTATCAAACCCAAAATCCACCTTACCTTATTCGGTGAAAGAACCCCTAATGGCCATAGGTCACTTACCTTCACTGGGTCCGATGATACGATTCAAGCTTATCCAAGTTGATACCCTAAGCCTTGTTGCTCCTCCAAAGTTATCTATTTCACTACACAAACCATAAAAATCAAATGAAAAAGGCCCAGTAAGGCCTATACCTCAAAACGACATCCCCCCTAAACTATAGGGGGTTTCGGTTTTTCTTAATATTTACTACTGAATCGGTTGGAGTATGAATACTTACCACTGTCTTCCTTGTGTACTGTTTAGAGTTTAGCAGAAGAAGAAATCGACCAAAAAAATTGAAGAGAACAGTAGGATACTAGTCTCAAAGAAATCAACACCACCAACCTTCAAAAAGTTTCAGCTCTCGGCTATTCGGCAAAGGTGAAGATAGAAATGAAGTAGTAGTTGAAAAGAAGGGAATAGTAGGCTGGTTTTGGAAAAGAAAAGGAAAGAAAAAAAATGGATGGAAAGGGTGGTAGTTTTGGCTAGAGAAGAAAAAGAGAAGAAAAGAATAATCCTATGGTGTTTACACAGAAGAAAACGGCACAACTAAGTCCCTAAATGCTGAAATACTAGCCAAATACTCCTCTGCCGAAATCCCCTCTCCAATTCCCACTATTCGGCCAACTCTTAGCTTCTCTCCAAATCCCCAAAATCTCTCCCCTTATCACTCCTTAATCCATGCGTTTGACTGATTCAAACTCTCTCCAACAGAGTTTCATTCAACTTCCAACTCGTGCCTGCTCAAGACATAAAAAGAACACCACAATTTCCAGCTTAGAGAATCGAACCTTGGCTCTCCTCAACCACTTACATGCCACTTTTTTAGCTCCTTAGTGGCGTCACTTAGCCACCTTGCCAAGGGCTCTTTTGTGTTACATTTTACCCTCGTCTATTATTAAGGCCACCTATCCAACGCCCCTAACTCCTTAAGTCCAAAATTCAAAAATTCTTCCGGGTTTTGGCCATTACGTGGGCCTTCCATAGGCCCATTTACATATTCCAACTATGAATTTTCACTACCAAATACCAAATTTTAAAAACTTACCAAATTCTCAAAAATTACGAAAACCCGAAAATAAGGTTGTTACATGGAGTATTCAGCTATCATGATAAGATGAAAAGAGTGGGATATGTTAAACTAAAAGAATTGAGAGAGTAGAGGAGAATAGGACATTCGACCAAAGAGAAAAGGGAAAGAATGTCAGTTAGAGGAGTAGAGGAAGAAAGAAAATTGAAGTAGAGTAAGGCTGTATGGAAAAATAAAGTCAAAACAACAAAACGAGAAATACCCAAATGGTCTTTAAGCAAATATCAATCACAAAAATAGAGAGAAAAACGAAAGGTGAAGAAGCAGTAAAATTGAAAGAAAAAATTTGGCTCAATAGTGACATGGGAAAACTGTTGCTAAAGAAGTAGAGGGAGAAGAGCAAAATTAGTCAGTAGGGTACTGAAAATGAAGGATAAAACCAAAATGGGCAAAATGAAGAGTACATGAATCATCCTCTACCAGAATTCTGCAGTCTAGAAGTGCTAAAAAGAACCAAAACTGATCACAAAACTAAAAATGGAGAGAAACTATTGCCTAGCTGAATTCTTGGGAAGCAGATGTTCACAACCGGTACAACTCTCCTTCCAATTCGAACTTCCTCGATTTTGTCCTTAATTTCCTCCTATCCTCTAATTCAAACAATCGAAATCTCTCATAATTCTCTCCTCAAATTCGGTTAACAACACATCTATTCAAACTTTTGGTATTTCAGTCAAACACAACCTCCTCTCATGGCCATCAGTAAAAGTAATCTCTATTTGCACAAGTAGGGATTTGAACCTAAGACCTCTTGCACACTCCACGCGCCACTATCCACTAGACCAGCAAGTCCATTCTGTCAGGTTTTTAACAAGTTTTACTTACGACCCTAATGACCGAAGATAGGGGTTTTATCCTTAAAAAACAAAAATTTTGTGGAAGCCAAGGCTTGAACCCAAGACTTCTTAGCCACTCCCAGAACACTCTGAACGCTTAACCACTGAAGCAAATAAACACTTGTGTCACTTTCTTGCATAACTAACTATTTATGTGCCGCCTCTTAACTATTCCCATGCTCAAGACCTAATACTTCTAGGCCCAAATTTGGGGCATTACAATTCACTTCTCCTTAAAGAAATTTCATCCCTGAAATTTCTAACTATTAGATCAGTCGCATCCACAGACCATTACGCTCTCGCTGCGTACTCTAATTCCAAAATACTACCACATTTAACTTAAGTGTTTCCAATATAGTCTATAGATAGACTGGAACAATGCGTCGATCCAATACTTAGCCGCACGATCATGAGACCCCGCTCGAGCACCTCCTTGGTTTTCGCCGCAGCCTTTGGTACCTCTTTCGCGAGTATTTTCAGTGTTCATAATCGAATTGCATTTCATCTTGTTAACAGTATTATGCAGATTAGTTTATAGTTCCAGTGTTTATTAACAGATGTTTTATGGAGACAATATCAAAAGTATAGAGTTTTATTCCTACACAACACAGTGTCTATCGGTGTCTACCAGTTTACTATAGTTTCAGTATACACTACTAAAGAGTTTGTAGTACTACCTACAGTAGATTCAGTAATCCTACCTATGGCAGTTTCAATCAAAATCAAAATATAGTTTTTAGAGAGAACTTACAGGACCGCCACCGGAGACTCAGTGTACCACACATTCAGTAAAACATTTCAAAATACTTTCAAATCATTCAAAATAGTTCTTTTAAAAATCTGACTTTCTTAATAAACCTAAATTCACAATCGAGTTTTGCAACCTAGCTTTGATACCACTAAATGTAACACCCCAAACCTGGCCTAGACATTATGGTTGAATCTACGATGTCACATTGAAGTGTTTTTCAAAATATAATTTCTTAGATAATCTGTTCCACATAAAAACCTCTTTGGGATCTTAACAAAAATTCATGATGTCTTGTTAATTGTTAAAACTCAAGTTGTTTTAGCAAAATATTAATCATATTAAATTTACACTTTGAAATAGTGTTTGTTGCAAAAGCTCTCAAAATATGTTTGCGTAAACGTGATTTTTTGAAAAGCATTTATCTTTTGAAAACCTGCATCCTACCGCTAGCAGATATAAATCTAAATAATAGAAGCCCAAATTAAGGAATAAAATTTAAAGAGGCCTTATTACAACAAAAAACCCAAATTAACTACTTATAATTTAAAATCTAATGAGGAAGTCCATGCGGTTGTGTGGCCTCCTTCGAGTCAAACAGCCAAACAGCCAAACATACAGAGAGCGAAATACATTTTGGGCCTAAGCCCATATCAGTAACAGTAATAGTCTGGGCCTTAGCCCATTTAAATAATAGTAGCAGTCTGGGCCTAAGCCCATCTCAATACAGAAGTAGTCATAAATTCTGGCCTTGGCCCATTACAGTAACAGTAAACAGTGTAGTATCAGTAAATAGTTTGCAAGTCCTACCCAATCTAGCCTCTACACACCATCTCTGTATCAACCCTACACACCATGTGAGGATAAAATCGACCCACCCAGCCCTACACTCCAAAATAGCACCAGTTGCGGCACTAAAACAGTATTTGCAACAGAGTTGCCAGTAATAAGCTTATAGCCTTTCAGTACACTTCCTCCAAAATCATATATCCCAGCCCATACAATGCAACATAATATAAAAGTATATACAGTACAGATTGCATGCTCTAACGGTCATACATCGCATAGTGGTAAAACAGTCCTCTTACCATATAAAGGCAAAATAGTCATTTCTAACAAATTGTGGTCCAGATATACTTACCGACCCAATAGTAGGTCTACAGTCATCTCGGATGATCCGTGCAACCTTAATAGTCAAACAGTAAAAATGGGCACAAGGCTCATTATGCGGCCCATGTGGGCCCACACGCTCGTGTGGCGCACAAAGCCCAAAAATGACCTTCGTTGTACAAACTACATAGCCTAGCCCAAAAATCTCCATACAACCGTGTGGGGCCCACACGGCCCATTTCAATCAAACGTGGCCCAAAACGACCTAAGCCATGAATCCGCTCATGGCGGCCTCTACGTTTGAACGCCCACGTTTTGTGCAATCGATTCACCACGTGAGCGAGCGCACACTTATTTAGTGACACTAGCCATATTTTTTGGCTTTTGCCGAAATAGGATTAAGGTAGTGTGATTACACATCTGATTGCGAACGTGCGCGACTAACCCACGAGAACACCAACCTATCTCAATCGATTGGGGTTTGCACACCTAGCCCATTGCAAGAGACTAATTGCTTGTTCCTTAATGATAACCGAAATCCAACCCATGCATAGGAGAAAAGAACAATTAGTCTACCCCCAACCAGTCACACGATACTCCAGAAGCAAGGCTAGCAACACCCCACCCCGATTGGTCGATTTTCAATTGTCAAAAACAAAAACAAAATGTAGAAAATGAGATATGAAGTATTCAGCTATCATAATAAGATGAAAAGAGTGGGATATGTTAAACTAAAAGAATTGAGAGAGAGGAGAATAGGTCATTCGGCCAGAGAGAAAAGGGAATGAATGTCAGTTAGAGGAGTAGAGGAAGAAAGAAAATCGAAGTAGAGTAAGGCTGTATGGAAAAATAAAGTCGAAACTGTAACATCCCAAACCCGGCCCAGACGTTATGGCCAGATCCAGCGTGCCACATTGAAGTGTTTTATCGAAAACCTTGTTTTCATTGAAAACCCTTCCTTAAAGTGAAAATCGTTAATTTCTTTGTAAAATCTCTTTCCAATTGCAGAAACTTTATTTAAATCATAGGATCTATGAGAACTTGTCATTTTAAACATTTAGTTGCGAAAGCGATGTACTTTCTTTAAAAAAAAAATAATAACCAGAGAGAAGGCCTTATTACAATCTAGTCTGAAATAACTTAATAAACTAGAAACTATATGCTCTCCTTTTTAATGAAATAAGTCATCTTGCTAGCTGGCCACCTTGGAGTCTCTCCTACCATCGAACCTTCTACTGCGCATCACCTAAAAAAAATAAAAGAGGAGGGTGAGTTTTTGCAAACTCAGTGTGCACAACCTTCAAAAAGAAACATTAAGCAAACATCAATCACCATATTATCATACATGCAATGCTTCTGTAACCCACCCCAATAATCCAACCGATACACATCAACTCCGTCCCCCGGTATACATCATGTGGGGATATAAATATTGACCTACCCATCCGATTCACATCAATGGTAGTCGGTTGCGGTACTACCTTCCTAGCAGCAAGCTACTAATCACATATTAGGCTTTATAGCCGTCGGTGGATCCACGGTCGTCAAGCAACCATGCGATCCTCATATACTTCCTCCATCCACAATTCCCAACCCATATGCAACCTAAACAGGTAACATCCATAAATCTTACATTCAACACAAAGGGGTATTTTAGTCATCTTTGCCCTTAGGGGCATTTTGACAATTTCTCTTTGTTATGAGTTTATTACTTACCTTGTCTCGTTGACAAGTCCTCGATGACTAAAGTGAAAGGATACTACGCACCAGGTAGGATTCCAGAGAAGAGGAGGTGAGTCATTAAGACCGCTTAAGTACCAAGCTCTCCCTAGATTCAATCCTAGACATGCATATACCCATTTCCACACTTTAACCTTATTACTTATTCACGGTCACAATTTATTAATTAATTAAGTATTATGTCCGTTTAAACAATTATCAGATACTAGGCCCAAAACCCCTTACAAAGCCCAGACAAGTCTGTATACACGCATATAGCCCATTAGGCCCAATCACTTTCATATGGCCCATTAGGCCCAAACCACTTTCATATGGCCCATTAGGCCCAAATCACATTCATATGGCCCATTAGGCCCAAATCACATTCATATCATGCTTTCATACGATTTTCCATCGCTTAGTATTAAATTGCCAATTTTTCCTATTATGGGCCCTACAGTCCATCGACCCATTTAGCCCATTCTGGCCCGGTTGGCCAAAACACAACCCAAGTCCATGGAATCATCCATGGGGTCTCAGATAACATATCGGTTTCCCCCTCAAGAGTGTTCGCGCACTCGCAAGTCTGTTGTAGCCAAACTTTCTGCTTTTCGGCATTTCAGCTTTTCAGCATTTCGGGATTTGCCGATCTATTGTGTGTGTGTCGTCTGTGTACACACCTGATAATAAAGCGTATTGCGATCTTCCCAGCCACAAACCTATAATCATTGTCACTCAAGGATTAATCCCACATACATATGGAATACTCTTACCAAAAGTTAAAATCTCACCTTAACCTTACCTGAAACGCCAAGCCTTAATAGCTTTTCCTTGATCACTAATCACGACTACTTCCCAGATCTGTATTAACCTTTATTGTTAAGATACATAATGGGTGACTTGTATCCGACATAAGTCACCCTTTCTTACTAAAACCTATTCGGCCAATCCTTACCAAAGTGAAGAACACTTACCAAAGTCCCAACACCTAAGGAGCAAATCGGTAAGGATCCCAAAAGACTGAGATTCGATACTGCACTCCTACTAAAATCGATTTAGAAAGAGTGAGGACAAAAGTAATCGATACTAGCAAAACTGACTAAAAGTGCAAAACACTTACACTAGATTCAGCCGAAAGAGAGAGTGTAGTGGTGGCACAGAGGGTATTCGGCTTTTGAGATTTGTATGGTGAAAAAGGTTTATTTGATAAAATCAAAAAGAAAAGAAGAAGGAAATGACTAAACTAAAGGTGAATCAAAGAGAATTGAGAAGAGAAAGGTAATCGAGGAGCAAGGAATTCGGCTTCTGAGCACTTGGAGTAAACAAAGTGTTCCGGCAACAAGAATGAAGAATTCGGCTAAAGGGAGAGAAGCAATTTCGGCACCTACATATAATAGCCAAATTTCATATCCCCAGCTTCCCAATTCGGCTCCACCTCTCTACACTTCTCATCTTCTAATTTTTCTCCCTGATCACTCCTTAATCCCTTCCTTAAACTTCTCCTCTTATCACCTTACGGAGTTTATATTTCCTTAAACTTCTCCTCTTATCACCTTACGGAGTTTATATCCAGCACCACTACTGGTCGTTTGTTAAGCAAAAATAAATCCTCCTTTTGAGCAAGGAGGGATTCGAACCCCAAACCTCCTTTCCATGTATGTAACACCACCTCTAAGCCTTACATGTGGTGCTTCTTGCCACTCCACCATAAGGCTTTATGTGTCCAATTCCTTCTTCATTTATTTAAAAACCAACCTACTTGCCATCAAGGTTCTTTCAACTATTAACCTATAATTTCTTTCACTTCTAAGTTCGAACTCAAAACTTAACCAAGGCCTATTATCACCTAAATACACTTGACTAGGAATATTTAGCACTCTTTTCATCAAATCGAAAATAAAGAAAAGAAAGTTCAAGATTCTGAGATTTTTGGGGTGTTACAGAAACAACAAAACGAGAAATACCCAAATGGTCTCTAAGCAAATATCAGTCCCAAAAATAGAGAGAAAAATGAATGGTGGAGAAGCAGTAAAATCCAACGACAAAATTCGGCTCAATAGGAACAAGAGAAAATGGTTGCTAAAGAAGTAGAGGGAGAATAGCGAAATCAGTTAGTAGGGTATTGAAAATGAAGGATAAAACTGAAATGGGCAAAATGAAGAGTACCTGAATCGTCCCCAACCAGAATTCGGCAATCCAGAAGTGCAGAAAAGAACCAAAAGCGGTCACAAAAATGAAAATGGACAGAAACCATTGCCTAGTCGAATTCTTGGGAAGTTGAAGTTCACAACTAGAACAACTCTCTTTCCAATTCGAACTTCATCGATTTTCTCCTTAATTTCTTCCTATCCTCCAATTCAAACAATCAAAATATCCCATAATTCTCTCCTCAGATTCGGCTAACAACAAATTTATTCAAACTTTCTGTATTTCGGTCAAGCACAACCTCCTCCTATGACTATCAATAAAAATAATCTCCATTTGCACAAGCAAGGATTCGAACCTTAGACCCCTTGCACACTCCACATGCCACTATCCACTAGACCAGCAGGCATATTCTGTCAGGTTTTTAACAAGTTTTACTTATAACCCTACTGACCAAAGATAGGGGTCTTATCCTTAAAAAATAAAAATTTTGTGGAAGCCAAGGCTTGAACCCAAGACTTCTCAGCCACTCTTAGAACACTTAACCACTAAAGCAGATACACACTTGTGTCACTTTCTTGCACAACTAACTATTTATGTGCCGCCTCTTAACTGTTCCCATGCTCAAGACTTAATACTTCTAGGCCCAATTCGGGGTGTTACGCACATGCCCGTGTGGCTAGCCCGTGCTCGAAACTAACTTGGGCACACGGCCTAGCAGACGCCCATGTGTACGATCGTGTAATCTACTCAGGCTCATTCCGGAATGGCCCTCAAGCAACACAGCTGAGACACACTCCCGTGTCCCTGCCCATGTGGGCAAACATAGGCAATTTACAAGGCCAAAATGCCGCCCATTAAGGGTCGTCCCTACAAGCATCAAATTCACAACATTTTATACCAAATTCTCAACCATTTTATAACCAAATCATACACCATTCATGCCATTACATTATCAACATATTCCATTCATTCTCATGACCAAAATTTACCACTTTTTCAAATAAATAAATATACCAATACTTACCAAAATGACCAATTTCAATAGCCATTCAAAACACATTATAATGAGCATATTGAATCACATATATCATACCAAGAACTCATTCATATGCACAACCATAATCAAGCCAAATCACATGGCTAGATACATCACAAAACATAATCAAAGTACTTCTAGCCTATACATGCTATATTTCAATATTTACACTTTCAAAATGTACCAAAATAGAGTTTGATAGTGTGGTAATGATCCACGACAATCCCCAAGCTCTAAGTAGCTTTGATATCTATAAAATAGTTAAAAAAACACACAGAGTAAGCTTTCAAAAGCTTAGTAAGCCATATACAAATAAACTTAACATTCAAAACATGAAAGCATCATCAAATTACATATACTCTATGGCCAAATACTATCTCAAACCACATAGTTCATATACATTTAACATATCCCCAATTCATTTACATATATTGCATATTTTCTCATACTTATAACATATATCATCACTTTTACATACTTACATTTTACTCTCAAACATAGTATACATTTCAAACGTACCTGAATTGGATACACATCACATATAATCATTCGTTTCTCGGAATGCCTGTTGAACCATTCGGAATCATAAGGATACATGGATAGCTTGAAAAGCTCGTACAATGCCAACGTCCCAGACGTGGTCTTACATGTAATCAAATATCGATGCCACTGTCCCAGACAGGGTCTTAACGAAATCAAATATGATGCCAATGTCTCAGACGAGGTCTTACACGTAAATCATAAGTCAATGCCAATGTCCTAGACGTGGTCCTATACGATAACACGTATCAGATCCTATGTCATGACATATGTATCCTAACTATTCCTATGGTTCGTACAGGGCTTTTCAAACGTCAAAACTTTGTCGATACTTTCTCAGATATCTTATATCCAATTCAATAAGCCATTCATCATTGTTTAATAGCATTTAAACACAATTAAAAAAATACAAACACATTTATTTGTATATCGACTTACCTCGTACGGATTCAGATAGACGAAATCGGCTACTCGACGACTTTTGACTTTCCCGTATCTAATTTTGTTTTTTTTAGTTCTTGATCTAAATAAATTCAAATTTAACTATTTTATTCACCAAATCATTAAAATCAATCCAAAACACATATTTATGGCATTTTCCAAATTAGCCCTCACATTTTCATATTTTGACAATTTAGTCCCTAATTACAAAAATTACAAAATATGCATATACCCATGTTAGGCCGAATATTCCTAATATTCATATAAGCCTATATGTCTCATTTATTTCACATTTTAGTCCCTCAATTTACAAATTTCACAATTTAGTCCAAATTATCCAAATTCATCAAAAATTTAAATACAAAATATATTAACCCAAAACATATCTTTCGTTTACTAACATCAAACTTCATAAAAATCATAGTTTCTTCAATAGATCAACTCAAAATCATTAAAAATTTTAGAAATTAGGACATGGGCTTGATAATATACTGAGCAACGATCACAAAAACGTAGAAATTATCAAAAACCGATCAAAAACACATACCTAATTGATGTTTGCAAGTGTCGAATATTCAAAGCTCAATAACCCTAATTTTTTTCTTCACTTTCAACTAAAATAAACATAAATGGCCTAATTTCATTCTTTGTTTTAATTATAATAGATTTATTTACATATTTACTTATTTACCCTTACTTAAAACTTTATAACATCACATATATTAAATCCATAACCGTCCACTAACCTTAATAGTGGCCTAATTTCATCTTAAGTACTTTACAAACAATAAACCTTAGCAAATAAGTACATAATCAAATAGAAGACCACTTTTGCATTTTACGCGATTAAATCTTTTTATCAAATTAAACACACAAAAAATTAAATTTTCATACGGAAACTTCACACATGTCAATTCACATATTATAAGAACGAAAAATAATATTAAAATATTTTTTTGACTTGGATTTGTGGTCCCAAAACCACTATTCTGAGTAGGGTCAAAACCGGATTGTTCCACAGCTCGTTTTCAATGAAATTGGAATAGTGGTTTCGGGACCACAAATACATTGAGTAAATTATTATTTTTATTTTTACTTTAATCTATATGGAATGTTAGTATGGTTGTATAAAAATTTCGTTAAGAAATTTTAACATTTGCATGCTTAATTAAGTGAAAAGGACTAAATCGTAAAAAGTACAAAACTAGAGTTCTATTAGTTAAAGGTGTCAAATGGCTATGGAACTTTAATATAAGAGGAATTAGATGGTAATTAGACCATTAATGTTGATAGTGGATGCTTATGGTAAGGTTTTATTGAAATTATTAATGTTTTTAAAGGGCAAAATAGTAAAATGGTAATTAAATCGTAAAACAAAATGTGAAAAGGTATCATCTTCTTTCATTTGTTTTCTTCTTCAATCAAAAATAGCCATTGAAGCTTGATAGCATTTAGCCATAAAAATTCTTCATGCATGGTAGGTTTTTCAAGCTCGTTTTTAATTATTTTTATGTTTTTTGGATCGTTGTTGCTTAATCAAACTAGTCTAGGGAATAATTTGCAAAACTGTTAAAGATACAGGGTGTAACAGCCTGATTTAGGCCCTATTTAGAATGGTGGTTTCGGGACCCCGAGTCTGACTTAGAAAAATGGTTTTAAATTATTTTTTGTGTTTACTATGTGTGAATTTATGTCTGTGAAATTTTCGTGCTTTAATTTTATCGTTGGAGTGCCGATTTAATAAAAAGAACTTAATCGCGTAAAATGAAAATTTAATGGTTAATTGTAAAAGGGTCGAATTGATGTTGTCTTTCTTATATGAGGTATTTATGTTGTAATTTGACCATATGGAATATTGATGGACGATGGTGACCTTTATATATATGTTTTAGTTATTAAATAACAAAGGTTATATATGTAAAATAGTACTTATGATAATATAATAAAGCTTATAATAAAACAACCATGAATTTTCATTTTTTATACATGATCGAATAACAAAAGAAAGAAAAGAAAGCTAGGGCATTCGGCCATTGTTGAGTTTGTTTAAGGTATGTAACTAGCTCGGTTTTTGATAATTTTTACGTTTTTAAGATTGTTGCTATGTTATCTACAAATCCCATGCTTGAATTTCTAATTTTGATGAATATTTGAGTTTGGTGATATTGGTTGATTAAATATGAAATATATGTTTTAGATTAACATCTTTTGTATTGGAATTTTTGATGATTTTGAGTAATTAGGACTACATTGTAAAAAAAATAAATTGAGGGACTAAAATGTGAAATAAATGAAATGCATGGACTTGTATGAACACAAGGAATATTTTGCCTAAGCATAGTTGTCGACTAGTCATCCCGTTCCATTTTTCATCGTCCGAGATAAGTTTATAAGCAAATAGACGTTGTTAATTTTAATTAAATGTGAACCATATATGCTTGAATGAAATATGTGAATATATATATGTTAGTCGAATGTGTACAAACTTGACAGCTATGTTTCCGAGTTCATTTTGACTGAATTACAATTTTGAAAGCCCTGTATGAACCTTAGGAATAGTTAGGATATATGTCATGACATAGGATTCCATTATGTGATGTGCGAGTAAGACCATGGCAACAATATATGTGTGTGAGTAAGACCACGTTTTATACGTTGGCATCGGTATGTGACTCCGATATATGTGTGCGAGTAAGACCCTGTCTGGGGCAGTGGCATCGATATGTGATTACATGTAAGACCATGTATGGGACGTTGGCATTGTACGATATATGTGATTATCCGAGTGTCCTATCCAATTTCGAATGGTTCATCGGGGAATGTTAAATTGTGATCGAATGTGTAAAACGAGCTAAAATTACCAGGTATGAGTTACCTTATTACCTACTTGAAATAAGGTAAGTAAGTTACTTAATATTTGTTACAAATCATGAATGGTGTTAAGTTACTTAATATTTGTTACAAATCATGAATGGTGTAAATGAAGAATGTATGTGAATATGGAAAGTGTATTCGGCCTATTTAATATATAATGTGAATATTTTTGAAATGATTCTTGAATATGTGTATATAAGATTATGTATATTCGACCAATGTGAAATTTTATATGGAAGTATATTTTATATAAGAAATTATGATCTTGAAAATAAATGTGAATACGATAGCATAAATTAGTTTGGTTAAGTTGAGTTGATGTTAACATTGATTTATTTATTTGCTTATGACTTACTAAGCTATGATAGCTTACTGTATGTGTTTTTTTTTTGCATTGTTTTATAGATTTTGGAGTCAAGTTCCGAGCTCGGGGATCATCGTCAAAGTCTATCACACTATCGACTGTCTCTGGTATTTTATAAGCTGAATTTTCAAACTTATGGCTTGTATAGGCTAGATTATAGTTTGAAATGTTGGATTTTCGTTTTTGTATCATTTAAGCCAGGCAGAAATGGCTTAACTTCTATGCTTGAATTCGATTATGTTTGATTATGGTTTAAGTTCATTTTGGTTATAATGTTATGTGCCATGGATCAATGGTATTTGTGATATGTGTTTTGTGCATTGAAGTTGGTTGATGATTTGGATGTGGTATGAGTGAATCGGCTATAATATATATATAATAGTATGAACTATGTTTGTTATGCTACCTTTGGTTAAAATGACTTGATTATGTTTTATATGTGTTAGTAATGGTTTAAAATTAGTTGATCAGTATATTTGAATAAATGTTGAAATGAGATGGTGAATATATTTGATTATTAGTTCGGCATTTGTATATATATTTACATTCTAGCATATGATGCATTAGTTTGACATATACATTATTTCAAATTATATATATTAAGGTGATTGGTCATGTGCTTTGGTAATGAGCTGAATGATGATTATATAGAGACAAAAATATTTCGGTTGTGGTTTTATAATGATGTATTGGGAGATATGATTTGCATTATAAATAATTTAAGTTAATGAGCTCAATATAAAGAATATATGTATTTGATATGCTTGTTTCATAAATCGACAAAGAAGCTAGGTTAGTTATAATGCAAATTTGGCTATGTTATTAAATAATTTGATGTGTTTTTATGACTTATTTATTAAGATGGCTAATATGATATTTATGTAACACCCCAAACCCGACCTGGACATTATGGCTGAATCTGGCGTGTCACATTGAAGTGTTTTACGAAAACCATGTTTTCATTGAAACCCCTTCTTACTATTTAAAATGTCTGGCCCTTTTAAAAACTTGTGAAAACCTCAGTTTACGTTGATTTATTTTGCAAAACAGGGTTCACTGGAAAGTTATTCCTATTTAAAACGGTGTTTGTTGTAGAAGCTTAATTTAAAATAATCGATTTAAGAAAACATGATGTTTAAAAGTTAAGTTGCGAAAACGTAGTGTTTTGAAAACAGTTATTGTTTTGGAAAATCGTGATCTAATTCTAACAAATATAAAACATAGTAAATAGAATCCCATAGTTTAAAATAAAAACCAGAAATTAAGAGAGACCTTATTACAACCGAAATAAAAAAATACTCAATAGTAAATAAACAAATCTGAAAACATAAGTAGTGTGTGGCCATCTCCGAGTCCCTTGCAGCACCGATCCTGTAACGCCCCAAAAATCCCGAAATCCAAAAATCCTGAAATCCTGAAATTCCTTTATTTTTAATTTTGATGAAAATTGTGTTTAACATTCTTATCCAAGCGATAATTTTAGTAGGTCTTAGCTAAGGTTGAGTTCGAATTAAGGGGTAGAAGAAATTATAATTTAATTATTAAAAGAACCAGGGCTGACAAGTAGGTGGGCTTTTGAATAAATGAAGAAACAATTGGACACAAAAAGAGCCTGTGGTGGAGTGGCTAAGTGAAGCCACATAAGGTGTAGTAAAGTGGCGTTAGTAGCTAGCAAGGAGGTCCAAGATTCAAATCCTAGCTTAGTATTTATAGAGTTTAATTTTTTCCTTCTAGAAGGATGGAAGTGGCGTGAAGATGGACTCTAAGGGGAGTGTTCAGGAGAGAAAATCAAGGAAAAGATCAAGGGGTTATCAGGGAGAAAAACGAGGAGATGAGAAGGGAAAAGTGATTAAGCCAAATTGGGAATTGGGCATGGAAAATTCAGCTATAAGGGCTATAAATAGGGGTCGAATACAAGGTTGCCAGGCTACTGCCGAAATATTTCTTCACCTTGTTGCCAGAAACACCTTTCTCCAAAAGCCGAAAACCCTTTTCTTTTCAAGACCCAAAAAGCCGAAAACCCTTTTGTTGTTTTCTTTCTTTCTTTTCTTTTTGCCGATTTCTATTCTCCTCTATACAATCTTCTTTGCCGATTTCTTCTACTACTCTTCTTCTTTAATCTGTACCAAATAAACCTTATTCACCATACTTAGTTTGAAAAGTCGAAAAACTGAATCTTCTAAGGGCCGAATACTTTTTGACCAAATCTAGTGTAAGGTTGCTCTTCCAACCGGTTTTCTTTGTTTAGTATCGATTATTGTCCCTCACTCTTTCTAATCAACTTTGGTAGGGAATTAGTATCGGATCTTGGTTTTTAGCTCTTTGCCAAATTGCTCTTTAAGGTGTTGCGGTTTTGGTAAGTAATCTTCTCCCATTGGCTAAGGTGGTCGAATGGTCATAGTTATGGTAAGGAGACTTGTGTTGGATACAAGTCACCTATTATTCGAGTTTTAATAGTTAAGATTTGTGCAGATCTAGGAAATACGTGATCAAGGAAAAAGCGATTAAGGATTGGGCTCAAGGTAAGGTTAATGTAAGGTTTCAGTTTTTGAGTAAATAAGTATTAAGCATGCGATTAATTGAAGGGTGATATTGATTGTAGGTTTGACCGAAGGAGATCGCATCACGCTTACTTACTAGGTGTGTAGATACACTGCGCACACGCAATGATTCGGCAAAATTCGAAAAGCTGAAAATCCTAAAAGCCGAAATGCCGAAAAGTCGAAAGTTTGGCTACGGTAGTCTTGCGAGTGCACGAACACTTGCAAGGGGGAGACCAATAGGTTTCTTGAGGGCCATGGGCGATTCCGTGGACTTGGGTTGTGATTTGGCCACATAGGCCAGAATGGGCTAAATGTGCCCGATGGGCTATTGGCCCCATAATAGGCAAAAACTGAATATTGATGCTATGTGATAGGAATTTGTATGTGATCATGAATATGAATGTGACTAGGCCTAACGGGCCATATAAATGTGATTTGGGCCTAATGGGCCATATACAGGTGATTTGGGTCTAATGGGTCATATGAATATGATTGGGCTTAATGGGCCAGATCCAGGTATGTGAATTTGATTGGGCTCTATAAGGGGTTTTAGGCCTAGTATATGATATCCACATAAGACTTAATTAAAATATTACGACCGTGGACAAGTCAAATGGTTAAGGTGTGGCAACGGGTATATGCATGTCTAGGATTAGATCTAAGGAGAGCGTGGTACTTAAGCGGTCTTAATCACCCACCTCCTCTTCTTTGGAATCCTACCTGGTGCATAGTATTCGTTCATCTTAGCTCACGGGACTTGTTAACGGGCCAAGATAAGTGAAAACCATAATTAGGGGAAAATTACCGAAATTCCCCTAAGGGCGAAAATGACCAAAATACCCCTAGGTGTTGAATGTAAGTTTTGTGGATGCAACATGCATACATATGATATTATGCTTAGGTTGCATATGGGTTGGGAATTATGGAACGAAGGAAGTATATGAGGATCGCATGGTTGCTTGACAATCGTGGATCCACCGACGGCTTTTAAAGCCCAATATGTAAATGAAGGTAGTTCCGCAACCGGGCTACCATGGTGTGTGGGTTGGGTGGGTCGATATTTATATCCCCACATGGTGTGATGGGGGACGAAGCCTGTGTGTAGCGGATGGATGATTTTGATGGGATTGCACTGCATGATTGATGAATGATGTTTTTTTTTAATGCTTGTTTTTGTCGAGGGTTGTACACACTGAGTTTGTGAAAACTCACCCCCTCTTTTATTTTATTTTCAGGTAATGCTCAGTAGAAGGTTCGATGTTTGGAGGGACTCTGGGTGGCCAGCTAGCAAGATAATTTGGACTTGTTTTTTCTTTTAAGCATATAAGTTTTTATTTAATTAAGTATGTTTCAGATCAGATTGTAATAAGGTTTTTGTTATGTTATTATCACTTGAACTATTATTATTATTTTCATTGTAATTTACAAGAAGTTGAACATGGGTTTCCTAAATTATAGTATGTTTTCTACGTTTCCGCAATTAATTTTTAAATGATAAGTTTTCTTAAATCAAATGTTTCAAACAAGGTTTTTGCAACTGAAAGGTGTTTTTTTTAAGTTAATTAAGGTTTTTTTTTTAAGAAGGGTTTTCAGTGAAAACATGGTTTTCGCTAAAACACTTCAATGTAGCACACCAGATTCGGCCATAACGTCTGGGCCGAGTTTGGGGTGTTACAGATCCACCTATCACTGGGGATTACCTGTACAGATAAAAACGGGGTGAGTTTACGAAAACTCAGTGTGTAATCCCCTTTCTAGAGTAATAGGCAATATACAGAAATAGAAACAGTCTGGGCCAGAGCCCTTTAACAGTAATAGTACAGTCCAGTTCAGAGCATACTTGGGCAAAGCCCATTGCAATATCATTTGGGTCACAACCCATAACAGAATCAATTGGGCCTAGCCCATCTCAGTTACAAAACAGAATGTTTGAATGCATCGATGCATGCTATCCCATCCAACCCTGCACTTGCCTCCAACCCTACACTACCTTTGGGGAATAACTCACCCACGCCATCCCTACACTTACAATGTTAGCACCGGTTACAGCACTAACCGAAATCACAGCAAAGCTGCTAGTATATATACGGTTTTAAGCCTTCAGTAGTGGTATTATAATTGGCACAAAGCCATCGGTAATTATAATAATTTCGGTACAACCATCAGCGACGGTAATATAATCGGCACACAGTTATGGGCAAAAATGATCGACACAGAGTCATCAATAAATATGATAGGCACATAGCTACAGGTAAATACGATTGGCACAAAGCCATAATCAATATAGAACAGAGCTATATTTAGGCTGGCACAAAGCCATAAATAGATTAAGCGGCACTAAGCCGCCCATCGGTCCATAGTCATCTCGTGCAACCTGTGTGATCCTATCAGAATAGTACTTCATTCATATCAATGTCCCAACCCCATGCAATATGTCGTGTATGTCATGCTCAATCATCACACGTGTATGCAGAATGACCATGCTCAGTAATAATCATTTAAACGTATATTAAAAGCATATAAGTTTTACAACCACAGTCAAGTCAGTTAAATCACAGTCATACAATCACAGTCAAATGACCCAAATTCATAGTCCAAGTCAGTCATTTACCCACAAGGGCAAAATAGTCATTTTACCCTACAGAGCTATTTCGATAATTTTACAAACTGGGGGTATTTCGATAATTTTACAAACCGGGGTATTTTTATAATTTTACAAATTGGGGGTATTTTGGTAACTTTACAAACTGGGGGTATTTCAATAATTTTACAATCCAAGGGTATTTCAGTAATTTTATAATCTAGGGGTATTTCGGTAATTTTACAAACTGAGGGTATTTCGATAATTTTACAAATCGGGGGTATTTCAGTAATATACAATCTGGGGGTATTTCGATAATTTTACAAATCGAGGGTATTTCGATAATTTTACAATCCAAGGGTATATCGGTAATTTTATAAATAGGGGGCATTTTAATAATTTTACAATCTGGAGGTATTTCGGTAATTTTACAATCTGGGGGTATTTCGATAATTTTACAAATCGGGGGTATTTCGGTAATTTTATAAAGTGTGGGTATTTCAGTAATTTACAATCTAAGGGTATTTCAACAATTTTACAAACCAAGGGTATTTTAGTAATTTTACAAATTAGGGGTATTTCGATAATTTTACAATTCGGGGGTATTTCGGTAATTTTACAAATTGGGGGTATTTCGGTAATTTTACAATCTGGAGTCTTAGCGGCCCAACAGAAAGTCTACCGTCGCCTCGAGCGACTTAAATAACCTAAATAGACATAACGGTGTAAATGGGCTTACGACCTATTACTCGGCCCTAGTGGGCGCACACACTCGTATGGCCCATTCACCCTAAAATCAGATGCGGCTATGTGTACACCATAGCCCAGTTCCTTATTAATCATTTACCGCAGATTTCATCTGTGTAGGGCCCACGAGCCCATTGGGTCCACACGGCCATTTAGGCCCAACGAGGCCCAGAACTACCTAAGCATGTGCGTGACATGACAAGTCTATCTACGTCGCAATTAACAATGAAGTTTACCCACACGGGCCTACGGGCCCATTGGGCCCATACGACCCATTTCGGTCCAAGCCCATGAGATTGCTCATGGTGGCCTTCCTCGTCGTACGCCCACATTTCGTGGGTCAGTTGATCACATGAACGTTCACATCATGTGGACGAAAAGCCCAATCCTTCAGCTTTTCAGCTTTTCGACATTCCGGCATTTGCCGCTATAGCTAACACCGTGTGAAAAACATACACACTCTATCGGGTTTTGACCGATTAGCAATTACGGTACTAATACACACATTTCTACGACTTTTACGCCTATTACCGTTTACAAGGTACAGAAACACACCTTATTGCGAACTTTCGCGAAAACTCTTGAGCATCCAAACATATAATCCGTCATAACACACCATTAACAATTATCTAAAGAGTTAAAACAACCCCTTCCTAATAATACATATCCAAAGAAAAATTGCCACTTGCCTTGATCGATTGTTAGAAAATTAGCCACCTACATCGTTGTCCAAAAACTAATCACTCAACCTCAAAGATCCTATATCAACCAACATTATCAACCCTTACCCAAAAGAATTACTTGAGCAAGATAACGAGAATACTTACCGAATTGCGAGGTTAACTAGGAAGAAGGGACAATCAGCTTAGCACCAGTCGTCCTTAGCCATTGAACAGTAATAAAAAAAAAGGTTAAGCACAAGATTACCAACAGGGAAGAGAAGATTTACAAAGAATCAATACTCACCACATGACCACAGAATATTCGCACAAGTCGAAAACCGTAGTAGAGAGGGAGGGCGCTGATGTTCGGCCAAAGCAAAACTAAAACAACACTAAAGCGAAAAGAAAATAGGGAGAGAGAGAGGTTGGTTTGGTCAAATTGAGAATAGAAAGGGGGAGAATATGTATACGACTAGAGTTTGAGAATAGAAACAAGAAGAGAAGAAAAAGATCGAGAAGAGGAGAAGAAAGGGAGAATCAGCACAAGTAATAATTTTTTGAGAAATAGTAGAGAAGAGAGGTATTGTTTGGTTTTGGTACAACAAAGAAATTAAGAAAACAAATGCCCAATCGATTAACTAAGAAAAAGGTAGAAAATAAACTAAAACAAGAGACTCCTAAATCCCCTTTAGCAAAAATCGGCTCCCCAAAAGTGCGTAAAACCAAAATGGCAAGAAAAGATTCGGCAACTACCAACATCAACACTCCAAAATCGAAAAAAAACCCAACTCTCCCTAGTCAAAATTCTTGAGTAACCAAGTCCTCATTCGGCTAGAATACCTCATTATTCAAATCTTTCCTTGATTTTCTCCCAACCTCCAAGATTATCTCCCCCAAATCCCTCCTCAAATTTCTCCAAGACCAATTCAAACTCTCCTCATCAGTGTTTTATTCAAACTCCACTACTTGCTCAGCAAAGGAGTAAAATAAATACTACTTTGAGCAATAAATACTTCTTTGAGCAGGGCGTGACTCGAACTCAGGATCCCTTGCCACCTTAATAACGCCACAACCACTGGACCACAAGCTCATCTTGCATCACATTTCCACCCCAAATATTTATAAAGCCTTCATACAAAGGCTTAGATTCATTTAAGAGCAAAATCAACAATTTTGCAAAAGCTAGGGCTTGAACCCAGGACTTCTCGGGCTCTCCCAAACACTCCCAATTCACTTAACCATTAAAGAAAACAACCAATTTGTGCTATTCTCATGCACAACTAAATATTTATAAGCCCCCTTCTAACCGATCCCATGCTCAAGGCCCAATCCTACTAGGCCCAAATTCAGGGCGTTACAATATATATGTTTATGATAAGATATATTTGTATTTGATTTGATTTGAGGTGTAAATTATGGTTGGTATATATGTTTATTAATTTATTTTCATGATAGGATATATGTATATGAAGTGATAGGGTAAAATGAAGAAAATGTAACTTTGAACATAGCATGATTACGAAGCATGGTTATATTCGGTTAAGGCAATGAAATAAATGACCAAATGAATAGTGAATTTTGTATTGGTAAACAAATAGGTAATATAATTTTATATAATGCATTTGTTCTCTGTTTGGATAAAATAATGTGATCATGTTTAATTGGTTTTGCGAGTAACTTATTAGTTTGGTTATATTGATATATATATGAATATGCTTAGATATTTACATGTGGAATGATTAGTAATGTACTTATGAAATAGATGCAATGATGTATGTTTTTACTAATTAAAATAGGTGCATATAATTTGTAAGTTGATAGATTATTTCATATATAAATCATTCGAATGCTTTAAATGTTAAGTTTGCATATATGATTTGAATATGAAATGAAATATATTGGGTTATGAGTTAAGCATTTGATTTCTATGATCATTTGTTTGTATTGATATAACAGAATTTTAAATAATTAGATAAATGGTATAATCAAAACATGTTAGTTTGTTTAAAAAAAATTACTAGATGATTAACTTTGTAATGAAAGTCTGTTCTGAATTGTATTACGTTCGGTAATGTCTCGTAACCCCATTCCAGCGACAGATATCGGTAAGGGGTGTTACATTTGATTGGTATCAGAGCTACGACTTAATCGATTCTAGGACAAACATAGCACGTGTAAGTCTAGCTATACATGCCATATTTTATACTATGATAGTGTGATGAGTTTTGACATTTGAAAATGTGTTTTCGTATAGTAAATGGATCCCGATAGAGCCGTGGCTGATGATGTCAAGAGTATAGCGCCTGCTCCCGCGCAAGGGACAGTGCCAGTTGATTTTCGATCGATTTCGAGAAACAAAGAGGGGGAGGCTAAAAAAGCTTTTTACCAAATGATGAATGACTGGTTTACTCAATATATCCGGATGAATCCGGCTGCACAACAACCTCCACCCCTGATTACTCCTTCTCTAATACCTGTTATACCTCAAGTGAGTGATCCGTTAAGATTACATAAGCCTCCTGTTGATAAAATTAGAAAACACGGGGTTGAAGAATTCAGAGCTACTAATGATGATGATGTTGAGCGAGCTGAATTCTGGCTTGGTAATACTATCCGCGTGTTTGATGAGCTATCTTGTACTCCAGATGAGTGTTGAAAATGTGTCATATCTTTGCTACGAGACACCTTATATCACTGGTGGAATACACTAGTATTAGTGGTTTCGAAAGAACGGGTGACTTGGGACTTCTTTCAGATCGAGTTCTATAAGAAATACATCAGCCAGAGATTTATCGACTAGAAGCGCAAAGAATTTCTAAAATTGAAACAGGGTCGCATCATTGTGACAGAATATGAACAAAAATTCGTGAGACTCAGTCGATATGCCAGAGAATGTGTTTCGACGAAAACTATAATGTGTAAAAGATTCGAAGACGGGTTGAACAAAGACATTAAACTGCTTGTTGGCATACTTAAGATAAAAGAGTTTGTAGTACTGGTTGAGCGAGCCTGCAAAGCCGAAGAGCTCGAGAAAGAGAAAAGAAAAGTAGACTTTGAAGCTAGAGATTCACGTAAGAGATCGTCGAATAAGTCTTTTCAGTTGGTATCAAAGAGATTTTGGGATGATTTTAGCCGTTCAAAGGCTATTGCGAGTTATACTAAACGTCATCAAGATAGACCACCTGCAAATTCGAAAGCTACCTCAGTAGCTAGTGTTGGTAACGTTAAATCAAATCAACCGGAGTGCAAACATTATGGTAAATGACATCCCGACAGTTGTAGATTGTATGATCGAGCCTATTTTAAATGTGGATCGATGGATCACTTCATCCGTGAATGTATTGAGTTGGTCGAGCAAGATACAATGAAAAATACGAGATCGGGTAATACTACAGCTTGAGGTAGACCACCCAAAAATACAGGTAATATGAGTAGCAGCCAGAGAGGGACTAAAGATACAACAGTTAGATCTGAGGCTCGTGCACCTGTCAGAGCCTATGATACTAGTGTATTTGCATTGATTGATCCTAGTTCGACTCATTCTTATGTTTGTGAGACTTTAGTAATCAGTAAGACTTTGCCTGTTGAGTTTACTGAGTTTGTGATTAGAGTATCAAACCCCTTAGGCCGGTGTGCTATGGTTGACAAAGTGTGTAAGAATTGTCCTTTGATGATTCGAGAATTGTGTTTCCCAACTGATTTGGTATTGTTTCCATTTGATGAGTTTGACATAATTCTAGGTATGAACTGGTTAACTTTGCACGATTCTGTTGTAAACTGAAAAAGAAAGACTATTGATTTACGATGCCAGAATGATGAGATTATTCGGATTGAATCTAGTGATTTGAATGGTTTACCGGTAGTAATATCTTTGATGTTAGCTCAGAAGTATGTGAGAAAAGGTTGTGAAGCCTACTTTGCATATGTGCTTGACAGTAAAGTAACTGAAAGAAAGATTGAATCCGTACCAATTGTGTACGAGTATCCGGTTGTGTTTACTGAAGAATTACTGAGTTTGCCACCTATTTGAGAAGTTGAGTTCGGTATTGAATTAGTGTCGGGGATGACTCCGATATTGATTGATCTGTACAGAATGGCACCTACTGAATTAAAAGAATTGAAAGCTCAGCTGCAAGAGTTGGCAGATAGTGTAACACCCCAAACCCAGCCCAGACGTTATCGCCGAATCTGACGCGCCACATAAAAGTTGTAAAATCCATGTTTCGTTTTAGTGTTTAAAAATAGACTTTTGTTAAGCTAACAAAGTGAATGGAAGTTGGGCACCAGGTAGGTATCCGAAACAGAGAAGGTGAGCCATGAAGGCTGCTTAAGTACCAAGCTCTTCGATTGGATCCAATCCTAGACATGCCCACTGTCATTGCCACACTTGGTTATAACGAGTTGAAATTTATTTAAGTGAATATTCTTGTTAAAATTGGATAATCGTGTCGTTGTGTTTTTAAGAGTTTCACTTTGAAAACGCGTCCTACGTCTAGCCCATTAATTATCAACCAGTTTAGAGTTAATAAAAATAAAATAATCCAGAAAAGAAATATAAAAAATTTAAAATGGCCTTATTACAACCCAGAATAAATAATAAATAAAGCTTAAAGAAAACCAAATGCTTAATTAAAAGCCCAAGGGCGATCACCGTGGCCACTCTGAATCCCTTCCGGCTCCAAGTCCCCACATCATGGCTCTCCTGCAAGGTTAAGAAAAGGGGGTGAGTTTGGAAACTCAATGTGCAACAAGCCCCTTTCAGAGCCCAAAACAATATCAACCTGCTGGGCCTTAGCCCAAGTCCAAGCTCAACATATACTGGGCCTTAGCCTTTTCATATTTCATATTTCATAACACTGGGCCGAAGCCTTTACATATTTCATATTACTGGGCCGAAGCCTTCACTATAAACGGTCTGGCCCATAGGCCAATTTCAATATCATATGCAATGTCAATGAAAGAATGAATGCAAGCCCATTTGGGGAGACTACTCGACCCACCATCCGCTACTCTCCACCTGTACCAACCAAGCTCTCCATGTGGGGAATAACTCAACCCACCCAGCCAAAACTCTCCACTGGTAGGATAGCTGCTTTATCATATAACTAGAGGCCTTGCCTCTTTTTAATAACTGGGGCATACGCCCTTGTCGGTAAACTGGGGCATAAGCCCTTTTGCACTTCCTCCATCCATATAAAAACCCAACCCAATGTATTTATGAATTCATCATGTGCATATCATATATATCATGTGCATATCATACATATCATGTGCATATCATACATCTCATGTGCATATCATACATATCATGTACATCAAAATCCTATGTAACAAGTTCATAATTAAACCCTAGGGGTATAATGGTCATTTTTACCTAGGGGCAAAACAGTCATTTTCAAATTATAAGGGTAATTTCGTAATCCTACTAAATATTAGGGATTTTCCATGTTCATTATCAGTTACTAACTATTCGTTTGTTTTAACTGCAAATCTGGCCCATTTTTAACGAAATCGAGTTATTGGGCTAAAAACCCCTAATGGGCCCTACATAGCCGATTTAGTCATCTAGGCCCATTTATCCTATATTCCATATTGGTGTTACCCGTCTTAACGCGCAATTTAACATGTTTTCATTTTCTACCAATTTTACCCAAATGGGCCGAAACCCCATTGGGCCCAATTTTAGCCCCTCGAGGCCCAACTTACCGTGAGTGCCAAAAATCGTACTCTTACCTTTACCAACGTTCCGATCATCATCTTAACGAATCAAACTAACTAATGAGCGTTCGCTTGCTCACAAGTCCTCGAAATGCCAAAATTTCGGCATTTCGACTTTTCGGCATTTATCGCCTTAAGCTATGAAAAAGGGTTTTTTACACACCTGATCTGCGATATTCCTCGACGAGATCCCCTACACGATTTCTCCTATAATCAACCACTTATAGATCAGCTCACAGTAATTAAACCAAAACGAGAACCATCTATTATCAACACTTACACATTCGGCCACCATCCATAATGGCCTTAGGATCCATACCTTTGCCGAAGTTGATGACTAGATCTAGTCACTGCAATGATTCGAGCTAATCCAAGTCGACACCATGCCTTGCTGCTCCTCTACTATACAAACCATAAAAAGATTAAAAGAAGAACCCCACAAGGCCTATACCCACATTCGGCCACCTCCTTACACTATAGGGGTTTCAGCTTTTGTCAACAGTTTCTATTTGAAATCGTTTAGAGTTTGAACACTTACCACAGTTCCCCCTTCTTGAGTCCGTCTATGCTTAGAAGATAAGAATTGATCACCAAAAAGTGAAAAGAAACAGAAAGGTTGCTGGTCAGTAAAGAATCGGCACCACCTAGTCTCCACAGGTTTCGGCTTTTTGCGATATTTCTACAGTAGTGGTGGTCAGAAAGACAATAGGTGAACGAAAGGGAGTAGTGGGATGGTTTGGAAGAAGGAAAAGGAATAAAATATAAATGGGAGGGAGGTAGATTCGGCTAGAAAGAAAAAAAAAGAGAGAAAAGAACTACACCAAAAGGAGAAAACGGCACAACCTAGTCCCTAATGCCGAAAATCCCCAACTAAAACCCCTCTGCCGAAATTCCCTCTCTAATCCCCATTATTCAGCCAACTCTATCTCCCTCTCAAATCTCTAAAATCTCTCCCCTTATCCCTCCTTAATCCATGCATTTGACTGATTCAAACTCTCCCCCAAAGAGTTCCATTCGGCTACAACTCTTGCATGCTCAAAACATAAAAGTTAGCATCCTTTTTGCCATCACAGGGAATCGATCCCAGGTCTTCCTCTATGCTCCCCACGGCACCTTTATAGCTCCCTAGTGGTGTCACTTAGCCACTTTACTAGAGGCTCTTTTTGTGATACATTTTACCCACAACTTTACATAAGGTCATCTAGCCAGTACCCCTAACTCTTAAGTCCAAAATTCAAAAATTCCACCGGGTTTTGGCCAACACATGGGCCCTCCATAAGCCCATTTACATACTCAAATTATGAATTTCACAACCACATACCAAATTTTAGAAACTTTACTAAAATATCGAGGATCGCAAAAAACCTGAAAATCAGGATGTTACAACTCTACCCTCCTTAAAGAAATTTCGGCCTCGAAATTTACCTGATCCAAACAGTTGAGGGTATTGCTAACGCTTTGCCTCTTTGGTATCCCAAGTAGCTTCTTCCTTGCCATGGTTTCTCCAAAGTACCTTCACTAATGGGACTGACTTCCTTCTCAACACCTTGACGTCGCGATCAAGTATTTGCACAGGTTCTTCTTCGAAAGTCAGATCCGACTACACTTTGATTTCTGCAACCGGCACGATATGAGTTGGGTCCGAATGATATCGCCTTAGCATGGACACATGAAAAACATCGTGAATTCGATTCAGTTCTGGAGGTAACTCTGGCTGATAAGCCACCAGCCCTATCCGTTTAATAATTCAGTAAGGCCCAATAAACCGTGGACTCAACTTGCCCTTCTTACCAAATCTCAATATCTTCTTCCAAGGCGAAACTTTCAAGAAGACCATGTCCCCAACTGCATATTCAATATCCTTACGCTTCAGATCGGCATAGGACTTTTTTCGATCCCCTGCCTCCTTTAACCGATTCCTGATCACCTTAATCTTGTCTTCGGTATCTGTTACCAACTCTGGCCCAAGGACTTGCCTTTCTTCCAACTCCGTCCAGCAAGTGGGCGAAAGACACCTTCGCCCATATAGTGCCTCATAACGAGCCATCTAAATACTTGCTTGATAATTGTTGTTATACGCGAACTCTGGCAATGGCAAATAGTCCTCCCAACTGCCTCTAAACTCAATAACACAGCCTCTCAACATGTCTTCTAAAATCTGAATGACC
The DNA here is from genome assembly GCA_025698465.1 of Gossypium longicalyx. Lineage (NCBI taxonomy): Eukaryota > Viridiplantae > Streptophyta > Magnoliopsida > Malvales > Malvaceae > Gossypium > Gossypium longicalyx. The sequence goes on from CM046996.1 coordinate 36,164,043, forward strand.
CTCTCTCACTGCCCATCCGACTGAGGGTGAAAAGCCGTACTAAAATCTAATCGCGTTCCCAACGCCTCATGCAACTTCTACCAAAATCGAGATGTAAACCTTGGGTCTCTGTCAGAAATTATTGATACTGGCACCCCATGTAACCGTACTATCTCCGCCACAAACAACTTGGCCAACTTCTGTAGTGAGTAATCGGTTCGGACAGGTATGAAATGGGCAGACTTCGTGAGCCTATCCACAATTACCCAAATTGAATCCTTCTTGGAAGGTGTCAATGGCAACCCACTTACAATATCCATCGTTACCCTTTCCCACTTTCAAAGTGGTATCTTTACCGGCTGTAACAATCTTGAAGGCAGTTGATGCTCGGCCTTCACTTGTTGACATGTCAAACATTTCTCCACAAATTCGGTCACTTCTCGCTTAAGCCCAGGCCACCAATATAGCTCTCGTAAGTCTCGATACAACTTACTCCCTCCTGGATGCATAGCACAAGGTCTATTATGTGCCTCTTTCAAAATCATCAACCTCAAGTCCGAGTCATTCGGCATACAAATCCTTCCTCGAAAACAAAGAACTCCCTTGCTATTTAACCCAAAGTCTGGATTCTCCCCCTTCTCAACTTGCTGAAACTGAGGAACCAACGACTCATCCTCCAACTGTTGCTTCTTAATCTGCTCCACCCAAGTTGGTCTCACTTGTAATTCTGCCCATAAGCTTCCTTCGTCATACAAACTTAGGCGAGCAAACATTGCCTTCAATTCTGCCACAGTCCTTCGACTTTATACATCAGCCATGACATTTGCCTTACCTGGATGGTACTCAATCGAACAGTCATAGTCCTTTAACAGCTCTATCCACCTTCACTGCCTAAGGTTCAGTTCCTTTTGAGTCAGCAAGTACTTAAGACTCTTATGATTCGTATAGATAATGCATCTCTCTCCATACAGGTAGTGCCTCCATATCTTAAGCGCGAAAATCACCGCTGCCAACTCCAAGTCATGCGTAGGATAGTTTACCTCATGAGGCTTAAGCTGTCGTGAAGCATAAGCGACCACTTTACCCTCTTGCATCAACACGCACCCAAACCTACATGTGACGCATCGCTATACACCGTGAAATCCTTACCGACTGGCCAATCAACACTGGTGCCTCAGTCAGAACCTTCTTCAGCTTCTCAAAAGCCTCTTGCTGCTTATTCGTCCAAACAAAAGGTGCTCCCTTCCTTATTAGTTTAGTTAATGGTGCTGCCAACACTGAAAATCCTTCCACAAATCTTTGATAATAACCTGCCAACCCCAGAAAACTTCAGATTTCTGTTACTGACCTTGGTGGCTTCCATTCCAGAATTACCTCAATCTTTCGAGGGTCTACCTTGATTCCCTCAGTAGACACAACATGCCCCAAGAAGGTTACTTCCTTTAGCCAAAACTCGCACTTAATAAACTTTGCATAAAGTTGCTTTTCCCTTAGCACTTGTAGCACAACACGAAGATGTTCATCATGCTTCTCTTCTGTTTCTGAATACACCAAGATATCATCAATAAAAATGACTACAAACTGATCCAAGTATGGCTGGAAAACCTGATTCATTAAATCCATGAAAGCTGCCGGTGCATTAGTCAAACCAAAAGGCATCACCAGAAACTCGTAATGACCATATCGAGTCCTGAATGTCGTCTTATGAATGTCCACTTCTTTGACTCTCAACTGATGATATCCTGACCGAAGGTCGATCTTAGAAAATACCGAGGCTCCTTTCAGTTGGTCGAACAGATCATCGATTCTTGGCAAGGGATACTTGTTTTTGATCGTCAGTTTGTTCAACTGCCGATAGTCAATGCACATCCGCATGGTCCCATCTTTCTTCTTTACGAACAGTACTGGTGTGCCCCACGAGGAAACACTTGGTCGTATAAACCCTCTATCCAACAGTTCCTGAATTTGAGCTTTCAATTCTACCAACTCCTTTGGTGCCATCCTATAAGGCGCAATGGACACTGGAGCTGTTCTAGGTAACAAGTCGATCCCGAACTCGACTTTTTGGTTCGGAGGTAGTATAGGAAGTTCCTCCGGAAATACATCTTGAAATTCCTTGATGGTCCTAACTGACTCCACGGTCGTCCCCTCTGGTTTAACTTCACTCATGAACGCTAAAAACGCCTCACAACCTTTCCGAATCAACTTCTCAGCCCTTAAAGCCGATACAACATTGGACAAGTAGTTCCTTCGCTCCCCTATGACCATTATCTCTTCATCCTTGACAGTTCTTAGCACCATTCTCTTAGCAGCACAATCCAACGTTGCCCTATCCTTAGTTAGCCAGTCCATACCCAAAATAAGATCAAAATCTCCAAATGGTAGCTCCATCAAATCCCCTTTAAATATCTTATCTTGTGTCTCTCGATGCACCACCCTAAAGAGTTTATCTACCTTGACCAAGTATCCTAAAGGACTTATCACTGATACCCCACTCGCAGTCTCCTTAGGAAGCACACCCAATGCCCCAGATACATCACAAGCAACATACGAGTGAGTGGAACCAACATCAATCAAAGCAGTGTAAGGCGTGCTATGAATGAAGAATGTACCGGTTATAACATCAGGAGCATCACCCTCCTCATGACGTCGTGCAGCATAAACCAATACCGACTGACGAGCTTTAGCATGTCTAGCACCCCTACCAGGTGCCCCACGTCCTCGACCATTTTCGTTGCCACCTCTACCTTGCCCACGACCCCTCTGTGGTGGTGGTCCTCTACGCTGTGATTGGACATCCCTTTGTTCCGCCGCTAGTTCCTGAGCTGTTCTCCGAGGACATTCTCTGAACTTATGCTCCTTTGACCCACAACAAAAACATGCTCTAGTTCGTTTCCAGCATTCCCCTATATGCGCTCTGCCACAATCCCTGCAAGCCTACGATCTAAAAGTATTCACTGGAACTGCTCGAACTGGTTCGGCCATTCTAGCTCTTTTAACATTCCTGTTCAAATCACTCGAGGGTCCAAAATCCCTCTTAAATCCGGGTCGATCCTTCTCACGATTCTGCCACTCAGTCCGTTTTACCTCCTCGGCTATTTTAGCCTTCTCTACCAATGCAGCAAAATCGCGCTCCCTCTGTGGAGCTATCAGCACCCTAAGCTCATCGCGAAGGCCATCCTCAAATCGAACACTGCACTCATATTCAGTCGCAACTATCCCGCTAGCATATCGACTCAACCTCAAGAATTTCGCCTCATACTCCTCGACAGTTTTATTACCTTGAGTCAAATTCAAAAATTCCTTCCGACGAGCATCCACATAGCTAGCTCCCACATATCTCCCCTTAAAAGCAGTTTTAAACAATTCCCAGGTTACTCGTTCAATTGGGGTACTCTCGCTTACAGTAATCCACCATCGGTATGCCTTATCTTGTAGCAGCGACACAGCCCACTTCAGCTTTTGCTCCACAGAGCAATCTAAATCGTCCATAATCCGCTCTATTGCCTCCAGCCAATATTTAGCCACATTTGGGGCTACTCCAGATACACCCCTAAAAACATCTACTCCATTGGCCCGGAGTCGCTCCGATATTGAACCCCTATTCACTGTCCCAGTGCTAGCTTCAGCAACTCTTTCTAAAACCCTTAACATGGCTTGGGGTAAGGCATCATCCCCGCAGGCCGATCATATGACCCAGTCTCAGTTGCCTGTGGCACGGATGCTTCCTCAGTTGGCCTATGCCCTGAGGATGAAGATTCAGCTTGCACCCTTCCGCGACCACGTCCGCGACCTCGTCCACGAGTTTCTCTTGTACTCATATTGGTTTATCTGATTACGAATTTTATGATATTAGTATAATGTTCAACTGTTTATTACGAGATGTCTTCTGGAAATATAGCAATTCAAGGATTGTTTTTGCATCGTCGTAGCCTAGCTACAGTCTCATTTCTACCGTTTCCACAGCTCTACCCTATCTAAAGTATCATAGTAGGGTCTCAGTTCTACTCATAGCATCATATCACATAACGTAAAAAGAGTATACTTACAGACTTGGTGCCGGGGATTTAGTGCGCCACTTCTTTCTCCAATCTATTTAAAACTCAAAAACCATATTTTTGGTCATAAAAATTTTCATTTAAAAACACCCTTATTTTGAAACTCTTGATTTTAGCCCCATTAAAAATAGAAAAACTTATAAAACATCTTTGAAAGGAACTTCTCAATACTATTTCCAAAAATACCCTTCTTAGGCTTAAGTTTTCAAAAATATTTTTGGACCCGATCAACAGCCGAGTTGTTGCAATCGGGCTCTGATACCATTAAATGTAACACCCCAAACCCGGCCCAGACGTTATGGCCGAACCTGACGTGCCACATAAAAGTTTTAAAATCCATGTTTCATTTTAATGTTTAAAAACCGACTTTTGTTAAGCTAACAAAGTGAATGGAAGCTGGGCACCAGGTAGATATCCGAAATAGAGGAGGTGAGCCATGAAGGCTGCTTAAGTACCAAGCTCTTCGATTGGATCCAATCCTAGACATGCCCACTGCCATTGCCACACTTGGTTATAACGAGTTGAAATTTATTTAAGTGAATATTCTTGTTAAAATTGGATAATCGTGTCGTTGTGTTATTTTAAAAACGAGTTTCATTTTGAAAACGCGTCCTAAGTCTAGCCCATTAATTATCAACCAGTTTAGAGTTAATAAAAATAAAATAATCCAGAAAAGAAATAAAAGAAAAGTTAAAATGGCCTTATTACAACCCAGAAATATATAATAAATAAAGAAAGCTTAAAGAAAACCAAATGCTTAATTAAAAGCCCAAGGGCGATCACCGTGGCCACTCTGAATCCCCTCCGGCTCCAAGTCCCTACATCATGGCTCTCCTGCAAGGTTAAGAAAAGGGGGTGAGTTTGGAAACTCAGTGTACAACAAGCCCATTTCAGAGCCCAAAACAATATCAACCTGCTGGGCCTTAGCCCAAGTCCAAGCTCAACATATACTGGGCCGTAGCCTTTTCATATTTCATATTTCATAACACTGGGCCGAAGCCTTTACATATTTCATATTACTGGGACGAAGCCTTCATTGTAAACAGTCTGGCCCATAGGCCAATTTCAATATCATATGCAATGTTAACGAAAGAATGAATGCAAGCCCATTTGGGGAGACTACTCAACCCACCATCCGCTACTCTCCACATGTACCAAACAAGCTCTCCATGTGGGGAATAACTCAACCCACCCAGCCAAAACTCTCCACTGGCAGCATAGCTGCTTTATCATATAACTGGAGGCCTTGCCTCTTTTTAATAACTGGGGCATACACCCTTTTCGGTAAACTGGGGCATAAGCCCTTTTGCACTTCCTCCATCCATATAAAAACCCAACCCAATGTATTTATGAATTCATCATGTGCATATCATATATATCATGTGCATATCATACATCTCATGTGCATATCGTACATCTCATGTGCATATCATACATATCATGTACATTAAAATCCTATGTAACAAGTTCATAATTAAACCCTAGGGGTATAATGGTCATTTTTACCTAGGGGCAAAACAGTCATTTTCATATTATAAGGGTAATTTCATAATCCTACTAAATATTAGGGATTTTCCATGTTCATTATCAGTTACTAACTACTCGTTTGTTTTAACCGCGAATTTGGCCCATTTTTAACGAAACCGAGTTATTGGGCTAAAAACCCCTAATGGGCCCTACATAGCCGATTTAGTCATCTAGGCCCATTTAGCCTATATTCCATATTGGTGTTACCCATCTTAACGCGCAATTTAACAGGTTTTCATTTTCTACCAATTTTACCCAAATGGGCCCGAAAGCCCATTAGGCCTGATTTTAGCCCCTCGAGGCCCAACTTACCGTGAGTGCCAAAAATCGTACTCTTACCTTTACCAATGTTCCGATCATCATCTTAACAAATCTAACTAACTAATGAGTGTTCGCTTGCTCACAAATCCTCGAAATGCCAGAATTTCGGCATTTCGGCTTTTCGGCATTTAATGCTTTAAGCTATGAAAAAGGGTTCGTTACACACCTAATTTGCGATATTCCTTGACGAGATCCCCTACACGATTTCTCCTATAATCAACCACTTATAGATCAGCTCACAGTAATTAAACCAAAACGAAAACCATCTATTATCAACACTTACACATTCGACTACCATCCATAATGGCCTTAGGATCCATACCTTTGCCGAAGTTGATGACTAGATCTAGTCACTCCAATGATTCGAGCTAATCCAAGCCGACACCACGACTTGCTGCTCCTCTACTATACAAACCATACAAATATTAAAAGAAGAACCCCACAAGGCCTATACCTACATTTGGCCACCTCCCTACACTATACGGGTTTCGGCTTTTGTCAACAGTTACTATTTAAAATCGTTTAGAGTTTGAACACTTACCACAGTTCCCCCTTCTTGAGTCCGTCTATGCTTAGAAGATAAGAGAATTGATCACCAAAAAGTGAAAAGAAAAAGAAAGGCTGCTGGTCAGTAAAGAATCAGCACCACTTAGTCTCCACAGGTTTCGGCTTTTTGCGATATTTCGGCAGTAGTGGTGGTCAGAAAGACAATAGGTGAATAAAAGGGAGTAGTGGGCTGGTTTGGAAGAAGGAAAAGAAAGAAAATATGAATAAGAGGGAGGTAGATTCGGCTGGAAAGAAAAAAAGAGAGAGAAAAGAACTACACTAAAAGGAGAAAACGGCACAACCTAGTCCCTAATGCCGAAAATCCCCAACTAAAACCCCTCTGCCGAAATTCCCTCTCTAATCCCCATTATTCGGCCAACTCTATCTCTCTCTCAAATCCCTAAAATCTCTCCCCTTATCCCTCCTTAATCCATGCATTTTACTGATTCAAACTCTCCCCCAAAGAGTTCCATTCGGCTACAACTCTTGCATACTCAAAACATAAAAGTTAGCATCCTTTTTGCCATCACAGGGAATCGATCCCAGGTCTTCCTCTATGCTCCCCACGCCACCTTTATAGCTCCCTAGTGGCGTCACTTAGCCACTTTACTAGAGGCTATTTTTGTGATATATTTTACCCACAACTTTACATAAGGTCATCTAGCCAGTACCCCTAACTCTTAAGTCCAAAATTCAAAAATTCCACCGGGTTTTGGCCAACACATGGGCCCTCCATAAGCCCATTTACATACTAAAATTATGAATTTCACATCCACATACCAAATTTTAGAAACTTTACTAAAATATCGAGAATCGCGAAAAACCTGAAAATCAGGATGTTACAGATAGAGGTTTTGCACGTCCAAGTTTCTCTTCCTGGGGTGCACCAGTGTTATTTCTGAAAAAGAAAGACAGAACTATGAGAATGTGTATCGACTATAGACAACTCAATAAGGTGACTATAAAGAATAAATATCCATTTCCACGGATTGATAACCTGTTTGATCAACTAAAAGGGGCTATAGTGTTTTCAAAGATAGATTTGGATTAGGCTACTATCAGTTGTGAGTTAAAGACTCTTATGTACCAAAGATTGCTTTCCAAACGAGGTACGAACATTATGATTTTCTGGTTATGCCTTTTGGACTTACTAATGCACTTGTTGTTTTCACGGATTTGATGAATCAAATCTTCAGACACTATTTAGATCAGTTTGTGGTTGTGTTCATAGATGACATTCTGATATATTCCGTGATGAAACTGAGCATACTGAACATCTGAGACTTGTGTTACAGGCTTTACGAGATAAACAATTATATGCGAAGTTTAGTAAATGCAAGATCTGCTTATGTGAAGTCAATTTTCTGGGTCATGTTGTATCAGCATTAGGTATTCGGATTGATCCGACTAAAATTTCAGCTATACTAGATTGGAAACCTCCGAGAAATGTTTCAGAAGTTTGAAGTTTTCCGGGACTTGCTGGTTACTATAGACGATTTGTGAAAGGTATCTCTATGATTTCAACATCGATGACGAAGTTATTACAGAAAGATGTTAAGTTGGTGTGGTCAGAAAAGTGCCAGAAAAGTTTTGATCAGTTGAAATCCCTTTTGACCGAAGCTCCAATGCTAGTTTAGCCAGAATCGGGTAAAGAATTTGTTATCTATAGTGATACGTCTTTAAATGGTTTGGGATGTGTTTTAATGTAGGAAGGCAAATTCATAGCGTATGCCTCAAGACAGTTAAAGCCGCATGAAAAGAATTATCCGACACACGATCTAGATTTTGCAGGCGCCACTATTTGTTAGGCGAGAAATGTCATTTTTATTCTGATCACAAAAGCTTGAAATACTTGATGACTCAGAAAGATCTGAATTTGAGACAACGCTGATGGTTAGAGTTGGTAAAAGAGTACGAGCTTCTGATCGACTACCATCTAGGAAAGGCTAATGTTGTTGCTGATGCTCTAAGCCGAAAATCACTATTTGCTTTGCATTCAATGAATGCGCATATGGCTATGTCTGATGATGGCTCGATAATAGCTGAATTAAAAGAAAGACTGTTATTTGTTCAACAAATTTGTGATGCTCAGAAAGTTGATGATGGTTGTTAGCAAAGCAAGCTCAATGTGAATCAAATGTTGAATCCGAGTTTTGAGTTGATGCTGAGGGTTGTTTGAGGTTTAGAAATAGAATATGTGTCCCGAGAAATTCAGAGTTGACTTAGATAATTTTAAACGAAGCTCACAGTAGTCGGTTATCTATTCACCCGGGTAGTACGAGGATGTATAATGATTTGAAACAACTTTACTGGTGGCATGGTATGAAACGAGACATTTCTAACTTTGTTTCAAAATGTTTAGTCTGTCAGCAAGTAAAAGCTGAGCATCAGATACCTTTTGGATTGCTTCAGCCGATCATGATACCTGAGTGGAAATGAGATAGAGTCACGATGGATTTTGTATCTGGCCTACCGTTGACACCGAGTAAGAAAGATGCAATCTGGGTTATTGTTGATAGATTGACTAAATCAACTCCCATTGCTCCGGTTCATACAGATTATTCGCTCCATAAGCTAGCTGAATTGTATGTTTTTCAGATTGTGAGATTACACGATGTGCCTATTTCCATTGTTTCGGATAGAGATCCAAGGTTTACATCACGGTTTTGAAAGAGACTGCAAGATACACTAGGTATGAAATTACATTTCAACACTGCTTTCCATCCACAAATAGATGGTCAATTTGAATGAATCATTCAGATACTTGACGATATGTTGAGATGTTGTATTCTCGAGTTCAAAGATACATGGGAATGATACTTACTTCTGATTGAATTTTCGTACAATAATAGTTTCAATCGAGTATCAAAATGGCACCTTACGAGGCTTTGTACGGTCGTAAATGTCGTACACCATTGTATTGGACTGAGCTTAGTGAAATCAAGATACATGGGGTCAATTTGATCAGAGAGACTGAACAGAAAGTGAAAGTAATCCGTGAAAGTCTGAAAACAACATCAGATCGTCAGAAATCGTATGCGAGTTTGAAATGAAAAGATATAGAGTTTCAAATCTGGGAAAAAGACTTTTTGAAAGTCTCACCATGAAAGAAATTACTCAGGTTTGGTCGTAAAGGCAAATTGAGTTCGAGATTTATTGGACCATATGAGATTATAGAGCGTATCAGGGCGGTTGCTTATAGATTATTGTTGCCACCTGAGCTAGAAAAGATCTTTAATGTATTCAATGTTTCGATGCTTCATAGATATCGATCTGATCCCTCACATGTGATTAGTTCGTCAGATATTAAGATTAAGCCTGATAAGACATATGAAGAAGAACCGATTCATATTTTGGCTCGCGAGGTTAAAGAATTGCGAAATAAGAAAATTTCGTTACTTAAAGTACTGTGGCATAAACATGGAGTTGAAGAAGCAACGTGGGAGCCAGAGGATGCAATGAAAGAGTGTTATCCGAACCTATTCAACGGTAAAATTTTCTGGGACAAAAATCCGTAAGGAGGGAGAGTTGTAACAGCCCGATTTAGATCCTATTCGAAACGGTGGTTTTGGGACCACAAATCCAAGTCAAAAAAATATTTTAAAATTATTTTTTGTGTTTATTATGTGTGAATTTATGTCTGTGAAATTTTCGTGCTTTAATTTTATAGTTTGAGCTCCGATTTAATAAAAAGCACTTGATCGCGTAAAATAAAAATTTGATGGTTAATTGTAAAAGGGTTGAATTGATGTTGTCTTTCTTATATGAGGTATTATGTTGTAAATTGACCATATCGAATATTGATGGATGATGGTGACCTTTATATATATGTTTTAGTTATTAAATAACAAAGGTTAAATATGTAAAATAGTAATTATGATAATATAATAAAGCTTATAATAAAAAAACCATACATTTTAATTTTTTATACATGATCGAATAACAAAAGAAAGAAAAGAAAAGAAAGCTAGGGCATTCGACCATTGTTGAGTTTGATTAAGGTATGTAACTAGCTCGGTTTTGATAATTTTTACGTTTTTGAGATCGTTGCTATGTTATCTACAAAGCCCATGCTTGAATTTCTGATTTTGATGAATATTTTGAGTTATGCCATTGATGAATATTTGAGTTTTGTGATATTGGTTGATGAAATATGAAATATATGTTTTAAATTAACACGTTTTGTATTGGAATTTTTGATGATTTTGAGTAATTAGGTCTAAATTGCAAAAATAATAAATTGAGGGACTAAAATGTGAAATAAATGAAATGCACGGACTTGTATGAACACAAGGAACATTCGGCCTGAGCATAGTATATTCAAATTTTGCATGTTTTTTGTTTTGTGCAATTTGGACTAAACTGTAAAAAGTGCAAAATGTCAGCGTAAAATGATAATTTGCCCATTTATGTGTTTTTGGACTAAATTTAGTGAAAATATGTTTGAATGATTTTAATTTGAATATGTTTAGATCAAGAACTAAAGAAATCGAATTTGGATCGGGGGAAAACCAAAGTTGTCGACTAGTTGTCCCCTTCTAGTTTTTCATCGTCTGAGGTAAGTTTATAAGCAAATAGACGTTGTTAATTTTAATTAAATGTGAACCATATATGCTGAAATGAAATATGTGAATATATATATGTTAGTTGAATGTGTACAAGCTTGAAAACTATGTTTATGAGTTTGTTTCGACTGAATTACAACGTCCGGAAACCCGTATGAACCTTAGGAATAGTTAGGATACATATGTCATGACATAGGATTTCGTTATGTGATGCACGAGTAAGACCATGGCACCGATATATGTGTGCGAGTAAGACCATGTTTTATACGTTGGCATTGATATGTGACTCCGATATATGTGTGCGAGTAAGATCTTGTCTGGGACAGTGGCATCGATATGTTATTACATGTAAGACCATGTCTGGGACGTTGGCATTGAACGATATATGTGATTATCCGAGTCTCCTATCCAATTCTAAATGGTTCATCGGGAATTGTTATGTTGTGATCGAATGTGTAAAATGAGCTAAAATGACCAGGTATGAGTTAGGTTATTTCCTACTTGAAATAAGTTAAGTAAGTTACTTAATATTTGTTACAAATCACGAATGATATAAATGAAGAATGTATGTGAATATAGAAAGTGTATTCGGCTTATTTAATATATAATGTGAATATTTTTGAACTGATTCTTGAATATGTGTATATAAGATTATGTATATTCGGCCAATGTGAAATTGTATATGGAAGTATATGTTATATAAGAAATTATGATCTTGAAAATAAATGTGAATATGATAGCATAAATTAGTTTTGTTAAGTTGAGTTGATGTTAACATTGAGTTATTTATTTGCTTATGACTTACTAAGCTATGATAGCTTATTGTATGTGTTTGTTTGCATTGTTTTATAGATTTTGGAGTCAAGTTACGAGCTCGGGGATCATCGTCAAAGTCTATCACTCTATCGACTGTCTTTGGTATTTTATAACCAGAATTTTTGAACTTATGGCATGTATAAGCTAGATTATAGTTTGAAATGTTGGATTTTGGTATTTGTATAATTTAAGCCATACGAAAATGGCTTAACTTCTATGCTTGAATTCGGTTAATTTTTTATTATGGTTTAAGTTCATTTTGGTTATAATGTTATGTGCCATGGATGAATGGTATTTGTGATATGTGTTTTGTGCATTGAAGTTGGTTGATGATTTGGATGTGGTATGAGTGAATCGGCTATGATATATATATAATAGTATGAATTATGTTTGTTATGCTACCTTTAGTTAAAATGACTTTATTATGTTTTATATGTCTTAATAATGGTTTAAAATTAGTCGATAAGTATATTTGAATAAATGTTGAAATACGATAATGAATATATTTGATTATTAGTTCGACATTTGTATATATATTTACATTCTAGCATATGATGCATTAGTTTGGCATATACATTATTTCAAATTATATATATTGAGGTGATTGGTCATGTGTTTTGGTAGTGAGTTGAATGATAAATATATAGAGACAAAAATATTTCGATTGTGGTTTTATAATGATGTATTGGAAGATATGATTTGCATTATAAATAGTTTAAGTTAATGAGCTCAATATAAAGAATATATGTATTTGATATGTTTGTTTCATAAATCGACAAAGAAGTTATGTTCATAAATCGACAAAGAAGTTATGTTAGTTATAATGTAAATTTGGTTATGTTATTAAATAATTTGATGTGTTTTTATGACTTATTTATTGAGATGGATTGATATCATATATATATGTATATGATAACATATATTTGTATTTGATTTTAGGTGTAAATTATGGTTGGTATATATGTTTATTAATATATTTTCATGATAGGATATATGTATATGAAGTGATAGGGTAAAATGAAGAAAATGTAACTTTGAACATAGCATGATTACCAAGCATGGTTATATTCGGTTAAGGCAGTGAAATAAATGACCAAATGAATAGTGAATTTTGTATTGGTAAACAAATAGGTAATATAATTTTATATAATGCATTTATGCTCTGTTTGGATAAAATGATGTGATCATGTTTAATTGGTTTTGCGAGTAACTTATTAGTTTTGTTATGTTGATATATATATACGAATATGCCTAGATATATATATGCAGAATGATTAGTAATGTACTTATGAAATAGATGTAATGATCTATGTTTTTACTAATTAAAGTAGGTGCATATAATTTGTAAGTTGATAGATTATTTCATATACAAATCATTCGAATGCTTTAAATGTTAAGTTTGCATATATGATTTGAATATGAAATGAAATATATTGGGTTATGAGTTAAGCATTTGATTTCTATGATAATTTGTTTGTATTGATATAACATAAATTCAAATAATTAGATAAATGGTATAATCGAAACATGTTAGTTTGTTTAAAAAAATTACTAGATGATTAACTTTGTAATGAAAGTCTGTTCTGAATTGTATTATGTTCGGTAATGCCTCGTAACCCTATTCTGGCGACGGATACGGGTTAGAGGTGTTACATAAGGTTTTGCCATGAATGTTCCTGCATAATTTTTTATGTTTTAAGAAAGATTATGAGTCCTTGTTGATAAATAAAAATGTTCTGTAAAGGGACTTTTTATGAAATTGTCATTTAGGGACTTATTTATAAGAGTAGTGAAATTCTAATTTGTATGGGTTGATATAGGTCCCTAGTGTATCCTGCTAGCATGAAATGAGGATGAAATATTGGTTGAATGGTTGCAATTGAGGTGCCTTGTATGGCATATTGGTATGTTTGCATGTTTGCATTTGAGGATGAAATTTAGGGACTTTTTTGTATGTTTGCATTTTGGGGTGCCTTGTATGGCATATTGGTTGAATGAATTTGGTCTTTTGAATTGGTCATTTCATGCATGTTTTGGTAAGGTTTTGATGCTTTGTTCATGTGCATAAAATAATTTTAGGTACATACTTGATTTAGTGATGGAAATGGTTTGATTTCGACCAATTTCATGTCCTCACGCCCTGAGACACAGGTGTGTGACTCAGCTGTGTGTCAGGTGACACTGTAACACCCCTAACCCGTATCCGTTGCCAAATTAGGATTATGAGGCATTACCGATCATAATATAGTGCATGCACATATACATCACATATTACAATTCGAGATTTATTCACATCAATGCTTGTAACTTAATCAAATATCAAATCTTAAAATCATATCATGCACAACATGGCATAATTAGAACATAATCCAACATATATCAAAACAAATTATACATATACAAAACATATAACAAATCAATAACCTCATTAATTGAATATTAGACTTATTTTATATAAGTCATGCGCATGTACAAAATTAAACATTAATTGAAATAAATTTCATTACTAGCCTTTTCATTCATTTATGCGGCAATACTATATTAATCTATATGAAACTCATATGTTTTGCATATTAACACAAATTGGAAACAAGCATTCGGTTATATATAAAACCCATTTCATTTTTTTATCTATTTGGCTATCACAATTCACTTATACATATTCATAAACTTACAAATAAATAACGAATCTATATAGCCATGCACATATACTTATCAACCATAATTTAAACGCATATATACATGTAAGGACATACAAGAGCACAGCTAACATATCATAACTGAATACCAATACACACATATCATTTATCTTTAATCCAATCTCCTTATATAAATCTAAGTCCTAATATGTCTAACTTACCATAACAAATAAAACAAGTATCATACATATCATTAATGTAGTCCAAAAGTGAACACCGAACTTACTTCATGCATATATCTTGATTTTTTTATATAACTAATACATGATTTACCTTAGCTCAATTAAAAACCATTATATAACATATGGTCGAAATACATAACAACTTCACAAACATCATATATCTTGGATACACTTTCAATATGAGTTCAAACCAATACCAAGTATATGTCATAGTCGATTCATTAATACCATATTCAAAATCATCAACCAAACTCAATATACAAACACATAACACAAATTCTAATCATCCATGGCACATAGCATAATAATCAAAATGGACTTAAGCCTAATTAAAACAAAACCAAACTCAAGCATGGAAATTAAGCCATTTTCGCATGGCTTTTATACATACACTTTCAGAATAAACTAACTCCAAAGCTAGCCTATACATGCCATAATTCGAGTTCAACTTATTAAGTAACAAAATAGTAGATTGTGTGATAAACTTAGCTGACGATCCTCGATCTCGTAACTTGATCCAAAATCTATAAAACAAAGTAAACGTGAACACACAGAGTAAGCTATCATGGCTTAGTAAGTCATAAGCAAGTAAACAACCCAATGAAATAATCAAGTCATTTTATGTAACACCCCAAACTCGGCCAACTCGGCCTAGACGTTATGGCTGAATCTTGCGGTGTCACATTGCAGTGCTATTCGAAGACTTGCTCTTACTAACGAAAACCTATTTGGAAATTTAAAACCTCTTTGTTAGAACTCGAATCATTCTAAAATCCATTATTCATTTTAAATTGTCATCACCTTTAAAACATTGGTTGTTGCGAAAGCATTTCATAAGTGTTGCGAAAACGTAGTGTTTTGAAAACAATTATCGTTTTGGAAAACCGTGTTCTACTCCTTAGCAGATATAAAACATAATAATCAAAAGTCGCAAATTAAAAGCTAGAAAATTTTGAGAGGCCTTGTTACAGAATCAAAAACCCAAATTGAAATCTAAATTAAATAAAGTCAAATGCAAGACACAACATTCGTGTGGCCACCTCTGAGTCCCACGCGCTCCAAATCGTCTAAGGCTAGGGACTACCTGTACAGTTAAAAAGAAAGGGTGAGTTTATGAAAAATCAGTGTGTAATCCCCTAACAGACAGCAAAAATCAGAATATGCAAAACAGCCTAGACCGTAGCCTTATTCAGTAATAGAGCAGTCTGGGCTTTAGCCCTATACCGTAGCAGAGTGGGCCCAAGCCAATAACAGAATCAATACAGAGCAAATAAGTATCCCAACCCAATCCAACTAGCATACCACTCGTACCAGCCAACACACCATGTGGAGATTCGATCGACCTACCCAGCCAACACACAAATAACGCAGCAAGACTGATAATAACAGAAAATGTGGCGGAGCCACTAGAATCAGAATACGTGGCAAAACCACAAGTACAGAACTTCCTTCAAATAATACCCCAACCCCATGCAGTATGTCATGTCATAAATATTATGTGTATGCAAAGTCATACTCAGTACAATCATATATGTAAATCATAAGCACATCAGTCATATGGAACATAAGGGCATAATCGTCATTTTACCATACAAGGGCATTACGGCCATTTTACCCTACAAGGGCATTACAGTCATTTTACCTATTTTGGGGTTTTAGCTCAAATAACATCCTCTCCGAAGGTTTACAGTCGCCTCGAGCAACACAGCTAACGTAAATAATCATAACGGTGTTGTAACGCCCTAAAAAAATCCCTAACTTTCTTTTTTTCGGTTTTGATAAAAGTGTTGTTAATATTCCTAGTCAAGTGTTATTTATGTGATAATAGGCCTTGGTTAAGTTTTGAGTTCAAACTTTGGGGTGAATGAAATTATATTTTAATAATTAAAAGAACCTTGTTGGCAAGTAGTTTGGTTTTTAAATAAATGAAGGAGGAATTAGACACAAGGAGCCTTGTGTTGGAGTGGTAACTAGTGTCAGATATGGGACTTAGAGGTGGCGTCACATGCATGGCAAGGAGGTTTGGGGTTCGAATCCCTCCTTGCTCAAAAGAAGGATTTATTTTTGCTCAATGAATGGCCAGTGGTGGCGTTGGATGTGAACTCTGAAGGGAGTGATCAGAGGAGAAATTTAAGGAAGGGATTAAGGAATTATCAGGGAGAAAAGTTAGGAGATGAGGGGTGTAGAGAAGTGGAGCCAAATTGGAAATTTAGGGATAGGTAAATTCGGCTATAGTATATATAGGTGCCGATTTTGGGGATTCTACGGTAATACCGAAATTGCTTCTCTTCCTTTAGCTGAATTCTTGATTTTTGTGTTGCCGAAACATTTTTTCTCTCTAAGTGCTCGGAAGTCAAATTATTTTTTTCCTTGCTTGCCGATTTTCCATTCTTTCTTTCTTCTTATTTGTGCCGAATGACCCCTTTCACCATACAAATCTCAAAAGCTGAATACCTTTTTTGGTTGAAGACCCTCTATTACTACCTCTACTTCAGTCGATTCTTGTGTAAGTGCTTTGCTCTTTCAGTCGATTTTCCTAGTACCAATTTCTTCTCTCCCTCACTCTTTCTAAATCGGTTTGGTAGGGGATTAGTATCAAATCTTGGAGTTTAGATCGCTATCGAATTACTCCTTAAGCATTTAGGGGTTTTGGGTAAGTATTTCTCTTTTATTGGTTAAGGTTAGCCGAATGGTCATGGATGATTTAAGAGTGACTTAAGATGATTGCGAGTCACTTGTAGTTTAGTTCTTAATGATTAAGATTGATGCAGATTTAAGAAATACTTGTGATTAGTGATCAAGGAAGGGTTGTTAAGGCTTGTCGTTCAAGGTAAGGCAAAGGTGAGATTTTTGGTTTTTGGTGATCCTATTTCATAAGTGTGTTATTAATCATTGAGTGATATCAATTGTAGGTTTGTGGCTAAGGAGATCGTACTACGTTTTAGTACCAGGTGTGTACATACACTACACACACACAGTAGACCAGCAAATCCCAAAATGTCGAAAAGTCGAAATACCGAAAAGCCGAAAGTTTGGCTACGGTAGACTTGCGAGTACACAAATACTCGTAAAGGGGAAATTGATAGGTTATCAGAGGCCTCATGAGTGATTCCATGGACTTGGGCCGTGTATTGGCCAACCGGGCCAGAATGGGCTAAATGGGCTCGATGGGCTGTAAGGCCCATAATAGGCAAAATTGGCAATTTGATACTAAGTGATGAAAAATCATATGATTGCATGGTTAGGAATGTGAATTGGCCTGATGGGCCATATGACTGTGATTGGGCCTGATGGGCCAAATGAATGAGATTGGGCCTGATGGGCCAAATGAATAAGTATGGATCTATTAGTGTTTAGTAAGGGGTTGTGGACCTAGTTTTTGGTAACTACACAGTCAGACATAAAACTTAAATAATTAATTAATTGTGACCGCGGACAAGTTATAAGGTTAAGGTGTGGCAATGGGTATTTGCATGTCTAGGATTGGATCTAGGGAGAGCTTGGTACTTAAGTGGTCTTATTGACCCACCTCATCTTCTTTGGAATCCTACCTGGTGCATAGTATCTATTCACTTTAGCTAATGAGGACTTGTTAACGGGCCAAGGTAAGTAATGAACCCATCATAAAGAGAAAGTACTGAAATTCCCTTAGTGGCAAAAATTACTAAAATACCCCTATGTATTGAATGTAAGATTTATGGATGTTACATGTATATCTGTAGATTCATATGATATTTTGTCTAGGTTGCATATGGGTTGGGAATTATGGAATGGAGGAAGTATATGAGGATCGCTTGGTTGCTTGACGACCGGAGATCCACCGATGGCTTTTTAACCCCAATATATGATTAGCAACTCTACTGTAACGTTAGGTAGTACCGCAACCGGGCTACCATTAGAGTGTATCGGATGGGTGGGTCGCTATTTATATCCCCACATGGAGTGTATCGGGGGATGGAGATGGTGTGAAGCGGTTGGATGGGAGGGGTTCGTGCATATTTAATTGCTTTACATCTTTGCTGATATTGAATTGTGCTTAGGCCCAAAAATACTTACTATTGCTTGCTTTTCTTTTTGCCGAGAGGTGTACACACTGATTTTTCGAAAACTGATCCCCTCTTTTATTTTTCTCAAGTGATCCTCAGTAAGTGGTTTGACGGTTGAAGGGACTCCGAGGTGGCCAGCTAGCAAGACAACTTGGACTTATTTTCTTAAGCCTATAATTTCTAGTATTTGAAGTTATTGCAGTCCGAATTGTAATAAGGCCTATTCGCTAGATATTGTTTGAAACTATTATTATTATTATTATTATGCTTTCTACTTGCTAGAAGTAGAACATGGTTTTCCTAAACCATAACTGTTTTTAAATACTATGTTTTCGCAACTAAATTTTTAAATAACAAGTTTTCATAGATCTTCTGTCTTGAATAAAGCTTTCGCAACTGAAAAGAGATTTTCCAAAGTAATTATTATCATACAAGAAGGAATAGTTTTTTTTTAAATACATCTCACTTTGAAAGCAACAAATACAAGCTGGGATTTTACGTAAGGTTTTTATTTTAAAGAAGGGTTTTTCAATGAAACAAGGTTTTTGATAAAACTCTTTAATGTGACATGTTGGATCAGGCCATAACATTCAGGCCGGGTTTGGGTGTTACATTTAGTGGTATCAGAGCCAAGTTACAAAACTCGGGCTGTGAAGTGGGCCTTATTATTTGGGTTTGTTTTAAGAAAAATTTGTTGTGCGGCGCACTGAGTCTCTGACGTCAAACCAAGTAAGTTCTTTTATTATCAAGTCTGTTTAATTTGATATACTGTAGATAGTTAGTGGGCTACTTTAGATGATTATACTGTGGTTTTTAGTTGGAGTGAAACTGAAGCCCGTAAGACCTTTAAACTGTAGAGGATTTACGAAAAGAACTTTTTTTTTATACTTTCATAAAACATTGGCTTATAAAACTTCATAAAACTTCTAATCCAGATAATATGTGAATCAACGATGAGTGCTAGAAGAGGTGCAAGAGGCCGTGGCCGAGGCCGCAGAAGTGTTGAGGGCTTTTCATTAATTGCTACACCTTTAACTAAGTTGTTCAGGAAGGGGGTACCATTTGAGTGGATGGACAAGTAGTAAGAGAGTTTTGGAAAGCTTAAGAAGGTTTTAACTGAAGCCCCGGTGTTGATACAGCCAGAGCGTGGAATGGAGTTTTCGGTTTATAGTGACGCGTTGCATGTGGGCTTGGGCTGTGTATTGATGCAGGATGGAAAGGTGGTTGCGTATACGTCACGTCAACTTAAGACTCATGAGGTGAATTACCCAACCCATGACTTGGAACTAGTTACGGTGGTTTTCGCGCTAAAAATATGGAGGCATTACTTATACGGAGAGAAGTGCATAATTTATTCAGACCATAAGAGTTTGAAGTACCTCCTTACCCAAAAGGAGCTAATCCTTAGGCAGCATAGGTGGGTGGAATTATTAAAGGATTATGATTGTACGATTGAATACCACCCTGGCAAAGTAAATGTGGTAGTTGACGCGTTGAGTCATAGGGTTAAGTCAGACTTGAGGGCTATGCTTACCCGTTTAAGCTTGTTGGATGATGGTAGCTTGTTGGCTGAGCTTCAAGTAAAGCCGATGTGGGTCGAGCAGATAAGGAGTAAGCAGTTGGTGGATGAGACTCTGGGTGCTCATTTTGGACAAGTAGAAAATGGGGAGACGTCAGACTTTGGGATAATTAGTGAAGGAGTGTTGTGTTTCCTTGGAAGGATGTGTCTACAACAGAAAGATGATCTAAGGCAGTCTATTTTGTAGGAAGCACATAACAGTCTCTATGCTATGTATCCTAGCGGAAATAAGATGTATCAGAATTTACGTGAGCTTTATTAGTGGCCTAGATTAAGCACAAGGTTATGGAGTTCGTAAATAAATGCTTGATTTGTCAAAAGGTGAAGGTGGAACATCAGTTGCCTTGAGGATTGGTTCAGCCAGTAAAGATTCCACTTTGGAAGTGGGAAAGGATTACTATGGACTTTGTTAGTGGGCTACCCTTGACGCCTACTAAGAAAGACTCAGTATGGGTTATAGCGGATCAGTTAACCAAGTCTGCCCATTTTGTACTGATCAGCACCGATTACTCATTACAAAAGCTGGCTAGGTTGTATGTGGCAGAGATTGTAAGACTGCATGGAGTGCCAGTTCCCATAATATCTGATAGGGACCCACGTTTCACTTCGCGATTTTGGAAGAAGCTGCACGAGGCGTTGGGTACTAGGTTGAACTTTAGTACAGCATTCCACCCTCAAATTGATGGATAGTCAGAAATGGTGATCCATGTTTTGGAAGATATGTTAAGGGGATGTGTAATTAAGTTTCGAGGTAGCTGGGAAGACTATTTACCGTTAGCCAAATTTGCATACAATAATAGTTATCAAGCAAGTATTGGGATGGCTCCGTATTAAGCACTGTATGGGAAAAGGTGTCAAACTCCAACATGTTGGACAAAATTGGGCGAATGAAGAGTTTTGGGCCTTGAGTTAGTAGCAAATACTGAGGGTAAGGTAAAATTGATTCAGGATCGGTTGAAGGAGACCTCGGATGGGCAGAAGTTGTATGCTGATCTTAAGCGTCGAGAGATAGAGTTTACAGTAGAGGACTTAGTTTTTCTTAAGGTCTCTCCATGGAAGAAGGTATTCAGGTTTGGACGGAAGGGGAAGCTAAACCCTAGGTTCATTGGGCCATATCGAGTTGTGAGGCAGATTGGGCCTGTCGCTTATCAGCTGAAATTACCTTCTAAACTAAACCAGATCCACGACGTGTTTCATGTTTCCATGCTAAGACGATATCACTCAGATCCTTCACATGTCGTGTCGTTGAAGAGATCGAGGTTAGGCCAGACCTAACATTCGAAGAAGAGCCCATACAAATAATTGGACGTGATGTTAAGGTACTAAGAAAGAAGTCCGTCCCATTAGTCAAAGTGCTTTGGCGTAATCACAAGGCTGAGGAGGCTACTTAGGAACCTGAGGAAACGATGCGACATCAATATCCTCAACTATTTGGATCAGGTAAAATTTCGAGGACGAAATTTCTTTTAAGGGGTAGAGTTGTAACACCCCCAAAAAAATCCTGAACTTTTTTTTTCAATTTTGATAAAAAGCGTGCTTAATATTCCTAGTCAAGTGTTATTTATGTGATAATAGGCCTTGGTTAAGTTTTGAGTTCAAACTTTGGGCTGAAGAAAATTATAGTTTAATAATAAAAAAAACCTTGTCGGCAAGTAGTTTGGTTTTTAAATAAATGAAGGAGGAATTGGACACAAGGAACCTTGTATTGGAGTGGCAAGTAGCGTCACATGTGGGGCTTAGAGGTGGTGTCACATGCATGGCAAGGAGGTTTGGGGTTTGAATCCCTCCTTGCTTAAAAGAAGGATTTATTTCTGCTCAATGAATGGCTAGTAGTGGCGTTGGATGTGAACTCTGAAGGGAGAGATCAGAGGTGAAATTTAAGGAAGGGATTAAGGAGTTTTCAGGGAAAAAAGTTAGGAGATGAGGAGTGTAAAGAAGTGGAGCCGAATTGGGAATTTGAGGATAGGTAAATTTGGCTATAATATATATAGGTGCCGATTTGCGGGATTCTAGGGTAATGCCAAAATTGCTTCTCTTCCTTTAGTCGAATTCCTCATTTTTGTGTTGCTGAAACACTTTTTCTCTCTAAGTGCTTGGAAGTTGAATTCTGTGTTCCTTGCTTGCCAATTTTCCATTCTTTCTTTCTTCTTATTTGTACCGAATAACCCTTTTCACCATACAAATCTCAAAAGTCGAATACCTCTTTGGCTGAAGACCCTCTATGCCGCCACTACTCCCTCTACTTCGGCCAATTCTTGTGTAAGTGCTTTGCTCTTTCAGTCAGTTTTCCTAGTACCCATTTCTTCTCTCCCTCACTTTTTATAAATCAATTTGGTAGGGGATTAGTATCGAATCTTGGAGTTCAGATCTCTGTCGAATTACGCCTTAGGCCTTTTGGGGTTTTGGGTAAGTATTTCTCTTTTATTGGTTAAGGTTAGCCGAATGGTCATGGATGATTTAAGAGTGACTTAAGATGATTGCGAGTCACTTGTGGTTTAGTTCTTAATGATTAAGATGCCTCATGAGCGATTCCATGGACTTGGGCCGTGTATTGGCCAACCGGGCCAGAATGGGCTAAATGGGCCTAATAGGCTGTAAGGCCAATAATAGGCAAAATTGGCAATTTGATACTAAATGATGAAAAATCATATGATTGCATAACTATGAATGTGATTGGGCCTGATGGGCCAAATGAATAAGTGTGCATCTAATAACTATGAATGTGATTGGGCCTGATGGGCCAAATGAATAAGTGTGCATCTATTAGTGTTTAGTAAGGGGTTGTGGACCTAGTTTTTGGTAACTACTCAATCAGACATAATACTTAAATAATTAATTAATTGTGACCGTGGACAAGTCATAAGGTTATGGTGTGGCAATGGGTATTTGCATGTCTAGGATTGGATCTAGGGAGAGCTTGGTACTTAAGCGATCTTATTGACCCACCTCATCTTCTCTGGAATCCTACCTGGTCCATAGTATCTGTTCACTTTAGCTAACGAGGACTTGTTAATGGGCCAAGGTAAGTAATGAACCCATCATAAAGAGAAAGTACCGAAATGCCCCTAAGGGCAAAAATGACTAAAATACCCCTATTCGTTGAATGTAAGATTTATGGATGTTACATGTATATCTGTTGCATTCATATGATATTCTATTTAGGTTGCATATAGGTTGGGAATTATGGAATGGAGGAAGTACATGAGGATCGCTTGGTTGCTTGACGACCAGGGATCCACCGATGGCTTTTTAAGCCCAACATATGATTAGCAGCTTTGCTACAATGTTAGGTAGTACTGGAACCGGGCTACCATTGGAGTGTATAGGATGGGTGGGTCCATATTTATATCCCCACTTGGAGTGTATTGGGGGATGGAGTGGTGTGTAGCGGTTGGATGGGTGGGGTTCGTGCATATTTGATTGCTTTACATCTGTGCTGTTATTGAATTGGGCTTACGCCTAAAAACACTTACTATTGCATGCTTTTCTTTTTGCCGAGGGGTGTACACACTGAGTTTTCGAAAACTCACCCCCTTCTTTTATTTTTCTCAAGTGATCCTCAATAGGTGGTTCGACAGTTGGAGGGACTCCGAGGTGGCCAGCTAGCAAGACGATTTGGACTTGTTTTATTAAGCCTATAATTTCTAGTATTTGAAGTTCTTGTAGTTCGGATTGTAAGAATGCCTATTCGCTAGATATTATTTCAAACTAGAATTATTATTTTTATGTTTTCTACTTGTTAGAAGTAGAACATGGTTTCCTAAACCATAACTATTTTTAAATACTATGTTTCTGCAACTAAATTTTGAATAACAAGTTTTCATAGATCCTCTGTCTTAAATAAAGCTTCCACAACTGAAAAGAGATTTTCCAAAGTAATTATTTTCATACAAGAAGGAATATTTTTTTTAAATACACCTCGTTTTGGAAGCAACAAATACAAGCTAGGATTTTATTTAAGGATTTTATTTTAAAGAAGGGATTTTCAATGAAAACAAGGTTTTTGATAAAACACTTCAATGTGACACGCTGGATCTGGCCATAATATCCGGGCCGGGTTTGGGGTGCTACAAGTGTAAATAGGCTCAAGGCCCATTACTTGACCCAAGTGGGCCCACATGCTCGTGTGGCCCCTTTAGCGCAAATTTACTTACGGCTATGTGACCTACATAACCCAATCCAATCTTTATCACTTACCGTGGATTTAATCTTTGTGGGGCCCACGAGCCCATTGAGGCCCATTTCGGCCCAACGTGGCCCATAACGGCCAAAGTCCACGGAAACGCTCATCCTGGCCTTTACAATCTATCACCCATGATTTGTGGGCTCGGCTTACCCCACGAGTGATCACACACTCGTGAGGCCTCAAATGTCAAAGTTTCGACACTTCGGCTTTTCGGCTCTTGCCGATTTACAGTAAGGAAAGGTGTCGTTCCACACCTCTTTTGGCTTTGACAGTAATTTAGTGGCGTACGATTACACACCTATCTACGAACTTGAGCTAAGATCCACGAGCTCCGAACCCTGCTACAAATAAGATATACTATTACTGTAACGCCCTAAAAATCTCGAAACCCTCTCGAAATCCAAAAATCTCGAAATCTCAAATTTTTTTATTTTCGATTTTGATGAAAATTATGTTTAATATTCTTATCCAAGTGATAATTTTAGTAGGTCTCAACTAAGGTTGAGTTCGAATTAAGGGGTAGAAGAAATTATAATTTAATTATTAAAAGAATCAAGGCTGACAAGTAGGTGGGCTTTTTAATAAATGAAGAAACAATTGGAGACAAAAAGAGCCTGTGGTGGAGTGGCTAAGTGACGCCACATAAGGTGTAGTGAGGTGGCGTTAATGGCTAGCAAGGAGATCCAAGGTTCGAATCCTAGCTTAGTATTTTTAGAGTTTAATTTTGGTCTTCTAGAAGGATGGAAGTGGCATGAAGATGGACTCTAAGGGGAGTGTTTAGGAGAGAAAATTAAGGAAAAGATCAAAGGGTTACCAGGGATAAAAACGAGGAGATGAGAAGGGAAAAGTGATGGAGCCAAATTGGGAATTGGGCATGGAAAATTCGGCTATAAGGGCTATAAATAGGGGCCAAATACAAGGTTGTCAGGCTACTGCCAAAATTCTTCTTCACCTTGTTGCCAAAAACCCCTTTCTCCAAGAGCCGAAAACCCTTTTCTTTTCAAGATCCAAAAAGCCGAAAACCCTTTTGTTTTTTTTCTTTCTTTTCTTTCTGCCGATTTCTATTCTCCTCTATACAATCTTCTTTGTCGATTTCTTCTTCTACTCTTCTTCTTCTATCCGTGCCAAATAAACCTTATTCACCATACTAAGTTTGAAAAGCCGAAAAGCTGAATCTTCTAAGTGACGATTACCTTTGATCGAATCTAGTGTAAGTGTTGCTCTTCCAATCGGTTTTCTTTACTAGTTATTAATTATTGTCCCTCACTTCTTTCTAATCGACTTTGGTAGGGAATTAGTGTAAGATCTTGGTTTTGGGTTCCTGCTGGTTTGCTTTTTAGATCTGAGAGATATACGTGATTAGTGATCAAAGTAGAAGCTTGTAAAGGCTTGGCGTTCAGGTAAGGTTAAGGTGAGATTTTGACTTTTGGTAAAGTATTTGATAAGTATGTGTGACAAATCTTTGAGCGATATTGATTGTAGGTTTGGGCTAAGGAGATCACATCACGCTTGCTTACCAGGTGTGTACATACACTACACACACACTATAAATCGGCAAAAGTCGAAATGCCGAAATATCGAAAAGTCGAAATGTCGAAAAGCCAAAAGTTTGGCTACGGTAGTCTTGCGAGTGCACGAACACTTGTAAGGAGGAGACCGATAGGTTGTCTGAGGCCCACGGGCGATTCCGTGGACCTGGTTGTGATTTGGCCATATGGGGCAGAATGGGCTAAATGGGCCCGATGGGCTATTGGGCCCATGATAGGCAAAACTAAATATTGATGCTATGTGATAGGAATTTATATGTGAGAATGATTATAAATGTGACTAGGCCTAACGGGCCATATAAATGTGATTTGGGCCTAATGGGCCATATGAATATGATTGGGCTTAATGGGCCAAATACAGGTATGTGAATTTGATTGGGCTCTGTAAGGGGTTTTGGGCCTAGTATATGATATCCACATAAGACTTAATTAATATATTGCGACCGTGGACAAGTCGAAGGGTTAAGGTGTGGCATGTCTAGGATTAGATCTAGCGAGAGCTTGGTACTTAAGCGGTCTTAATGACCCACCTCCTCTTCTCTAAAATCCTACCTAGTGCATAGTATTCATTCATCTTAGCTCACGAGGCTTGTTAACGGGCCAAGATAAGTGAAAACCGTAATTAAGGGAAAATTACCTAACTGCCCTTAAGGGTGAAAATGACCAAAATACCCCTAGGTGTTGAATGTAGGTTTTATGGATGTGACATGCATATATATGATATTCTGCTTAGGTTGAATATGGGTTGGAAATTATGGAACGGAGGAAGTATATGAGGATCGCATGGTTCCTTGACAATTGTGGATCCACCGACGGCTTTTAAAGCCCAATATGTAAGTGAAGGTAGTTCCGCAACCGGGCTACCATGGCGTGTGGGTCGGGTGGGTCGATATTTATATCCCCACATGGTGTGATGGGGGACGAAACCATTGTGTAGCGGATGGATAATTTGAATGGGATTGCATTGCATAAATGATGAATGATTTTTTTTTTGAATGATTGTTTCCTTCGAGGGTTGTACACACTTTCTTCGAGGGTTGTACACACTGAGTTTGCAAAAACTCACCCCCTCTTTTATTTTATTTTCAGGTGATACTCAGTAGAAGGTTCGATGCTTGGAGGGACTCTGGGGGGCCAGCTAGCAAGATAATTTGGACTTGTTTTTTTTTAAGCATATAAGTTTTTATATAATTCAGTATGTTTCAGATCAGATTGTAATAAGGTTTTCACTATGTTATTATTACTTGAACTATTATTATTATTTTCATTGTAATTTACAAGAAGTTGAACATGGGTTTCCTAAATTATAGTATGTTTTCTACGTTTCCGCAATTAAATTTTTAAATGATAAGTTTTCTTAAATCAAATGTTTCAAACAAGGTTTTTGCAACTGAAAGGTGTTTTTTTAAGTTAATTAAGGTTTTTTTTTCTTTAAAGAAGGGTTTTCAATGAAAACATGGTTTTCGCTAAAACACTTCAATGTAACACTCCAGATTCGGCCATAACATCTGGGCCAGGTTTGGGGTGTTACATTTAGTTGTATTAGAGCCCAGGTTACAAAAGTCGTGCTGTGAAGTGGGCCTTATTACTATTTGGTTTCTTTTTCCATTTTAAAAAAAAATTTTGGACCACACTGTTGTGGAAAAGAGAAATCTTGCTGAGCAACACACTGAGTCTCCGACGTCGAACCAAGTAAGTACTTTTATTTAAGTTTTTTTAAATTGTTATGTAGTAGATAGTTAGAGGGCTACTTTAGATGATGGTTAGAATGGAACTAAAGCCCGTAGGATCTGGAAACTGTACAGGATTTTTGAAAATGATCTTCTCTTTAAATATTTTCATAAAACATCGGTGTAATTATTAAACTAACTAAAACTTCATAAAATTTCTAATTCATATAATATGTGAATCGACGATGAGTGCCAGAAAAGGTGCAGAAGGCCGTGGGCGAGGCCGTAGAAGCGTTAGGGCTGAATCGTTGACATCAGGCCATATGCCCGATGTTAGAGTAGAAGAGGCTCTGGCCTCACCTGTAGCTGGGAATGGACAGTATGACCGGGTCGTGGGAGAAGATGCATTGTCCCAGGCAATGCTGAGGGTTTCGGAAAGGGTCGCTGGGCCCAAGATGGCAACGGAAATTGGGGGTCCATTTCGAAGCGACTTCGATCGAACGGGGCTGAGATCTTTAAGGGCGTAGCTGGCCTGGCTCCAAACATAGCAGAATATTGGTTGGAAGCCACTGAAAGGATAATGGAGGATTTGGACTGCTCACTTGAGCAAAAGTTGAAAGGGGCGGTGTCATTGCTTAGGGAGGAAGCCTATCAGTGGTGGCTAACAGTGAAAGAGGGCACCCAACCAGAGCGGGTCACCTGGGAATTTTTCAAAGCTGCATTCCAAGGGAAGTATGTGGGTGCAAGCTATGTGGATGCTAGAAGGAAGGAGTTCCTAAACTTGACCCAAGGAAACAAATCTGTGGTGGAGTATGAGGCGGAGTTTCTACACCTTAGTAGGTATGCAAGGGTAATGGTGGCAATAGAGTATGAGCGTTGCGTTAGGTTTGAGGATCGGCTTAGAGATAGCCTTAGGGTATTAATAGCTCCACAAAGGAAGCGAGTTTTCTCAGAGTTGGTGGAGAAAGCAAAGATAGCAGAGGAAGTGAAGCGCACGGAGCACTTAAATCGGGGGAAAGAAAGGGGTAGGACTAAGAGGGGGGCTGAGACTCCTGGTGTCGATCAGAGGCCTAGGGCTAGGGCCAGAGTTAATGGGCCAATTAAAGAAGGGCCCCCTGCTGTTAATCCAGGGGTGCCACCTTGTGCTGATTGTAGGACAAGTCATGTAGGCAAGTGTTGGAAGAGGACGGGAGCTTGTTTAGCTTGTGGGTCTATGGAGCATAGGATCAAGGATTGCCCCCAAATGTTAGGTCGAGTGCCAGTCGTGGACCGAGGTGGTGTACAGCCAGCGATGGGTGGTCAACAACCGCCGAGAGGCCGTGATCAGGCCAGGGGTAGAAACGGTTTGGGTCGTGGAGAACCGGGCAGGGTTGCTGGTCATGCTGAGGCGAGGCAACCAGATTTGGTCTATGCAGCATGTCGCCGAGAAGACGAAGATGCTCCAAAAGCGAATACTGGTACGTACTTTATCCGTAGTGTGCGATATATCTATTTTAAAATTAGAAATAGAGTGCGCAGTAGAAGCGTAGTGGTGTAACTTAAGTGATGCGACATCAATATCCTCAATAGTTTAAACAAGGTAAATTTCGAGGATGAAATTTCTTTTAGGGGGTAGAGTTGTAACGCCCCAAAAATCTCGAAACCCAAAAATCCTGAAATCCTGAATTTTATTTATTTTCGATTTTGATGAAAATTGTGTTTAATATTCTTATCCAAGCGATAATTTTAGTAGGTCTTAGCTATGGTTGAGTTTGAATTAAGGGGTAGAAAAAATTATAATTTAATTATTAAAAGAATTAGGGCTGACAAGTAGGTGGGCTTTTGAATAAATGAAGAAACAATTGGACACAAAAAGAGCCTGTGGTGGAGTGGCTAAGTGACGCCACATACATTATAGTAAGGTGGCGTTAGTGGCTAGCAAGGAGATCCAAGGTTCGAATCCTAGCTTAGTATTTTTAGAGTTTAATTTTGGTCTTCTAGAAGGATGGAAGTGGCGTGAAGATGGACTCTGAGGGGAGTGTTTAGGAGAGAAAATTAAGGAAAAGATCAAAGGGTTATTAGGGATAAAAACGAGGAGATGAGAAGGGAAAAGTGATGGAGCCAAATTGGGAATTGGGCATGGAAAATTCGACTATAAGGGCTATAAATAGGGGCCAAATACAAGGTTGTCAAGCTACTGCCAAAATTCTTCTTCACCTTGTTGCCAAAAACCCCTTTCTCCAAGAGCCGAAAACCCTTTTCTTTTCAAGATCAAAAAAGATGAAAACCCTTTTGTTTTTTTTCTTTCTTTTCTTTCTGCCGATTTCCATTCTCCTCTATACAATCTTCTTTTTCGATTTCTTCTTCTACTATTCTTCTTCTATCCATGCCAAATAAACCTTATTCACCATACTAAGTTTGAAAAGCCGAAAAGTCGAATCTTCCAAGTGACGATTACCTTTGACCGAATCTAGTGTAAGTGTTGCTCTTCTAATCGATTTTCTTTTCTAGGTATTGATTATTGTCCCTCACTTCTTTCTAATCGACTTTGGTAGGGAATTAGTGTCAGATCTCGATTTTGGATTCCTACTGATTTGCTTTTCAGAACTGAGAGATATACGTGATTAGTGATCAAAGTAGAAGCTAGTAAAGGCTTGGCGTTCAGGTAAGGTTAAGGTGAGATTCTGGCTTTTGATAAAGTATTTGATATGTATGTGTGATTAATCTTTGAGCGATATCGATTGTAGGTTTTGGCTAAGGAGATCGCATCACGCTTGCTTACCAGGTGTGTACATACACTGCACACACACTATGAATCGGCAAAAGCCAAAATGCCGAAATGCCGAAAAGCTAAAATGCTGAAAAGCTGAAAGTTTGACTGCGGTAGTCTTGTAAGTGCACAAACACTCATAAGGAGGAGACCGATAGGTTGCCTGAGGCCCACGGGCGATTCTGTAGACTTGTGTTGCGGTTTGGCCATATGGGCCGAAATGGGCTAAATGGGCCCGATGGGCTGTTGGGCCCGTAATAGGCAATACTAAATATTGATGCTATGTGATAGGATTTGTTTGTGAGCATGAATATAAATGTGACTGGGCCTAACGGGCCATATAAATGTGATTTCGGCTTAATGGGCCATATGAATATGATTGGGCTTAATGGGCCAAATACAGGTATGTGAATTTGATTGGGCTCTGTAAAGGGTTTTGGGCCTAGTATATGATATCCACATAAGAATTAATTAGTATATTGCAACCGTGGACAAGTCGAAGGGTTAAGGTGTGGCAACTGGTATATCCATGTCTAGGATTGGATCTAGGGAGAGCTCGGTACTTAAGCGGTCTTAATGACCCACATCTTCTTCTCTGGAATCCTACCTGGTGCATAGTATTCGTTCATCTTAGCTCACGGGACTTGTTAACTGGCCAAGATAAGTGAAAATCATAATTAAGGGAAAATTATCGAAATGCCCCTAAGGGCGAAAATGACCAAAATACCCCTAGGTGTTGAATGTAGGTTTTATGGATGTGACATGCATATATATGATATTCTGCTTAGGTTGCATATGGGTTGGGAATTATGGAACGGAGGAAGTATATGAGGATCGCATGGTTGCTTGACAATCGTGGATCCACCGACGGCTTTTAAATCCCAATATGTAAATGAAGATAGTTCCGCAATCGGCCTACCAT
Organism: Gossypium longicalyx; assembly: GCA_025698465.1. NCBI lineage: Eukaryota > Viridiplantae > Streptophyta > Magnoliopsida > Malvales > Malvaceae > Gossypium > Gossypium longicalyx. The sequence goes on from CM046996.1 coordinate 36,195,435, forward strand.
GGCGTGTGGGTCGGGTGGGTCGATATTTATATCCCCACATGGTGTGACGGGGGACAGAGCCGGTGTGTAATGGATGGATAATTTGGATGGGATTGCATTGCATAAATGATGAATGATTTTTTTTTGAATGATTGTTTTCTTCGAGGGCTGTACACACTGAGTTTGCGAAAACTCACCCCCTCTTTTATTTTATTTTCAGGTGATGCTTAGTAAAAGGTTCCATGCTTGGAGGGACTCTGGGGGGCCAGCTAGCAAGATAATTTGGACTTGTTTTTTTTTAAGCATATAAGTTTTTCAGATCAGATTGTAATAAGGTTTTCGTTATGTTATTATTACTTGAACTATTATTATTATTTTCATTGTAATTTACAAGAAGTTGAACATGGGTTTCCTAAATTATAGTATGTTTTCTACGTTTCCGCAATTAAATTTTTAAATGATAAGTTTTCTTAAATCAAATGTTTCAATCAAGGTTTTTGCAACTGAAAGGTGTTTTTTTAAGTTAATTAAGGTTTCTTTTATTTTAAGAATGATTTTCAATGAAAACATGGTTTTCGCTAAGACACTTCAATGTGACACACCAAATTCGACCATAACGTCTGGGCCGGGTTTGGGGTGCTACAATTACCAATCGATTTAACAACTAATCGAGCCTAAAATGCCAACTCTTACTCACCTTGATCGGCAAAAATCGGTTTGTTTGCCTTATGCCACTAACTATAACTGGCCACACGTCCCATGCCGATTAATTGAATCACAAGTGCAATCCATCCATTGTTATTGACTATAAAAATGGTTAAACAGATAATAGTCTAACGAAAGAACATGAAAACCCTTCTCCAAAAAGAAAATACCATTCGGTTCAACACTTATAGACAGCGCAATTGTCCAAGATTTTATGAATGGAGGAGTCGGCCTACACCCCTTCATAAGCTTAAACCAAATGTAATAGAAGTAGCAGAGACAACACGCATCGAGGGTAACCCTATTCGAGCAATGACAAAGCAAGAAGGTGTTAACAGAATAAGACCCTATTGAGGAGAAAAACAAGATAAGCGCTGGTAACGAGAAAAAGAGAAGAACCCGATATCAAAGAAACACATGTCAGTAATATTCGGCCAACAAAAAGAATCGGCTGAGAGAAAACAGAAAACAAAGTACTCAGTCAAGAGGAGAATCGACTGAAGAAAGAAGAACAAAAGATAAATTAAAGAAAGAAAGATGGGGAATTCGACTATGGGAAAATTTGAAAGAAAACAAGGTAGAGTCCTAACACTATCGACCAAAGCAAGAAAAGGTAGAAGAGACAACTCACAATTGAGTGATTAGGCAGAGATTGAAACAGAAAAGAAAGATATTTGGGCAAAACAACACAAGGCTTCAGTATTTTTGCAATTAAAGGTTTCGACACATTTGCTGAATAGTTGCAGAACAATAGAATCTCAATGAAATGAAAAGAAAAGGCACGAATGGTTACCTGCAATTTTGGAACTAGAGAGAAAAGAGAGAAAAGGAGATTAGAAACTAAAAAATTTAGAAAAGAAGAAAATGATCAAAAGTGACAGAGAACCCACCTAGCCGAATTCCTATGCTTCCCCTTACCAAATTGGCACTAAGTCAAAACCAAATAGGCACCCCTAGACCCCCAAATTCGACCAATTCCACCCCTTGTCAAACTCCATGTAACATTCTGATTTTCGGGTTTTTTTTTCGTGATTCTTGAGATTTTGGTTAAGTTTTAAAATTTTTGTATTTGGTTGTGAAATTCATAACTGGAGTGTGTAAGTTGGCTAATGGAAGGCCCATGTGATGGCCAAAACCCAGTAGAAATTTTGAATTTTGGATTTAAGAAGTTAGGGGCTTTGGATAGGTGGTTTTATTAAAAATCGTGGGTAAAATGTATCACAAGAGAGCCTCTGGCAGAGTGGCTAAGTGACGCCACTAGGGGGCTAAGAAGGTGGCGTGTAAGTGGTTGGGGGAAACCTGGGTTCGATTCCCTGTGATGGCAAATGTGGTGTTATTTTTATGCTTTGAGCATGCAAGAGTTGTAGCCGAATGGAACTCTGTGGGAGAGAGTTTGAATCAGTCAAACACATGGATTAAGGAGGGATAATGTAATATCCCGAATTAAGGCCTATTCGGAATAGTGGTTTCGTGACCACAAATCCGAGATAGAAATAATTATTTTATAATTATTTTGAGGTTTATGATACGATTGCATAATTGTGTGAAGATTTCGTGAAGAAATTTTTGGCATAACGAGTTTAATTTAAAGTTAGGGATTAAATCGAATAAGTTGCAAAACTTGCATTCTAGAAGTTTTTAGTATGAAATTACTTTGAAATATTAATTAGGAGGTCTTAAATGGTACTTTGACCAATTTTAAGTTTATGGACAAAATTAGGACGTGGAAGGAATTTTTGAAAGTTTAGTAAGGAGGGGCATTTTGGTCATTTGGATATTAAATGAAATAAAAAGGGAAAAATAACACAAAATTGGTCATCATATTCCTTAGTTGCTGCCGAATGCTCCCTCTCCCCATAGCTATGGTTTCTTCAACTTTCAAACTTCATAGTAAGTGATTCCAAGCCCTGTTTTTAATGTTCTTTACGTTTTTGGAATCTTGGTAGCTCGATTTAGCTTATGCTAGCAATTATTTAACCTAGAGTTCATATTTGGAAAAATACCCATAGGTGAAATTTGTGTATTTTGGTGTTTTATGATAGAATATTAGGTTTTAAATTATGTCAGACAACTTGTACTACTCGGTTTTAAGCAAAAACGAGTAAAAGGGCTTAATCGGTAAAAATACCTAATAGTCATAAGTACATGTTAGAGTAGAATTTGATGTTGCCATAGAAGGGAAAAGTGATCAGCATGTTATAAAACATAAGAATAAGGAATTAAGTTTAATCCCGAGATTAGGGGCAAAAGTGTAAATATGCAAAAGTTTAGGGGTAAAATTGTAATTTTGCTAAAATTTGAATTAAAGACTAATTTGATAATGTGAGTATTAAATAAGCTAAATGTGTTATTTTAGATCAAGAAAGACGTGGAATCGACCCCAATCGAGGAAAAGAAAAGATTGTGGCCTAAATTGCAAAATCTTTATATTTTGGTACCAAGGTAAGTTCTTGTGTAAATAATGTAGCATAATTATTATTTTTAAGTTATTGATGTTAATTTTATGATATGCTGATTTTTATCATGAAATACATGCTTTGTGGTTATTTTCGAATAAAATGCAAATTATGTGTATTATTTGTTAAATATAAAGTGCTACCGAGTATTGGTTTCAGTATTTTACGGAAGATGGCAAGGATATGTGTCCAAGGAAAATCCCGTTTGAACCTTAGGAATAGATTAGGATACAAGTGACATGTCACTAGGATGGTTGGGCATCCGAACTAGTTGAGTTGAGTCCGAGTTCACTTATGGATGCGAATGTCCGAACTCGTTGAGTTAAGTCCGAGTTCGTGAGATGTAACTAGGCATCCGAACTCGTTGAGTTGAGTCCGAGTTCACTTATGGATGCGAACGCCCGAGCTCGTTGAGTTGAGTCCGAGTTCACTTAGGGACGGGTTACATGATTGCTTGATTACATATGTGGCACTTATGTGCAAATTATCCATGTATCCGAGTTATATTCCGATGTGTTCAACGGGTAAAATTTCTAGTGAAATGGAAGAACACTTAAAATGCAAGTGACGTTTTGGTAAGTGTTGTGAAATGAACACTTTGGACAGGTATGTACTTAACCCTCGGGTTGAAAATAGAAAATACAACGATAAGGTGGTAAGATGATGAATGATGTTTAGAAATGTGATATATGTTTTGGTGATACCATGCTAAGGTTGTTTGGTATAAATGTATTGTTATGTTACTTGTTATTTGCATATGAACTTACTAAGCATTTATGCTTACTCCCTCCTTTTTATTCACTGTATTTTTGAACAAGCCGGCTCGGGAATCGGGACAGGTCGAAGGTTCGATCACACTATCCGAAGGACTTTTATTTTGGTAAATGGCTTGTAAAATTTAAGTATGGCATGTATAGCAATATACTTACTTTGTGTAAATAATTTTGTGTTATGGCGGTGATTTGGTTGAGAAAATGCTTGATAATGATAAGTCATGGAAATGGCTAATTTAGATCATGTTTGATGTCATGGAAGGTTAATAGGTTATCTAGTCCATAAGAACTCATGAAAAGATGAAATTTGCATTAAATAGAACATTGCAGCAACACTGATGTGAGTTTTAAAATTTACTAAAAATCATAGAAATAGAATTTGGTGATGGATTAAATATGAAATTGAAGCCTAATATGTCTATTTTCACGTAAAACAAACGAAACAGGTAAAGGAATTATATGTTATAAGATATTTGAATTTTAGTGAAACAGGGCCAGAGCAATTTCTAGATCCCCTGTTCCAACTTTATAAATTCACCATAAATTGTAAAACAATAATTAGGTGGTGTATTTTATATTCTTGGAATCCTTATTGAGTCTTGTTTCAGGATAAACAAACGGCATAGTCATATAAATTTTTCAAAGAGAGAAATATGGTTCGTAGTAAACAGAGGTCAGTCCAGTCAAGTCCTAAAACAGGGGTAAATTTAACTAATAAACTGTACTAATTGGCCCAACCAAAAATTCTAGAAAAAAATTAGTGAATAGAGATATGAGTCTAGATTTAGGGAAAATTTACGGATCTTAATTTTGAGTTTCGTAACTCGAGATATGATTTTTCTTGTAACTGTGACGCAGATAGCTAGAAAGCTGTGAATGTAGAAACAAATGATTCGAAGTTCTTAATTTGATAAATTATGTTCGATAACACCTCACGCTCGACTCTGGGGACGGTCTCGGGCATGGGGGCATTTCATTTAGTGGAATCAGAGCAGGTTTAGTCGGTTCTCGAACTACGTGTTGTATGTACGAATTTTGCTATACATGCCATATGTATAAATTGTGATAGTGTGACGACTTCTGACCTTTTTAAATGATTTTTTTATAGTAAATGGATCCCGATCCAGTGTGGCGATGAAGTAGAGAGTAATGCGCCACTCAGGCTGAAGGGCAGCGTCGACTGAAAATCCACCTCCTCTTTTGGTCGGGAGGAGGAGAAAGGGATCGGGAAGCCTTTCTCCAAATGATGAGTGCATGGTACACTTGAGTTCGTTAAATGCGAACCCAAATGTACGACCTCCCCACCTCCCCAATTCCTCAACCTATACCCCGATGCCTCGGGGTGTGGATATGATAAAATTTCACGAGAACTCCAGTTGTGAATTAAGTAAACAAGGGGCCAAGAATTTAGGGCAAATATTGATGATGATGCCGAGAAAGTAGAGTTACGGCTTGAAAATTCTATCCGTATTTGATGAATTATCTTGTACACTGAAGAATGTTTGAAATGTGCTATATCTTTGTTGAGGATTCAGCCTATAATTGGTGGAAGACTTTGATTTCATGAGTACCGGAGAGAGGGTAACACAGGGAATTCTTTCAAGAAGAGTTTTGGAAGAAATATATTAGTGAAAGATTTATTGATCGAAACGTAAAGAGTTTCTTGAGTGAAGCAAGATAATATGACATCCACGAGAATATGAAAGAGAGTTTGTTCGATTGAGTAAGTATGCCGAGAGAATATGTTCCTCTGAGGCCAAGATGTGCCGACGATTTGAAAGACGGACTCAACGAAGACATCAAGGTATTTGTTGGGATCCTTGAACTAAAAGAAATGGTGGTACTTGTCAATCGAGCTTGCAAGGCTGAAGAACTACTTAAGGAAAAGAAAAAGGTAGAATCTGAGACACAAAATTGGAAGAAAAGAACAATGAGTAATGCACCCTCACAGCAACCCGGAAAGTCAAGAAATATGAATCCTCGTTCCCAAGTTTCAGCTGGGCAATCATATGGGAATTCTAAGAAGCAAAATGTGGGTCCTAAGTCCTAGACTACTTCGGCAGCCAGTGTAGGGAACTCGAGATTTATTAAACCCGAGTGCTAGTGGTGTGGTAGAAATCATTTTGGTCCGTGCAGAGCAAATGAATGTTTTCGATGTGGTTCTCCGGATCATTTTATTAGAGACTGCCCAGAGAGAGCTGAGAAAGAAAAATTTCAGTATACAAAAACAAGTGCGGATTCGAGGGGAAGGTATCCAAGAAAAGCTGGGAGTGAAGCAAGCAATAAGAATGTAACCAGAGATGCAGCAGTTAGACCTGAAGGAAGGGCTCCGGCTAGAACTTATGCTATTAAAACGAGTGAAGATGCTTCCCCACCCGATGTGATTACCGGTATATTTTCTCTTTATGATGTTAATGTTATTGCTTTGATTGATCACAGTTCTACTCATTCATATGTGTGCATGAAATTGGTGTCTAGTATGAATATACCTATTGAGAACACAGAATTTATGATTAGAGTGTCGAATCCGTTAGGCAAATGTGTGATAGTTGATAAAGTATGCAAGAAATGTCCTTTAATGATTCGGGGTCATTACTTTCCGGCCGACTTGATGTTGTTGCCGTTTGATGAGTTTGATGTTATTTTGGGTATGGATTGCTTGACATTGCATGATGCTATAATAAATTGCAAAGAAAAGGTTAGAGAATTAAAGTGTGTAAATGGTGAAACTCTGCTGGTTGAATCAGATAAATCAGAGGCATTGTCTAGTGTGATTTCTTCAATGTCGGCTCAAAAATATTTGAGAAAGGGTTATGAAGCTTATTTGGCGTATGTAATTAATACAAAAGAAGTTGAAAAGAAAGTTGAATCAGTGTCGGTTGTGTGTGAATTTGCGAACGTATTTCAAGAAGAATTGTCGGGTTTGCGTCCAGTCAAGGAAGTAGAATTTGGTATTGATTTAATACCGGGAATAACTCCGATCTCGATTACTCCATATAGAATGCCACCAATAGAGTTAAAAGAGTTAAAGTCGCAGTTGCAAGAGTTGACTGATAAAGGCTTTGTGAGACCGAGTTTTTCACCTTGGGGTGCTCCTGTGTTATTTGTGAAAAAGAAGGATGGTTCTATGAGGTTGTGTGTTGATTATCGGCAGTTAAACAAGGTGAAAATAAAAAACAAGTATCCGTTGCCAAGAATCGATGATTTGTTTGATCAGTTAAAAGGAGCAACATGGTTTTCAAAGATTGACTTGAGATCTGGGTATTACCAGCTACGAGTAAAAGAGTCGGATGTGCCTAAAACTGCTTTTAGAACAAGGTACGGTCATTATGAATTTTTGGTTATGCCATTCGGGTTGACAAATGCTCCTGCTGTGTTTATGGATTTAATGAATCTCATATTTCGGCCACACTTGGACAAATTTGTTGTGGTGTTTATAGATGATATTTTAATTTATTCAAAAGATGAGACAGAGCATGCTGAGCATTTGAGGATAGTTTTGCAAACTTTGAGAAATAAGCAGCTGTATGCTAAGTTTAGTAAAAGTGAATTTTGGCTCCGGGAAGTTGAATTTTTGGTTCATATTGTTTCAGGTGATGGTATACGGGTTGATCCTAGTAAAATTTCAGCCATTGTTGATTGGAAACCACCGAAAAATGTTACCGAAGTTAGAAGTTTCTTGGGGCTAGCTTGGTATTATCGGCGGTTTGTAAATTGATTTTCTATAATTGCTGCTCCTATGACTAGACTACTCCAAAAGAATGTTAAATTTGAATGAACGGAAGAATGTCAACAGAGTTTTGAAGAATTGAAAAAGTTATTAACAGAGGCACCAGTGTTAGTGCAACCCGAATCAGGTAAAGAATGTGGTGTATAGTGATGCTTCTCTAAACGGTTTGGGGTGTGTACTCATGCAAGAAGGAAAAGTGGTGGCTTATGCTTCAAGGCAGTTAAAACCTCATAAGAGGAATTATCCTACTCACGATTTGGAATTGGCTGTGGTGGTGTTTGCTTTGAAGATTTGGCGACATTATTTGTATGGTGAAAAGTGCCGGGTATATACCGACCACAAAAGTCTTAAGTACTTGATGTCACAAAAAGACTTGAATTTGAGACAGCGAAGATGGTTGGAGTTATTGAAAGATTACAAGCTTGTTATTGATTATCATCCGGGAAAAGCGAATGTGGTTGCCGATGCTTTAAGCAGAAAGTTGTTGTTTGCTTTGAGAGTTATGAACACTCAGTTGAAAATGTCAGATGATGGTTCGATTCTAGCAGAGTTAAGAGCAAGACCGATATTTTTACAAGAGATTTCTAAAGCTCAAAAAAATGATCAAGATTTGCTAGCCAAGAGAAAATAGTGTGAAACTGATACGGGATCAGATTTCAGAATCGGTTTTGATGGTTGCTTGATGTTTAAAAATTGGATTTGTGTACCGAAAAATGAGGAGTTGATTCAAAAGATTTTGCATGAAGCACATAATGGCTATTTGGCGGTTCATCCGGGCAGTACGAAAATGTATAATGACTTGAAGAAAATACTGGTGGAGTGGAATGAAAAGAGATATTTTCGAGTTTGTATCAAAGTTTTTAATTTGTCAACAGGTGAAAGTTGAACACCAAGTGCCTTCGGGATTACTTCAGCCTATTATGATTCCTGAATGGAAATGGGATCGGATTACTATGGATTTTGTTTTAGGGTTGCCATTAACTCCAGGAAAGAAAGATGCCATCTGGGTAATAGTTGACAGATTAACTAAGTCGGCTCATTTTATCCCGGTACGTATGGATTATTCTCTTAACAAGTTGGCTGAACTGTATGTTAGAGAAATTGTTAGACTACACGGAATACCATTATCGATTATTTCGGATAGAGATCCGAGGTTTACCTCGCGGTTTTGGCAAAAGTTGCAAGACGCGTTAAGTACGAAGTTAAATTTCAGTACTGCTTTTCATCCACAAACTGATGGGCGATCAGAGTGAGTAATTCAGATTCCTGAAGATATGCTTAGATGTTGTGTATTGGAATTTCAAGGAAATTGGGAAAGATATTTACCGTTGGTAGAATTTGCTTACAATAATAGTTATCATATGAAGCATTGTATGGTCGTAAGTGTCGAACGCCTTTGTATTGGACTGAACTCAAGGAAAATTTGATCTATGGAATTGATCTAATAAAAGAAACTGAAGAAAAAGTGAAGGTAATTCGAGATTGTTTGAAAGCTGCTTCAGATAGATAGAAATCTTATGCAGATTTAAAACGAAAAGACATTTAATTTCAAGTTGGTGATAAAGTATTTTCAAAAGTGTCTCCGTGGAAGAAAGTTTTCAGATTTGGAGGGAAGGGCAAATTAAGTCTGCGTTTTATCGGGTCGTATGAAATAATTGAAAGAGTTGGACCGGTAGCCTATCGGTTAGCATTGCCATCTCAATTGAAGAAGATTCATAATGTATTCCATGTGTCTATGTTACGTCGGTATCGTTCGGATCCTTCACATGTGGTTTCACCGACAGAAATTGAACTACAACCAGACATGACCTATGAAGAAGAACCGATTAAGATTTTAGCTCGAGAGGTCAAACAACTAAGGAACAAAAGTGTTGCACTTGTGAAAGTGTTGTGGCAAAAGCATGGAGTAGAAGAAGCTACATGGGAACCCGAAGAAACTATGAAGAATCAATACCCACATCTGTTTACCGGTAAGATTTTCGAGGACGAAAATCTTTAGAGGGGGGAGAGTTGTAATATCTCGAATTAAGGCCTAATCGGAATAGTGGTTTTGTGACCACAAATCCGAGATAGAAATAATTATTTTATAATTATTTTGAGGTTGATGATATGATTGCATAATTGTGTGAAGATTTCGTGAAGAAATTTTTGGCATAACGAGTTTAATATAAAGTTAGGGATTAAATCGAATAAGTTGCAAAACTTGCATTCTAGAAGTTTTTAGTATGAAATTACTTTGAAATATTAATTAGGAGGTCTTAAATGGTACTTTGACCAATTTTAAGTTTATGGACAAAATTAGGACGTGGAAGGAATTTTTGAAAGTTTAGTAAGAAGGGGCATTTTGGTCATTTGGATATTAAATGAATAAAAAGGGAAAAATAACACAAAATTGGTCATCATCTTCCTTAGTTGCTGCCGAATGCTCCCTCTCCCCATAGCTATGGTTTCTTCAACTTTCAAGCTTCATAGTAAGTGATTCTAAGCCCTGTTTTTAATGTTCTTTACGTTTTTGGAATCCTGGTAGCTCGATTTAGCTTATGCTAGCAATAATTTAACCTAGCGTTCATATTTGGAAAAATACCCATAGGTGAAATTTGTGTATTTTGGTGTTTTATGATAGAATATGAGGTTTTAAATTATGTCAGACAACTTGTACTACTCGGTTTTAAGCAAAAACGAGTAAAAGGGCTTAATCGGTAAAAATACCTAATAGTCATAAGTACATGTTAGAGTAGAATTTGATGTTGCCATAGAAGGGAAAAGTGATCAGCATGTTATAAAACATAAGAATAAGGAATTAAGTTTAATCCCGAGATTAGGGGCAAAAGTGTAAATATGCAAAAGTTTAGGGGTAAAATTGTAATTTTGCTAAAATTTGAATTAAAGACTAATTTGATAATGTGAGTATTAAATAAGCTAAATGTGTTATTTTAGATCAAGAAAGACGTGGAATCGACCCTAATCGAGGAAAAGAAAAGATTGTGGCCTAAATTGCAAAATCTTTATATTTTGGTACCAAGGTAAGTTCATGTGTAAATAATGTAGCATAATTATTATTTTTAAGTTATTGATGTTAATTTTATGATATGCTGATTTTTATCATGAAATACATGCTTTGTGGTTATTTTCGAATAAAATGCAAATTATGTGTATTATTTGTTAAATATAAAGTGCTACCGAGTATTGGTTTCAGTATTTTACGGAAGATGGCAAGGATATGTGTCCAAGGAAAATCCCGTTTGGACCTTAGGAATAGATTAGGATACAAGTGACATGTCACTAGGATGGTTGGGCATCCGAACTCGTTGAGTTGAGTCCGAGTTCACTTATGGATGCGAATGTCTGAACTCGTTGAGTTGAGTCTGAGTTCACTTAGGGGCGGGTTACATGATTGCTTGATTACATATGTGGCACTTATGTGCAAATTATCCATGTATCCGAGTTATATTCCGATGTGTTCAACGGGTAAAATTTCTAGTGAAATGGAAGAACACTTAAAATGCAAGTGACGTTTTGGTAAGTGTTGTGAAATGGACACTTTGGACAGGTATGTACTTAACCCTCGGGTTGAAAATAGAAACTACAACGATAAGATGGTAAGATGATGAATGATGTTTAGAAATGTGATATATGTCTTGGTGATACCATGCTAAGGTTGTTTGGTATAAATGTATTGTTATGTTACTTGTTATTTGCATATGAACTTACTAAGCATTTATGCTTACTCCCTCCTTTTTATTCACTGTAGTTTTCAACAAGCTGGATCGGGAATTGAGACAGGTCGAAGGTTCAATCACACTATCCGAAGGACTTTTATTTTGGTAAATGGCTTGTAAAATTTAAGTATGGCATGTATAGCAATATACTTACTTTGTGTAAATAATTTTGTGTTATGGCGGTGATTTGGTTAAGAAAATGCTTGATAATGATAAGTCATGGAAATGGCTAATTTAGATCATGTTTGATGTCATGGAAGGTTAATAGGTTATCTAGTCCATAAGAACTCATGAAAAGATGAAATTTGCTTTAAACAGAACATTGCAGCAACACTGATGTGAGTTTAAAAATTTACTAAAAATCATAAAAATCGAATTTGGTGATGGATTAAATATGAAATTGAAGCCTAATATGTCTAGTTTTACATAAAACAAACGAAACAGGTAAAGAAATTATATGTTAGAAGATATTTGAATTCTAGTGAAACAGGGTCAGAGCGATTTCTGGATCCCCTGTTCCAATTTTAGAAATTCACCATAAATTGTAAAACAATAATTATGTAGTGTATTTTATATTCTTGGAATCCTTATTGAGTCTAGTTTCAAGATAAACAAACGGCATAGTCATATAAATTTTACACAGAGAGAAATATAGTTCGTAGTTAACAGAGGTCAGTCTAGTCAAGTCCTAAAATAGGGGTAACTTTAACTAATAAAATGTACTAATTGGCCCAACCAAAAATTCTAGAAAAAAATAGTGAATAGAGATATGAGTCTAGATTTAGGGAAAATTTATAGATCTTGATTTCGAGTTTCGTAACTTAAGATATGAATTTTCTTGTAACTGTGATGCAGATAGCTTGAAAGTTGTGAATGTAGAAACAAATGATTCGAAGTTCTTAATTTGATAAATTATGTTCGATAACACCTCAAGCTCGACTCCGGCGACGGTCTCGGGCATGGGGCCATTACAGATAATGGGAGAGATTTTAGGGATTTGAGAGGGAGATAGAGTTATCCGAATAGAGGGGATTAGAGAGGGATTTGTGAGAGGGGTATTAGGTTAGTATTTTCGGCATTAGGGACTTAGGTTGTGCCGTTTTCTTCTTTAGGATTAGTCTTTTCTTTTCTTTTTCTTTTCCAGCCGAATCTACCACCCTTCCATTCATCTTTCCTTCCTTTTCTTTTCTAAAACCAGCCCACTACTCCCTTCTGTTCATCTACTTCTTTCTTTACCTCCATACGCGAAAAGCCGCAAAAGCCGAACTGTGTGAGCTTGGTGGTGCCGATTCTTTATTGACCAGCAACCTTCTTTTTCCTTCACTTTTTGGGGTGGCCAATCCCTTTATCTTTTAGGCTTTAAACGGACTCGATCAGTGGTAAGTATTCGTACTCTAAATCGATTTCAATAGTAATTGTTGACAAAAGTGAAACCCTATAGTTTAGGGAGGTGGCGATTGTAGGTATAGGCCTTATTGGGCTTCTTCCTTTGATCTTTTATGGTTTGTATAGTGGAGGAGCAGCAAGGCGTGGGGTGTCGATTTGGATTAGCTGGGATCATCGGAGTGACTGAATCTAGTCATCAATTTCAGCAAAGGTATGAACCCTAGGGCCATGGTGGATGGTGGCCGAATATGTAAGAGATGATAATAGATAGTTTTCAATTTGGTTTAAATATTAACATGATCTAATCTATAGGCGGTTGATTAAAGGAGAAATTGCGTAGGAGATCTCGTCAAGGAATATCGCAAATCAGGTGTGTAACGAACCCTTTTTCGTAGCTTAAATCGATAAATGCCGAAAAGCCGAAATGTTGGAATTCTGGCATTTCGAGGACTTGTGAGCATGCGAATGCTCATCGGTTAGTTAGATTCGCTAAGTTGATGATCGGGATCGTTGGACCAGGTAAGAGCACGGTTTTCGGCATCACGGTAAGTTGGGCCTCGAGGGGCTAAAATTGGGCCCAATGGGCTTTCGAGCCCATTTGGGTAAATTTTGGTAGAAAGAGGAATCCTGTTAAATTGCACGTTAAGACTGTTAATATTGCTATGGAATATAGGCTAAATGGGCCTAGATGACCAAATCGGCTAAGTAGGGCCCATTAAGGGTTTTTGGCCCAATAACTCGGTTTCGCTAAGAATGGGCTAGAATCGCTGTCAAAACACTCGAAATTGTTAGTAACTGATAATGAACATGGAAAACCCTAATATTTGGTAAAATTACTGAATTACCCTTATAATATGGAAATGACTGTTTTGCCCCTAAGTATAAAGGATCATTATACCCCTAGGGTTTAATTATGAATTTGATGCATGAGATTTTGATATACATGTTTTGAAATGATATGCACATGATATGTATGATATGCACATGATGTATTCATTTATGCATGGGTTGGGTTTTATATGGATGGAGGAAGTGCAAAAGGGCTTTGCCCCAGTTTACCGAAAAGGGCTTTGTCCCAGTTTATCAAAAAGGCTTTGCCCAGTTATTAAAAAAAGAGGCTAGGCCTCGATTATAAGATAAAAAGCAACTATCTTTGCCCGATGGAGAGTTTGGTTGGGTGGGTTGAGTTATTCCCCACATGGAGAGCTTGGTTGGTTTGGTGGGTTGAGTAGTCTCCCCAAATGGGCTTGCATTCATCCTTTGATATTACATGTGATATTGAAATGGGCCTTTGGGCCATACCGTTTAAAAAAAGGCTTCACCCGATGATATGATTTATGAAAAGGCTTGGCCCGATGAAGATTAAACAAAAGGCTTGACCCAGAGATGATGATATTAATTTGGGCTCTGAAAGGGGCTTATTGCACACTGAGTTTCCAAACTCACCCCCTTCCTTAACCTTGCAGGTGAGCCTTGATGTGGGGACTTGGAGCTGGAGGGGATTCAGAGTGGCCACGAAGATCGCTTTTGGACATTAAAATAAGTAACTGGTTTTCTTTAGTTTATCTTATTTATTATTTATTTTTGGGTTGTAATAAGGCCACTTTAACTTTATTTTCTTCTCTTTTCTGGGATTATTTTATTTTTAATAACTTTAAACTAGTTGATGATAACTCAAATGGGCTAGACTTAGGGCACGTTTTCAAAATGATGCACGTTTTCAAAATAATACAACATCATGATTAATTGGTTTATCAAAGGTGTCCACTCAATAAATTTCAACTCATTATAACCAAGTGTGGCAATGTTTGTAGGCATGTCTAGGATTAGATCCAATCGAAGAGCTTGGTACTTAAGTAGCCTTCATGGCTCACCTCCTCTGTTTTGGATACCTACTTGGTGCACAACTTCCTTTCACTTGGTTAAGCCTTTTCAAAAAGACGGTTTATTAAAGCACTAAAACAAAACGTGGATTTTTAACTTCAATGTGACACATCGGATTCAGCCATAACATCTGGGCCGGGTTTGGGGTGTTACACTCCATGATTTTCTCCACCAAAATCTCCTCCCTATCCATAACAACCATCATCCAAACCCTTGATTCTCTCCCTTTGACCAAGTCCACAACCACCTCAGTAGAATTTCAATCGAACTCTACCTCTCTCACCTCATGGCAACAAAATAAATACACCTTGTATGCCATGGGATTCGAACCCAAGTTCTCCCAGTTACCAAGTCACGCCACTTGCCACCAAGCCACAAGGCTTTTTTTATGACAAAAACCCCTCACATTTAAAAATAAGGCCTAAATGCTAACATCCAGATTCACTTAAGAGCAAAAACTAAAACTTTTGCAAAAGCAAGAACTTGAACCCATGCTTTCTCTAACACTCCTACATATGCCCAAACACTTAGCCATTACAACAAACATGCAACTTGTGCCACTTTCTTGCTTAACTAAATATTTATGAGCAGTCTCCTAACCACTCCCATGCTCAAGGCCCAATACTTCTAGGCCAAATTTTGGGGCATTACATTTTAACTAAATCGAATTACATTATCAATACCATGCTTAGTCTCAAACTTACAAATTTCATAAATAATACGTTTTTATAGACAATATCTACCTTGGCCGAATGCTCACATAGTCAATTTGACTTATTATTATTCAACATCCAAAGCCAAATAGTCATAATAAAACCTAGTACACATACACTCAAATACATAAGCTCATGTATCAAAATATAACTTCATATACATATACTAGTTATGTGGCCGAATACACATGAACATATATGCACATAGTTAAGATTCATTTCAATAATATTCATAAGGCCGAATACATTTACCAAATTCACATATATTCTTCATTTGCATCACACACAATTTGTAACAAATATCAAGATACTTACTTACCTTATTTCCAGTAGACAACAAGCTAATCTATTTCTAGCCATTTAGAATGTTTTACACATTCGATCACAACTTATCTTTGCCCGATGAACCATTCGAAATTGGATAGGACACTCGGATAATCACACATATATCATACAATGCCAACGTCCCAGATGTGGTCTTACATGTAATCACATATCGATACCACTATCCCAAACAAGGTCTTACTCACACACATATATCGGAGTCACATATCGATGCCATGGTCTTACTTGCACATCACATATCGGAATCCTATGTCATGACATATGTATCCTAACTAGTCCTAAGGTTCATACAAGGCTTTCGGACGTCGTAACTCAGTCGAAACGAATTCTTGAACATAATTACCAAGCTTGTATACATTCGACAATTGCATATATATATTCATACATTTCATTTCAGCATATATAATTTACCTTTAATTAAAGTTAAGTACATCTATTTGCTTATAAACTTACCTCTGACGATGTAAAACGAAATGGGACGACTAGTCGACAACTTTCATTTTCCCCCGATCCAAATTCGATTTCTTTGGTTCTTGATCTAAACATATTCAAATTAAACTCATTTAAACATATTTTCATTCAATTTAGTCCAAAAACACATAAATTGCCAAATTACCATTTTACCCTTAACATTTTACACTTTTTACAATTTAGTCCCTATTGCACAAAACAGAAAATATACAAAATTTCAACACACCCATGTTAGGTCGAATGTTCCTAGTGTTCATGCAAGTCCATAAATTTCATTTATTTCACATTTTAGTCCCTCAAATTATTATTTTTATAATTTAGTCCAAATTACTCAAAATCAACAAAAACTCCAACACAAAACATGTTAACCCAAATCATATCTTTCATATTTCATCATCAAACAAAAAAAAAACACAAGCTTTCAACAATGGCATAAATCAAAATATTCACCAAAATAAAAAATTAAAGCTTGGGTCTTGAAGATAACTTAGCAACGATCTCAAAAACGTAAAAATTGTCAAAAACCGAGCTAAACACATACCTTAATCAAGCTTGGAAGGTGGCCGAACCTAGGTTTCTTTTATTTCTTTTCTTTTTGTTAAGTTTTGGCAATAAGAAAGATAATGAACACATAAATGGCTTTGATTTTTATGATATGTTTTATATTATATTAACTTATATTATTAACTTACTAAATTAACCTTAGTTAAAATTTTATATTATCATATATAACATGTCCATTGCGTGCCACTAATACTAACAATGGTCCAATCACAGCATAAAGGCTTCATATTATAAAGACATCAACAATTTGGTCCCTACACATTAAACTATCAAGTTTTCATTTTACGCAATTAAGTCCTTTTATTAAATCGGACACTCAAACGACAAAATTAAATCACGAAAATTTTACACACAAATTCACACATAATAAATACAGAAAATAATTTTAAAATATTTATTCGACTTGCCCGAAGCCACCGTTCTGATTACAGTCTAAATCAGGATGTTATAAATCTCCCTCTTATGGATTTTCGTCCCCAAAAATCTTACCGGTGAATAGGTTTGGATAACACTCTTTCATTGTATCCTCTGGCTCCCATGTTGCTTTCTCAACTCCATGTTTATGCCACAACACCTTAAATAACAGAATTTTCTTATTTTGTAATTTTTTAACCTCGCGAGCCAGGATGCGAATGGTTCTTCCTCATATGTCATATCAGACTTAATCTCAATCTCAGATGTGCTAATCACATGTGAGGGGTCAGATCGATATCTACGAAGCATTGAAACATGAAATACATTATGGATCTTTTCCAGCTCAAGTGGCAACAACAATCTATAAGCAACCGGCCCAATAAATCTCGGACTTAATTTGCCTTTACAACCGAATCTGAGTATTTTCATCCATGGTGAAACTTTCAAAAAGACTTTATCTCTTATTTGAAATTCTATATCTTTTTGTTTCAAGTCCGCGCATGATTTCTAATGATCTAACGTTGTTTTTAAACTTTTACAGATTACTTTCACTTTTTGTTCCGTCTCTCTGATCAAATCGACCCCGTGTATCTTATTTTCACTATGCTCAGTCGAATACAATGGTGTACGACATTTAGGACCGTACAAAGCCTCATAAGGTGCCGTTTTGATACTCAATTGAAAGCTATTATTGTACGCAAATTTAATCAAAGGTAAGTATCGTTCCCACGTACCTTCAAACTTGAGAATGCAACATCTCAACATATCCTCAAGTATCTGAATGATTCATTTGGGCTGACCATCTGTTTACGGATGGAAAGCTGTGCTGAAATGTAATTTCGTACCTAATGCATCTTACAGTTTCGTCCAAAACTGCAATGTAAACCTCGGATCTCTATCCAAAACAATAAAAATGGGTACTCCGTGTAATCTCACAAACTGAGAAACATACAATTCAGCTAGCTTATCAAGTGAGTAATCTGTAGGAATCAGAATAAAATGAGCTGACTTAGGCAATCTATCCACAATATCCTAGATTGCATCTTTCTTGCTCAGTGTCAATGGTAAACCAGATACAAAATCCATCGTGATTCTATCCCATTTCCACTAAGGTATCATAATCGACTGAAGCAATCCAGAAGGTACCTAATGCTCGGCTTTTACTTGCTGACAGACTAAACATTTCAATACAAAGTCAGAAATGTCTCGTTTCATACCATGCTACAAGTAAAGCTGTTCCAGATCATTGTACATCTTCGTACTACACGGGTTAACAGATAACTTATTATTGTGAGCTTCATTTAAAATCATCTGAATCAACTCTGAATTTCTCGAGACACATATTCAGTTTCTGAACCTTAAACAACCATCAATATAAACTCAAAACTCTGGATCGACATTCGAATCACATTGAACTCATTTTGCTAACAAATAATCATCAACTTTCTGAGCATCATAAATTTGCTGAATAAATAATGGTCTTGCTTTCAATTCAGCTATTATCGAACCATCATCAGACATAGTCATATCAGCATTCATTTCACGCAAAGTAAATAATTATTTTTGGCTTAGAGCATCAGTAACAACATTAGCCTTTCCTGGGTGATAGTCAATCACAAGCTCGTAGTCTTTTAACAACTCTAACCACCGGCGTTGTCGTAAATTCAGGTCTTTCTAAGTCATCAAGTATTTTAGGCATTTGTGATCAGAATAAACATGACATTTCTCGCCAAACAGATAGTGACGCCATATCTTCAATGCAAACACAATAGCTGCCAATTCTAGATCATGTGTCGGATAGTTCTTTTCATGCGGCTTTAACTGTCTCGAGGCATAAGCTATAACTTTGGCTTCCTGCATCAAAACACAGCCCAAACCATTTAAAGATGCATCACTATAGATAAAAAATTATTTACCCGATTCTGGCTGAACCAGTACTGGAGCTTCGGTCAAAAGAGCTTTCAACTGATCAAAACTTTTCTGGCACTTTTCTGACCACTCGAACTTAACATCTTTTTGCAATAGCTTTTTCATCGGGGCTGCAATCATAGAGAAGCCTTTCACGAACTGCCTATAGTAACCAGTAAGTCCTAGAAAACATCAGACTTTAGAAACATGTCTCGGAGGTTTCCATTCAAGTATAGCTAAAATTTTACTCAGATCAACTCGTATACCTGATGCTGATACAACATGGCCTAGAAAACTTCACTTAACAGAACTCACATTTATTGAACTTTGCATACAACTGTGTATCTCGCAAAGTCTATAACACAAGTCTCAGATGTTCGGCATGTCCAATTTCATCACGGAAATAGATCAAAATGTCATCTATGAACACAACCACAAACCGATCCAAATACTTTCTGAAGATCCAACTCATCAAATCCATGAAAACAGCAGGTGCATTAGTAAGTCCGAAAGGAATAACGAAAAACTCATAGTGTCCGTACCTCGTTCGGAAAGCAGTCTTTGGCACATTGGAGTCTTTAACTCACAACTGATAATAGCCTGATCTCAAATCTATCTTCGAAAACATTGTAGCCCCTTTCAGTTAATAAAACAAATCGTCAATCTTTGGCAACGAATACTTATTCTTTATAGTCACCTTATTGAGCTGTCTATAATCGATGCACATTCTCATAGTTTCGTCTTTCTTTTACACAAGTAATACTGATGCACCCCAAGGAGAGAAACTCGGTCATGCGAAACCTCTATCTGTCAACTCTTGCAGTTGAGCTTTAAATTATTTTAATTCTGTAGGTGCCATTCTATACAGAGTTATTGATATCAGAGTAGTCCTCGGTACTAACTCAATACCAAACTCTACTTCTCGAATAGGTGGCAAACCCGATAATTCTTCAGGAAACACATCCGGATACTCGCACACAATTGGTACTGTTTCAATGTTTCTTTCAGCCACTTTACTATCAAGCACATAGGCAAAATAAGCTTCACAACCTTTTCTCACATATTTCTGAGCTAACATCAAAGATATCACTGTTGGTAAGCCATTCAGATCATTAGATTTGATCCGAATAATCTCATCATTCTGACATCATAAGTCAATAGTCTTTCTTTTGCAGTTTACAACAGCATCATGCAAAGTCAACCAGTCCATACCTAGAATTATGTCGAACTCATCAAATGGCAACAACATCAAATCAGTCGGAAAGCACGAATCTCGAATCATCAACGGACAATTCTTACACACTTTATCTATCATAACACACCAGCTTAAGGGGTTTGATACTCTAATCACAAACTCAGTAGACTCAACAGGTAAAGTCTTACTGAATACTAGAGTCTCACACACATAAGAATGTGTCGAACTAGGGTCAATCAATGCAATTACATTAGTATTATAGAGAGTGAATGTACCAGTAATAACATCTAGGGATGAAGCCTCCTCACATGCGTGAATAGCATAGGCTCTGGCAGGTGCACGAGCCTCAGATCTAACTGTTGTATCTTTAGTCCTTCTCTTACTACTACTCATATTATCGTGTTTCTAGGTGGTCTACCTCGAGCTGCAGTATTACCCGATCTCGTTTCTTGCATTGGATTTTCTTCAACTAACTTTGGGCATTCACGAATATAATAATCCATCGATCCATATTTAAAATAGGCCCGATCATGCAATTTGCAACTGTCGGGCTATCATTTACCATAATGTTTATAGTTAGGTTTATTTTATCTGACATTACCCACACTAGCTACTGAGGTAGCTCTCGAGCTCACAGGTGGTCTATTTTGGTCCCGTCGAGAATAACCCGATGTAGCCTTAGAACGGCTAAAATCATCTTGGAACTTCTTTGATGTCGTCTAGAATGACTTACCGGATGGTCTCTTATGTGCATCTCTAGCTTCAAAGTTAGCTTTTCTTTTCTCTTTCCCGAGCTCTTCAGCTTTGCAATCTCGCTCAACAAGTGCTGTAAACTCTTTTATCTCAAGTATGCCAACTAATAGTTTAATGTCTTCATTCAGCCCATCTTCAAATCTTTTACACATTATAGCTTAGGTCGAAACACACTCTCGGGCATACCGACTGAGTCTCACGAATTCCCACTCATACTCTGTCACGGTCATCCGACCCTGTTGCAGCTCCAGAAATTCTTTATCCTTCTAGTCGATAAATCTTTGGCTGATATATTTCTTACGGAACTCAGTTTGAAAGAATTCCCAAGTCACCCGCTCTCTCAGAACCACCGATACTAGAGTATTCCACCAGTGATATGCAGTGTCTCGAAGAAAGTATATGGCACATTTCAAACATTCATTCGGAGTACAAGACCGTTCATCGAACACACGGATAGTATTATCAAGCAGAACTCAGCTCGTTCAGCATCATCATCATCAGTAGCTTTAAATTCTTTAGCCCTGTGTTTTCTAATTTTATCAATAGGTGGCTTATGTAATCTCAACGGGTCACATACTTAAGGTATAGTAGGCATCGAAGATGGATTAGTCGGGGGTGAAGGTTGTCGTGCAGCCAGGTTAGTCCGGATATACTAAGTAAACCAATCATTCATCATTTGGTAAAAGTCTTGTTTAGCCTCTCCTTCTTGGTTACTCGAAGTCGGTCAAGAATCAACCGGCGTTATCCCTTGCGCGGGAGCAGGTGCTACATTCTCGACATCATCAATTACAGCTCTGTCGGGGTCCATTTACTATATGAAAACACATTTTCAAATGTCAGAAGTCATCACATTATTGCAGTATAAAATATGTCATGTATAGCTAGACTTACAAGCGCTACGTTAGTCCTAGAATAGACTAAACCGTAGCTTTGATACCAATAAAATATAACGCCCTTAACCCGTATTCATTGCCAGATTAGGATTATGAGGCATTACCGATCATAATACAGTTCATACACATATACATCACATATTACAATTCGAGATTTATTCACATAAATGCTCGTAACTTAATCAAATATCAAATCTTAAAATCATATCATGCACAACATGGCATAATTAGAACATAATCGAACATATATCAAAACAAATTATACATATACGGAACATGTAACAAATCAATAACTTCATTAATTGAATATCACACTTATTTTATATAAGTCACGTGCATGTGCAAAATTAAACATTAATTGAAATAAATTTCATTACTAACCTTTTCATTCATTTATGCGGCAATATTATATTAGTCTATATGAAACTCATATGTTTTGCATATTAACACAAATTAAAAACAAGCATTCAGTTATATATAAAACCCATTTCATTTTTTTATCTATTCGACTATCACAATTCACTTATACATATTCATAAACTTACAAATAAATAACGAATCTATTTAGCCATGCACATATACTTATCAACCATAATTTAAATGCATATATATACATGTAAAGACGTACAAGAGCACAACTAACATATCATAACCAAATACCAATACACACGTATCATTTATCATTAATCCAATCTCCTTATATAAATCTAAGTCCCAATATGTCTAACTTACCAAAACAAATAAAACAAGTATGATACATATCATTAATGTAGTCCATAAGCAAACACCGAACTTACTTCATGCATATATCTCGATTTTTTTACCTAACTAATACATGATTTACCTTAGCTCAATTAACAAACATTATACAACATATGGTCAAAATACATAACAACTTCACAAACATCATATATCTTGGATACACTTTCAATACGAGCTCAAACCAATACCAAATATATGTCATAGCCGATTCATTCATACCACATTCAAAATCATCAACCAACCTCAATATACAAACACATAACACAAATTCTAATCATCCATGGCACATAGCATAACAATCAAAATGGACTTAAGCCATAATTAAACCAAAACCGAACTCAAGCATGGAAATTAAGCCATTTTCGCATGGCTTTTATACAAAAACTTTCAAAATAAACAAACTACAAAGCTAGCCTATACATGCCATAATTTGAGTTCAACTTATTAAGTACCAAAATAGTAGATAGTGTTATGAACTTTGGTGACGATCCCCAAGCTCGTAACTTGATCCAAAATCTATAAAACAGAGTAAACGTGAACACGCAGAGTAAGCTATCATGGCTTAGTAAGTCATAAGCAAGTAAACAACACAATGATATAATCAACTCATTTTAACTAAACTGAATTACATTATCAATACCATGGTTAGTCTCAAACTTACAAATTCCATAAATAATATGTTTCCATAGACAATTTCTACCTTGGCCGAATGCTCACATAGTCAATTTGACATATTATTATTGAACGTCCAAAGCCAAACAGTCATAATAATACCTAGTCCACATGCACTCAAATACATAAGCTCATGTATCAAAATATAACTTCTTATACATATACTAGTCATGTGGCCAAATACACATGAACATATATGCACATAGTTAAGATTCATTTCAATAATATTCATAAGGCCGAATACATTTACCAAATTCACATATATTCTTCATTTGCATCACACACAATTTGTATCAAATATCAAGATACTTACTTATCTTATTTCCCGTAGACAACAAACTAATCCATACCTTCCATTTAGCATGTTTTACACATTCGATCACAACTTATCTTTGCCCGATGAACCATTTGAAATTGGATAGGACACTCGGATAATCACACATATATTTTACAATACCAACGTCCCAGACGTTGTCTTACATGTAATCACATATCGATGCCACTGTCCCAGATAGGGTCTTACTCGCACACATATATCGGAGTCACATATCGATGCCATGGTCTTACTCGCACATCATATATCAGAATCCTATGTCATGACATATGTATCCTAACTATTCCTAAGGCTCATACGGGGCTTTCAGACTTCGTAACTCGGTCGAAACGAACTCTTGAACATAATTACGAAGCTTGTATACATTTGGCAATTGCATATATATATATTCATACATTTCATTTCAGCATATAAAATCTACCTTTAATTAAAATTAAGTACGTCTATTTGCTTATAAACTTCCTCGGATGATGTAAAACGAAAAGGGACGACTAGTTGACAACTTTCATTTTCCCCCGATCCAAATCCGATTTCTTTGGTTCTTTATATAAACATATTCAAATTAAACTCATTCAAACATATTTTCAATCAATTTAGTCCAAAAACACATAAATAGGCAAATTACCATTTTACCCTTAACATTTTACACTTTTTACAATTTAGTGCCTATTGCACAAAACACAAAATATACAAAATTTCAACACACCCATGTTAGGTCGAATGTTCCTAGTGTTCATGCAAGTCCATAAATTTCATTTATTTCACATTTTAGTCCCTCAAATTATTATTTTTGCAATTTAGTCCAAATTACTCAAAATAATAAAAAACTCCAACACAAAACATGTTAACCCAAATCATATCTTTCATATTTCATCATCAAACATCAAAAATCACAAGCTTTCAACAGTGGCATAACTCAAAATATTCACCAAAATAAAAAATTAAAGCTTGGGTCTTGAAGATAACTTAGCAACGATCTCAAAAACGTAAAAATTATCAAAAACCGAGCTAAACATATACCTTAATTAAGCTTGGAAGGTGGCCAAACCTAGGTTTCTTTTATTTCTTTTCTTTTTGTTAAGTTTCGGCAAGAAGAAAGATAATGAACACATAAATGGCTTTGATTATTATTATATGTTTTATATTATATTAACTTATATTATTAATTTACTAAATTAACCTTAGTTAAAATTTATATTATCATATATAACATGTCCACTGCCTTACACTAATACTAACAATGGCCCAATTGTAACACCCTTAACCCGTATCCATCGCCGGGCTAGGGTTAAGAGGCATAACTGAACAAAAACATAATTCCAAACATTCACATATTCATACAAGTCATATTCATATATAATAAGCACATGGCTAATTAAATATTAAACATACATTATTAATTATATTGCATTTATGAATCATACATCAAAATTTAATCGAATACTTATCATTCAAGTAATCACATTTTCATTATGAAATATATATATACTTATGCATATACTTTCATTATAAACCAAACCATTATGGCAAGCATCATTCGAATACATAAACATGTACATGTATATATATACATATAATTAACATCTTGCTAAAATTCATATAATTCCCATAGTGTATTATTATATAAATCACTATTCACTTGGTAAATTATCTTTATCTCACTTACAATCTATATTAAACAAAACAATCTCAATAGATAATCTTTATTTAACTTTATTAACCATATCTATATAATTAAACAACCAATCACTTTAAGTATACTTACACTTTCCATGCAAACCGGACCAAGTTCTATTCATTAATACAAAATATACCCTATATCATGCATATCAAAATATACTTTAAATGAGCTTAACATATGAACTCATGTTTATAATTAACTGAACATGTACCATAATCAAATTACCTAACCATATTTACACATACCATGACAGAATTATCAATCACAACCAAGTCCAATAATCATTTTCAAGCTATTTCTAAAACATATATCACCAATCACATATACCTTTCATTCATTTCACATAACATTAAAATCAAAATAGAATAAACCATTGCTATACATATCCACAACCAAACTTCGAAATTAAGCCATATTCGCATGGCTAAGTTTATACATATTCAAGGTTGAACAAAATACTTATTAGCCTATACATGCCATAAGTTGAAAATAGACTTTTAAAAGTACCGAAAGTTGACAGTAGTGTGGATGACTTCGATAACGATCCCTGAGCTCGTAACTTACAACCAAAATCAGATTATATCAATAATGTTATACTTTAACACAATAAGATACCTTGGCCGAATGTTCAAAATCAAATATATATCACCACATAAATATTTCCTATATAGCCGATTATACAAGATCAATTATATCATCACATAGACACTTACATGTATGGCCGAATACACAAGATTCATTATATCATCACATGTGGTTGAATATAAAAGTTAAATAAAACATCACTTGTAACCTATAGTTCAAATTCAATAGAACATCACATATGGACGAATATGCACATTCAAAATAACTTCACATATAACCGAATATACAAGTTCAATATAAGCTCACATGTAATTGAATACTCAAGTTCAATATAACCTCATATACAGCCGAATATACAAGTTCAATATAAGCTCACATGTAATCGAATACTCAAGTTCAATATAACCTCACATGCATCCGAATATACAAGTTCAATATAAGCTCACATGTACTTACCTATGTGACCCAATATAAAAGTCATTTAGATCAACTTACTTGCTCAATTCCCACATCGATGTAAAGTCTTATAAACATAGACTTCAAATAAATCACTGGCATAAAACCTGCTAGGCATAAGCCTGAATCACATACCGGCACAAGGCCTGCTAGACCCAAGGTCTGATATTTATTCACTAGCACTAAGCCTGCTAGGCATAAAGCCCGATCAATGTTACCAGCACAAGGCTTGCTAGGCTCAAAGCCTGAATATCACAATTATAGAATCATTCCACAATATTCCATGTAACACATACACACTTTCAGAGGTTTTAAATCAGTCGAATAAAACTCAACTACATTAATTCATTGATATATCACATTCGACTATTATACTAATAGATTATAAAATTCGAATCATCATAGTAAAACATTCTATGTTCAAAATAAACCATGTTTAATTGCTTAAAGACTTACCTCGGATATCAACAGACGTTACAAATCGGCTATTCGACTATTTTTGTTTTCCCCCGATCCAAGTCCAATTTCCTTTGTTCTTGATCTATATAATTCAAATTAACCTCATTTAAAAACAATTTCATTTAATTTAATCCAACATCACATAAATGGGAAAATTACCATTTTACCCCTGATATTTCATGCTTTTACAAATTAGTCCTAATTGCATAAAACACAAAATACTCAAAATCTCACCACATCATAGTTAGGCTGAATCTTCCTTATGCCTATACTAATCCATATATTTCATTTATTTTTCATTTTAGTCCTTCAATTTATTATTTTTGTAATTTAGTCCTAATAACTCAAAATCATCAAAAACTCCAGTACAAAACATGTTAATCTAAAACATATTTTTGATAATTCATCATCAAACATCATAAAGCTCAAATATTCATCAATGGAATAATTCAAAATATGCATCAAAATAAAAAATTTAAGCATGGGTCGAATAGTACTCAAAGCAACGATCTCAAAAACGTAAAAATCATCAAAAACCAAAACCAAACTAACCTTGAATTTGTATCAACAATGGCCAAATATCATGTGCTTTTCTTTTACTAGTTTCGGTCAAAAAGAATATGAACTCATGCATGTTTTATTTTATGTTGTATATTATTATTACATATTATTCATTTTACTTATTTAACCTTGTAAAAATAATAACATAAACATGCATATTATGGGTACATTCGGCCATCACTATTTTAAAGGATTATTTGCAACATAAATACCCCAAAGCCACTATCAATTCAACCTTTATGATTTAAACTATCAAGTTTTTAGCTTACGCGATTAAGTCCTTTTATCAAATTAAGCATACAAATAATCAAATTTTCATACGAAAATTTCACACATGCAAATTCATATATGGTAAACACGAAAAATAATATTTAAATTATTTTTTGACTCAGATTCATGGTCCTGAAACCACCGTTTCGATTAGGGTCTAAATTGGACTGTTACACCAATCACAACATAAAGGCTTGATATTATAAAGACATCAACAATTTGGGCCTCACACATTAAACTATCAAGTTTTCATTTTACGCGATTAAGTCCTTTTATTAAATCGGACACTCAAACGACAAAATTAAATCATGAAAATTTCACACACACAAATTCACACATAATAAACGCAGAAAATAATTTTAAAATATTTTTCTAACTCGGATTCGTGGTCTTGAAACCACCATTCTAATTAGGGTCTAAATCAGGCTGTTACAAACACGGCCGTGTGTCCCCTATAGGTTTTAATGCATGCAAGTCAGGTTGTTAAATGACCTAGCACACAGCCTGGGACACGAACTTGTGGAGCCATTTTAAGAGTTACGTGACTTGGCACACGGGCGTGTGACTTGGCACACGGGCGTGTGGCTTGGCCGTTTGACCCAACTCAGAGAGTTACATTGGTGAGGACACGGGCTGGGACACGATTGTGTCCCTATTTTGAAAGTAACACAGGTTGAGACATAGGCATGTGTCTCAGCCGTGTGAGTCACACGGCCATGTGACCCTTGCAGTTCAATTGTTCCAACATTTTCCTAAATGTTCCAAATGTTTTCAATCTGGTCCTGAATTGTTTCTATAGTGTTTCTAAAGCCTCTAGGGCTCGATTTAGAGAGTATTTCTACATGAATGAATGATTTATATTATGTTGATGTCAAAGTATGAAATGAATGTTTTAATGTTTGGTTTGTACAGTAATACTCTGTAACCATATTCTGGTGACAGATAAGGGTTAAGGGTGTTACATTTAGTGGTATTTGTTGCCGAAATAGGGTTACAGAACATTACCATATAAATGTAACTTAAAATAATCATTTCCAAAAATTAGATAAATCATAACATAATTTATTCAAACACATGCATGTTGTCCCTTATTCGAGTCCTCGAGGCCTTAAAAACACTTTAGAAATGATTCAGGACTAAACTAGGAACATATGAAACCTTAAGGAAAAAGTTGGAAAAATTCACACTGTAGGGGTCACACGATTGAGACACACGCCTGTGTCTAAGGTTGTGTAACATTCGAAATAAGGACACACAATTGTGTCCCAACCCATGTCCATGCCCATGTAACTCTCTAACTTGGGTCACGCGGCCAAGCCACACGCCCGTGTGCTAGGCCGTATGCTAGGTCATGTAACTTTCAAAAAACAACCATTAGAACCTATAGGGACACATGGTCGTGTCGCATGGTCGTGTGTCACACATGACTGAGACACATGCCTGTGTATTAGGCCGTGTGGACAAGAAATAGGCCAAAATCAAGCCATTGCTTTCACCCGTTTCCATCAAGTACCTACACGCCAAATGCACCTATGGACAAGGTACTAAAACATGCCAAAACAAGCATAATAAGACCATTTCAGTAGACCATAAATCCAAACAACCAATATGCCATTAAGGAACCTCAATCAAAATTTATCAAATCTATCCAAACATATGCATAATTGACCATTCATCTAGCATTCATATTTAACCTATTTCCATACCAAAATTTACCATAATTGATCACATTGCAAACATGCCAACACATACAACTTTGGTCACAAAACCGTACATCAAATTGACCATATAAACATCAACCATTATAGCATCAAAGTGCCAAAAGCACACCAACCAAATTACCATATTTACATGCCAAACAAAACAACTAGTTCATCAAACAAAATTCACCTGTACATTGTAACACCCGTACCCGTACCCGAGACTGGGACAAAGTATGAGGCGTTACCGGACACATACTCAGACATTTTAGAAATTACGGGTTATATAATTTCATTCTAATTTAAAACCAATCAAACAACAACATAGTGTCCCTATTATGGACCTACAAGTCTTAAACATAAGTTAAATCGATCCGGGACTAAACCAAAATCTATAGAAAATTTTAGTAAAGTTCCTAGGGTTATTCCTCACACGCCCGTGTGGAGGCAAGCACACGCCCGTGTCCCTCACCTGTGTTGAATTTTTGGATTTATTTTTCATTTTAAACCTACAGGGGTTTTCACACAACCAAGCACATGCTCGTATCTCTTGCCCGTGTCCTTCACACTACCTAGACACGCCCGTGTCATCGTCCGTGTCCAAAAACTTGGGCATTCTATTTATGACATCATCATTCATTTTGAGGCACACAGCCAAGGCACACGCCCGTGTGCTAGGTCGTGTCCCCCACACGGTTGAGACACATAGCCATGTCTCTACTCGTGTGTTTACTACCATGCAAACTGACCTAAAATTTTAGGTGCAGGGGACACACGGCCAGGCAACACGCCCATAGAGGCTGACCATGTGTCACATATGGCCTAGACACATGCCCGTGTGTCTACCTATGTGGACCTTTTTAGGGCTATTTTCCAAGCCTTTGGTCACCCTCTAACATCCATACATACTTATAGACTTCAATGGTATGTAACATGGCCTTATTATACTCTTAAACAACCTTGGCATAACTCATTGCATGTTAGCCTCATTTTATCGGCTTAGTACATGTTAAACTATCCTTTTCGTATGAGGGATTAATATAGCACATTTTACATTTAGGCCATATTATAACTATATACAATTATATGCTATATCCACTCTCAAATTATTAGGTCCCATTTCAAGCATCCATCCAGGATAAACCTCATCATCATATCTCATGAAATATTTAAAACATAAACATGCATCATTACTAGGTTTACAACCTACATCAATATGAGCCATATCTCATGGCCATATACAAAAGAATAGGTATACCATTTAAGCCTTTACATTGGCTAGCCAAATGACACATACAACAAAATAACCAAAAACCCTATATACATGCCATTAAACAAAATAATAGTGTCTATATACCAAAACAGAACAAGTCAATAGTGTGTTGATTCTCCAACCGTCTTCCAATCTTCACGAGTCCATGAGCATCTGTAGGACAGGGAAAAGAGAAGGGGGTAAGTATTTACATGCTTAGTAAGTTCGAATAACGGGAAGGTAAACTTACCGATTATTTAACATATAGCCATATTAGTCATACATCCCAACAAGTATAGGATAGTTTCCTATCACATGCACTCACATCATCAAGTTAGTCTCATGTCATAATATTATAACGTTAATCTAGATGAGCTCATCAATTCAAGAATTTCCATTCTCATTTCTCATTTTAATCCCGTTGAATTTCTCAAAAATCTCGATGGATAGCCCATTTACCGTCAAATCATACAAGTGATCATTTTCAAGCACGCACTCCCACGACCCTCACATCTTACGGTGGGATTACAAGTTTAGGCTAAATCCCCCGTAGTATAAATCCATGGAGTGATGTCAGGATTACCAGTCCAGGCTAAATCCCTTGTAACGACAAACACTCTTAATGAGCTTGGATCTGAATTACTAGTCCAGGCTAAATTCAGACCCTAATCGGATTACTCGTCTGAGCTAAATCCATAATACACACATATTCTTCGGGAGGCTAGATCACTTTAGGAACACCTGTCTGAGCTAGATCCTTTCTATACCGAGAATACCATATCCATTAGATATCCCTTTTTATTCAACCTAGACATTTTACCATATCATCAATTTTCATGAATTATTTACATTGTAAATCACCATTTAAAATCATACAGGAATATGCATTTTTAATGTATTTAAATAGTCTACATTTGAGTTATACAAAATTACCTGGTTGTCGTTTTGGATTTGTATTTCGATTATTTTGAAACCTTTCGTTTTCTACGGTCGACCTCCTGAATTGGTTCCTTGGGGTCTATATCACTAAAAATATACCATTAATACCTTACGTTATTCAATTTTGGCTAAATGACCATTTTGCCCCTAACCTTTCACATTTTTACAAATTAATCCTTAGGTTCGTATGATGAAATGCATGAAATTCCTTGGATACCCAAGCCTAGCCAAACATTTTTCACACTTATAGCAACCCACAATTTTCCCTCATTTCACATTTTTCTACCCATTTTTACAACTTTTACAAAATGGTCTTTTAAGCCATTTCCATGAAAAACTACCTAGTAAAAGTTGTTTACCATCCTTTAAACTTTCATAATCCTCCATAAATCATCAAAACACAAGCATCTCATGCATGGGTAATTTTCTACACATGAACCCTAGCTTGAGATATGGGTAGAAATAGAAAAAGCATGTTACGAGGATCTTAAAAATAAGAAGAACATTAAAAACGGGGCTAGGATTGACTTACTATCAAGCTTGAAATGTTGGAAAACCCTAGCTATGGAGACCCCTTCAGATTTGGCAGCATGGAGAATAAAATGAGTAAATTTTTGCTTGGTTTTCCCTTTTTATTACATTAATTAACCAAATGACCAAAATGCCCTTCCTTACTAACCTTTCCAAATTTTCCATGCATGCCCATTTTTGTCCAAAAACTTAAAAATTGGGAAATTTCTCTTTAAGGACCTCTAATTAATAATCCAAAGCAATTTCATACAAATTTCTTCTAGAACCCAAGTTTTGTAATTTATTCAATTTGGTCCCTAATTTCCAATTGGGAACTTTATACTTAGAATTTCTTCATGAAACTTTAACACATGCATACTTTCATATTCTAGACCTCATAATAATCATAAAATAAATATTTTAACGTCATATTTGTGGTCCCGAAACTACTATTCCAACTATGCCCTATTTCGGGATGTTACATACATGCCATTATAACCATGACCAAAATAGAAAAATCTACTGATATAATCTCTGGATAGTGTAATAAGTCTTCGATGAGCTTCCAAATCGGTCGAGCTTCCAATAATCTATAAAACATATAAAAGAACAACGTAAGCATATAATGCTTAGTAAGTTCGTAAATCCTGAACATAGCTTACCAAAAATGCATAATCTTAAAAATAGACAAGAGTCAATCCAACATAGCTTGGCACAAGCCTAAGCATCATCAAAAACACAAGTTAGTGATTAAACATGTGACACCCCAAACTCGACTGAAACGAACTGACCCAAATTTGAAGTGTTACATTAGCCACCTAAGTGACTTTCAGGCTAACGACCACCCAAGACACACCCCAACCTTATAACACCTCAATCTTATCTGATTATTAGATATTTATTAATGTAACATCCCGAATTAGGGTCTAGTCAGAATAATGGTTTTGAGACCACAAATCTAAAATAAAGATGATTATTTTATGATTATTTTATGTTTTCATAAATAAATTCTATGCCTAAGATGTCAAATTTAACTTTACGGACTAAATTGAATAAGTTGCAAAACTTGTGTTCTAGAAGCTTTAAGCATGAAATTGCATTGGATTATTAATTAGAGGTCCTTAAATAGCAATTAGACCAAGTTCTAAAAATTTGGACAAAAATGGGCATGAATAGGAAAAATTTTAAAGAAAGGCCTTAAGGGCATTTTTGTCATTTAGTAAATAAAAGAATAAAAAAGGGAAAATGAAGTGAAAATCTTGTCCATCTTCTTCAAGCCATAGCCAAAATTTACAAGGGCTCCATAGCTAGGGTTTCAACTTTTCAAGCTTGATTGTAGGTGCTCCCTAACCCCGATTTTGATGTTCTTTGCATTTTTGAAGTCATTGAAGCATGATCTATCCATTCCTACCATTATTTTGAGCTAGGGTTCATGCATAAAATTTGACCCATGTGTAACATGGTTGTATTTTGATGTTTAATGTAGGAATATGAATGTTTGATGTGTGATAAACATCTTTTGCTAAGTGATTTTTAGTGAAAACACTTAAAAAGGACTTGTTTGTAAAAGGTGTAAAATGAGTAGTAGAAATGTGAAATAAAGGAAAATATGGGCTGATATGAGATAGAATATGAATTGGCTAGGCTTGGATAACCAAGAAATTGCATGCATTTCATTTTACGAGCCTAGGGACTAAAGTGTAAATAAGTGAAAATTAGGGATAAAAAGGTAATTTTACCTAAGCTTGTGTTATGAGACGATGTGACTAATGTGTGTATTGAACGAGCTAAATTTAGCATTATAGATCAAGAAAAACATGATTCGAGTATTGATCGGGGGAAGAACAAAGTTTACAAGGATTAGGCTCATTTCTATCATTTTTGTACCGAGGTAAGTTCATTTGCAAATAATGCAATCTCTACCATTCTTTAAATTCTTGATATTGCATGTATTGTAACAGCTCGATTTTGGGGCTAGTGGTTTCAAGATCACAAATCCGGAGTCGAATAAATTATTTTATTATTATTTTGGAGTCATTGCATGTTCATTATAGTGAATGAAAAATTTAATGGAGAAATTTTAACGTTTGTGAGCCCAATTGTGAAAAAGAACTAAATCACATAAAATGCAAAAGTCCTAAAATGATAGTTAAAGGTGTCAAATAGCTAAAGAATGTAAATTAGGGGTCTTTAAAAGGCAATTAGACCCTATTATGATAGCATAGCTGGCCATGAGACAAAGATGAGACAATTTCCAAAGTTAGGTGGAGTTGGGTGGCTTATTTGACTAAAAAGGAAATAAAATAAAGAAATGTGATATCATCCCTATTCCATATTCTTTCTTAGCCGATTTTCAGCCATTTTTGGGGGTTTTAAACTTGAAAATTTTCATCAACTTAAAGCACTCACTAGTAAGTGATTTTAATGGTTTTTCTTGAATATTTTTGTATTTTTGAAACCCTTGAAGCATGAGCTTTCAAATGAGGGGTATATTTTGCAAAAGGGTAGAAAGTTTAGGGTTTTTCCATGAGAGCATTTAGGGTGTTTTCTAAAATTTTATGGAAGTATATAAGTCCTAAATATGTTATAAAAACTTTTTTGAAGGAGTTTTCGTGGAAAACACCTAAAGGGACTATTTTGCATGAGTTGTAAAATAGTAGATAAATGTGTGAAATAAAGAGAATTTGGGGTTTCTATAAGAGTAAAAAGAGCTCAGCTAGGCTTAAGATGTGAATAAATTCGATAAAAATCAATTTTCGAGCATAGGGGCAAAATGGTTATTTTGCCAGAATCTAGGGGAAAAATGGTTATTTTAACTAAGATGTGAATTTTAGATTGCCTAATTGGTGTTTAGTGACTAAATGAATGCATTTTGCTATTATAGATCAAGATTTACCGAATTCAAACCTAGACCCGGAGAAGGCCAAGCAAATTGACTAAACCGACTAGTCGTGTACGTTTTGTAATCCGAGGTAAGTTGTATGTAAATAACATAACTACATTGTTGATATATGTGTTTGAATTGTCATTGAATTGATATAGCATGATTTGATTGATTATGAAATTGAGGATGTATATTGAAATTGAGATACTAGAATTCCCGTTGGAACCCTAGGAAATAAACTGGATATTCATGCCGTGACATTTCGGCCACATTATAAGAGCCAATGTAAGACCATGTCTGGGACATGGCATCGGCATGGAGACAAGTGCCAATGTAAGACATGTCTGGGACATGCATTAGCCTCGGGACATAAACCAGTGTAAGACATGTTTGGGACATGCATCGGCTATGAGATGTGTCAGTGTAAGACCATATCTGGGACATGGCATCGGCACGGATATGCGAGAGCTAGTGTAAGACAATGTTTGGGACATGGCATTGACCTCGATGATGATAGTCAGTGTAAGACCATGTCGGGGACATGGCTTCGGCACCTTACCCCATGTTTGAGGCTTATGGAATATCCGGTAGTGTTTCGAATGGTTCAACGGTGAAAATTATGATTGTGGGTTAATAAGAAAAGTATAACCGTGTTGTGAGTGATACAAGTACCTAATTGGTACATAAGAGAAACAAGCTCAATTTAGTATATATGACTTGTATGAATGGTAATGAGTAAGTGTGCTTATGCCTACCTTTGTGTTATGAGCATGATGATCATTGATGAATTTGTCATTGTATATTTATTTATATGCAACTTACTAAGCTTTTATGCTTACTCCCATTTCTTTCTATTTTTCTTATAGTGCCGCCTAACTAGCTCAAGGATCATCGAAAGTCAGAGATATCGATCACACTATCAACCAAAGCATTCAATATAGTTGGATTTATATTTTTGAATATGGCATGTATAGGGCTTAGACTTTATTATTTTGTGTCATTGAGAAATTTGCCAAATGTGTTGGCTTGGGATAGATCCCGCATTTTGTATTAAGCCTTGAATGATGGCTAACATTCATTTTGAGTTTATAAAAGATGCATTTTAATGGTTGAATGAATGCCTATTGTGCCTGCTGTGGTTATATGAATTGTTCTTGTTTTGATTTTGGTTAATATTTGTATGGAACTATGTATGCAAGGGTGGCAATGGGACTTGGCAAATAGCCCCATATTGCCCACACAGGTAGACTCACGGGCGTGTGTCTAGGCCGTGTGTGACGCACGGTCAGCCCTATGGGCATGTAGTTCGACCGTGTGTCCCCTACACGTAAAAATTTCAAGTCAGTATGCATGATAATAAACACACAGGCGGAGACATGACCATGTGTCTAAGCCGTGTGGAGGACACGGTCTAGTACACGGGTGTGTATCACGATCGTGTGACATTTTGAGCATGCTGACGTCAGAAACAGAATGTCCATGTTTTTGCACACGGGCTATGATAGGGTGTGTCCTGGCCATAAGAGGGACACGGGCCATTGACACGGACGTGTGTCTGGCTGTGTGAAAACCCCTGTAGGTGTGAATTAGAAATTTATTCCACACGAGTAAAGGACACGAGCGTATGCCTAGGTGCTTAGGCCGTGTGAGACACACGGGCCATCAGCACGACCATGTTAAGATGGTCACACGGGTGTGTTGACCTTCCACACGGGCATGTGCCCTATTTTTAATGGAAAATTTTTCATAGTTGGTTAAAGGACCTAGAATGGCCTCGAATAATTTCCAATGATCGATTTGGGGCTCGTAGGCCCATAATAAGAAAGCTAATGTGAAAATTGAAAATGTTTTAATTTGGACCGAATCTTGGTGACTCGAGATTGTTTGCATGCATGGGATTTAGGTAGGTAATGCCTTGTACTCTGCCCCGGTATGGGTTTCGGGTATGGGGTGTTACATGTATGTTAAGTATATACATATTTAATGTGATGTGGTATTATGTGTTTTGTTACACCTCTAACCCGTATCTGTAGCCGGACTAGGGTTAAAGGCATTTCCGAACAAATTAGAACATTACAAAATCATAAATCATACATCATCATATTATAGCAATTCATACACAAATAGTCCTTTTATAAGGTTTACTAAACCTTAAACATACTTTAGAAAGGGGTCGGGACTAAACCAAGCTCGTACAAAATCTTTTGTAAATTAAACATTTTTCAAAGGTCACATGCCCGTGTGAACAGGCCGTGTGCCTTACACGACATTAGACACGCCCATGTGTTTAGACCATGTCAAATCAGGGCATACATATTGACTTAATCACAGGGCCACGAGACATGCCCGTGTGTCTTGGTCGTGGTCGAAACTGACTTGGGTCACATGGCTAGCCACACGCTCGTGTGCCTTGGCCGTGCTCAAGACTGTCTTGAAATCGTAGGGTACCCCAGGGGACACACGGCCGTGCAACATGACCCTGTGTCGCACACGGTTGAGACACACGCCCGTGTCTCTGCCCGTGTGGATAAAAATAGGCCATTCGAAAAGCCAATTTGCCACCCAATTTGGGTCAAGCCTACAAGCATCAAACCAAACACATTTGCACCATAATTTCAGCCAATTTCAATACCAAAACTTACACCAATCATGCCATAACATTACCAACAATTTCATGCTTAATAGTCATACCAAATTATGCCAAAATATAAGACAAAATCATATCTAAAAATTTGTTTCATAACCTCATTTTATTTTTATTCAATCACATGCTATAAATTTACCAATTTCACAAATTTGCATATATCAAAACTTACCAAAATTGACCATTTCTTTTGGTCATTCATAAAAATATCACATAAGCATAATTTGTAGCACATAACATATACCAAAATAAAACCATAAGTTCAACCATAATTAAGCCATATCACATGGCTAAATTTACACATCACAAAACATATTCAACTATCTCTAGCCTATACATGCCATACTACAATATATACATTTTCAAAAGGTACCAAAATAGAGTTTGATAGTGTGATGATGACCCTTGACGATCCCTGAGCTCCCAATAGCTACAATATCTATAAAACAATGCAAACACACACAAAGTAAGCTTTCAAAAGCTTAGTAAGCCATATACAAATAAACTTATCAACTTAAGCATATAAACATCATAAAATACATATACTTCATGGCCAATATACTAACATATACCACATAGTTCACATATAATTCACATATTTCCAATGCATTTGCTCATATGACATATTTTCTCATAATTATATCATATATTCACAAAGGTACATGTATTTACCTTTCATTCTGAACATAGTGTACAATTCAAACATACCTCAATCGAATATGCATTTCATATAATCATTCATATCTTAGAATGCCCGTTGAACCGTTTGGAATCATAAGGATACTTGGATAGCTCAGAAAGCTCGTACAATGCCAACGTCCTAGACGTGGTCTTACATGTAATCAAATATCGATGCCACTGTCCTAGACAAGGTCTTACACAAAATCAAATATGATGCTAATGTCCCAGATGTG
Source organism: Gossypium longicalyx (assembly GCA_025698465.1). Taxonomy (NCBI): domain Eukaryota; kingdom Viridiplantae; phylum Streptophyta; class Magnoliopsida; order Malvales; family Malvaceae; genus Gossypium; species Gossypium longicalyx. The sequence continues at coordinate 36,233,946 of CM046996.1, forward strand.
GTCTTACACGTAAATCATAAGTTGATGCCAAGGTCCCAGACATGGTCTTACACGAAAACACATATCGGATCCTATGTCATGACATATGTATCCTAACTATTCCTAAGGTTCGTACGGGACTATTCGGACGTCAAAACTTTGTCAAAAATTTCTCGGATATCTCATTTTTCTGAACTCATATATTCATTCATCATAGATCAATAGCATATAATTGATAGTAATTCAATTCAAAACACATTTATTTGTATATAGGCTTACCTCGTACGGATTCGGATAGACGAAATCGACTACTCGACGACTTTCGACTTTCCTCAATCTAATTCATTTTCCTTAATTCTTGATCTATATAAATTAAAATTTAACTCTTTTATTTACCAAATCATTCAAATAAATCCACAAACACACATTTAGGGTATTTTACAAATTAACCCTCATATTTTCACATTTTAACAATTTAGTCCTTAATTCACAAAATCATAAAATACACAAAATTTCTTTGTACACATGCCTAGCTGAATTCTCATAGTGTTCATACAAGTCCATATATATCATTTATTTCACATTTTAGTCCCTCAATTTACAAATTTCACAATTTAGTCCAAATTACTCAAATTCATCAAAAATTCAAATACAAAATATGTTAACCCAAAACATATCTTTTGTAACACCCCAAAATCCTAAGTATTTATTCTTGAATGTTTGTGTTATAAAAATGCATGTCTGCTTCAGTGGTTAAGTGTCCTTGGAGGAGTCTGAGAAGTCTTGGGTTCAAGCCTTGGCTTGTGCAAAAGTTTTGTTTTTAATGAATAAACCTCTGTCTCTAGTCAGTAGGCTTTTAAATAAATATGGGTAAACCATGTCAGAATGGGCCTGCTGGTCCAAAGGATAAGTGGCGTGTTGTTGTTACTTGAGGTCTGAGGTTCGAGTCCTGTTTTGCGCAGTGGAGTGTTTTATTTTGCTGCTCGTGCCGTGGGAGTGTTGTGGTTTGACTGAAACAATGAAGTGTTTGAGTGGAATTTAAGTTAAGTGGTTGAGGGAGGAGTGGACGGTTTTGAGAGAAATGGGGAGGAAAATTTGGGATTTCAATAGGAGTGGGAGAGTAGTGTCGAATTTGAACTCTTGCTTTGAGAATTTTCACACGTAAATTTCACACATATCAATTCACATATTTTAAGCATGGAATATAATATTAAAATATTTTTTAACTCGGATTAGTGGTCCCGAAACCACTGTTCTGACTAGGGTCTAAACTGAGCTGTTACACAATTTCAATCCCAAAACATACATCATTCATGTCATATTATTATCAACCTATTGCATGCTTATAATGTAACACCCCTAACCCGTATCCGTCGCTAGAAGGGTTACGGAGTACTACTAAAAATTTCATGAGTGAACAGTTGAACAAAATTAAATAGTGGATAATTATTTTACCGATCTTTGCAATTAAAACAAAACAGAATTTACAAGGTATTAATTTATCATAATTACACAATTTCAAACCCAACCATATATTTGATGTGCAACATGCCTTGCACACACCCATGCATCATAAAAGAGGATCACTATTCATTTCGTGATTTGCCGTAATAGTCAAATGCATAACAAAATTTAAATACATATAGTATTTAGCTCATAATAACAATTAAATAACCACATTCCATAAGCCTAACTTTGACCTATTAATATAATAATTTAACCACCCATTTAGTAACATTTTACTTAATCAAAAGAGTTGTATTATAAAAACAAACATAGCCATTTTTTTTAAAATATTAAAGGTTAAGCCATATTCGTATGGCCAGGATTACAAAATTTAGTATTATAACATGGAAATCCCAAATATAATACCTATACATGCCATAATGTTATACTTAAGATTAACTAAGAAGGAGTACCAAAACGTTGCAGGCAGGTGTGATGACTTCAACGATGGTCTCGAGCACACAAAATGGATCAAAAGAAAATCTAAATAAGAGACAAGTAAACACACCAAATGAGTATTCAACTCAGTAAGTCGTAAGCAATATAATGCAGACCATTAACTTGAGATCATAAAAAAAATAAAGTATATCAACTATTTCAAATGTATACCGAGCTATGCCATATATTACTTAGATTATTGATCCAACTACAAGTGAAGTCTTGCTATTTAATCAAATATCAAACAACCAGATGGCTTAAATCCTTTTCTCAAAGTATTAAACAATGATGAACTAGATGGATCCATGCATATACATTTCATGTCTCCAATTTTCTTATTTCAATCAATAGCTCTAACCCTTCATTCATTTCCTGCACTTATTATATTATCAACCGATTTTGCACACATAGTGCTATTCAAATCCGCACACTTAGTGCCATGCTAACCCGCACACATAGTGCCTTAGAAATCCACACACACGTATTGACATTCAAATCAGCACACATAGTGCTATTCAATTCCGCACACTTAGTGCCATGCTAACCCGCACACATAGTGCCTTAGAAATCCACACACACGTATTGACATTCAAATCAGCACACATAGTGCTATTCAATTCCGCACACATAGTGCCATTCAAAATCCGCACACTTAGTGCCAATGTCATTTCATTATAGCAAAGCAATTGATTTAATTCAAAAATATATATACGGCCACATATATTTATCAATCAAAAGAATATCTAAACAAAAGAAATTCTTTCATGATATGCGAGCACCATTTATGTATAAAATAACGAATCTTATAATTGTTTATGGACTTACCTTATGTTGGATGAAACGATTCCAATCGACTACTCGATACTCTTTGCTTTGCCCTTGCTTGATTCCCCTCCTTTGGGTTCTTGAGCTAGAATAAATAAATTTAATAATTTAATTACCTTGTTAGTTAATTATATCCCATACTATTAATAGTTTCATATCACAAGAATCACACGGCATAAATTTGATTTTTATCCACTTTATGCTTTTATTAAAACTAAGCCATTCGGCTATTGACCACCTAATATCCAATTACTATCGATAACCAATCAATACTTCAATGAAACACATCTATATACATATATATATGTCTATACGGCAACCACCCCTTGCTAAATACTTACATATACAAATTTAATGATTTCCACTTCATCTTACAACCATCCTTGTTCAAGACATTAAAACCTCAACTAATGCTTATCTAATGTCTCAAGGTCGAATGCATTATCACTACCAAAATAACAATTGCACATCACTTTTTCATTTAACACATAGTTTCACCAGATAAACATTTTGACCGAATACTTCTAACTAGCAAAAACTCCACATTTATTCATATCATCATTCAAATGCACATATATCTATTAGCTAACTCATTCTTCACCTTTCTAATATTTCCATCCAAAGCATCAAAACACTATCCTCTTAACATTTAACCATTATAACCGTATGCACATTTTGTCACCAAATAAAAAAAATCAACATATGGGTTATAATAAGAGCTTGACTACTAACTAAATTTTCATAAAATTTAATGAAAATAACATGAAATCCTACCTTAATTAACCCTTAAGATGGCCGAATGTCTTTAACCAATTTCCTTCTTCTTTCACTTAGGTTTCGGCTTTGCAAGAAGAAGATGAACAGTCTCTCTCTCCTTCCGTTTCTTCTTTTATTCATCTTTTTCTTATTAATTCATTTTTTTAGATTATTTTAATCATTTGTCAATATGAAATTATAATTAATTAAACCTAATGGAGGAACATCATTGCTTGGCCGGCCACTACATGTATTTTGGGCATTTTGACATGCAAACCCAAGCTTTCACACTTTGTAGTTATTATGTCCTTATATATTTACCTATCATATTTTCTAATTTTCTCAACTAAGTCCTTTCAAGAAAATTCACATTCAATAAACTAAATTAAAAAATCAGTTTTTCACACATGCAATATCACACATAGAAGATATGCAAATAAATTTTAAATAAATTTTATGACTCGGTTTTGTGGTCCCGAAACCACATTCCGACTAGGGTCAAATTACGGCTGTCACATATAATCCATACCAAATCATGCCAAATCATAAGCCAAAGTCATACTAAAACATATGTTTTGTAACCCTAATTTACTTCATTCCATCTCATGCCATAATCTTACCAATTCCTCAAATAAGAACATACCAAAATCTTACCAAATTGACCAATTCTCTTTGGCCATCTATGAACACATCATATTGGCAATAACGCATCACATAGTTTATACTCAAAAGTCATTCATAAACACAACCAAAACCAAGCCATATCACATGGCTAAAAATTTTTAACTCAAAATTATATCTCAATTTATCTAGACTATACATGCCATACTTTAATATTTACACTTTCAAAAGGTACCAAAGATAAGTTTGATAGTGTAGTGATGATCCTCGACGATCCTCGAGCTTCTGGTAGCTTCGATATCTAAAAACAATTGAAAACACACACAAAGTAAGCTTTCCAAAGCTTAGCAAGCCTGATGATCATTTTATGATTCACTAAACTAGACTACGATCATGACTAAGGCAAGCGCACCTATCGAATGGTAGTATACTTATGGTGAGTCCAAAATATCGTATCCACAAGGACTAAAAGTACTAGTATTAACTATCTTTCTATTTTTTAGTCTAAAATATAAGGGATTTGTTTTAATCTAAAATTAACTCAACTAATTAACTACTGAACGCAACAGAGAGTGAATTGGGAAAAATACTTGAAGAAAACTTATAAAGAGGAAATACCCAGGAGAGAATCCACCTAGACTTCACTTATTATTCTAACTTGAATCAAATAATTTATTCACTTGTCTTGATCCGTAGAAATCCCTAAATTATGTTAATATCTCTTTCGAGACTAAAAACAACTGACTCTAGGTTGATTAATTAAAATCTCTTTCGAATTAAAACCCCTATTCTCGCATTAACTCGATCTATGGATTCCCTAATTAGATTTCACTCTAATTCGGTAGATTTATGTCACCCTATTAATAGGGTTGCATGCAACTCCATTAAATTATGGTAGATCTGCTCTTAAATAGGGACATTTGCTTCTCTGAATAAGCACATCAACTTGAATTAATTTCCTAAAAATATTAGATCAAGAATTAAGAACACATAATTAAGAACAAGTATAAGTATTTATCATTAAATTCAGAACATTAAATAATAAGATTCATCCTAGGTTTCATCCTCCCTAGGTATTTAGGGAATTTAGTTCATAATGTGAAAGGAAAACATTTCAAATTTAGAAAAACAACAAGACATAAAAAAACCCAAATAAACTTCGAGAGAAATTTGAATAGAGATCTTCAATCTTGAAGTGGATCTGCTTCCAAGATGATTCCAACGACTTCCTTCGAGTAATTTCTTCTTTCTACTTTGTGTGTCCTTAGGTCCGCTTCTAGTATGTATTTATAGACTTTAGAATGCTTAGAAAACCTAAAAATTGGCTTTTTCTGCGTGTTTGGGAAACAGGGAGTGATATCGACACGGGCTACCACATAGGCGTGTAGCTAGCCCGTGTAGCTCACACGGACGTGTACTCAGCCCGTGTGGAATTAGTCTTGGCTGTGTGGATCCTTAAATCAACCCGTTTTGTCTGTGTTTGGCCTATTTTCTGCTCGTTTTGTTCCCCTGTGCTCTCTTAAGTATAAAACATGAAATTAAAGGATTAATAGCATCAAATTCACTAAATCAAATAATAAATCATTCAAAAACATGCTAACTATGGGATTAAAATGTGTTACTTTTATGGTTTATCAAAGCCATATACAAAAAATAAACTTATCACATAACACAATTCAAGACCAATTCATTCCTATACCTCATGACTTAATACAATCACATATCCATATGTCTCATATAGCTCTTTTGTTCAGAATTCACTTACATATAACATATGTTCACAAATGTACATATACTTACCTTTTATTCTCAAACATGATATACATTTCAAATGTACATAAATGGAGTACTCATTCACATAGTCATTCGTTTCTAAGAATGGCCGTTGAATCGTAAGAAATGAAATAAGATATGCGGATAACTTAGAAAGCTCGTACAATGCCAATGTCCAAGATATGGTCTTATATGTAATCAAATATCGATGCCACTATCCCAGATAGGGTCTTACACGAAATCAAATATGATACCAATGTCCCAGACATGGTCTTACATGTAAATCTCAAATCGATGCCAACGTCCCAGACGTGGTCTTACACGAAATCACATATCAGAAATCCTATGTCATGACATATGTATCCTAACTATTCCTATGGTTTGTACGGGGCTTTTGGACATCGTTATGTTATCGAAACTTTCTCAATTTCACATATTTAGATTTTATAATCATTCATCACAATTCAATATTATATAAGCATGAAAAATCAATTCAAAGACATTTATTTGTATATAGACTTACCTCGTACGGAAACAAACGGAAATGAATGACTATTCAACGACATTCGACTTTCCCCGATTTAGTTTTGTTTTCTTTGGTTTTTGATCTATATAAATTCAAATTTGACTTATTCAATCTAACATTCATTCAAATCAATCCATATACACATATTTAGGGAATTTTAAAAATTAGCCCTCACATTTTCACATTTTCACATTTTAACACTTTAGTCTCTAATTCAAAAAATAACAAAATACACATAATTTCTTTTCACACATGCCTAACCAAATTTTCCTTTAGCTCATATAAGCCCACATATTTCATTTTTTTAAAGATTTTAGTCCCTCAAAATCTCATTTTCACAATTTAGTCCAAAATACTCAAATTCATCCAAAACCCCAATACAAAACATAGTAATCTAACACATATCTTTCATTTTCTATCATTAAACTTCATAAAACTCACATTATCAACAATGGCACATCTTAAAATCATAATCAAATTCAGAAATTGAGGCATGGGCTTGAAAGATTACTAAGCAACGATCACAAAAACATAGAAATTATTGAAAACGAATAAAAAATCATACCTCAATTTCCCAAGATTAGTGTCGAACCCTAAATACCCTTTTTCTTTTCTTTTTCCTTTGTATTTTCGGCAAGGATGAACACAAATGACTAATCTCATGCATTTGTTTTATTAACTATAACCTAATTAATCAATTTCCGTTTTAACCTTATTATTATGATTAATAATCCACTAACTAATGTCCAACCATGTCATTTCATGAATTCAATGGTCCATTTACAACATAAGGACATCCCATTTAAAGAGACACATCAATTCAGCACTTAATCAAATGGCATACAACTTTTGCATTTTCTGCGATTGGGTCCTTTTATCAAATTCAACACACAATCGATAAAATTTCTATAACGAAAATTTCATGCATATCAAGTATCATACTGTAAACACAAAAAATAATATTAAAAAATATTTTTCTAACTCGAGTTTGTGGTCCCAAAACCACTATTTCAACTAGGGTCTAAACCAGGTTATTACAACTCTTCCCTTCTTAGGGACTTTCATTCTAAAAAATCTTACCATCAAATAGGTTCGAATATTGTTGTCTCATAGCATCTTCGGGCTCTCACGTAGCCTCTTCAACATTGTGTCGATGCCATATTACTTTTACTAACAGAATTTTCTTATTTCGCAATTCTTTAGCCTCGTGAGTCAAGATACGGATCAGTTCTTCCTCATAGGTCATATCGAACTGAATTTCTATTTCGGGCTGAGTAATTACATGTGAAGGATCAGATATGTATCGTCGAAGCATTGATACATGAAACACATTATGAATCTTTTCTAACTCAGGTGGAAATAACAATCTATATGTAACCGGTCCGATACGCTCTATAATCTCATACGACCTGATGAACCTTGGACTCAATTTGCCTTTACGGCCGAATCGAAGTACTTTCTTCCACGGAGACACTTTTAGAAATACTTTGTCGCCGATCTCAAATTCAATATCTTTTAGTTTTAAATCTGCATATGATCTTTCAGAAGTACTTTCTTCCATGGAGACACTTTCTATTCAGTCTCTTTTATCAAGTCAATCCCATGTATCTTATTTTCACTGAGCTCTGACCAATACAATGGTGTATGGCATTTTCTACCATACAAGGCTTTGTACGGTGCCATTTTAATGCTTGATTGAAAACTATTATTATAAGTAAATTCAATCAATGGCAAATACTATTCCCACATATTTTCAAACTCAAGAATGCAACATCTCAACATATCCTCAAGAATCTGAATAATCCACTCGGATTGACCATTCGTCTGCGGGTGAAAAGTAGTACTGAAGTGTAATTTTGTATCTAAAGCCTCTTGTAGTTTCTTCCAAAATCACAAAGTGAATCTCGGATCTCTATCTGACACAATAGACAATGGCATCCTGTGCAATCTGTAACACCCCAAACCCGGCCTAGATGTTATGGCCGAATCCATGATGTCACATTAGAGTGGGTTTTGAAAATTACAGATTCAATAGAAAAGCTCATTTGTTTAAAACCTTGTTTGGAATCCTTTGAAAAGCTGATTTGTTTAATCCATTTTACAAATTTTAGGTTCATTTAATAAAACATGTCTCATACTAAGTTGTTAGTTTGCTTCAAAACATTAATCGTTGCAGAAGCTTTTAAATCAAGTTGTGTAGTATGATAGTTGAAAATCATTTGCCTTTTGAAACCCGAATCCCACGGCTAATAGATACAAGTCAGTTTAACAAAAACCCCTAAACAAAAATAAAAACATAAAATGGCCTTATTAAATAAAATAAACCCAAAAAAACTACTCTTACTACAATCAAAATGAAATTATAAACAGTGGTGTGGTCGTCTCCGAGTCCCTCATAGCACCGACCCACCTAAGGATTACCTGCACAGTTAAGAGAAAAGGTGAGTTTATGAAAACTTAGTGTGTAATCCATATTATCAAACAGTCAAACATGTAGTGTTGAACAGTCAAGGCCTAAGCCGATATCAGTCGCAATATCAATGTGGGCCTTAGCCCATAATAACAACAGTAACTGTAACATCCCAAACCCAGCCTAGACGCTATGGCCGAATCTGGTGTGTCATATTGAAGTGTTTTAGCGAAAACCATGTTTTCATTGAAAACCATTCTTAAAATAAAAGAAACCTTAATTAACTTAAAAAAACTCCTTCCAATCAGTTGTTTAAAACATATGATTTTATGAAAACATGTCATTTTAGAATTTAGTTGCGGAAACGTAGAAAACATACTATAATTTATAATTTAGAAAACCCATGTTCAACTTTTTGTATTTACAACAAAAATAATAATAATAATTCAAGTAATAATAACATAATGAAACCTTGTTACAATCTGGTCTGAAACATACTTAATAAAATAAAAACTTATATGCTTAAAAAAAACCAAGTCCAAAATATCTTGCTAGCTGGCCACCTAGAGTCCCTCCAAACATCGAACCTTCTACTTAGCATCACCTGAAAATAAAATAAAAGAGGGGGTGAGTTTTCGTAAACTCAATGTGTACAACCCTCAACAACAAAAAAAGCATTCCAAAAACCATATACATCAAACATGCAATGCAATCCCATCCAAATTATCCATCCACTACACACCAGCTTGTCTAAATCATACATCAATCATACCCTTTGACTTGTCCATGGTCGCAATTAATTAATTAAGTTTTATGTAGTCATCATATACTAGGCCTAAAATCCCTTACAAAGCCCAAACTCACATACCGGAATATGGCCCACTAGGCCCAATCACATTCATATGGCCCATTAGGCCCAAATCACCTGTATATGCCCCATTAGGCCCAAATCACATTTATATGGCCCGTTAGGCCCAATCACTTTCATATTCATGCTCACATACAAATTCCTATCACATAGCATCAATATTCAGTTTTTGCCTATTATGGGCCCAATAACCCATCGGGCCCATTTAGCCCATTCCGACCCATATGACCAAATCACAACCCAAGTCCATGGAATCGCCCATGGGGCCTCAGAAAACCTATCAGTTTCCTCTTTACGAGTGTTCGCACACTCGCAAGACTACCGTAGCCAAACTTTCGGCTTTTCAGCATTTCAGCTTTTGTCGATCTACTTGTCTGTGCAGTGTATGTACACACTTGGTAAGCAAGCGTGCTGCGATTTCCTTAGTCACCAACCTACAAACGATATCACCCTTCAATTAATCGCATGCTTAATACATATCTTTACTAAAATCGAAACCTCACCTTAACCTTACCTTGCGCGATCAGCCCTTTCTTAAATCACTAACCATGATCAACTCCTATATCTGCACCAATCTTAACTATTAAAACTAGAATAATAGATGACTCGTATCCAACACAAGTCCCCTTACCTTCACTATGAACATTCAGCCACCTTAGCCAATGGGAGAAGAATACTTACCACAATTGTAAACACCTAAAGAGTAATTCGGCAAAGAGCTAAGATACAAGATTCGATACTAATTCCCTACTAAACTTGATTAGAAATAGTGAGGGACAATAATTGATACTTAGCAAAACCAATCGATTGGAAGAGCGAATACTTACACTAGAATCGATTGGGTGGTAAAGGTAGTGGTGGCACCAAGAGTATTCGGCCAAAGGGGTATTTGGCTGTAGAGATTTGAATGGCAACAATTGATTATTCGGCACCAAGGAAGAGAGGAAGAAGAATCAGCTAAACCAAAAGTGAAACAAAGAAATCTGTACAAGGAAATTAAAAATGAGAATAAGGGTTTTCAGCTTTTGGAGAAAGGGATTTTTGGCAACAAAGTGAAGAAGAATTTTGGCAATAGCCTGGCAACCTTGTATTTTGCCCCTATTTATAGCCCTTATAGTCGAATTTTCCTTGCCCAATTCCCAATTCAGCTCCATCACTTCTTCCTTCTCATCTCCTTGTTTTTCTCCCTGATAACCCCTTGATCTTTTCCTTAATTTTCTCTTCTGAACACTCCCCTTGGAGTCCATCTTCATGCCACTTCCAACCTTCTAGAAGGCCAAAATTAAACTTTTAAAAACACTAAGCTAGGATTTGAAACTTGGATCTCCTTGCTAGCTACTAATGCCACCTCCCTACTCCCTAAGTGGCATCACTTTGCCACTCCTCCACAAGGCTTTTTGATGTCATTTTTCCTCTATTTTTATTTAAAAGCCCAACTACTTGCCATCAGGGTTCCTTAATAATTATTAACGCATAATTTCCTTTTCCCCTAAGTTCAAATTAAAACCTTAGCCAAGACCTACTATTACCTACTTAACCGAAAATACCTAGCACACATTTTTTTATCAGAACCGAAAAAGAAAATTCAAGATTTTGAGATTTCAGGTTTTGGGATTTTTGGGGCGTTACAACTCTACCCCCTAAAAGAAATTTCATCCTCGAAATTTCCAACTATCAGTACAGCTGTAGACTACCACACCATGCTCTCGCTATGCACTCTAATTCCAAACTAAATAAATAGCACACTATGGGTAAGTACATACTGGTAATCGCCTCTGGAGCGTCACCATCCTCTTGATGACGTACTGCATAGACCAAAGTTGGTTGCCTCGCCTCAGCATGACCAGTACCCTTGCCCGATGCTCCGCAACCCTAACCATTTCCTCTTCTGGCCTGATCACGGCCTCTCGGCAGTTGCTGACCACCCCTCAGTGGTTGTACACCACCTCAGTCCATAACTGGCACCTGACCTAGCATTCGGGGGCAATCCCTAATCCTATGCTCCATAGACCCACAAGCTAAACAAGCTCCCGTCCTCTTCCAACACTCGCCTACATGACTTCTCCCACAATCAGCACAAGGTGGCACCCTTGGATTAACAGCAGGGGGCCCTGGTCTAACTGGCCCAACAACTCTGGCACTAGCCCTAGGCCTTTAATCGACACCAGGAGTCTCAGCCTCCCTGTTATTCTTACCCCTTCCTTTTTCCCGATTTAGGCGCTCAGTGCTCTTTACCTCATCCATTATCTTTGCTTTCTCCACCAATTTCGAGAAAACTCATTCCCTTTGTGGAGCTATCAGCACCCTGAGGCTATCTCTAAGTCCATCCTCAAACCTAACGCAACGCTCATACTTCGTTGCCACCATTACTCTTGCATACCTACTAAGGCGTAAAAACTCTGCCTCATATTCCACCACCGATTTGTTTCCTTGGGTGAAGTTTAGGAGCTCCTTCCTTCTAGCATCCACATAGCTTGCACCCACATACTTCCCTTGGAATGCAACTTTGAAAAACTGTCAAGTGACCCGCTCCGGTTGGGCATCGTCTTTCACCGTCAGCCACCACTGGTAGGCTTCTTCCCTAAGTAGTGACACAGCTCCTCTTAATTTTTATTCCGGTGAACTATCCAAGTCCTCCATTATCCTTTCAGTGGCCTCCAACCAATATTCTGCCATGTTAGGAGCCACGCCAGCCACGCCCTTAAAGATCTCAGCCCCGTTCGATCGACGTCGCTCCAAAATGGACCCTCGATTTCCAGTGCCATTATTGGGCCCAACGACCCTTTCTAAAATCCTCAGCATTTTCTAGGACAATGCATCTTCTCTCGCGGCCCGATCATATGATCCATTCTCAGCCACAGGTGAGGCCGGAGCCTCTTCTACTTTAGCATCGAGCATATGGCCCGATGCCGATAATTCAGCCCTAACACTTTCGCAGTCGAGGCCGCCTCTTCAAGCACTCTTCGTCGATTCGCATATTATTTGGATTAAAATTTTATGAAGTTTTAGTTTAATAATTACACCGATGTTTTATGAAAATATTTAAAGAGAAGATCGTTTTCAAAAATTCCCTACAGTTTCCAGATCCTACGGGCTTTAGTTCCATTCTAACAATATCATCTAAAGTAGCCATCTAACTATCTACTATATAATAATTTTAACAAACTAAAAATAAAATTATTTTCTTGGTTCGACGTCGGAGACTCAGTGTGTCGCTCAGCAAGATTTCCCTTTTTCCAAAAGCATCGTGATCCAAAATATTTTTAAAATAAAAAAAAGAAACTAAATAATAATAATAAGGCCCACTTCATAGCCAGAGTTTTACAATTTGAGCTCTGATACCACTAAATGTAACACCCTAAACTTGGCCCAGACGCTATGGTCGAATCTGGTGTGTTACATTGAAGTGTTTTAGCGAAAATCATGTTTTCATTGAAAACCCTTCTTAAAGTAAAAGAAACCTTAATTAACTTAAAAAAAACTCATTCCAATCATTTGTTTAAAACATATGATTTTATGAAAACATGTCATTTTAGAATTTATTTATGAAAACGTAAAAAACATACTATAATTTATAATTTAGGAAACCTATGTTCAACTTTTCGTATTTACAACGAAAATAATAATTCAAGTAATAATAACATAATGGAACGTTGTTACAATCTGGTCTGGAGCATACTTAATAAAATAAAAACTTATATGCTTAAAAAAAACTAAGTCCAAAATATCTTGCTACCTGGCCACCCAGAGTCCCTCCGAACATCGAACCTTCTACTGAGCATCACCTGAAAATAAAATAAAAGAGGGGGTGAGTTTTTGCAAACTCAGTGTGTACAATCCTCAACAAAAAACAAAACAAGCATTCCAAAAACCATTATACATCAAATATGCAATGCAATCCCATCCAAATTATCCATCTGCTACACACCAGCTCCGTCCCTCTTCAAACCATGTGGGGATATAAATATCGACCCACCCCACCGACACACCAAGAGTAGCCCAGTTGTAGAACTACCTTCATTTACATATTGGGCTTTAAAAGCTATCGTTGGATCCATGATTGTCAAGCAACCATGCGATCCTTATATACTTCCTCCGTTCTATAATTCCCAACCCATATGCAACCTAAGCAGAATATCATATGTAACGCCCTGAATTTTGGACCTAGATGAATTGGGATTTGGGCTTTGGATCTCATAAAATTTTTTTAAGTGAGTAAGAAAATGACAAATGACATGTTGGCCATTAGGGTTTAAGGAATTTGGAGTGTCTAGGTATGTTGGAGAAGTTATGGGTTTGAGTTTTATAGTGTAGGAATTTTAATTTAATAATTAAAAGGACCTTGTTGGTGAGTAGTTGGGCTTTTAAATAAAAATAGGGGAAAATGGCATCAAAAAGCCTTGTGGTTGAGTGGCTAAGTGACTCCACTTAGGGTGTAGGGAGGTGGCGTTAGTGGTTAGCACGGAGATCCAAGGTTTGAATCCTAGCTTAGTATTTTTAGAAGTTTAATTTTGGCCTTCTAGAAGAGTAAAAGTGGCATGAATATGGACTCCAAGGGGAGTGTTCAGAAGAGAAAAGTTAGAAAATAGATTGGGGAGTTATTAGGGAGAAAAATAAGGATATGAGAAGGGGAATGTGATGGAGCAGAATGGGGAATTTAGCCATGAGGAATTTTTCTATAGGGGCTATAAATAGGTGCAAAATGCAAGGTTGCCAGGCTAATGTCGAAATCTTTTTCACCTTGTTACCAGAAACCCTTTTCTCTTCAAGATCCAAAAAGCCAAAAAGCCTTACTTCTTTCTTTCTTTTCTTGTGCCGATTTCTATTCTTCCTCTACTTCATTTCCAACTTTTCTTTCTTTTTCCTTGAACCCGAATAACTCTCTTTTGCCATAAAAAATCACAAAGGGCAGAAACTTTCTTGGCCGAATACTCTTTGATTGAATCTAGTGTAAGTGATTGCTCTTCCAATCGATTTTTGCTAAAGTATCAATTATTGTTCCTCATTTCATCTAATAATTTTTGGGTAGGAATAGGTATTGAATCTCAGTTTTGGATCCCTACCGATTTGCTCTTCGGGTAAGGGGCTTTGGTAAGTACTCTTAATCTTAGTAGGCCGAATAGTCAGAGTTAAGGTAAGGGGACTCGTTTGGATATGAGTCACCTATTATTCTGGTTTCTAATAGTTAAGATTGATGCAGATCTAGGAGTTGATCATGGTTAGTGATTTAAGAAGGGGCTGTTGTACTTATCGCGCAAGGTAAGATTAAGGTGAGGTTTCAGTTTTAGTAAAGATATGTATTAAGCATGTGGTTAATTGAAGGGTGATATCATTTGTAGGTTGGTGACTAGTGGACATCGCAGCATGTTTGCTTACCAGGTGTGTACATACACTGCACACACACAATGAATCAGCAAAAGCCGAAATGTCGAAAAGTCAAAAAGCTGAAATACTGAAAAGTCGAAAGTTGGGCTACGGTAGTCTTGCAAGTGTGCGAACACTTGTGAGGAGGAAACCGATAGGTTTTCTGAGACCCATGAGTGATTCCATAAACTTGGGTTGTGAATTGGCCAATCGGGCCAGAATAGGCTTAATGGGCTTAATGGGCTGTTGGGCCCATAATAGGCAAATTTTGATTATTGTTGCTATTTGATGGAAATAGTATGAGTACATGACTGTAAATGTGATTTGGGCCTAATGGGCCGTATAAATGAGATTTGGGCCTAATAGCCCACATGAATGAGATTGGGCCTGATGGGCCATATGCATGTATGAAGGGGTTTTGGGCCTAGTATATGATGACTATATAAAAACATAATTAATTAATTGCGATCGTGGACAAGTCTTAGGGTTAAGGTGTGGCAACGGATATATGCATGACTAGGATTGGATCTAGGGAGAGCTTGGTACTTAAGCGGTCTTAATGACTCACCTCCTCTTCTCTGGAATCCTACCTAGTGCATAGTATTCATTCATATTATCTCACGGGATTTGTTAACGGGCCAAGGTTAGTGAAAATCGTAAAGAAAGGGGAAAATTATCGAAATGCCCCTAAGGGAGAAAATGACCAAAATACCCCTAGGTGTTGAATGTAAGTTTTATGGATGTGACATGCATACATATGATATTCTGCTTAGGTTGCATAGGGGTTGGGAATTATGGAACGGAGGAAGTATATGAGGATCGCATGGTTGCTTGACAATTATGGATCCACCGGTGGCTTTTAAGCCTAATATGTAAATGAAGGTCGTTCCACAACCGGGCTACCATTGATGTGTCGGTTGGGTGGGTTAATATTTATATCCCCACATGGTGTGACGGGGGACGGAGCTGGTGTGTAGCGACTGGATAATTGGGATGAGATTGCATTGCTTGTTTGATGTATGATGATTTTTGAATTCTTGTTTTTATCGAGAGTTGTACACACTAAGTTTGCGAAAACTCACCCCCTCTTTTATTTTATTTTTAGGTGATGCTCAGTTGAAGGTTCGATGTTTGGAGAGACTCTAGGTGGCTAGCTAGAAAGACAATTTGGACTTGTTTTTTTTTCTAAGCATATAAGTTTCTATTTCATTAAGTACTTTTCAGACCTGATTGTAATAGGGCTTCCATTTTGTTAGTAGTTGGATTATTATTTTTACGTGATGTAATTATAAGAAGTCGAACATGGTTTCTTAAACTATAGTATGTTTTTTTTTACACCTCTGCAACTAAACTTTAAAATGACATGTTTTTATAAAATCATATGTTTTAAATAAGCGATTGAAAGGAGCTTTTTTTTAAGTTAATTAAGGTTTCTTTTATTTTAAGAAGGGTTTTCAATGAAAACACGATTTTCGTAAAAACACTTCAATGTGATGCGCCAGATTCGGTCATAATGTCTGGGCTGAGTTTGGGGTGTTACATTTAGTGGTATCAGAGCCTAGGTTGTAAAACTCGGGCTGTGAAGTGGGCCTTATTATTATTTGGTTTCTTTTTTTATTTTAAAAAATATATATTTTTTGGGTCACAATGTTTTGGAAAAAGTGAAATCTTGCTAAGCGGCACACCGAGCCTCCGACATTGAATCAAGTAAGTTTTTCTGTTCTTATGCTTGTTTAAATTGTTATACAATAGATAGATAGAGGGCTACTTTTGATGATTTTGTTAGAATGGAACTGGAGCCCGTAGGATCTAAAAACTATAAAGGATTTTTGAAAACAATATTCTCTTTAAATATTTCCATAAAACATCAGTTTAATTATTAAACTAACTAAAACTTCATAAAAATTTCTAATCCAGATAATACGCGAATCGACGATGAGTGCTAGAAGAGGTGGAAGAGGCCGTGGAAGCGTTAGGGTTGAATCGTCGGCATTGGGCCATATGCCCGATGTTGGAGTAGAAGAGGCTCCGGCCTCACCTGTGGCTGGGAATGGATCGTATGATCGGGCCGCAAGAGAAGATGCATTGTTGCAGGTAATGCTAAGGATTTTGGAAAGGGTCGTTGGGCCCAATAATGGCACTGGAAATCGAGGGTCTATTCTGGAGCGACTTCGTTCGAATGGGGCTGAGATCTTTAAGGGCGTGTCCGGCGTGGCTCCTAACATGGTAGAATATTGGTTGGAGGCCACTGAAAGGATAATGGAGGACTCGGACTGCTCACCTAAAGAAAAGTTGAAAGGGGCAATGTCACTACTTAGGGAAGAAGCCTACCAGTGGTGGTTGACGGTGAAAGAGGGCACCCAACCGGAGCGGGTCACTGGGAGTTTTTCAAAGCTACATTCCAAGGGAAGTATGTGGGTGCAAGCTATGTGGATGCTAGAAGAATGGAGTTCCAGAAACCCAAGGAAACAAATCGATGGCAGAGTATAAAGCGGAGTTTCTACGCCTTAGTAGGTATGCAAGAGTAATGGTGGCAACGAACTATGAGCGTTGCGTTAGACTTGAGGATGGACTTAGAGATAGCCTCAGGGTATTAATAGCTCCACAAAGGGAGCGAGTTTTCTCAGAGTTGGTGGAGAAAGCAAAGATAGCGGAGGAGGTAAAGCACGCTGAGCGCTTAAATTGAGAAAAAGAAAGGGGTGAGAATAAAAGGGAGGCTGAGACTCCTAGTGTTGGACAGAGGCCTAGGGCTAGGGCCAGAAACGATGGGCCAGTTTGAGTAGGGCCCCATATTATTAATCTAGGGGTGCCACCTTGTGCTATTTGTGGGAAAGGTCATGTAGGCGAGTGTTGTAAGAGGATGGGTGCTTGTCTAGCGTGTGGATCCTTGGAGCTTAGGATCAAGAATTGCCCTAGAATGCCAGCTCAGGTACTAGTTGTGGGCCGAGGTGGTGTCTAGCCACCAAGGGGTGGAAACGGTTTGGGTCGAGGAGCCCTGAAAAGAGGTGCTGATCGTACTGAGGCATGACAGCCAGCTTTGGTCTACTCAGCACGCCGCAGAGAGGACGAAGATGCTCTAGATACGAATACCGGTACATACTTTATCCTTAGTGTGCTATTTATCTATTTAGAAATTAGAAATAGAGTGAGCAACAGAAGCGTAGTGGTGTAACCTAGGTGGTACGACTATTGGGCAGTTGGAAATTTCGAGGACAAAATTTCTTTTAGGGGTTAGAGTTGTAACGCCTCAAATTTTAGGCTTAGATGAATTAGGCTTTAGGCTTTGGGTCTCATAAATTTTTTTTAAGTAAGCAAGAAAATGACAAATGACATGTTGACTATAAGGGTTTAAGGAATTTAGAGTGTCTAGGCATGTTGGAGAGGTTTTGGGTTCGAGTTTTGTGGTGGAGGAATTTTAATTTAATAATTAAAAGGAACTTGTTGGCGAGTAGTTGGTCTTTTAAATAAAAATAGGGGAAAATGACATAAAAAAGCCTTGTGGTGGAGTGGCTAAGTGACGCCACTTAGGGTGTAGAGAGGTGGCATTAGTGGTTAGCAAGGAGATCAAGGTTTGAATCCTAGCTTAGTATTTTTAGAAGTTTAATTTTGGCCTTCTAGAAGAGTGGAAGTGGCATGAAGATGGACTCCAAGGGGAGTGTTCAGAGAGAAAAGTTAGGAAATAGATTGGGGAGTTATCAGGGAGAAAAACGAGGAGATGAAAAGGGGGAAGTGATGGAGTCAAATGGGGAATTTAGCCATGAGGAACTTGGCTATAAGGGCTATAAATAGGTGCCAAATGCAAGGTTGCCAAGCTAATGCCGAAATCTTTTTCACCTTGTTACTGGAAACCCTTTTCTCTTCAAGATCAAAAAAGCCAAAAAGTTTTATTTCTTTCTTTCTTTTCTTGTGCCAATTTTCATTCTTCCTCTACTTCATTGCTGACTTTTCTTTCTTTTTCCTTAAAGCCGAATAATTCTCTTTTGCCATACAAAATCGCAAAGGGCAGAAACTTTTTTGGCCGAATACTCTTTGACCGAATCTAGTGTAAGTGTTTGCTCTTCCAATCGGTTTTTGCTAAAGTATCGATTATTGTTCCTCATTACTTTTAATCAGTTTTGGGTAGGAATAGGTATCGAATCTCAGTTTTGGATCCCTGTCGATTTGCTCTCCGAGTAAGGGGCTTTGGCAAGTACTCTTAACCTTAGTTGGCCGAATAGTCAGAGTTAAGGTAAGGGGACTTGTGTTGGATATGAGTCACGTATTATTTTGGTTTCTAATAATTAAGATTTTTGGAGATCTAGAAGTTGATCGTGGTTAGTAATTTAAGAAGGGGCTATTATACTTATCGCGTAAGGTAAGGTTAAGGTGAGGTTTTGGTTTTAGTAAAGATATGTATTAAGCATGTGGTTAATTGAAGGGTGATATCGTTTGTAGGTTGGTCACTAAGGGAAATCGCAGCACGCTTGCTTACCAGGTGTGTACATACATTGCACATACACAATGAATCGACAAAAGCTAAAATGCCGAAAAGCCGAAAAGCCAAAATATCAAAAAGTCAAAAGTTGGGCTACGGTAGTCTTGCGAGTGTGCGAACACTCATGAGGAGGAAACCGATAGGTTGTTTAAGGCCCATGGGCAATTCCATAGACTTGGGCTGTAAATTGGCCAACCAGGCCAGAATAGGCTTAATGGGCCTAATGGGCTGTTGGGCTAATAATAGGAAAAAATTGATTATTGTTGCTATGTGATGGAAATCGTATGAGTACATGACTGTAAATGTGATTTGGGCCGAATGGGCCGTATAAATGTGATTTGGGCCAAATGGGCCATATGAATGAGATTGGGCCTAGTGGGCTATATGCAGGTATGAAGGGGTTTTGGGCCTAGTATATGATGACAACATAAAAACTTAATTAATTAATTGCAACTGTGGGCAAGTCATAGGGTTAAGGTGTGGCAACTGGTATATGCTTGTCTAGGATTGGATCTTGGGAGAGCTTGGTACGTAAGAGGTCTAAATGACTCACCTCCTCTTCTCTGGAATCCTACCTGGTGCATAATATTTGTTCATCTTAGCTCACGGGATTTGTTAACGGGCCAAGGTATGTGACAACCGTAAAGAAAGGGAAAAATAACCAAAATGCCCCTAAGAGGAAAAATGACCAAAATATCCCTAGGTGTTGAATGTAAGTTTTATGGATGTGACATGCATACATATGATATTCTGCTTAGGTTGCATAGGGGTTAGGAATTATGGAAAGGAGGAAGTATATGAGGATCGCATGGTTGCTTCATAATTGTGGATCCACTGACGGCTTTTAAGCCTAATATGTAAATGAAGGTAGTTCCGCAACAGGGCTACCATTGATGAGTCAGTTGGGTGGGTCGATATTTATATCCCCACATGGTGTGACGGGGGACGGAGCTGGTGTGTAGCGGCTGGATAATTGGGATGGGATTGCATTGCATGGTTGATATAATGCTTGTTTTTATCGAGGGTTGTACACACTGAGTTTGCGAAAACTCACCCCCCTATTTTATTTTATTTTAGGTGATGTTCAGTAGAAGGTCTGATGTTTGGAGGGACTCTAGGTGGCCAACTAGCAAGACAATTTAGACTTCTTTTTTTTCTAAGCATATAAGTTTCTATTTCATTAAGTACTTTTCAGACCTGATTGTAATAGGGCTTCCATTTTGTTAGTAGTTGGATTATTATTTTTACGTGATATAATTATAAGAAGTTGAACATGGTTTCTTAAACTATAGTATGTTTTTTTTTTCTTAATGCTTTCACAACTAAACTTTAAAATAACATGTTTTCATAAAATCATATGTTTTACACAAGCGATTGAAATGAGTTTTTTTAAAGTTAATTAAGGTTTCTTTTATTTCAAGAAGGGTTTTCTATGAAAACACAGTTTTTGCTAAAACACTTCAATGTGATGCGCCAGATTTGGCCATAACGTCCAGGCCGGGTTTGGGGTGTTACATCATATGTATGCATGTCATTTACATTCAGCACCTAGGGGTATTTTTGTCATTTTCGTCCTTAGGGGAATTTCAGGAATTTTCCCTTAATTACGGTTTTCACTTACCTTGGCCCGTTAACAAGTCCCGTGAGCTAAGATGAACGAATACTATGCACCAGGTAGGATTCCAGAGAAGAGGAGGTGGGTCATTAATACCGCTTAAGTACCAACTCTCCCTAGTTCCAATCCTAGACATGCATATACCCGTTGCCACACCTTAACCCTTTGATTTGTGGTCCCAATTAATTAATTAATTTTTATGTAGTCATCATATACTAGGCCCAAAACCCCTTACAAAGCCCAAACTCACATACCTGTATATGGCTCACTAGGTCCAATCACATTCATATGGCCCATTAGTCCCAAATCACCTGTATATGGCCCATTAGGCCCAAATCACATTTATATGGCCCGTTAGACCCAGTCACTTTCATATTCATGCTCACATACAAATTCCTATCATATAGCATCAATATTCAGTTTTTGCCTATTATGGGCCCAATAGCCCATCGGGCCCATTTAGCCCATTCCGGCCCATATGGCCAAATCACAACCCAAGTCCATGGAATCGCCCGTGGGGCCTCAGACAACCTATTAGTTTCCTCCTTACGAGTGTTCGTGCACTCGCAAGACTACCGTAGCCAAACTTTCAGCTTTTCAGCATTTCGACATTTCGAGTTTTCAGCATTTCGGCTTTTGCCGATCTACTTGTGTGTGCAGTGTATGTACACACCTGGTAAGTAAGCGTGATGCGATTCCCTTAGTCACCAACCTACAAATGATATCACCCTTCAATTAATCGAATACTTAATACATATCTTTACTAAAACCGAAACCACACCTTAACCTTACCTCGCGCGATCAGCCCTTTCTTAAATCACTAACCACGATCAACTCCTAGATCTACAACAATCTTAACTATTAAAACCAGAATAATAGATGACTCGTATCCAACACAAGTCCCCTTACATTAACTCTGAACATTCGGCCACCTTAGCCAATGGGAGAGGAATACTTACCAAAACCGCAAACACCTAAAGAGCAATTCGACAGAGAGCTAAGATCTGAGATCCGATACTAATTCCCTACCAAAGTTGATTAGAAAGAGTTAGGGACAATAATCAATACTTAGCAAAACCAACCGATTGGAAGAGCGAACACTTACACTAGAATCGACTGGGTGGTAAAGGTAGTGGTGGCACCAGGAGTATTCGGCCAAAGGGGTATTTGGCTTTAGAGATTTGAATGGAAACAATTGATTATTCGGTACCAAGGGAGAGAGGAAGAATAATTGGCTAAAACAAAAGTGAAACAAAGAAATCGGCACAAGGAAAATAAAAAGGAGAATAAGGGTTTTCAGCTTTTGGAGAAAGGGGTTTCTGGCAACAAAGTGAAGAAGAATTTTGGCAGTAGCCTGGCAACCTTGTATTCGACCCCTATTTATAGCCATTATAGCTGAATTTTCCATACCCAATTCCCAATTCGGCTCCAGCACTTCTCCCTTCTCATCTCCTCGTTTTTCTCCCTGATAACCCCTTGATCTTTTCCTTAATTTTCTCTTCTGAACACTCCCCTTGGAGTCGCCACTTCCAACCTTTTAGAAGGCCAAAATTAAACTTCTAAAAAAACTAAGCTAGGATTCGAACCTTGGATCTCCTTGCTAGCTATTAACGCCACCTCATTACTCCCTAAGTGGTGTCACTTTGCCACTCCTCCACAAGGTTTTTTGATGCCATGTTCCCCCTATTTTTATTTAAAAGCCCAACTACTTTCCATCAGGGTTCCTTAATAATTATTAACGCATAATTTTATTTTCCCTAAGTTCAAATTCAAACCTTAGCCAAGACCTACTATTACCTACTTAACTGAAAATACCTAGCACACATTTTTTTTATCAAAACCGAAAAAGAAAATTTGGGATTTCAGGATTTTTGGGTTTTGAGATTTTTAAGGCGTTACAGTAACAGTATGGGCATTTGCCCAATTCAATACAGTATCAGAAATGCATACAGATATCCTACCCATCCATTCTCTACACTCCATTCCGTCCAGCCCTACACTCCATATGGCGATAAAATCAACCCACCCATCCCTACACTCCAAAATGTGGTACCGATCTCGGCACTAACAGTATCTGCAGCAGAGCTGCTAGTATAGGCTTATAGCCTTTCAGTACACTTCCTCCAATATCATATAACCCACCGTATGCAATGCAACATAATATAAATGTTCATACAGTAACGATGACATGCTCAACAGTCGTACAACATACAAGGGTATATCTGTCTTTTACCTTATAGGGGTATAATAGTCATAACATAATTTAGGGTCTAGGTGTACTTACTGACCCAATAGTAGGTCCACAGTCATCCCGTGTGACCCGTGTGACCTTAACAATTAAACAGCGAAAATGGGCCCCAGCCCATAATACAGCCCACGTGGGCCCACACACTTGTGTGGCCCATTAAGCCTAAATAATAGCCTTGGCCATGTAACAACACAGCTGGCCCAATAACCTCCACTCATCTGTGCAGTTTACCTGTATGGGGCCCACAAGCCCATGGGGCGCACACGGCCCATGAGCCCGTAGGGCCCACACGGTCCATTTCGGCCCAACGCGTACGAAAATGATCTAAACCCACGAAATCGCTTACGGTGGTCTCCACAATCACATGCTCGTGCTTTTGCGTTTAGATGACCCTACGAGTAAGCGCACGCTCGTGTGGTATCGATGATACTATTTTTTTGAATTTTGCCGATTCACAATAAAAATGGTGTGATTACACACCTGATTTTGGAAATGCGCTCCTAGCCCCCGAGTTTCCCCACCTGTCACAGTCAGAAGTTCGATTAGTCACTTATCAACATTAGGGTTAGACACCCTTCATTTTACTTCTATTCCAACTAATGTTGATACTTACCTTGATTGGCCAACTGTGACTTAGTCTTCCTAGATCGCTGACCAAAGTTGATCCCTTACTCTTTATCGAAAATCTGCATTATCAAAGTCAACCATTAACATGATCGCTTAATACATGGTTTATAACATTATGTCCTACCATCTATAAACAACCACAAACTCCCTAGTAAGGGAAAAAGACATTCGGCCAATCACTAAAGAATGCAAGCCGACACGCCTCATTTGAACACTCAAACCACAATAAAGCTACCTTCATTTGGGGTGATGCGGAATGGTTTCGAACCCCTTAGTCACTACTTTCCCTCCCTTCACTTCACGAGAAGGTCTAGAATCTAAAAGAACATCACGATAAGAGGGAGAAGGTCAGAATTGGTTAGTAGGAATAAGAGAAATATTCGGTTTCAATAGTGTGATGAGGGGAGGTTTGACGACAGTTGAAAGAGTAGAGAGACAACAAAATCCCGAGTGCACTCACCTACTTGTCAATTCGGAGTAGAAAGGAGCGAGCAAGAGATGGAGTAATCGGTTTGGGTTACAAAATGAAAGAGAGTGCAAGAAGAACAATTGGAAGAGAAGGAGAGACGAAAAGGGTTTAGAGAGTTCAGCCAAAAGAGAAGGAAAAGAAGAATGCAACCACAACTAAAAGGTCTCCAATTGCCAAAAGAAAATACGAATACCTAGAATTTCTTATCACCAATCGGTTCTCCAAAGAAAAGACTTCTAAAAAGTAAAACCATTCGGTACCCCAATGACAGATTTTGCCAATTGGTTTTTCTCCAAACGGCACCCCTTTCTCTCCCTCAATCGTCTCCCCCACTTTCCTCAACCGTACACTAACCCAATCCCCTCAAAATCCCCTAAAATCACTTCCCCTATACATCCACAACTTTCTCCTACAAACACTCCTCAACAACCCATTCAAACCCTAACAATTTCAGTCAACTTGGGACACTTCCACGGCACCTAGCAAAATAAAATACTTAAATACATTGCTAAGCCCCGAACCTCAGACCATAAGAACACTCTGCACACCCTTTGCCACTTGACCAACACGCCCTTCATGTCATGCCACGCTCTCAGCAAGTTAAAAAGTCCCTGGACTAGAGACAAGGGTTTACTCAATTAGGAGAAAAATTTTGCTGAAGCCAAGGCTTGAACTCAAGACTTCTCCAACACTTCTCAGGACACTCAACCATTGAAGCAGGCATGTATTTATGCCACAAGCATACCAAAAATAATTTTTACACAGTTTTTGGGATTTGAGAAATTGGGGCGTTACACAATCTCACAATACTGGAAAAGTATAACTCAACTAATTTATCAAGCGAGTAATCAGATCATACCAAAATAAAATGAGCTGATTTTGTCAATCGGTCAACCACAACCCAAATCGCATCTTTCTTTCTCAGAGATAAAGGCAAAGCTAAAACAAAATCCATCGTTATTCTATCCAAATTACATTCTGGAATCATAATCAATTGTAACAAACTGGATGGCACCTGATGTTCAGCTTTAACTTGCTGACAGACCAAACATTTCGAAACAAAGTTAGAAATATCTCTTTTCATTCTAGACCACCAGTAATGATGTTTCAGATCATTATACATTTTCGTACTACCTGGATGTACAATTAAACGACTGTTGTGAGCTTCGTTGAAAATCATCTAAATCAACTCTGAATTTCTCAGAACACAAATCTGACCTCAGAATCTCAAACAATCGTCATTATCAATTCGATATTCTGAACCAGAATCCAAATCACACTGAGCTCATTTTGCTATTATCTCATTATAAACTTTCTAAGCATTAATAATATGTTGTAAAAACAACGGTCTTGCTTTCAATTTAGCTAAAATCAAACCATCATCGAATAGAACTAAATGAGTATTCATCGCAATGATTTCTGACTCAAAGCATCAGCAATAACATTTGCTTTTCCCGGATGATAATTGATAATAAGCTCATAATCTTTTAGCAGTTCTAGCCATCTTCTCTGTCGCAGATTCAAATCTTTCTGAGTCATCAGATATTTCAAACTTTTATGATCAGAATAAACATGACATTTCTCACCAAACAGATAGTGGCGCTAAATCTTCAAAGCAACACAATAGCCACCAATTCCAGATTGTGTGTCGGATAATTCTTTTCATGCGACTTTAACTGTCTCAAGGAATAAGCTATGACTTTGCCTTCCTGCATCAAAATGTAGCACAGGCCATTCAATGATGCATCACTATATATTACAAATTCTTTACCCGATTCTGGTTGTACTAACACCGGAGCTTCTGTCAATAGGCTTTCAACTGATCAAAGCTTTTCTGACACTTTTTGGACCATTCAAATTTCACATCTTTCTGAAGCAATTTCGTCAATAGAGTAGCAATCATAGAAAAGCCTTTCACAAATTGTCTATAATAACCGGCGAGTCTCAGAAAACTGCAGACTTTAGAAACATTTCTCAGAGGCTTCCAATCTAAGATACCTAAAATTTTGCTCGGATCAACTTAGATACCTGATGCTGACACAATATGTCCCAGAAAACCACACATTTACTGAACTTCACAAATAATTGCTTATTACGCAAAGTCTATAACACTATTCTCAAATGCTCAACATGTTCGGTTTCATCACATGAATAAATCAAAATGTCATCAATGAATACGACAACAAATCGATCTAAATACGGTCTGAAAATTTTGTTCATTAAATCCATAAAAACAATAAGTGCATTCATTAATCTGAAAGGCATAACTAAAAACTCATAGTGTCCGTACCTTGTTTGGAAAGCAGTTTTTAAAATATCTTAATATTTTACTCGCAACTGATAGTAACCCGATATGATATTTATCTTTGAAAACACAGTAGCTTTTTTCAACTGATCAAACAAATCATCAATTCTGGGCAGAGGATATTTATTCTTGATAGTCACTTTGTTCAACTGACGATAACCAATGCACATTCTCATCGTACCATCTTTCTTTTTCACAAAAGGTGAGTAACTCGGTCTTGCGAATCCTTTATTAATAAAATCTTGCAACTGAGGCTTTAATTCTTTTAACTTGGTCGGAGCCATTCTATACAGAGCTATCAAAATTAGAGTAGTCCCTGGCACTAATTCAATGCCAATCGGAGGTAATCCCAGAAGTTCTTCAAGAAACACATCAGGGAATTCACAAACAACAGGTACTAATTCAATTTTCTTTTTTGTCACTTTCAAACAATCACATAAGCAAAGTGGGCTTCACAACCCTTTCTGACATTTTGAGCTAACATCAAAGAAATCACTACCCGTAAACCATTCAGATCATTAGACTCAATCCGAATAATCTCATCATTCTAACATCACAAATCGATAGTCTTTCGTTTGCAGTTTACAATAGCATCATGCAAAGTTAACCAATCCATACCTCGAATTATATCAAATTTGTCGAATGGTAATAATATCAAATTAGTAAAAAGCATGAATCTCGAATCATCAACAGACAATTCATACATACTTTGTCAACCAAAAAACATCGGCCTAATGGGTTTGATACTCTAATTAAAAATTCAGCAGACTCTACAGAAAAAGTCTTACTGCTCACTAAGTTCATGCATATATAAGAATGCGTTGATCCCAAATCTATTAATGCAATCACAGAAGTATCACAAAGAGTGAAAGTACCAGTAACAACATCTAGAGATGAACCTTCTTCGCGTGCACGAATAGCATAAGCTCTGGCAAGTGCGCGAGCCTCAGATCTAACAGTCGTATCTTTAGTTCCCTTTTGGTTGCCACTCACATTACCCTATTTTCTGGGCAATCTACCTCGAGTTGTATTGCCACTCGGCCTCAGATTCTGCACAATCTCTTGCTCTACAGGCTCAGCAGATAAGGTGATCTAAGGATCCACATCTAAAGCGAGCTCGGTCATTGAATCTACAACTTCCCAGATGTCTTTTACCACAGTTTCTACACTCGAGTCAATCGGATCGGACATTTCCAACACTTGCAATAGAAGTAGCTGGAGGTCTTAAACTCAAATGTGATCTAGTATGATCTCTACTCGAATGTCCCACATTAGCCTTTGAATGGCTAAAATCATCTCGAAATTTCTTTGATGCTGAATGAAATGACTTGCTCGATGATCTTTTTCGCACCTCTCTAGCTTTTAAATCGGGTTTTCTTTTCTCTTTCCCGAGTTCTTCAACTTTACATGCTCGTTCAACAAGCACAACAAACTCTTTTATCTCCAAAATTCTGACTAACAAGCGGATATCTTCATTTAAGCCATCTTCAAACCTCTTACACATTATTGCTTCGGTCGAGACACATTATTGTGCATACTGGCTAAATCTCACAAATTCTAGCTCGTATTTTGTAATAGACATACGACCCTATTTCAACTCAAGAAACTCTTTGCGTTTCTGATCGATGAATCTCTAACTGATGTATTTCTTTCGGAATTCATCTTGAAAGAAATCCCAAGTGACTCATTCTCTCGGAACCACTGATATCAACATCTTTCACCAATGATACATCGTATCTCTCAGAAGTGAAACAGCACATTTAAGACATTCGTCTAGAGTACATGACAATTCATCGAACACTCAAATCGCATTCTCTAGCCTGAATTCAGCTTTCTTAGTATCATCATTAGTAGTAGCACGGAACTCTTCGTCCCCATATTTTCTAATTTTATCAATAGGTGGCTTATTCAATTGAATCGGATTAGCTTGTGGCATGATAAGAACTTGTGGAGGATTTAGAGGGGGTGAAGGTTGTGGAACAGCCGGATTAGTTCTCATATACTGAGTGAACAAATCATTCATCATTTGGTAAAAGGCTTGCTTAGCCTCTCCTTCGTGGCTACTAGTAGCAGGTCTAAAATCAGATGGCACTATCCCTTGAGCGGGAGTAGGTGCATTACTTTCAACATCGTTAGCTACGGCTCGTTCGAGATCCATTTACTATATAAAAACACATTTTAATTGTTAGGAATCATCACACTATCACAGTTCATATATATGGTATGTATAGCTAGACTCACAAGGCAACGTTAGTCCTAGAATCGACTAAACCATAGCTCTGATACCAAATAAATGTAACACCCTTAACCTAAATGTAACGACTAGAATCGACTAGGGTTATGAGGCATTACCGGACATATCGGAACATTTCATAAACATTTCAAATCAAAAGTCATACATTATCATATCATAGTCAGTTATCAACATAAAGTCCCTTTCTTAGGTCAACGAGACCTTAAACATGCATTAGGAAGAGTTTGGCACAAAACCGAATACATACAAAATTTTTTGAAGCTAAATAATTTTTTTTCTAAGTTACAAAGGTCACACGCCCGTGTGAACAGGCCGTGTGCCTCATACGAAATTAGACACGCTCGTGTGTCTAGGCCGTGGCAAAGCAAGGCATAGATACTAACTTGTCCACACAACCATAAGACACGACTATGTGCCAGGCCGTGCGACAATTAGGGAGGCTACTGACTTAGGTTACACAGCCAGTCACACGCCCGTGTGTCTAGCTCGTGCTCGAAACTGACTTAGCCACACGGCTTGGAACACACCCATGTCTATGATCGTATGGTCTACTCATGCTCATTTCAAAATGGCCCTCAAGAAACACGGCAGAGCCACACACCTGTGTCCCTACCCGTGTGGGTAAAAATAGGCCATTTATAAGGCCAATATGCCACCCACTTAGGGTCCCCCCTACAAGCACCAAATAAACATCAAATTTACCATAATTTCAACCAATTTCAATCCCAAAACTGATACGAGCACGCCCCGTGAACTTCATCGAACAAGTCTCCCTAGTCGAGCTGTGATTGTTGGCAAGCTGATCCTAGCTTGTTTCCAGCTCCCCGAGCTTCATCTAGCTCAATTCAGCTTGTTACCAATTTAATTTCATTTTGACGCAAGCTCATTGAGCTCGATTTGAAATTATTTAATTTCTTGCATTTTAATTTGCTTAAATAATTAAGTTAGTTTATTTAGTTAGCTTAAAATAATTACCTCATTTTAATTTGTCAAATCAAAACGTAATTAAATAAAGTTTTTTTTAACGTGTCTTAGTTTAGGACATGAATTTAATATGTCAAGTTTAAGACAAATTAATTAGCTGCTGCTATTTATTTGTATAAACCGAATTTAATGGTTGTCCTAGCATTAAAACGTGGGTCATAAATATGTCCTTGTTTAGACATGTTATTAATGTGTTTTGTGATTAAAACCATGAATTTAAATTGTCTCAACTTTGCTGCAGGTTTAATGTGCCAAATTTAATGTGTTTAACATGAATTAATTTGCTTCATTAAATTGGTTTTAGGTACATGAATGAATCAGCATTAAAGAAGCCGAATTCATTGAGTGTTGGAGCTTGGGACGAATTTAATAAGCTGCTGGTTTAATGTCTTGACCGAATTCAATACATGTTGCTACTTTGTCCAGCCAAATTTATGGTACAAGATGGCTGACCGAATTAAAGAGGTGTTGGAGTAAGCATAGGACGAATTTAAGGACTTGTCCAGCATGCAAGGGGCGTCCATTAAAGAGGTTGTTTGTGGCAAGCATGCATGGCTGACTTAATTGCTGTTTACTTGATGCATTGAACAACATTTAGGGAGTCGTTGGTGCATTGTTGGGGACGACATAAATGAGCTAATGGTTCAGATTTTCAAGGCAACACTTCGTGGACTTCAAAAGACAAAGCAAAGTAAATGCAAGCATGTATTCGGCCTTGGGAAGAGCTGAACCAACACCACCTTGCTGCTGCCTTTTTGTGTGTACCAATGGCCATGAGAAGTAAAATTCAGCAGCAGCCTTTTTCCTCTCTTCAAGGTGACGCATGGGGCACTCCAACAGCCATGTTTCGTCCTCAAGAAAATCAGCTGAATAATGCTGACATTTGAAGTCTTCCAAGCTATTTTAATACCTCCTATGACTGTTCAGTTCAACGAAGCACCAGCAGCTGGTTGCTTGCATTCTGTTGAACCTTTCAATAGGATATTTTGAACTCATTTATTCATTAGCAATTGAGGAAGCTTCAATGAAATCTCCATGGCCTATTCTAGCATGTTCTAGTCGATTCTAAAAGTCCAATGAGCTACCAAGAGTGACCATTCAGCTAACTACTTGTTTAGGCTATAAATATGTGATGTTATTCACTTTGTAAAGGTTACTGAATTTTAAGACTTTTCACTTAACGAAACTTTGTTAAACTTTCATGGAATTTGTAAGATTTCTTTCTCTCATATTTCGATGAGGACTTCGTTGGCTTATCTAGGAAGCCTAGTGGCGTCAACCCTGTTCTTCACTATCCCAAACTTATCACTATCAAATAATATGGCGTTCACCCATATACCGAGGTTCTTACTTTATTAAGTAGTGGGTTGAGGTTCTATCATTTTTCATTTTTACCTTGAAAGCGTATAAGTACTTGGGTCAATATTTCCTAATGTTGGTTCTTACTTGCTTTTAAGTTCACCATCTTCCATAACCATCATTTATTAAACTACCTTCAATCTATTTTTATTCTTTTGTTTCTTTTAAAACCAAACCTTTAGTATTCATATTTTAAACCCTACCTTTGAATCCCTTAATTAGCTTCCGCATTATTTAACCTAAAAACATCTTTTTTAAAAGAGTCGAACGGTACTTTCTCGTAGACGATCGGGCAAACTTGCATACGACTCGACTCACCCCGAGGCAGATCGTATCATTTGGTATCCGAGCTACCTAAAACGAGAAGCTTAGACGTTCAAAGCGGAGCATTCCCGAGGTAGGAGCCAAAAAAAAAATTTGTATACCGAAGTTTTCCCATTCGATTAGTTTGTTACTGTTACTACAAAAACAAAAATCTACGCAGCCGAAGAAAAAAAAATCGCGTACAGAAGTGTTCCTATTGTATTTAGTTTGCTTATATAGTACAAAAAAAATTTACAAGTTAAAAAAAATTTGAAAAAAAAATTTGAAAAAAAAAAGAAGAAGTGTTTTATGCAATTCAATTGTCATTTGATCGTCAAGTTTTGATTCGATATAGTTCCCGATCCTTCTTCTATTCTACTCTCCCTAATTCGCCACACTTTTAACCCAATTCCCTATTCTTTCAGCCTACCCTAAATCGAATACATCAATCTCTTGTAACCCCCTTTTGATCCGACCATCTAGACCAAGGACTAGGCCTTATCGAATCTGCGTACGAAATCACGAGAAAAGGTTAAGAGAGGTAAAAGGCAAGAGAGCATGAGCACATTTGAGGGGAGGTAAAAGCCTAATCTCGAGTGTAAACACGAGTGTGAGTGCCATCATTCTTTCTTTCCGAGTGAACTCGTGAGGATTTTGTGGTGAGTAATCTAGATGTCTTGTAAAGAATTTACCGATTTGGAGTTCCAATACTTGGTTCAAGAAATGCAAAGAATGGCAAATTCTGAGTTTGGCCAACTGCAAGTGAGGCTAGATCGATTGGAAAAACGAGGCTAAAGTGATCGAGTTTCTTGAAGTCGAAAAATGGAACCAAAAACACCACGGAGATATACCGTCGAATATTACTTGAACAAAAGTTCCTATCGTGATTCTTTCTCGCCATTCACTTCAAGGCAAAGAGATTCATACTATGACTCCTATTCAAGAAGAGATTACGATCGAGGTTCTTTTACATCTATGAATTTGAGACGAAGAGAAGTCGATTTTGATTTTGAATCCTTTCGAGAAGACGTGTGGGATGAAAGATACACCTCTTCAAGAACTCTAAAGAAAACGCCTATGGAGAGATCTTCACGAAAAATTGTTCGTGAGTCATATGTGAATGATTTTTCTTCTTTTGAACAAAATAATTATTATCATGATTCTTTTGTAACCTCTTGTAAAAAGAAAACGAGAAAAGAAAAAGATGAAAAGCAAAAAAAGTTCGAAAGACAAGAGAGGCAAGAAAAGATTATGAGAGAAAACGAGAGGATTTTGAATGAAATCGAGAGAAGAAATAAAGAAAAGAGAGAAAAACAAAGAAAATAAAGTGTACAAGAAAACAAAATTGAAAAAGACATTGAAAAAGAAAAAGAGTTTGAACAAAAGAAAAGAGTGGAAAGGGAAATTGAGATAAAAGAAAGAGTGGAAGAAGCAAGTGAACTTGAGGAAAAAGATTCGAGGGAAAACGATGTTAGTGTGCAAGCGAGGATTCTTTCTACTAACACTTCTGCTCGATCTATTTGTGATCTTTCTTATCAGGTTCCTAAAAGTCTGTGCGACCAAATCCAACCCCGATACCTTCAAAATGAGAGACGTTTTCAGTTGTTTGAGAAAGGTAAGTCCGTGGATGACCGCCACCCATTGGAAATCGAAGGTAAGAATGAGAAAGACAACCACCCACTTTTGTCCGAAGGTAAGCAAGGTTAGAACTCTATGATTATCGAGTCACGATCATTTGATTTAAAAACTGCTAATCAAGGTTTTGATGGCTCGATTTTTGAAAGGTCTTACAATTTTGACTTGGTTAGTTACTTTTCAATTCTTGATGTTAATAATCTTGTTACAAGAAGAACCACGAAAAGTTTGTATTATGATATGTTTAACCCTTCTGTTGAGTTGGTTTCACCTATGCGAATCGTGGAGGTGTGTGGTAAAATTGTTGCACATAGAAATTGTGATGTGTTTGAATTCTTAAACTCTATGAACATATGTGCTAAACCTTTTGCTTAAACATGCCTATTCAATTGGTCTGTGATGGGTTTGGACTTTTGAAAGATCACATGTACACAGCTTCTTTCTTCAACATATGTGTTCAAAGGTTTTCGCATAGAAAGAATAATTCGTTTGATTTTGTCATTCAAGAAAAATCTTTAAATTTTTGTGCGAAGTTTCCATGTTTTGATCTGCCTATTCGATTGAGTTTTGTGAAGTACGAATGTTTGCATGTTCGTCTGCCTAAACTTTCTTTGATCTACTTTTGTGATTTATTTGAGAAAATGAAATTCTTGTTGTATTTTGGGGTAAGTGATCAAAATCGAGTGTTTAAGCCTGGAGCTAGCCATTTCGAGTTGTTTCCAAGAAAAGGTAAGCATTGTGATCTTGTTGTAAGTAACTTTGTTTTACCTACTCATTTTCTTCGAGTCTTATTTTTATTTTTGAAAATAAAGCATGTGGCTGGATTCCAAAATCAAAACCAAGTTTTTGATTATGAAAATTTTATTTTTAATCCTGGAATTGAATCAGACGTTCCATCTGTGAATAACATTTTATCCTGTCCTTTTAATTACATTTTTCATGGTGACCTTAACATTTTCCATTCATGTGGAACTTATATTTTGAAAAGCAAGAATTGTCTTTTTGACTTTTCACCTTTACAGGTTTGTTCGAGTTCAAATTATCGATTGCATTACCTTGCTAAGGAGCGAAGGTTTGTTTTGCGCAAACGAGGTAAAATCGAACTTACATCATGTAACTTCCAAGTTAATCAAGGTAAGTCAACAATATCTTTGTTTTGTTTGAAAGATGAAGAAATCGGTGTTGTTGATGATGACTTTGTGGAATGTGGTCATATTGTTCATCCTATTACTGCAAGTCCATTTAATCGAATAAGGCAAGGTGAGCTTGTTCAAATCAAAAAGCCAAGCGTATATGTCCTTTGTTTTGAACCATTTGGAATGTTGTGGTTGAAACGAGGAATTCATTCTTGTTTGTTAAGATGCGCGATTGATCATTCCTTGTTTCCATTTTGTTTAATTGATTATATTGATGACATATCGAAATTGTGCGACAATGTGAAGTATCCATGTTATGAACAAATAAAATTCTTGCCATATGACCTTTGGGCTAAATTTTACATGTACCATCTGAATTTAAATACTTTCCACCTGTCATTACCAAAATTGGTAAGTCAATTCGGTAAGATAAGATTCGTCTTTTGCTCAACATTCGGGTTATCTATTGGTTTTTATTATCTTAACCCTCTACTACTTATTTATGATGGTGATGTGTTAACTTGTCCATTAGTGAATCAATTTTAGGTTTGCTTGATATCCTTTGTCCCATTTGATCGAGGAAAACCATGCACGAGTCAAAGTTCTCCCATGGACAAACGGCTCGACTTGAGGACAAGTCGCCTAAAAGAGGGGGGGAATGATACGAGCACGCCCCGCGAACTTCATCGAACAAGTCTCCCTAGTCGAGCTGTGACTGTTGGCAAGCTGATCCTAGCTTGTTTCCAGCTCCCCGAGCTTCATCTAGCTCAATTCAGCTTGTTACCAATTTAATTTCATT
Source organism: Gossypium longicalyx (assembly GCA_025698465.1). Lineage (NCBI taxonomy): Eukaryota > Viridiplantae > Streptophyta > Magnoliopsida > Malvales > Malvaceae > Gossypium > Gossypium longicalyx. Next base: position 36,269,220 of record CM046996.1, read on the forward strand.
TTGACGCAAGCTCATTGAGCTGGATTCGAAATTATTTAATTTCTTGCATTTTAATTTGCTGAAATAATTAAGTTAGTTTATTTAGTTAGCTTAAAATAATTAGCTCATATTAATTTGTCAAATCAATACATAATTAAATAAAGTTTTTTTTAATGTGTCTTAGTTTAGGACATGAATTTAATATGTCAAGTTTAAGACAAATTAATTAGCTGCTGCTATTTATTTGTATAAACCGAATTTAATGGTTGTCCTAGCATTAAAATGTGGGTCATAAATATGTCCTTGTTTAGACATGTTATTAATGTGTTTTGTGATTAAAACCATGAATTTAAATTGTCTCAACTTTGCTACAGGTTTAATGTGCTGAATTTAATGTGTTTAACATGAATTAATTTGCTTCATTAAATTGGTTTTAGGCACATGAATGAATCAGCATTAAAGAAGCCGAATTCATTGAGTGTTGGAGCTTGGGACGAGTTTAATGAGCTGCTAGTTTAATGTCTTGACCGAATTCAATGCATGTTGCTACTTTGTCCAGCTGAATTTATGGTACATGATGGCTGACCGAATTAAAGAGGTGTTGGAGTAAGCATAGGACGAATTTAAGGACTTGTCCAGCATGCAAGGGGCGTCCATTAAAGAGGCTGTTAACGGCAAGCATGCATGGCTGAATTAATTGCTGTTTACTTGATGCATTGAACAGTATTTAAGGAGTTGTTGGTGTATTGTTGGGGGCGACATAAATGAGCTAATGGTTCAGATTTTCAAGGCAACACTTCGTGGACTTCAAAAGACAAAGAAAAGTAAATGCAAGCATGTATTCGGGCTTGGGGAGTGCTGAACCAACATCACCTTGTTGCTGCCTTTTCGTGCATACCAATGGCCATGAGAAGTAAATTCAGCAGCAACCTTTTTTCTCTCTTCAAGGTGACGCATGGGGCACTCCAACAGCCATGTTTCGTCCTCAAGAAAATCAGCTGAATAATGCTAACATTTGAAGTCTTCCAAGCTATTTTAATACCTCCCATGATTGTTCAGTTCAATGAAGCACCACCAGCTGGTTGCTTGCATTCTGCCGAACCTTTCAATAGGATATTTTGAACTCATTTATTCATTAGCAATTGAGGAAGCTTCAAGGAAATCTCCATGGCCTATTCTAGCATGTTCTAGCCGATTCTAAAAGTCTAATGAGCTGCCAAGAGTGACCATTCGGCTAACTACTTGTTTAGGCTATAAATATGTGATGTTATTCACTTTGTAAAGGTTATTGAATTTTAAGACTTTTCACTTAATGAAACTTTGTTAAACTTTCATGGAATTTGTGAGATTTCTTTCTCTCATATTTCGATGAGGACTTCGTTGGCTTATCTAGGAAGCCTAGTGGCGTCAACCCTGTTTTTCACTATCCCAAACTTATCACTATCAAATAGTGTGGCGTTCACCCATATACCGAGGTTCTTACTTTGTTAAGTAGTGGGTCGAGGTTCTATCATTTTTCATTTTTACCTTGAAAGCGATAAGTACTTGGGTCAATATTTCCTAATATTGGTTCTTACTTGCTTTTAAGTTCACCATCTTCCATAACCATCATTTATTAAACTACCTTCAATCTATTTTTATTCTTTTGTTTCTTTTAAAACCAAACCTTTAGTATTCATATTTTAAACCCTACCTTTGAATCCCTTAATTAGCTTCCGCATTATTTAACCTAAAAACATCTTCTTTAAAAGAGCCGAACGGTACTTTCTAGTAGACGATCGGGCAAACTCGTATACGACTCGACTCTCCTCGAGGCGAATCGTATCAAAAACATACATCATTCATGTCATATTATTATCAACCTATTGCATGCTTATAATCCATACCAAATCATGCCAAATCATAAGCCAAAGTCATACTAAAACATATGTTTCATAGCCTCAATTTACTTCATTCCATCTCATGCCATAATCTTACCTCCTTAAATAAGCACATACCAAAATCTTACCAAATTGACCAATTCTCTTTGGCCATCTGTGAGCACATCATATTGGCAATAATGCATCACATAGTTTATACTCAAAAGTCATTTATAAACACAACCAAAACCAAGCCATATCACATGGCTAAAAGTTTTTAACTCAAAAAACATATCTTAATTTATTTAGACTATACATGCCATACTTTAATATTTACACTTTCAAAAGTGACAAAACATAAGATTGATAGTGTGGTGATGATCCTCAACGACCCTCGAGCTTCCGGTAGCTTCGATATCTAAAAACAATTGAAAACACACACAAAGTAAGCTTTCCAAAGCTTAGTAAGTCATAAACAAATAAACTTATCGCATAACACAATTCAAGACCAATTCATTCATGTAGTGGCTTAATACAATCACATATGCATATGTCTCATATATCTCTTTTGTTCATAATTCACTTACATATAGCATATGTTTACAAATGTACATATACTTACCTTTCATTCTCAAACATGATATACATTTCAAACGTACCTGAATTGAGTAGTCATTCACATAGTCATTCGATTCTAAGAATGCCCATTGAACCATACGAAATCAAATAGGTTACCTATATAACTTGGAAAGCTCATACAATGCCAACATCCCAGACGTGGTCTTACATGTAATCAAATATCGATGCCACTGTCCTAGACAGGCTCTTACACAAAATCAAATAAGGTGCAAATGTCTCAGACATGGTCTTACACATAAATCTCAAATTGATGCCAACGTCCTAGACATGGTCTTATACGAAATCACATATAAAAAATCCTATGTCATGACATATGTATCCTAACTATTCCTATGGTTCGTACGGGGCTTTCAGACGTCGTTACGTTATCGAAACTTTCTCAATTTCACATATTTAGCTTCTACAATCATTCATCACAATTCAATATCATATAAGCATGAAAAATAAATTCAAACACATTTATTTATATATAGACTTACCTCGTACGAAAATGAACGGAAACGAACAGTTATTCAACGTAACTTTCGACTTTCCTCGATCTAATTTCATTTTCTTTGGTTCTTGATCTATATAAATTCAAATTTGACTTATTCAATCTCACATTCATTCAAATCAATCCATATACACATATTTAGGGCATTTTACAAATTAGCCCTCATATTTTCACATTTTAACACTTTAGTTTCTAATTCATAAAATCAAAAAATACACATAATTTCTTTTCACACATGCCTAATCAAATTTTCCTTTAGCTCATATAAGCCCACGTATTTCATTTATTTCACATTTTAGTCCCTCAAAATCTCATTTTCACAATTTAGTCTAAAATACACAAATTCATCAAAAATCCCAGTACAAAACATAGTAATCTAACACATATCTTTCATTTTCTATCATCAAACTTCATAAAACTCATATTATCAAAAATGGTACATCTTAAAATCATAATCAAATTCAGAAATTGAGGCATAGGCTTGAAAGATTACTAAGCAACGATCACAAAAACATAGAAATTATCGAAAATGGATCAAAAATCATACCTCAATTTTATCCCAGTTCGTATGGATTATTAGCTTGACAAGTTGGCCGAGTTGTATATTTCAGAGATAGTCAGACTACACGGGGTACCATTATCAATCATTTCAGACAAAGATCCGAGATTTACTTCACGATTTTGGAAGAAGTTACAGGAAGCTTTGGGCACAAAGTTGAGTTTTAGTACAGCTTTCCATCCTCAGCTGACGGTTAGTCAGAGAGAGTTATTCAGGTACTTGAAGATATGCTTAGATGTTGTGTACTGGAATTTCAAGGTAGTTGGGAAAAGTACTTACCAATAGTAGAGTTTGCCTACAATAATAGTTATCAGTCGAGTTTGAAGATGGCACATTATGAAGCTTTGTATGGACGTAAATGTCACACACCTTTGTATTGGATAAAGCTTAAGGAAAATCAGATTTACGGGGTTGATCTAGTTAAAGAAACATAAGAGAAAGCAAAAGTTATCAGAGATTGCTTGAAAGCAGATTCAGAGAGACAAAATTCGTATGCAGATTTGAAGAGAAAAGAGATTTAGTATCAAGTTGGTGACAAAGTGTTTTTGAAAGTATCCCCATGAAGAAAGTTCTTAGGTTTGGCAAGAAAGGCAAACTAAGTCCACGTTTTATTGGACCGTTTGAAGAGATTGAGAGACTCGGACCATTAGCATATCGGTTAGCTTTGTTGATTGAGTTAGAGAAGATTCATGATGTATTTCATGTGTCTATGCTACGTCGTTATCATTCATATCCTTCACATGTGATTTCTTAGACAGAGGTTAAGATTCAGCCAGACATGACTTACAGTGAAGAACCGGTAAAGATTCTAGCTCGAGAGGTAAAACAATTAAGGAACAAAAGTATTGCACTTGTAAAAGTAATATGGAATAGACATGGGGTAGACGAGGCTACATGGGAGCCCGAAGAGGCTATATGAAAACAATACCCAAATCTCTTCACAGGTAAGATTTTCAAGGACGAAAATCCCTAAAGAGGGAGAAATCTAACATCCCTAAATAGGGCCTAAACGGAATAGTGATTGCGAAACCACGAATTCGAGATAGAAAAGTTTATTGCGATTAATTTTATGATTTATCGAGTGATTAGATGCATGTGTTAGAATACCGATAAGAAATTTCAGTGATTGCATGTCCGATTTGCATATTACGGCTTAATTGCAAAAGTTGATAAATTTGAGTTCTAAATCTAAGTGATTAAATTGAAGTGCATAATTGAAGTAGAGGTCATTAAATGGTAATTATATCATTATATTTTCATGGACAAAAATGGATATACATAGGTAAAAATAACTAAAGTTTTAATGAAGGGTATTTCAGTCATTTTGTAAATAAAAGAATTAAAAAGAGAAAAAGATGGCAAAAATGTGCTCATCTTCTTCCTTAGGCCGAATGTCAAGGGTTCTCCATAGCTAGGGTTTGTTTCAAGCTTCCAAGCTCCATAATCAAGAAGAACGAAATTCGGAGTTAGACCGGGGAAAGAAAAAGATAGTGGACTAAATTGATATAGTTGATCGTATTTTGTTTCAAGGTAAGTTTACGGTAAATAAATGCAATATTCTATTATTTTATGTTAATGTTGTTAATTTCTAGCATGTGTATATTTATTTTCTGAAATTATTCAAAGAAGACTCAAGCATGAATTGACAGAGAAGTAATTTCAGAAAGTCCCGGTTGAACCTTAGGAATGTGTAGGATACAAATGTCATGACATTAGGGTTTAAGGATACCATGTAAGACCATGCCAAGGCATGGCAATTGGTAAGGTTTCTAAGGCAAGGAAATCATGTAAGACCATGTCAAGACATGGCATTGATAAGTTACTATAAGGCAAAGGACCCATGTAAGACTATGCCAAGGCATGGCATTGGTGAGTTCATAAAGCAAGGATACCATGTAAGACCATGTCGAGACATGCCAATGGTAAGTTTCAAAAGGATACCATGTAAGACCATGACAAGTCATGGCAATGGTAAGGTACCTGTGTATCTTTAGTATTCCAAGTGGTTCAACGGGAAAATTTAAAGAGAATATCAAGGTAAGGTAAGGTAAGACGAGTTATACTAAAAAGGTAAGACAAGTTCATGCTAGAAGAGCAAAGGTAAGTATATAATGTTCATGTATGCTTGATAAGGAAAAAGGTAAGTAAAATGTATTAATAAATTTGATTAAGTAAGTATTTAAGTAAGTGAGTAAGTGAAGAAGTTTAAAATATGTCTATGACAATTAATGAAGTTGCATTAAGTAGTATCATGCCAAGTAGTAAGATAATTCTTATGAATGTTGTTATTTATTTGCATGTAAACTTACTAAGCTTAATGCTTACCCCCTTTATTTTCCTTCTTTTCATAGTTTTGTCAAGCTAACTCAGGGATCGTAAAGTACGTCGGAGGTCCGGGCACACTATCACAAGTATTATTTTGGTATAGCTAGACGTTTCATTTTGAGTATAGCATGTATAGCATTGTAGCCATTTTGTGTGTATGATCTTATGATATGGCTAATGAATGGTATGTAAATGCTTGATAATGATTAGCTATTGGAATGGTTAATCAAGGACATGTTTGGTGTTATGTATGCCTAAATGCTAGTTATTCCATGGAAATCATGAAAAAGGTGAAATTAGCTTTAAAACAGTATCAGACAGCAGGAATAACGTGAATTTGGAAAATCACTAAAAATAGTAGAAATGTATTTAGATAGTGAATAAGATATATAATTAAACCTTATTGAGTCTGGTTTCATATGAAAGAAACATAGTAAATAAAGAAGTTGTATTTTATGAGATATTTAAATTTTGGTCAGACAGGGTTAGAGTGATTTCTGAATCCCCTATTCTGATTTTAGAATTTCAGAACAAAATTTAAAAACATAATTAGGAGTTATACTTTATATGTATAGATTCCTTGTTGAGTCTACTTTTAGTAGAAATAACAACATGGTTATTTGAATTCTGTACAGGGAGAAAATTAATTCGTAGTGAACAGAGGTCAGAGCAGTCGAACACTGAAACAGGGGAAAATTTAACTAATAAATTGTACTAATTGGCTAGACCAAAAATTCTGAATCAAATTTAGTAAGAAGATGTATGAGTCTAGCCTCAAAGAAAATTTACGGATTTGAATTTCGAGTTTTGTAACTCGAGTTATGATTTATTTAGTGACTATGACGTAGATGGACAGTTTATTTATGAAAGATGAAATAAATTGTTTTGATTTGTTTAAGTGATCAGAAAATTTTTATTGATTCTGGTTTGTTCCCGAGCCATTTCAGCTTCATGTTTTAGGGTCTCGAGGACCCTTTTTAAGGACATATTGAATGAATGAAACTAAATTAAATTTAAAAGCAAATTTTTATGCCCCAAATTAGTAAGCTAAGTCCGGTAACGCCTCCTGCTCAACCCCGGCGACGCTCTCGGGTAAGGGGTGTTACAAATTTGCCACACGATTTGAGCACATGGGCATGTGACTTGGCCGTGTGACCTTATTTTGTTGATGATATCATAGTCAGAGAGTTACACAAGCTGAGGACAAGGGTGTGTCCCGAGCCACACGGGCGTGTGACTTTTCAAAATAGGAAAAAATTTCTAAGTTTTCCCGAGGTCCTGAAAGTTCTCGGATTAGTCCCGAATCACTACCGATGTATATTTTGGGTCTTGTAGACCCTTATAAAGGACAATTTGCATGTGATAAAAAAGTTTTATATCGGGACGAAATTTTATAACCTGATTTTATATGAATATTTATGTTTAAGTTTGGTAACGCTTCGAACCCTATTCCAACGTCAGATACGGGTAAGGGATGTTACAATTAATGCAGAAGCAAACTATGAGCCAATTTTAAACTTTTTCTAGGTAATTTAACCTAAGGGCATTTTTTTCATTTTACCACCTATGGCAAAACTAACCTGATTTTAGATCTAAATATTTACCAACATTCTTTTAGTAAAAATAATGCAAGCCTAAAAATTTCAGCTTAAGTTGAGCTCGTTTGCTATGTCTAATTCAAGTTTTACTATTATGGACTAAATTGTAACAAATACAAACTATCAGTACTATACCCGAATATTAAATTGAGTGCGTTTCTAACAAAATTTATCAATTAAATGTCTAATCCTAAAATATTATCAAGTTTCCTTATCATTTAAGGCTCTAATTGGACTTGTCAAGTTACATGACTAATTTGTAATTTAAATGGACTAGAGAACCAATTTAGAAAGACCAAAATTCAAATCTCCAACAGTCCACTGCAGTATTTTTTGTGCAAAAAATTCAATTTTCAACCCGATATTGAGTACTTCATTAACCAATTAAACTCAATTTAGCAACAATTTAATATCATACATATCCATACACCTTCAATTGAATTTATTAACACCAATTAAGCCTCAATTAAATAGAATTAAACATTCAATTTCATGCATATTACCCACTGATTAATTCAAACGAGTGGCATACCATGGTCTCTAGTAAACCACTCCATGGAAGCTTCAATTAAACAATCGTTAGTATAAATTTCATGCTTCACACACCGTGTTATCAAGTAACAATACACCGAAAAAAATAAATAATTAAACTCAAACATGCCTTAAAATTATTATAAAACCATTCAAAATAAATGTCCAATGTCCATTTACAACAAAAATCAAACTAATTCCCGCGAGTTCCAAAATGCCCAACTACAGTGTCTAAAATGTGTAATAAGGTCTCTACCAAGCCTAAATCTCTTGGAACTCTCTTACTCGGCTCCTTAGCTCCTCAATCTCGACGAATATCTACACGAATGTGAGGGTGTGAACTTTAAAAAGCTCAGTGAATGTTAAGAAAAACAAGTAGTAAATTAACATCCAATTCATGCTTAATTCACAACCAATCATTCACCAATTGCCAGCCAAAATAATTAAACATGTCAATTAAATTTTCATAAAAAAAATTAATACCAAAAATCAAATATTCATGGCTTTCAATCATCAATTGATATAGCAATAATCACACAAAAATATATTGGCATTCATTTCTCATGGCTAAATTGGGTGATCATACATCGGATAAATGAATCTCTGAACTCCCACAAATATCAAATACAATTTTTTGAGTTGAGCAGGCCGAAGCACGCGTCCCTTATAGTGCCTCAAATAACCCATTGAGTGGAGACTCATGCTCAAAACGCCCTTATCTACTCCAACAAATCAGTCCACCTAGAGCCATATGCTCACAAAAACATATCAATATGGTGAGTACTCACAAATCCTATGACATGCCAACTATAATGGATCCACCATGTATGTTGCCAATATATTCAATCAAACATAGCAAATAAACCAATCATTATTATGCTCAATTTAATGTGACAAAATGATTATGTATAGCTTGTAACATTGACATTTAGCATCCAATAAAATCAAGCAATCCATACACCAATTTCCCATATTTAGTTATCTAATGTAACACCAACATATCATAATTAAAAATTTCAGTACACATGCTTTAAATTATCCTTAAATTTGAACCAATTAATTAACACAACATGATCTAAAATAAAGACTCACTTACCATTTTTTTATACAAATTCAATATATTGCACATTTACTACCAATCTTGCGAAAATTAACCACTCAACCATAATTAATTAATTTTAAAAATTAAACATAATTGAAGGTCAATTTACCAAATTACCCTTAGAAATAGTCACCACACAAATGTTTTCTACCACAACAACTGATCAACTAGGCAATTTCGAGCTTCAATTCTGATTATCTTGATCCTCTTCAAGAGTTGAAGCTTTAACAGGGACAAAGTAGGCTTTACCACCTTTCCAAAGATATATTAAACATGAATTTTAATTAACTATACTAATCGAATTTCTCTCACGAAAGTACCTTACCGAATTTGTAACATCAAGTCGAAAACTCGATTCCTCACAAGATCGACCTCTCCCGCCCTCCTAATCACTTCCAAACATCAATACTAAACCAAATACACATAAAATAAGTATCAATTTCACATTTAAATCAATTTCACAAAAATCTAAAAAATTAATTCAAGAAGATGATGAAATTTGGATTTCTTCAAATTACCTCACAAATCATATTTAATTTTGATAAATAAAACCAAAAACCTTCTAATAGATCCATTTTGAGTTCGAACATTCATTGATTTGTGGATTTCCTCTCAAAATTAAAGATCCAACATTAAAGCACCTTAAGCTATTGAAGAAGATGACATTGATAAAAAATCATTTAAATGACTCTTAAATCATGTAAAATGTTTCTAATCATCATGAAAATAAGTTTAGAAATGATAATTACCTTTGATTGATTCTAAATCCTTTGATTGAAAATCTTGATTGAAGAACCTTGAAAATTTTCATAATATTTTTCGATACTTTTGAGAATAATTTCGAGTAAAAAGAGAGAGTATTTTGATAAGGAAATTGTTTGGATCTATTCTCTGATGATAGATTTTTAAAACCATGCAAAAAAATGAAATTTATAGCCCTCTAATATGATGTAAATGGTGTGAAAAGTATGTTAGATGCATTGTTTTTAACGCTAAAACAACCCACTAGAATTTAAAAATTGGGGAATTTGCCTAAATGCCACTCTCACATTTCCATTGTTTTACCATTTAAACCCTTCCCTCCAAAATTCCAAAATTTAAGGATTATTTGCCAAATAAATACCCCAAAATTTCCCTTATTTTAAAATTTAACTCAATTTAACCCCCAATAAAAATTATTTTAAAATCCTTTTTTGACACAAATTAATTATTTCATTACTTTAAAATTAATTTTCCAAAAGTATTTTTATTTTTTTGAATTATTGTTTAATCCATTTTAAATGAAATTAACCTCCTAAATTAAATTAAAAATTACTAAAAACCCTATAAATTCTTAGTTTTACACTCGAATCCCGAAAAATATACCCGATACTTTTAGACCCGGTTTAGGGATATTACAAAACATATAACTTAGCAAAATCATCTCATGGTAAAATAAATTTCATGAACATAACATAATTGAATTCATACTTTTCATAAACATGGTTATACATACTTTGATAATCGATAATTCATACCTTTCCATAAGTTCTTAACTTAGCTATTGGAACACTTAAAGTTCCTTCCCTTTTCATGCCCGTTGAACACAGAGAATAATATCGAATATGAGGGAAGCTCACACAAAGTGTGCTAAACACATTGTCGAAACCATTCCTTTTCCTTTTCTTTTACATAGATGCTCACTCGAGCCATAAATGGGTCTGCTCACACAAGCTGACGGTCGGAATGTAGCTACACAATGTCGCTCACACAAGCTGACGAGTATCGACAACAAATGTTGGAACTCAACCGTCGGTAGGACATTCTGGACGAGCACCCGAAACATGCTAGCCCTAATGACATGTCATTTGTATCATATATATTTCTAAGGTTCAAACAGGACTTGATAGTGGTCGTAACATCATTAGATTTTCATCATGACATGATATGATGAATAGCATAATAGCATTTAAATCAAATAATAGTAAAACGCTATTTAAACATACAAACTTACCCCAAATACAAAGATGACAAAATAGAATCACTAATCCGAGACTTTATCTTTCCCTCGATCTAGATCCGTACGAGGCTTAACCTGATCTAAATTAGCAAATTTAATCCATTTAATATTCATTCTATTCAATTTAATCCAAAATTCAAATTTTTGAAAAATCAGGTTTTTGCCCCTATTAGTTTAACTTCTTTACAATTTAATCTTTTAGCTTGTAAATTGAAATTCATGCAATTTCATCCACATACCATGCTAGCCTCTTTACTTAGGGACTCATATCAACCCAAAAAACCATCAATTCACAATTTCATCATGACATGTTACTACTTTAGCAAATAAATCCCTAAATCATAATTTCATCAAAAATTACTTTACACAAGTTTTTTATTTAACAACAAGGATTCATTTTCTTCCATCAAACTTCAAAAATCACACAAACACATTCATGGAAAAGCCCTATTCCTTTAAAATTTTCCAAATTAGTCCTTGGGCTAGCTAGATTAAGCTACAACGACCTCAAAAACATAAAAATCAATAAAAACGGGACAAAGTATCACTTACATGTACAAAAAAGACTTGGCCGAACCTTGAAACTTTTTCAATAGAGTTTCTAAGTTTAATTTTCGGTGGATGGAAGCATTTTGGATGACAACATTTTGTTATTCTTTATTTTTACTTAACTTATTTATTAAATTACTTATTTAACCTTATTATTAACCTTTAAAATAATATATTTAGTGTCCATATAAGTCCGCTAGCAATAAAAATGGTTTATTTACTACATAAACCCCTTAACCATTTAATTTCATAACTAATAGATGCCTTTAGCTAATAGAACTCTATTTTTGTACCTTTTATGATTTAGTCTTTTTTTACTTAATTAAGCACGCAAACGTTACAATTTATCAATAAAATTTTTATATGACTCTACTAACATACTGTAGACATTAAAAAAATAATAAAATAAATATTTTCATGTCAGATTTGTTGTCCTGAAACCACTATTTTGATTTCACTAAAAACGAGTTGTTACAACTCTCCCCCTAAAGAAATTTATGTCCCTGAAAATCTTTCTAGAAAAGAGTTTTGGGTATTGCACTTTTTTAGCTTCTTCCGGCACCCAGGTAGCCTCTTCTATGTCATGATGTTGTGTAATAGCCCGGTTTTGGCTAAACTAGAACAGTGGTTTCGGAACCACAAAACTGATGTCAAAAAATTATTTTAATATTATTTTTGGTATTTACATCATGTTATTTGATATGTGTGAAAATTTCATGAGCTAATTTTATCGATTCGTTGGTTAAGTTGATAAAAAGGATTAAATCACGTAAAATGTAAAAGTTTGCATACTACCTGTTAAAGGTGCCAAATAGCTTTGGCTTTTAAATATGATGGCTTTAAATGGTAATTAAACCATTTGAAACCTTAGTGGACATATATGGACACATTTTAGGTGTTTTAAATAAGGTTAAAATAGTAAAATAGTTAATTAATGATAAATTAAATGAAACAAAAACATACATATCATCATTTTTAGTCCATATTCACCGAAATTAAAAGAGAAAGAAGCCATGGGAGAGCATTTAGGGTTCAACCAACTCTTACCTTAATTGGTAAGTGTTTTGAGTTCGGTTTTTGATAATTTTTACATTTTTGAGACTTTTACTTCGTATTCTAGCTAGCCCGTACTTTAGATTTCAAAATTGTTAAAGATTTAACATGTTTCCATTGTTGAATACTTGAGTAATTTGATGGTTGATGATGGATTTTGAATAGTTTTTGATAGTTAAACTAGTTTTGTAAAGTGATTTTTGACAAAAATGTCAAAAAGGGATTAAATTGTGAAATGTGCAAATTGTGTGGTTGAAATATGAAAAAAATGAAAGTTTTGGATAGCTAGGGACCTATGTATATTTTAGCCAAGCATGAGTTTTGTTGAATTGTGTGAATTTTGTGTATTTGTGAAATAGGGACTAAATTGGTTAAATGTGAAAGTTTAGGGGCTAAGGTGTAAAAATGCTCAAATGTATATTTTTGGATTAATTGAATGAGTAGATGAATAAATAAGTTAATTTGAATTCATATAGATCAAGAAAGAAAGAATTCAGCTTTAGATCGGGGGAAAAGCAAGGATATCCGTCAATTTCGAATACGAGGTAATTTCATATGTGATGATTTGATTAAAAATGTATGTTAAATACTTCTATATTGCCTAAAATGTGATTACGAGGTTTTCATTAATGTAGGAATTGTAAATACGATCTACAGATACATTCGACGATAGAATTGACAAGTTAGAAATCCCGGTTGAACTTTATGAATAGATTTGGATACTAGTGTCATGTGATTAGATGATAAGTTGAGTTGGCTTCGGGCCATGATATTAGCACTTTGGGTGTGAGTTATACTGATTTGGCTTCGGGCCATGATAATAGTTCTTTGGATAAGTTACTTGATTTGGTTACTGGCAATGGTATAGGTATTTATCGTACGAGACTCCTGAGTATCCAATTTCTATTTCGAATGGTTCATTGGGTAAATGAATGATATGGTTGAGAAAGAGGTTAGTACGAGGAGATATAGGTATGTGCAAAACCTATTTGAGTATTAAATAGTAAAAGTTCGATGATTTGTATTTGATCAAGTTTTGAGACATGAGAAAGGCTTGTAGTTAATGTGTACACAGCTTTGTCATGTGTAATTGGTTGATTTGCATTTATTCGATGAATTAAGTTATTCACATACGAGCTTACTAAGCTATGAAGCTTACTTCATGTTATTTTTCTATGTTTTATAGTGAATCAAGGCTAGCTCAGATTCGGGAGTTGCCAAGAACATCATCACACTATCAAACACATAAGTTGGTACTTTTGAATTATACAATTATGGTATATGGCATGTATAGGCTAGATGTGGTATTTTGGTCATAATTATAGCCATGAGATTTGGCTTGTAAATGATGTTAATATTGGTATGTGTTTGGCTATTAAAAATGGTCGTTAATGACTTTTGTAAGATGTAATATCCCAAATTAGGGCCTAATCAGAATAGTGGTTTCGTGACCACAAATCCGAGGTAGAAATAATTATTTTATAATTATTTTGAGGTTTATGATATAATTGCATGATTGTGTGAAAATTTTGTGAAGAAATTCCATGCATAAAATGCTTAATTTGAAGTTAGGGGCTAAATCGAATAAGTTGCAAAACTTGCATTCTAGAAGTTTTTAGTATGAAATTGCTTTGAAATATTAATTAGGAGGTCTTAAATAGCAATTTTACCAATTTCTAAAATTTTGGACAAAAATGGGCTTGTACATGAAAATTTTCAAAGAAAGGCATTAAGGGCATTTTGGTCATTTGGATAATTAATGAAATAAAATGGGAAAAATGACACAAAATAGTCATCTTCCCCATTAGTTGCTGCCGAATGCTCCATGTCTCCATAGCTAGGGTTTCTTCAACTTTCAAGCTTCATAGTAAGTGATTCCAAGCCCTGCTTTTAATGATTTTTATGTTTTTGAGATCCCGATAACTCGATAAAGCTTATGTTAGCAATAATTTAACCTAGGGTTTATATTTGGAAAAATACCCATAGGTGAAATTTGTGTATTTTGATGTTTTATGATAGAATATGATGTTTTAAATTATGTTAGACAACTTGTACTACTCGATTTTAAGCAAAAACGAGTAAAGGGCTTAATCGGTAAAAATACCTAATAGTCACAAGTACATGTTAGAGTGAGAATTTGCTGTTGCCATAGAAGGAAAAGTGATCAGCATGTTGTAAAACATAAGAATAAGGAATAAAGTTTAATCCCGAGCCTAGGGGCAAAAATGTAAATATGCAAAAGTTTAGGGGTAAAATTGTAATTTTGTCAAAATTTGAATTAAGGATTAATTTGATAATGTGAGTATTAAATAAGCTAAATGTGTTATTTTAGATCAAGAAAGACGTGGAAACGACTCCAATCGAGGAAAAGAAAAGATTGTGGATTAAATTGCAAAACCTTTGTATTTTGGTACCAAGGTAAGTTCATGTGTAAATAATGTAGCATAATTGTTATTTTTAAGTCATTGATGTCAATTATGTGATATGCTGATTTTTTTTATTATGAAATAAATGCTTTGTGGTTATTTTCAATAAAATATAAATTGTTACCGAGTATTGGTTACTGGCATTTTACGGAAGACGTCAAGGATATGTGTTCAAGGAAAATCCCGCTTTGAACCTTAGGAATAGATTAGGATACAAGTGACATGTCACTAGGATGGTTGAGCATCCGAGCTCGTTGAGTTGAGTCCGAGTTCACTTATGGATGCGAATGTTCGAACTCGTTGAGTTGAGTCCGAGTTCGTGAGATGTAACTAGGCATCCGAGCTCGTTGAGTTGAGTCCGAGTTCACTTATGGATCGCGAACGCCCGAGCTCGTTGACTTGAGTCCGAGTTCGCTTATGGGCGGGTTACATGGTAGCTTGGCTACATATGTGGCACTTATGTGCAAACTTCCTACGTATCCGAATTATATTCCGATGAGTTCAACGGGTAAAGTTCTACTCAAATGAAGGAATACTTGAGATGAAAAGAGACGTAATGGTAAGTGATGTGACATGGACACTTCGGACAGGTATGTACTTAACCCTCGGGTTGAGTATTGATACAATAACGATAAGGTAGTAAAATGATGAAAGATGATTAGAAATGAGATTTATGTTTTGGTGATACCATGCTAATGTTGTTTGGTATGATTGCTTTGTTATGTTACTTATTATTTGCATATGAACTTACTAAACATTTATACTTACTCCCTCTTTCTTACTCATTGTAGTTTTGGACAAGCCAGCTCAGGAGTCGGGATTGGTCGGAGGATCAGTCACACTATCCGGAAGAACTTTTCGGTAAAATGGCTTGTAAATTTAAGTATGGCATGCATAGCAAAATACTTATTTTGTGTAAATAATCTTATGGTATGGTGATGAAATGGTTGAGGAAGTGCTTGATAATGATAAATTATGAAAATGGTTAGTTTAGAATATGTTTGATGTTATGGAAAGTTAATAAGTTACCTAGTTCATGAAAATTCATAAAAAGGATGAAATTTGCCATAAACAGAATATTACAGCAACACTGATGTGAGTTTGAAAATTTACTAAAAATCATAGAGATTGAAGTTGGTGATGGATTAAACATCAAATTGAAGCTTATTATGTCTAGTTTCACATGAAACAAACTAAAATCGAAAAAGAATTATATGTTAGAAGATATTTGAATTTTAGTGAAACAGGGTCAGAGCAGTTTCTGAATCCCCTGTTCCAACTTTATACATTCACCATAAATTGTACAGATATAATTAGGTGGCTTATTTTATATCCTCAGAATTCTTATTGAGTCTAGTTTCAGGAGAAATGAACCTCATATTCATATGAATTTTATACAGAGAGAAAAGTGGTTCGTAGTAAACAGAGGTCAGACCAGTCAAGCCCTGAAACAGGGGTAACTTTAACTAATAAACTGTACTAATTGGACCAACCAAAAATTCTAGAAAAAAATTAGTAGATAGGAATATGAGTCTAGGTTCAGGAAAAATTTACAGATCTTGATTTTGAGTTTCGTAACTCGAGATATGATTTTTCTTGTGACTGTAACGCAAGTAGCTAAAAAGCTGTGAATGTAGAAACAAATAATCTAAAGTTCTTAAAATGTTAAATTAAGTTTAGTAACACCTCATACTCAACTCCGGTGACGGTCTCGGGCGTGGGGGCGTTACATTTAGTGGTATCAGAGCAGGTTTAGTCGGTTCTCGGACTACGTGTTGTATGTACGGATTTTGCTATACATGCCATATGTATAAATTGTGATAGTGTGACGACTTCCGACCTTTTTAAATGATTTTTTATAGTAAATGGATCCCGATCCAGTGTGGCGAGATGAAGTAGAGAGTAATGTGCCAGCTCCGGCTGAAGGAGCAGCGCCGATGAAAATCCACCTCCTACTGTTGGTCGGGAGGAGGAGAAAGGGGTCGGGAAGCCTTTCTCCAAATGATGAGTGCATGCTACACCGAGTTCGTTCAATGACGAACCCAAATGTACAACCTCCCCACCTCCCCAATTCCTCAACCTGCACTCCCGATGCCTCAAGGTATGGATCTGATGAAATTTCATAGAAATCCAGGTTGTGATGAATCCATAAGCAAGGGGCGAAGAATTTAAAGCAAATATTGATGATGATGCCAAGAAAGCGAGTTTTGGCTTGAAAATTCTATTCGGTATTTGATGAATTATCTTGTACACTGAAGAATGTTTGAAATGCGCTATATCTTTGTTGAGGGATTCAGCTTACAATTGGTGGAAGACTTTGATTTCAGTGGTACCGAAAGAGAGAGTAACATGGGAATTCTTTCAAGAAGAGTTTCGAAGAAATATATTAGTGAAAGATTTATGGATCGAAAGCGTAAAGAATTTCTTGAATCAAGCAAGGTAATATGACATTCTGAGAATATGAAAGAGAGTTTGTTTGATTAAGTAAATATGCCGAGAGAGTATGTTCCTCTACAGAGGCCAAGATGTGCCGACGATTTGAAGACGGGCTCAATGAAGACATCAAAGTATTTGTTGGAATTCTTGAATTAAAAGAAATGGTAGTATTGGTTGATCGAGCTTGTAAGGTGAAGAATTACTTAAAGAGAAGAAAAAGGCGAGATCGAGACTAGAAGTCTGAAAGAAAAGACCGATGAGCGCTTCATTCTCACAAAGAACTGGAAAGTCAAGAAATATGAATCCTCGTTCTTAAACTTCAGGTTGGGCAATCATATGGAAACTATAAGAAGCAAAATGTGGGTCCTAAGTCCCGCACTACTTCAGCAACCGGTGTAGGGAATCCGAGATTTGTTAAACCGAGTGCCACGGTGTGGTAGAAATCATTTTGGTCCGTGCAGAGCAAATGAATGTTTTCGATGTGGTTCTCCTGATCATTTTATTAGAGATCGCCTGCAGAGAGCTGAAAAGAAAAATTTCAGAATACAAAAACAAGTGGGGTGGATTCGAGAGAAAGATATCTAAGAAAAGTCGGGAGCGAAGCAAGCGGTAAGAATGTAGCCAGAGATGCACCAGCTTAGACTGAAGGAAGGGCTCAGGTTAGAACTTATGCTATTAAAGCACGCGAAGATGCTTCCTCTTTGATGTGATTACTGGTACATTTTCTCTCTATAATGTTAATGTTATTGCTTTGATTGATCCCGGTTCTACTCATTCATATGTGTGCATGAAATTGGTGTCTAGTATGAATATACCGTTGAGAACATAGAATTTATGATTAGAGTGTCGAATCCGTTAGGCAAATGTGTGATTGTTGACAAAGTATGTAAGAAATGTCCTTTAATGATTCAGATCATTACTTTCCGCCGACTTGATGTTGTTGCCGTTTGATGAGTTTGATGTTATTTTGGGCATGGATTGGTTGACACCGCATGATGCTAAAATAAATTGCAAAGAAAAAGTTATAGAATTAAAGTGTGAAAATGGTGAAACATCGGGTTGAATCGAGATAAATCGAGGCATTGCCTAGTGTGATTTCTTCAATGTCGGCTCAAAGATATTTAAGAAAGGGTTATGAAGCTTATTTGGCGTATGTAATTAATACAAAAGAAGTTGAAAAGAAAGTTGAATCGAGTGCCGCCAGTGTGAATTTGCGGACGTATTTCGGAAGAATTGCTGGGTTTACCTCCAGCTAGGGAAGTAGAATTTGGTATTGATTTGATACCGGAACAACTCGATTTCGATTGCTCCATACGAGAATGGCACCAGCAGAGTTGAAGGAATTAAAGTCGCAGATTGCAAGAGTTGACTGATAAAGGCTTTGTGAGACCGAAGTTTTCACCTTGGGGTGCTCTCGTGTTATTTGTGAAAAAGAAGGATGGTTCTATGAGATTGTGTGTTGACTATCGGCGCTTAAACAAGGTGACAATCAACAACAAGTATCCATTGCCAAGAATTGATGATTTGTTTGATCACCTAAAAGGAGCGACATGGTTTTCAAAGATTGATTTGAGATCCGGATATTATCAATTGCGGGTAAAAGAGTCGGATGTGCCTAAAACGCTTTTAGAACAAGGTGCGGTCATTATGAATTTTTAGTTATGCCATTTGGGTTGACAAATGCTCCTGCTTTGTGTTTATGGATTTAATGAATCGCATATTCCGACCATACTTGGACAAATTTGTTGTGGTGTTTATAGATGATATTTTAATTTATTCAAAAGATGAGACAGAGCATGTTGAGCATTTGAGGATAGTTTTGCAAACTTTGAGAGATAAACAATTGTATGCTAAGTTTAGTAAAAGTGAATTTTGGCTCCGGAAGTTGGATTTTTGGGTCATATTGTTTCAGGTGATGGTATACGGGTTGATCCTAGTAAAATTTCAGCCATTGTTGATTGGAAACCACCAAAAATGTAACTCAAGTTAGAAGTTTCTTGGGGCTAGCCGGGTATTATCGACGGTTTGTAAATGGATTTTCTATAATTGCTGCTCCTATAACTAGACTACTCAGAAAGGATGTTAAATTTGAATGGACGGAAGAATGTCACAGAGTTTTGAAGAATTAAAAAGTTATTAACAGAGGCACCGGTGTTAGTACAGCCCAAAATCAGTAAAGAATTTGTGGTGTATAGTGATGCTTCTCTAAATGGTTTGGGGTGTGTGCTTATGCAAGAAGGAAAAGTGGTGGCTTATGCTTGAGGCGCTTAAAACCTCATGAGAAGAATTATCCTACTCACGATTTAGAATTGGTCATGGTGGTGTTTGCTTTGAAAATTTGGCGACATTATTTGTATGGTGAAAAGTGCCGGTATATATCACCATAAAAGTCTTAAGTATTTGATGTCACAAAAGACTTGAATTTAAGACAATGAAGATGGTTGGAGTTTCTTGAAAGATTACGAGCTTGTTATTGATTATCATCCGGAAAGCGAATGTAGTAGCTGATGCTTTGAGCGAAAGTTGTTGTTTGCATTGAGAGTTATGAACACTCGGTTGAAAATGTCGATGATGGTTCGATTCTAGCAGAGTTAAGAGCAAAACCGACGCTTTTTACAAGAGATCTCTCAAGCTCGAGAAAGATGATCAAGATTTGCAAGCCAAAAGAAAGCGATGTGAAGTTGATACAGAGTCGATTTCGAATCGGTTCGATGGGTGCTTAATGTTTAAAGATCGGATTTGTGTACCAAAGAATGAGGAATTGATTCAAAAGATCCTACAGAAACACATAGTGGTTGTTTCTCGATTCATCCGGTAGTACGAAAATGTATAATGACTTGAAGAAAATGTATTGGTGGAATGGAATGAAAAAGGATATATCGAGTTTGTGTCCAAATGCTTGATTTGTCAACAGTGAAAGCTGAACACCAAGTGCCTTCGGATTACTTCACCTATTATGGTTCCCGAATGGAAATGGGATCGGATTACTATGGATTTTGTTTTAGGATTGCCATTAACTCCGGAAAGAAAGATGCCATCCGGGTAATAGTTGACAGACTAACTAAGTCGGCTCATTTTATCCCTGCATGCGTGCGGATTATTCTCTTAACAAGTTGGCTGAATTGTATGTTAGAGAAATTGTTAGACTACATGGAATACCATTGTCGATCATTTCAGATAGAGATCCAAGGTTTACCTCGCGGTTTTGGCAAAAATTACAAGACGCGTTAGGTACAAAGTTAAATTTCAATCTCGCTTTCATCCACGGTGATGGACAATTAGAGAGAGTAATTCAGATTCTTGAAGATATGCTCGGATGTTGTGTATTGGAATTTCAAGGAAGTTGGGAAAAATACTTCTCATTGGTAGAATTTGCTTACAATAATAGTTATCGACGAGCTTGAAAATGGCACCTTATGAAGCATTGTATGGTCATAAGTGTCGAACGCTCTGTATTGGACTGAACTCAAGGAAAATAAGATTTATGGAGTTGATCTAATAAAAGAAACCAAGAAAAAAGTAAAGGTAATTGAAATTGTTTGAAAGTCGCTCAGATAGATAGAAATCTTATGCAGATTTAAAACGAAAGGACATTGAATTTCATGTTGGTGATAAAGTATTTTTAAAGGTGTCTCCGTGGAAAAAGGTTCTCGATTTGGACGGAAGGGCAAATTAAGTCCACGCTTTATTGGGCGTATGAGGTAATTGAAAAAGTTGGACCAAAGAGAGCATATCGGCTAGCTTTACCACCCGAATTAGAGAAGATTCATGATGTGTTCCACGTATCTATGTTACGCCGGTATCGTTCGGATCCTTCACATGTGGTTTCACCGACGAAAATTGAACTACAACCGATATATGACCTATGAAGAAGAACCGATTAAGAATTTAGCTCGAGAGGTCAAACAACTAAGGAATAAAAATATTGCACTTGTGAAGGTGTTGTGGCAAAAGCATGGAGTAGAAGAAGCTACATGGGAATCAAGAAGAAACTATGAGAAATCAATACCCACATCTCACATTTCTTGGTAAGATTTTCGAGGACGAAAATCCTTAAAGGGGAGAGAGTTGTAATATCCCGAATTAGGGCCTAATCGAATAGTGGTTTCGTGACCACAAATCAGAGATAGAAATAATTATTTTATAATTATTTTGAGGTTTATGATATGATTGCATGATTGTGTGAAAATTTTGTGAAGAAATTCCATGCATAAAATGCTTAATTTGAAGTTAGGGGCTAAATCGAATAAGTTGCAAAACTTGCATTCTAGAAGTTTTTAGTATGAAATTGCTTTGAAATATTAATTAGGAGGTCTTAAATAGCAATTTGACCAATTTCTAAAATTTTGGACAAAAATGGGCTTGTACATGAAAATTTTCAAAGAAAGGCATTAAGGGCATTTTGGTCATTTGGATAATTAATGAAATAAAATGGGAAAAATGACACAAAATAGTCATCTTCCCCATTAGTTGCTGCCGAATGCTCCATGTCTCCATAGCTAGGGTTTCTTCAACTTTCAAGCTTCATAGTAAGTGATTCCAAGCCCCGCTTTTAATGATTTTTATGTTTTTGAGATCCCGATAACTCGATAAAGCTTATGTTAGCAATAATTTAACCTAGGGTTTATATTTGGAAAAATACCCATAGGTGAAATTTGTGTATTTTGATGTTTTATGATAGAATATGATGTTTTAAATTATGTTAGACAACTTGTACTACTCGATTTTAAGCAAAAACGAGTAAAAGGGCTTAATCGGTAAAAATACCTAATAGTCACAAGTACATGTTAGAGTGAGAATTTGCTGTTGCCATAGAAGGGAAAAGTGATCAGCATGTTGTAAAACATAAGAATAAGGAATAAAGTTTAATCCCGAGCCTAGGGGCAAAAATGTAAATATGCAAAAGTTTAGGGGTAAAATTGTAATTTTGTCAAAATTTGAATTAAGGATTAATTTGATAATGTGAGTATTAAATAAGCTAAATGTGTTATTTTAGATCAAGAAAGACGTGGAAACGACTCCAATCGAGGAAAAGAAAAGATTGTGGATTAAATTGCAAAACCTTTGTATTTTGGTACCAAGGTAAGTTCATGTGTAAATAATGTAGCATAATTGTTATTTTTAAGTCATTGATGTCAATTATGTGATATGCTGATTTTTTTATTATGAAATAAATGCTTTGTGGTTATTTTCGAATAAAATATAAATTGTTACCGAGTATTGGTTACGGCATTTTACGGAAGACGTCAAGGATATGTGTTCAAGGAAAATCCCGTTTGAACCTTAGGAATAGATTAGGATACAAGTGACATGTCACTAGGATGGTTGAGCATCCGAGCTCGTTGAGTTGAGTCCGAGTTCACTTATGGATGCGAATGTTCGAACTCGTTGAGTTGAGTCCGAGTTCGTGAGATGTAACTAGGCATCCGAGCTCGTTGAGTTGAGTCCGAGTTCACTTATGGATGCGAACGCCCGAGCTCGTTGACTTGAGTCCGAGTTCGCTTATGGGCGGGTTACATGGTAGCTTGGCTACATATGTGGCACTTATGTGCAAACTTCCTACGTATCCGAATTATATTCCGATGAGTTCAACGGGTAAAGTTCTACTCAAATGAAGGAATACTTGAGATGAAAAGAGACGTAATGGTAAGTGATGTGACATGGAAACTTCGGACAGGTATGTACTTAACCCTCGTGTTGAGTATTGATACAATAACGATAAGGTAGTAAAATGATGAAAGATGATTAGAAATGAGATTTATGTTTTGGTGATACCATGCTAATGTTGTTTGGTATGATTGCTTTGTTATGTTACTTATTATTTGCATATGAACTTACTAAGCATTTATGCTTACTCCTCTTTCTTACTCATTGTAGTTTTGGACAAGCCAGCTCAGAGTCGGGATTGGTCTGAGGATCACCACACTATCCGAAAAACTTTTCGATAAAATGGCTTGTAAATTTAAGTATGGCATGTATAGTAAAATACTTATTTTGTGTAAATGATCTTATGGTATGGTGATGAAATGGTTGAGGAAGTGCTTGATAATGATAAATTATGAAAATGATTAGTTTAGAATATGTTTGATGTTATGGAAAGTTAATAAGTTACCTAGTTCATGAAAATTAATAAAAAGGATGAAATTTGCCATAAACAGAATATTACAGCAACACTGATGTGAGTTTGAAAATTTACTAAAAATCATAGAAATTGAATTTGGTGATGGATTAAATATCAAATTGAAGCTTATTATGTCTAGTTTCACATGAAACAAACTAAACTGGAAAAAGAATTATATGTTAGAAGATATTTGAATTTTAGTGAAACAGGGTCAGAGCAGTTTCTGAATCCCCTTTTCCAACTTTATACATTCACCATAAATTGTACAGATATAATTAGGTGGCTTATTTTATATCCTCAGAATCCTTATTGAGTCTAGTTTCAGTAGAAATAAACCTCATATTCATATGAATTTTATACAGAGAGAAAAGTGGTTCGTAGTAAACAGAGATCAGACCAGTCAAGCCCTGAAACAGGGGTAAATTTAACTAATAAACTGTACTAATTGGCCCAATAAAAAATTCTAGAAAAAAATTAGTAGATAGACATATGAGTCTAGATTCAGGGAAAATTTACGGATCTTGATTTCGAGTTTCGTAACTCGAGATATGATTTTTCTTGTGACTGTAACGCAAGTAGCTAAAAAGCTGTGAATGTAGAAACAAATAATCTAAAGTTCTTAAAATGTTAAATTAAGTTTAGTAACACCTCATACTCGACTCCGGTGACGGTCTCGGGCGTGGGGGCGTTACATAAGATGTTTATAACGCCTTGTGGGTTGGTTTGTTTTGGTATATGTATATTCGAGTAAGTGAAATAGTTGTATTTGTATAGCATGAATTGGGATTGATATTGGCTGCCCTTTTGTGTATGGAAATTGTACATTTTGCCTGTATAGGTACATTGAAGTTGGAGTGGCAAATTGACCTATTTTTGTCCATATGGGCAGAGACACGGGCATGTGTCTCAGTCATGTGTGACACACGGTCATGGTATATGGTCGTGTGTCCCCTAATGATGCTTTGAAATCAAGTTAGTGAGTTACACGGCCTAGACACATGGGCGTTTGGTTAGTCGTGTGGTCAAGTTAGTATACCCTCTAGTTTTCACATGGCCTTGCAGACGAATGTGTCCTCGGCCATGTGATAGAAGTGAGCATGTATACCCTGTTTCCACACGGCCTGAGACACGAGCGTGTCTAGAGCCGTGTGAGACACACTGCCTGTTCACACGGGCATGTGACCCATGTATGGTTAAAATTTTTCTAAGTTTCCAAAATTTTTATATGTTATTGGTTTAGTCCCGAAACACTTCTAAAGCATGTTTAAGGCCTCGTAGGCCCTTATAAGGGACAATGTATTTGTGATTAAATGGTATTTGAGTATGAATGCATAAATGTATGAGTTATGTATGTTAAATGATGTGTATTGATCGGTAATACCTCGTAACCTACTCCAGCGATGGATACGAGTTAGGGGTGTTACATTTTATTGGTATCAGAGCTACGGTTTAGTCGATTCTAAGACTAACGTAACGTGTGTGAGAGTCTAGGTATACATGCCATATATATAAACTGAGATAGTGTGATGACTCCTGAGGTTTTAAATTGTGTTTTCATATAGTAATGGATCCCAATCAAGCTATAGCCGATGAGGTTGAGAGTAATGCACCTGCTCCTACGCAAGGGACAATGCCATCTGATTCTAAACTCGTGACAGGCAGTCAGGGAGGAAAGGCTCAAGAAGCCTTCTTCCAAATGATGAACGAATGGTTCACTCAATACATTCATATGTACCCGGTTGCTCAGCAACCTCCACCCCTACCCATTCCTCAACAAATCCCTATTGTTTCTCAAGTTATAAATCTGATACAGTTGAACAAGCCGTCAGTAGATAAGATTCGTAAACGGGGCTGAAGAGTTCAGAGCTAATGTTGATGATGATCCTAAGAGAGCTGAGTTCTGGCTCGAAAATACGATTCGAGTATTCGATGAATTATCTTGTACTCCTAATGAAGTATTAAATGTGGTGTATCTTTGTTGAGAGACACAGTGTATCAATGGTGGAACACGTTGATATCTGTGGTTCTGAAAGAACGGGTTACTTGAGATTTCTTTCAATCCGAATTTCAAAAAAAAATACATCAATCAAAGATTTCTCGATCAAAAGCACAAAGAGTTTTTAGAATTAAAACAAGGCCGAATGACCATGACAGATTATGAAAGAGAATTTGTACAGTTGAGTAAGTATTCCAGAGAATATGTTTCTACCGAAGAGATTATTTGTAAGCGATTTGTTGACGGGTTGAACGAAGATATAAAACTACTAGTCAAAATTCTAGAGTTGAAAGAAATTATTGTTTTGGTTGAAAGGGCTTGTAAAGCCGAAGGTCTTAGTAAAGAAAAAAGAAAAGCAGATTTAAAAGTTGGAGACTCGAGAAAAAGATCAATGCATAAGATCGATGCATAAGTTGTATCAATCTTCATCAAAGAAATCTAAAGATTCGTACGCTCGCCCAAATGCTTCAAACGAATATTTGAATAGAGATCGTAGAAAATAATACTCAAGTTTTAAAGCTCAAGCCACATTAGTATCGAGTGTTGGCAGTGTAAGAGACAAAAAACTTGAGTGTTAGCAGTGTAGGAGAGGACACTTTGGAGAATGCTAGAACAAAAGTAATAAAGCTTGTTACAAATGTGGTTCGCTAGATCACTTCATCCGAGATTGTCATGAGTTGGATGAGAAAGATAAAGTTCAGAATGTGAGATCAAGTAACATGTCGAATAGAAGTAGACCACCTAGAATTGTCAGAAATGTAAATGGTAGTCGAGGGGTGACAAAGGATTCAACTGTGAGATCCGAGGCCAGAGCACCTGCTAGAGCCTATGCTATTTGCACTCGCGAAGAAGCGTCATCTCTAGATGTTATCACCGATACTTTCACTCTCTATGATACTAATGTGATTGCATAGATAGATCCAGGATCAACTCATTCTTATATATGTATAAATTTAGTATCTAGTAAGACTTTGCCTGTAGAGTCTACTGAATTTGTGATTAGACTATCGAACCCCTTAGGCAAATGTGTTTTGGTTGACAATGTCTGCAGGAATTGTTCGTTAATGAATCGAAATATCTATTTTCCATCTAATTTGATGTTGTTGTCATTCGATGAATTTTATGTGATTTTGGGTATGTATTGGCTAACGGTGCATGATGCTATAGTGAATTGTAGACGAAAGATAATTGAACTTAAATGTCAGAATAATGAGACTATCGGAATTGAATCTGATGATCTGAGAAGTTTGCCAATTTTGATCTCGTCTACGTTAGCTCAAAGATTTGTGAGAAAGGGGTGTGAAGCTTATCTTGCTTATGTACTTGATATGAAAGTGACAGAAACAAAGATTAAATTAGCACCAGTTGTGTGCGAGTATCCAGATGTATTTTTCGAAGAGTTACCGAGTTTACCACCTATAAGAGAGGTTGAGTTTGGTATTGAATTAGTATTGGGAACAACATTGATATCGATAGCTCCGTACATAATGGCTTAGAAAGAGTTAAAAGAATTGAAAGCTCAATTGCAAGAATTTAGAGATAGAGGTTTTGCTAGACCGAGTTTCTCTCCCTAGGGTGTATCGGTGTTATTTGTGAAAAGGAAAGACGACACGATGAGAATGTGTATAGACTATCGACAATTCAACAAAGTGATGATCAAGAATAAATACCCTTCGCCACGAATAGATGATTTGTTTGATCAGTTAAAAGGGGCATAGTGTTTTCAAAAATTGATTTGAGATCGGGTTATTACTAGTTGCGAGTTAAAGACTCAGATGTGCCAAAGACTACATTTAGAACAAGGTATGGACACTACGAATTTCTTGTTATGCCTTTCAGACTAACAAGTGCACCTGATGTTTTTATGGACTTGATGAACTGGATTTTCAAGCTGTACTTAGACCGATTCATAGTTGTCTTTATTGATGACATTTTGATTTACTCTTGTGATGAATCTAAGCATGCAGAGCATTTGAGAATTATGTTACAAACATTGAGAGATAAACAGTTGTTTGCAAAGTTCAGTAAATGTGAGTTTTGGCTACGAGAGGTTGGTTTTCTGGGACATATAGTTTTAGCTGCAGGTATCCGAGTTGACCCGAGCAAAATGTCTGCGATTATAGATTAGAAGCCTCCGAGAAATGTATCTAAAGTCCGTAGTTTTCTGGGACTAGCCATCTATTATAGACGATTGTGAAAGGCTTCTCGATGACTGCGACTCCAATGACACGATTGCTTCAAAAAGATGTTAAATTTGAGTGGTCAGAAAAGTGTCAGCAGAGCTTCAAGCAGTTGAAAACATTACTGACAGAGACACCAATGTTAGTTCAGCCTGAGTCAGGTAAAGAATTCATGGTTTTCAGTGATGCATCGTTAACTGGCCTGGGTTGTGTTTTAATGCAGGAAGGCAAAGCTGTAGCTTATGCCTCGAGACAGTTGAAGCCGCATGAAAAGAATTATCCGACGCACGATCTAGAGTTAGTCGTGATAGTTTTGCATTGAAAATTTGGTGTCATTACTTGTTTGGTGAAAAATGACATATTTATATCAACCACAAAAGCTTGAAATATCTGATGACTCAGAAATATTTGAATTTACGACAGCGTAGATGGTTAGAATTGCTAAAAGACTATGAATTAGTGATTGACTATCATCCGGGGAAAATGATCGTAGTTGCTAATGCTTTGAGTCAAAAGTCCTTATTTTCTTTGCATGCTTTGAACACACAATTAGCTTTTTTTAACGATGGTTTGATAGTAGCCGAGTTGAAAGTAAGACCATTATTTCTACAGCAGATTTGTGAGCCTCAAAAATTTTATAATGAATTGCAAGCAAAACGAGCTCAGCGTGAGTCGACATCTGATTTAGAGTTTCAAATAGGGCCTGATGACTGTTTGATGTTTCGTGCTAGAATATGTGTACCAAGAAATTCTGAGCTCATTCATAAGATTCTAAACGAAGCACACAACTGTTGTTTATCAGTACATCTAGGAAGCACGCAAATGTGTAACGATTTGAAACAGCTTTATTGGTGGCACGGCATGAAACGAGATATCTTAGAATTTGTTTCGAAATGTTTGATTTGTCAGCAAGTCAAAGCTGAGCATCAAGTGTCGTCAGGTTTTTTATGGCCTATTATGATTCCTGAGTGGAAGTGGGATACAGTAACAATGGATTTTGTATCAGGTTTGCCCTTATCTTTTAAAAAGAAAGATGCGATCTGGGTTGTTGTTGACAGATTGACGAAATCAGCTCATTTCATTCTAGTATGTACAGATTTCTCGCTTGATAAATTAGTTGAGTTGTATATTTCCAAAATTGTTAGATTACATGGTGTTCCCCTATCTATTGTTTCGAATAGAGATCCAGGATTTACTTCACAATTGTAACGCCTCACATTTGGGCCTAGAAGTATTGGGCCTTGAGTTTGGGTCCGTAAGGAGGTTGTATATAAGTATTTAATTGTGCAAGAAAATGACACAATTAAATGTCTACTTTGGTGGTTAATGGCTCTGAGAAGTGTTGGAGAAATCTTGGGTTCAAACCTGGGCTTTAGCAAAAATTTTGGTATTAAGTGAATAAAACCCTCGATGCTTAGATGATGACCTTTTAAATTATTGTGTTAAATAAATGACACAAGGAAGCATGTGGTCTAGTGGTTGTGGCATCATTAAGGTTGCAAGGGAGTCTGGGTTCAACTCTTGGCTCTTGCAATTTACTTTGGTTTTTCTTTTAAAGGAACCTGGACTTTGGCCTATAGACCTTATAATTAATTGAGGATAGAATATGACATTGAAAGAGCCTGTGGTGGAGTGGCAAGGTGGCACGTTATACAATTGTGAGGTCTAAGGTTCAAGTCTTGGGATGCGCAGTGGAGTATTTATTTTGCTATTTGAGCTATGTAGGAGGTGGAGTTAGATTGGAACTCTGTGGTTGAAGTGGTCATAAGAATGAGGAATTTTTCTAATGGTTGAAAGCAGTCCCACATCGGGAAGCTAACATGAGAGTTGGTGAGGAAGACTCAATGCAGGATGTGCCAAGGTTGGTGATCGTGGACTTCGGCGCCTTCTCATAAATAGATGTGTATTCGCGACCTTCTTTGTTAGAAGTCGACAAAAGCTGAAAATCCAAAACTTCGGCATTTGAGGAAATCCAGCACACAGATCATAGGCGATAGACTGTAGAGGCCGCCACGAGCATTCTCGTGTGCTGGGGCTGTTCTAGGCCTCGATGGGCCTATGGTGTAACATCTCGAAATAGGGCCTAAATGTAATAGTGGTTGCGAAACCAAAAATCTGAGATAGAAAAGTTTATTTCGATTAATTTTTATGATTTACCGAGTGATTAGATGCATGTGTTAGAGTATTGATAAGAAATTTTATAGATTGCATGTTTAATTTGCCTATTAGGGCTTATTTGCGTGAGTTGTTTTATGTACTTGATTTAGGGCCTAAACAGAATGATGGTTTTAGAACCACGAATTCAAAGTCAAAAAATTTATTTCGATTAAGTTTTATGGTTTATTTATTGATTAAAATATTGTGTAAAAATATCGTTAAGTAATTTTACTGATAAAGTGCTTAATTGGACTTTTAGGACTAAATTGCAAAAGTTACAAAATATGTGTTCTAATTCATAAGTACTTGATTGAAATGGGGGTTTAAAGAGGAGGTCCTTAAATGGTAATTAGACCATTATATTTCGTTTGGACAAAAATGGGCATGAATAGGACAAAATTTTAAAGAAAGGCCTTGAGGGCATTTTAGTCATTTGGTAATTAAAAGAAATAAAAAGGGAAAACAAAGCCAAAATTGACTAATCTTTTTCATGGAGGCTGAAATTAGCAATGGGGAAGCCATGGCTAGGGTTTTCAAGCTTTCCAAGCTCAATAGTAAGTCCATTCTAGCCCCGTTTTTCAAGTTCTTTACGTTTTTAGAATCCCGGTAACTTGATTAAGTTTATTCTAGCAATAATTTAAGCTAGGATTCATATTTGGAAAAATACCCATAGGTAAAATGTGTTTATTTTGATGTTTTATGGTAGAATATGAAGGCTGAAATTATGTTAAACAACTTTTGCTAAGCGGTTTTAAGCAAAAATGAGTAAAACGGCTTAATCGGTAAAAGTTGTTATTGTTCATAACTATGTGTTAGAGTGAGAATTTGATATTGCCATAGAAGGGAAAAATGATCAGAATGTCATAAAACATAAGAATAAGGGATGAAGTTTAATTCCCGAGCCTAGGGGCAAAAGTGTAAATATGCAAAAGTTTAGGGGCAAAATTGTAATTTTCCTAAAGTTTGAGTTAAGGACTGTTTTGAATATTACATTAATTAAATAAGTAAAATATGATGTTTTAGATCCAGGAAAACGAGATTTGAACCTAGAATGGGAGAAAAATCGAAAATTGGGAAAGTTGGTAAAATGGTCGTTTTAATATCGAGGTAAGTTCATATGTATAACAAGCATTAATTTATGCATGTTTCAATGTAAAATTGATATATTTACTATGATTGCCGAGGTGTTGAAAGTAAGTATAATTATGATGATTTAAATGTTCAATATTAATTCGACATGGAAATGAGAAAGCATGTAAGTTTGTATGTAAATAATACATTATCTTTATTATGTTTTTATATTTCAGCATATTTTATGTATTGTAGCTGATTTTTGAATCATAATTTACTATTGGAAGTATGGAATCAAGTATTAGAAAGAGAGAGAAATCCCGGTTGAACCTTCGGAAAGATTGGATGATACAGATGGTATGTAGCTAGGTCACATGTATGGTGCTGAGTGCACATCATGTGTACAAGAGAGTTACGAGACATTATGATGTACCTAGGTCACATGGGTGATACTATGTGTACACCATGTAGACAAGAGAGCTACGGGATATATGTAGCTAGGTCGCACGCGTGGTTCCAGGTGAAGGACACCATGTAGACAAGAGAGCTACGAGATAAATTGGCTAGGTCACATGGGTGGTACTAAGTGTTCACCATGTGTACAAAAGAGCCAAAATTATGTGTACAATCGAGCTAGGTCACATGAGTGGTGCTAAGTGAAGGCCACTATGTGTACAAGAGAGCTTCGATTTTAAGGTGGGTGTGTGCGATACCATCACAGATTCTGTTATTATTCAAGCGCTCAACTGGAAAATTGATTAAATAAAATTGTGTATGACTTTGTGATGATAAGTGTAAGTATATACGTGTGTAACTTATGAGCAATATGCTCGATATGTGATTGGAAATTGGAAAGATTGTTATGGGTAAGTGATGAGTACAATTGAAGTGTGAAAGATCAAAATTGACAATAAAACTGTTATGGATAGTTGCAGTGACGTGAATCTAAAAATTTACCAAAAATAGTAGAACTTGAATCAGAGACTGAATGAGATATAAAATTAAAGCTTAATGAGTCTATTTTCATATAATAGAAACAGACCAAGCAAAGGAATTCTATATTATGAGATATTTAAGTTTTTGAGAGACTGGTTCAGAATGACTACGTGATCCCCTGTTCTGACTTGGAAAAATCATTAAAAAATGTAAACAAATAATTATGGGATATAATTTATATACTTGAAATCCTTAATGAGTCTAGTTTCAAATAAAATAAATGAGAACATCCTTTGAATTCTGTACGAGGAGAAAATTGATTTGTAGTGAAGAGTGGTCAGAATAGTTGAGTAGTGAAACAGGGGTAAATTCAATGAATAAACTGTACTAATTGGCTAGACCAAAAAATTCTGAAAATTTTATGGTAAGAATATACGTGAATCTAGTTTCAAGAAAAATTAACGGTTTGTAATTCGGAGTTGTGTAGCTCCAGAAATAAATAATTTAGCTGCTGGTACTCTGCTAGACAGCTTATTTTGAACCTGTTTATGATTGTAATAATGAAAGTATGTATGTGTTTGTGATGGTAATATTTCGGGAACATATTGTGACTTCATTTAAAGTATGATAATGTATTGTTTATTAATATTTATATACTTACTTACTAAGCTATAATGCTTACTCCCTTCCTTTCCTTTTTCCTATAGTGTCTCAGATGTTAACTCGAGTTGGAGGTCGCCGGAGGTTAAATCACACTATCAAACTATTGATCGATATATAAAGGTTTTAAAGTATTTAAGTCTTTGGCATGTATGGAGACTCGTTTAATTGTTACTAAGTTGCTAGGAATTGGCCTGAAATACTGACCTATGTTATTTGAAGGTCTCTATTGTATAAAGTCATTTAATGTAGATAGTCTCGATTATGTTATTAATTAAATGATGCAATTTATGAATATGCATGCTCGCCTATGTGTGTGGTTGAATTAAAGCATGATATGGGCCTTCTAAGCTCTTTTTAAGGGACAGTTTGAATGTGTTTGAAAAAGTTTTAAATTAGAGCGAAATTATGAATCAGTTTTTATACGATGATTAGTGATTAAGTCCGGTAATGCCTCGTACCCTATTCTGGGTCGAACACGGGTAAGGGGTGTTACATATGGGGCTCGCTTGAGTAAATCTAACTGTTAGGTGGGAAGTAGTTGGGCTTGTCATGTCATGTGCATGGCATAGGCCGTTAAGGGCTTCGTTGGGCCGAAATGGGCCATGTGGGCCCAATGGGCTCGTGGGCCCCACACAGATTAAATCCACGGTAAGTGATAAATGTTGGACTAGGCTTTGTAGGTCACATAGTTGTAACTGAATTTGGGTTAAATGGGCCACACGAGCGTGTGGGCCCAATTGGACCGAGTATGGGTCTTAGGCCCATTTACACCTTTAGGTCTGTTTAGGTTATTTAAGTTGCTCGAGGTGACAGTGGACCTTCTGTTGGGTCGTTAAGACCCCTGATTTGTAAAATTACCGAAATACCCCTAATTTGTAAAATTAACGAAATACCCTCGATTTGTAAAATTATCGAAATACCCCCAGTTTGTAAAATTATTGAAACAACCCCGATTTGTAAAATTATTGAAATACCCCCAATTTGTAAAATTATCAGATTACCCTTGTAGTGTAAAATTATTGAAATACCCTTGTAGGGTAAAATGACTATTTTGCCCTTGTGGGTAAATGACTGACTTGGACTATGAATTTGACTGATTGACTATGATTGTATGATTGTGTTTTAACTGACTTGAATGTGGTTGTAAAACTGATATGTTTTTAATATATGTTTAAATGATTGTTACTAAGCATGGTCATTTTGCATACACGTGTGATGATTGAGCATGACAAACATGACATATTGCATGGGGTTGGAATTGTGAAACGGGGGAAGAAATTGAGGATCGCATGGTTGCTTGACGACCGTGGATCCACCGGTGGCTTTTAAGCCCAATATATGTTTATTGATGACTCTATGTCAATCATATTTACCCGAGGCTGTGTGCTGACTATATTACTGTCGCTGATGGCTATGTGCCAAACATGAAACAGCTACCGATGGCTTAAAGCCAATTATTCTGATTGTGGCTTTGTGCCAACCTAAAAATGGCTCTGTGCCATCTTGACTATGGCTTTGTGACAAATGTGTTTACCTATGGCTATGTGCCTAACATAGTTATGGATGACTCTGTGTGGATCATTTTTACCCAAGGCTATGTGTCGATTATATTACCGTCGCTGATGGCTATGTGCCAAACATAATACAGTTACCGATGGCTTTGTGCCAATTATAATACCACTACTGAAGGCTTTTTAAGCCCAATATATGATTAACAGCTTTGCTGTAATAAAGGTAGTACCGCAACCGGGCTATCATTGATGTGTATTGGATGGATGGGTCGATATTTATATCCCCACATGATGTGTACCAGAGGAACGAGTTGATGTGTAATGTTTGGATTATTGGGATGGGATAGCATGTATCCATGCATTCACAAATTCTGTTCTATTATTGGTTTGGGCTGGGCCCAATTGATTCTATTATGGGCTGTGACCTAAATGACATTGTAATGGGCTTTGGCCCACGTATGCTCTGAACTGGACAGTACTGTTACTGTTAATGGGGTCTAGCCCAGACTATTTCTATTTTTGTTTCTGTATACTGAATGTTACTCTAGTAAGAGGATTACACACTGAGTTTCTGTAAACTCACCCCGTTTATTAACCGTGCAGGTAATCCCTAGGGTTAGGTGGATTGGTGTCGCAGAGGGACTCAGAGACGACCACACAACTGCACATGTTTTTCTATTTCGTTTATTTAGTTAAGCACTTTGGTTTTGATTTTGGTTGTAATAAGGCCTCTTTATTTCCTTAACCTTTTATTTGGAAAGTTTATTTAGTATGTCTAATATATGTTAGAAGTAGAACACGATTTTCCAAAACAACAATTGTTTTCAAAGCACTACGTTTTCACGACTTAACTTTTAAACATCACGTTTTCGTAAATCGGTTACTTTTAGAATTATCTTCTGCAAAGTAAAAAAGAGTTTTGGAAATAAAATTAAGAAGTTTTCAATGTACTACGTTTTAAATAAGAAGGGTTTCTAATGAAAACATGGTTTTCAAAAAACACTCCAATGTGACACGCCAGATTCGGGTCTAACTTCTAGGTCAGGCTTGGGGTGTTACAACAATTTTGGAAGAAATTACAAAAAGCTTTGGGTTCAGAGTTGTATTTTAGCACTGCATTTCACCCACAAATGGATGGTCAATCCAAACGAGTTATTCAGATACTTGAGGATATGCTACGTTGTTGCATTCTTGAGTTTGAAGGTAGTTGGGAGAAATATCTACCGCTAAGTTAATTTACTTACAATTATATGCATACCAAGAAATTCTGAGCTCATTCAGAAGATTCTAAATGAAGCACACATTAGTTGTTTACCAGTACATCCGAGAAGCACAAAAATGTATAACGATTTGAAACAGCTTTATTGGTTACACGGCATGAAACAAGATATCTTAGAATTTGTTTCAAAATTTTTTATTTGTCAACAAGTCAAAGTTGAGCATCAAGTGCCGTCAGGTTTATTACAGCCTATTATGATTCATAAATGGAAGTGGGATAGAGTAACAATGGATTTCATATCGGGTTTGCCCTTATCTCTGAAAAAGAAAGATGCGATCTGTGTTGTTGACAGATTGACAAAATCAGCTTATTTCATTCTAGTACTTAAAGATTTCTCGCTTGATAAATTAGCTGAGTTTTATATTTCTGAAATTGTAAGATTACATGGTGTTCCCCTATCTATTATTTCGGATAAAGATCCAAGATTTACTTCACGATTTTGGAAGAAATTGCAGGAAGCTTCAGGTTCAAAGCTACATTTTAGCACTGTATTTCACCCAAAAACAGATGGTCAATCCGAACGAGTTATTCAGATACTTGAGGATATGTTACGTTGTTGCATTCTTAAGTTTGAAGGCAACTGGGAGAAATATGTACTGCTGATATAATTTGCTTACATTAATAGTTTCCAATCGAGTATAAAGATGGCACTGTACAAAGCTCTATATGGTCGTAAATGTCGAACACCATTGTACTGGAGTGAGCTCAGTGAAAATAAGATTCACGGGGTTGATCTGATTAGAGAGACTGAAGAAAAAGTGAAAGTAATTCACGATAGTTTGAAAGCAGCTTCAGATCGACAGAAATCGTACGTAGACTTGAAATGCAAAGATATTGAGTTCCAGGTCAGGGATAAAGTGTTTTTAAAAGTTTCACCGCGGAAAAAGATATTGCGGTTTGGTCAGAAAGGGAAATTGAGTCCGTGATTCATCGGACCGTATGAGATTACTGAGCGAGTTGGGCCAGTGGCATATCGACTATCTTTACCATCTGAGTTAGAGAAAATACATAATGTATTTCATGTGTCGATGCTTCGACGATACCAATCTGACCCTTCACATGTCATTTCCTCGAACGAGGTTGAAATTTAGTCTGATATGTCATATGCTTAAAAACTAATTCGAATTTTAGCTCGTGAGATCAAAGAACTGATAAATAAGAGAATTGCATTAGTGAAAGTATTATGGCATCGACATGGAGTTGAAGAAGCTAGATAGGAACCCGAGGATACTATGAGAAAATAATACCCGAACCTATTCACTGGAAAGATTTTTGGGGACGAAAATCCCTAATAGGGGATAGTTGTAACATCCCGATTTTGGCTAAATTGGAACAGTGGTTTCAGAACTACAAAACTGATGAAAAAAATATTTTAATATTATTTTCAATATTTACAGCATGTTATTTGATATGTATGAAAATTTTGTGAGCTAATTTTATCGATTGGTTAGTTAATTTGATAAAAAGGATTAAATCACGTAAAATGCAAAAGTTGCATTCTACTTGTTAAAGGTGTCAAACAGCTTTGGCTTTTAAATATGATTGCCTTAAATGGTAATTAAACCATTTGAAACCTTAGTGGGCATATATGGACACATTTTAGGTGCTTTAAATAAGGTTAAGATAGTAAAATAGTTAATTAATGATAAATTAAATGAAACAAAAACATACATATCATCATTTTTAGTCCATCTTCACCGAAATTAAAAGAGAAAGAAGCCATGGGAGAGCATTTAGGGTTCGGCCAACTCTTAGCTTAATTGGTAAGTGTTTTGAGGTCAGTTTTTGATGGTTTTTACGTTTTTGAGATCGTTGCTTCATCTTCTAGCTAGCTTGTACTTTAGATTTCAAAATTGTTAAAGATTTAACATGTTTCCATTGTTGAATACTTGAGTAATTTTATGGTTGATGATGGATTTTGAATAGTTTTTGATAGTTAAACTAGTTTTGTAAAGTGATTTTTGACAAAAATGACAAAAAAGGGATTAAATTGTGAAATGTGCAAATTGTGTGGTTGAAATGTAAAATAAATGAAAGTTTTGGACAATTAGGGACCTATGTATAATTCGGCCAAGCATGTGTTTTGTTGAATTGTGTGAATTTTGTGTATTTGTGAAATAGGGACTAAATTGATTAAATATGAAAAATTAAGGGCTACTGTGTAAAAATGCTCAAATGTGTATTTTTGGATTAATTGAATGAGTAGATGAATAAATAAGTTAATTTTGAATTCATATAGATCAAGAAAGAAAGAATTCAGATTTAGATCGGGGAAAAGCAAGGTTATCGAGTAATCGACCCGATCCGTCAATTCCGAATACGAGGTAAGTTCATATGTGATGATTTCATTATAAATGTAGGTTAAATACTTTGATATTGCCTAAAATGTAATTACGAGGTTTTCATTAATGTATGAATTGTAAATACAATCTACGGATACATTCGACGATAGAATTGACAAGTCAGAAATCTCGGTTGAACTTTAGGAATAGATTTGGATACTAGTGTCATGTGATTAGATGATAAGTTGAGTTGGCTTCGGACCATGATATTAGCACTTCGGGTGAGAGTTATACTGATTTGGCTTCGGGCCATGCATATCGGATGATTTGGCTTCGGGCCATGATAATAGTTCTTCGGATAAGTTACCTTGATTTTGCTACGGGCCATGGTATAGGTACTTATTGTAACAACTTGATTTTGGGTCTA
Source organism: Gossypium longicalyx (assembly GCA_025698465.1). NCBI lineage: Eukaryota > Viridiplantae > Streptophyta > Magnoliopsida > Malvales > Malvaceae > Gossypium > Gossypium longicalyx. The sequence continues at coordinate 36,307,391 of CM046996.1, forward strand.
GTCAGAACAATGGTTTCGGGATCACAAATTTGACATAGAAAAATTTATTTTTATTGTATTTTTATGGTCTACTATTTTATAGAATGATTTTGTGAAAATTTCATTCGAAAATTTTGACGTTTGGACACTTAATTTAGTCAAAAGGACTAAATTGTAAAAAGTGCAAAAGTTAAGTTCTATATGATAGAGGTGTCTAATTGCTATGAAATTTTAAATTAAAGGTGCTTAAATGGCAATTAGACCATTGGTTAAGTTGTTGGACAGAAATGGACATGGTTAGGTATGTTTCTAAAGTTTTTTATTAAGGATATTTTAGTAATTTGGTAACTAAATGAGTTAAAAAGCCAAATTAAAAGCCAATTTTTGTCCATCTTCCTCCCATGGTTGAATTTTACAAGGAGAAACCATGGCTAGGGTTTTTCAAGCTTCCAAGCTTGATTATCAAGAAAAACGAGGTTCGAACCTTGAACGGGGAAAAATGAGTATTTGACGGTTAGGTTATTTCCGCCATTTTTATGTCGAGGTAAGTTCGTATGCAAATAATGCATTATTTTTAATTATGTTTCAAATGCTTTATTATTGTATGAATTATGATTGACCATTGAGCATGTTCAACAAAGTTCGACAAGCGTGAAATCCCGGTTGAACTTTAGGAATAAATAGGATACAAATGTCATCACATTAGGGTTACTAAGACTATATCTGGGATATGGCATCTATATGAGACTTCGTGTAAGAACATATCTGGGATATGGCATCGATATGAGATCTCGTGTAAGACCATAGCTGAGCTATTGGCATCGATACGAGATCCCATGTAAGACCATATCTGGGATATGGCATTGGTATGGTACAGTGTGTGTGGGACTCCCGAGTATCCTTTAGTATTCTAAGTGGTTCAATGGAAAATTCAATGGGTATGTCAAAGAAGAGAAAAAGTATGTAAGTATTACAAATTGGTACAAGTATGTACGTAAAGTCTATATGCATTGACTTCATCAAATTGTGAGTTCATGATTTCCACGAGAATGATTTTGTGAAAACCTTGTGATTATTGGTCTGTACTTGTGATGTATGAAATTCATGGTAAATTTGGTTGAGGATCATGTGATTGGCTTCCGGGCCAAATTGAGTTATGATATAACATGTTTCATTCACAGGAATTGTGATTTATTAGATATGAGAAAAAGAAAAGGTTGGCATAATTGCATATTATCGTGGTTATGAAAGTATGAAAAGATAAAAGTCTAGGCAATTGAAAGATATTAAGATATATGTTCGGAAATATGAGTATACATAAATTAATGTGCATGTTTACTATGAGGTTTGTAATGACTTGATAATTGCTGTGATATGTTATGAAAGAGAGATTATGGTTGTTAGGCTAATGCCAAGATATGCTAAATTATGCTTATAAGTTAATAGAGTAAATATCGTGATTGAATAAAATTATAACTAGAAGATTTATAGTAATTAGTAATATTTTGTGTTTAAATTATTGAACCTAATAAATTCCTAATAAGAGTTGCTTATTATTTTCATGTGGACTTACTAAGCTATATAACTTACCCCCTTCCTTTCCCATGTTTTATAGTGCCGTGAGGCTAGCTCGAGTATCGCTGGAGATCCTATCACACTATCAAGCAATCAATTTTGGGTATTGATAAATTCGAGTATTTTGAGTTATGGCATGTATAAGGACTCGATCATTTTGTTATACACGTCATATGATTTCAGCCAATGTAATGACTTGTAATTGTTAAAAGCTTGTTTTGATATTTGGCCATGTAAATTGGCTTATTTGGCCAGCATGGTTGCGAGCCTAAGTACATTCATATATGTGCCAATGCTTCTGGTGATATGATCATGGTATGCTTGGTGAATGTGAAATATTTGGAAATGTGATTTATGGCATGAATGTGAAATGTTTGGTAATGTAGTCTATTGATGAGATGATAAATTTGTGTGTACAATAAGGTAACTAAAAGTAGTTAAATGAAGGCTAATGAAGGTGAAATTGGCATGAATGATTTATGGCATGATAAAGGTTGTGTTTATGATAGATGTTGATATAGTATTGATATGTGATGGTCATAATTGTGAATGATTCATGGTTCATTTTGTATATAGCCTTGGAAGTTGGCTAATGTTGGTTATGAGTATACTTGTATTAATGTCATTTGTGAATGTGAAAACTTGCATAATTTGATGTGGTATGAGAATGACATGTTTGAAAATGGTATGAGAATGACATGTTATTGTCTTGGTTGTGATTATTTGGTTGATCTTACATGCTTGAGTTTGTGCCATGTAATGTTGAGTAAATATGTGCAAGTGAGGGTGGCAAAATGGCTTGGTAAATAGCCTTATTTTTGTCCACATGGGCATGCACACACGGTCAGCCCCATGGGCGTGTGATCCGATAGTGTGTCCCCTACACCTAAATTGTTTCAAAACAGAATGCTCAGTATCGAACGCATGGGCATGAGACACGGCAGTGTGTCCCAGCCATGTGAATGACACGGCCTCGGGACACGGGCGTGTGTCTTGGACGTGTGACTTCAATTTGTTCTTTGGTGACTAACAGAGAGTTACACTGGTTAGGGACACGGGTGTGTGTGACCACACGGCCTGCCCACACAGGCGTGTCCCAAGCCACACGGGCGTGTGACCCCTGTTTGGTGGAAAAAATTTCTAAGTGTTGCAAAATTTTCTAAAGTTCTCGGTTTAGTCCCGAATCACTTCCAAAGCATGTTCTGGGCCTCGTAGGCTCGTGTTAGGGACTTTATGATTAATTGCAAAAATTTTTAATTTGGTTCCAAATTTGTGGCTCAAACATGTGTGTTTGCTTGTGTTTAAGTCTGACAATGCCTCGTACCCTATTCCGACGTCAGATACGGGTAAGGGGTATTACACTTATCGTACGAGAATCCCGAGTATTCAATTTCTATTTTGAATGGTTCAATTGGCAAACGAATGATGTGGTTGAGAAAGAGGTTAGTACGGCGATACAGGTATGTGTAGAACCTATTCGAGTATTAATTAGTAAAAGTTCGATGAGTTGTATTTGATCATACTTTGAGACATAAGAAAGGTTTGTAGTTAATGTGTATAAGGTTTTGTCATGTGCAATTGGTTGATTTGTATTTATTCGATGAATTAAGTTATTTACATACGAGCTTACTAAGCTTTGAAGCTTACTTTGTGTTATTTTTCTATGTTTTATAGTGAATCAAGGCTAGCTCGGATTCAGGAGTCGTCAGGAACATCATCGCACTGTCAAACATCAAAGTTGGTACTTTTGAATCATACAATTATGGTATATGGCATGTATAGGCTAGATGTGGTATTTTGGTCGTAACTATAACCATCCACAACTTGGGCTTAAGCCCTTCCAGTATCAGTTAAGCTTCAGCCTTATTCAGTAACAACAGCAGCCTGGGCCTTAGCCCATATCAATACAGTATGCAAACAAAGAATCCTACCCAGTCCATCCGCTACACACCAACTCTGTACCAGCCATACACACCATGTGGGGATAAAATCGACCCACCCAGCCCTCCACACCAAAACGTACTGAGTTCGGTACTAAGCAGTATTTGCAGCGAAGCTACTAGTAATAGGCTTATAACTTTTCAGTACACTTCCTCCAAAATCATATATCCCACCCCATGTAATGCAACATAATATACGTGTATGCAAAAATATCATGCTAAAAAACAATCATACATAATACAGGGGTATGTCAGTCAATTTACCTCACAGGGGTATAATGGTCTTTTCATCAGTATGGGATCTAAGTATACTTACCGACCCAACAGTAGGTCCACAGTCGTCTGAGGCGACTCGTGCAACCGTAACAGTCATTTAGTGATAATGGGCCTACAGCCCCTATTACGGGCCCATGTGTGCCCACACTTTTGTATGGCCTACATAGCCCAGAAATGGCCTTAGCCATGTAGTTTACACAGCTTGACCCACAATCTACCACACTTTGTGCGATTCTTCCGTGTGGGGCCCACAGGCCTATGGGGCCTACACGGCCTAGTTCGGCCCAATACTGTTTCGTCTCATGAAATCGCTCATGGCCATCTCGTCTACAACATGGCCTCGTTTTACCACTCAGCCTGTGTAACATCCCGAAATAGGGCTTAAATGGAATAGTGGTTGCGAAACCACGAATCCGAGGTTAAAAAATAAAAAAATAAAAAAAATAATATTCCAATTAAGTTTTAAGGTTTATTCATTGATTGAATAATTGTGTGAAAGTTTCATGAAGAAATTTTTTTGTATAAGTGCCTCATTTGATAATTAGGACTAAATTGTAAAATTAGCAAAATGTGTGTTCTAGATAATAAAGGGGATTTAATTGAAATGGTTTCTTAAAGTGGAGGTCCTTATTTAGTAATTAGACCATTATATTTAAGTTTGGACAAAAAAAGGGCAAGAATAGGACAAATTTGAAAGAAAAGCCTTTAAGGGCATTTTGGTCATTTAGTAATTAAAAGAATTAAAATGGAAAAATAAAGCCAAAATTGGTCCATCTTCTTCAGGGAGGCCGAATATAGCATGAGGGAAGCCATGGTTAGGGTTTCCAAGCTTTCCAAGCTCTATAATCCTGGAAAGTGAGATTTAGACCTAGGACGGGAGAAAAATTGAAAATCAGAAAAGTTGGTAAAATGGTCGTTTTGGTATCGAGGTAAGTTCATATGTTTCATAAGCATTTAATTATGCATATTTGAATGATAAATTGATATTTTGGCCATAAATACTTTAGTATTGAGTTTCAAATATAATGATTAATGTTCGATAATAATTCGATATTGGAAAGAGAACTTGTATAATTTATATGTAAGACCATATTTTATATTATGGCTTTGTATGATAACAAGAAAGAATTGACTAGCATAATTTGATGAGAATAAGTTAAGTTGACGATATGATGAGATTGAGAATGTAATTATGTAAGTTGAGTAGCATTTTATTATTATGCAATTATTGTTATTAGTATTTTGGATTATTGAGTTATGCGGCTAACCTTGAGAATTTGAGCAAGTATGTTTCAGCTATGACTTGACAAGGCATTGATATCTCAAAGTCCATGGTTGTACCATGACAATTAAGGAAGAATTGACGGAAAAGTCCATGTTCAGAAGTTGGCAGTTAAGGAGGAATTGACGGTTAAGGATACCATGTAGGACCATGTCAAGACATGGCATTGGTAAGGCAAGGATCCCGTGTAAGACCATGTCAAGACATGGCATCGGCATTGATTAAGGACTCCTTGTAAGACCACATCAAGATATCGTATTGGCACTAAGATAAGGATACCATATAAGACCATGTGTGGAACATGGCATTTGGTAAGTCAAGGATACCATGTAAGACCATGTTTGGAACATGGCATTTGGTAAGATAAGGATATCATGTAAGACCATGCCAAGGCATGGCATTGATAAGTTCTATAAGGCAAGGAAATCATGTAAGACCATGTCAAGACATGGCATTGATGAGTTACTTTAAGGCAGAGGTCCCATGTAAGACCAAGCCAAGGCATGGCATTGGTGAGTTCATAAGGCAAGGATACCACGTAAGACCATGTCAAGACATGGCAATGGAAAGTTCAAAAAGGAAAAGGTTCCCAAGTAATCCAAAGAGTAAGTCAAAGAAAAGACAAGGTGAGAACATGAAAAAAGAGTACAGGTATGCATTTAAGGCTTATTTAATATTGAGATTGTATGTAATTGAGATTATCAAGTATTAAGTAAGTGATGAATTTTCAGTTATGCTTGTGACAATTTATGACATGATTGGCAATATGCCTATATTATGAAAGAGTACTCATGTGTTAAGTGAGATGTTGCAGGTATGTAAGCAAGCTATTAAGTAAGGTGCCTTTTGTATTCTGAGCCTTTGGTAAGATTACCGATGAGTAAGATGGGAAAGTAAGAACTAAACATTATTTAAGCAAATTATGACAGCATAGTAGAAAGCTAAATTGATTACTAATGCATATTATTTTACATGTGAACTTACTAAGCTTTATAAGCTTACTTCTTTCACTTTCTCATGTTTTAGAGTACTTAAAAGCAAGCTCGGGTTGGAGGTCGTCGGAGATCACTTCACACTATCGACTATCAAGTTACGAAATGGGTATCTTCGTTTACAAACGTTCTAGTTTATGGCATGTATAGGGACTTAGCCATTTTGTGTGTATGTTCTTATGATATGACTAAAGAATGGTATGTAAATATTTGATAAGTATTAGCTATTGAAATGGCTAATGAATAACATGTTTCGGTGATATGTATGCCTAAATGGTAGTTAATACAAAGAAATCATGAAGAAGTAAAATTAGCATTAAAATAGTATTTAATAGCAGCAGTGACGTGATCTTGAAAAATCACCAAGAATAGTAGAAATGGGATTAGGTGATAAATAAGATATATAATTAAATATTATTGAGTCTATTTTCTTATGAAAGAAACAGAGTAAGCAAAAGAAGTGTATATTAAGAGATATTTAAATTTTGGTCAGACAGGGTCAGAGTGATTTCTAAATCCCCTGTTTTGAATTTAAAATTTCACTAAAAATTGTAAAAAATAATTAGGAGTTATACTTTATATGTATATATTCCTTATTGAGTCTAATTTTAAAGGAAATAAACGGCATGGTTATTTGAATTCTGTACAGGGTGAAAATTAATTCGTAATGAATAGAGGTTAGAGCAGCCGAACACTGAAACAGGGGAAATTTTAACTAATAAACTGTACTAATTGGCTAGACCAAAAATTTTGAAAACAATTTAGTAAGAAGATATATGAGTATAGTTTCAGATAAAATTTACGGATTTGGATTTCGAGTTTTGTAACTCGAGTTATGATTTATTTAGTGACTATGACACAGATGGATAGCTTATTTATGAAAGATGAAATAAATTGTTTTGATTTGTCTAAGTATTCAGAAAATTTATAATGTTCCTGGTTTGGTCCCGAACCATTTGAATTGCACGGTTTAGGGTCTCGAGGGCCCTTTTTAGGGACATATTGAATGAATGTGAATAAATTAATTTTAAAAGCAAATTTTATGCCCCGAATTAGTAAATTAAGTCAGGTAACGCCTCGTGCTAGACTCCGATGAGGGTCTCGTGTAAGGGGTGTTACATTTATTGGTATTAGAGCAAAGGTTTAGTCAGTTCTCAAAATGTTCAGTATGAGTAAGAGTCCAGCTATACATGCCATATTGAACTATGATAGTGTGACGACTCCCGACCCAGATATAAAATGTTTTGTCAGATAGATGTGCACTCCAACCGAGCTAAGTTTGATAGTACAGACAGTATGTTTAGGATGAGTTAAGGCTCATAAAATGTAAGAATAATGGTTCATGATGTTTATGTGATAATGAATAAATTGTGAATAAGAATTGTTTGGGAAATGTGAAAGACGAGATCAGATGAAAGTAAAGTTTATATTGAGATAAGTGTTCATGTTAAATTGACATTTGTATGATGTTATATGCATAAGTAGAGAAGTTAAGTGAATGCAATGAGTAATTTTACTCAAGATTTATGAATGCATGTATAAGTGCACTAATTTGCATAAGATGATCATGAAGTCATTGTATTATGAAAGTGCATGTTAAGTTGCTTGAAGCAAATTGTATAATTGTGATAATATTTTAATATGATGAGTGTTAAATTATATGCATGAGTATGTAAGAGGTAAGTCAGAGGTGTTACAACCTTACCCCTCTTATCAGCAAGGTAATTCAGAATGAGATTTCATGAAATTCAGATTGAATAGGCTAAAGTGGAAAACTAAAGAGTTCAGTGACAGATTTTTTAACGATGTAATTAGAGTCGAGAATGATTCAACAAATGAACATAGTTGCAGAAAGGATGCCAGGTTAATAATAAAATCATCCGGATAACTAAAATGTCACAGTAAAAGAAAGGTCAGGCTCAGCTAATGCACTCATTCAAGTATGATGTGTAAGGTATATGATTGCTAGATTTTCTTCCGAATAAATTCCAACGGTGAATGGGATAATATGAATTCAGTAATGACAGAATTAGATAGAGGAATAACAATTGAGCCGTATTAATAGTTGAATATAGAGTTTATAGTTGAGAAATTATAGAAAAATCTTTTTTTGACTATTCTATGTGTACATTTACTTTAAGAGATATATATAAATATATGCAAGATCATAGATGCAATTCCTGCAGTATGGGAATGTTAGATAAATTTACAGATAGATGAAAGCATTATAGTTTGTTTGAGCTGTGATTGATATTGTTCTATCTATTCCAGTTTTCTACTTTAGCGGGCAGATGGAAGGTTGACAGTAAGATCTGTATGATGTTAGTGATCTGTATTGTTAACTATTGCTTAATGAAAGTAAAGGAAAATTTTATGGCTTCTGTCATAGTTGTTCCCAGTGCTTGTGAGTATTATCCTTTCCTTTTGGAAATTTTCTGAGATGCTATTGAAACCTTAACTGTTCTACATGAGATGTGATTACTAGGAATTCTGTGTAGCTCCATGTTCTGAGATTTTATTATCTTGGTTTTATTAATAAATTACTGTTCAAAGTATCAGCCATGAGACATTAGCAGAAAATGCTCTATTGATGAAAATGGTTTCTTGCCTAATAATGAAAGTACAAAGGTATAGTTATCAGAGGTATAAAGATTTTGCTTTTGCACTGGTTGTTATTGAAATTTGTGTTTAAATCTCTTAGATGATCAGGATGTTTTATTTTCACCCGGGATATTTTTTTTTACTAAAGTAATTGAGAAGTCAGTCTTATTATGGCATTATGATTTTTGAGTAGTATGAGTATTGTGGCCTCAGTGTAGTTCAGTTCAGACATGTGTATTGATTTTCATTTTTTGCATAATCTTGATATATATATCGGTGAGTTAAAGACCGAATGCTATGCTCTTTTGAGTTTTGTAGTAATAATGATTTGTGATTAGCTCTTTGAAGAAATCACTACAGAATGTATGTTTGAGATATCATGACAACATAGAGAAAAACAGTTTTTGAAAAGTTATTGTCTTTTAGTTGAGACTGATTCAGTTGAGCAGTTGATTGAGTTATATGTATGTTTGAATCATTCATGACTTCAGAGGTAAATGCTGATTTTTCATGTATAAATAGATAAATGACCCGAGTAAATAATACATATTCTAGAGGTTATGGTACAGAGTTGTATACGCATATCAGAATGGTTGCATCAGAGGTATATTTTTTGCAAATCCAAGTTGTCTGATTGTTAAAGTTCTCATTGCATGAAGTTTAGTTTGGCTTGAATTCATGCTAATAAAGTATAAACAGTTGAAGATATTGACAATTGAAGTATCCATTATGACTCAGCTTGGTTTGAATAAAGAGTTTATGGTTTCTAGAAATGTGTTAATGAGAAATCAAGAGATTTTGCAACAGTTATGATGCCTAGCACAGTGATAATTATTTGATTATTTGAGAAGTACATAGATGGATGATAACTTGAGCTAGTAATACTAGTAAGGGTGTGAAATGTCATGTACCAGACTTTGAATATGATACCTGAACTTTTAGAGAGTTAAAGTTAATTTTCAATTATCTCAGAAGCTATTACAGTTAGTATTGATGTTTGTGTGAAAAATGTGAGGGTATTTCGAAGAATTGTGCAACAGAATTAGCATTATTACCGAAAGGTTAAACAAGTTATGGTTGATTGCTCAAAGAAGTTTGTGTATTCTTCTCAGTACAAATGAGTTTTTCTACTGAAGGATTATCTGAGTTATTCATTTTGAGGTTGTCAATTCATTCAGAGTGTAAATTTTAGTTGTTATGGTTGGAAATCCAGGGTTGCACCATGACTTTAGAAGAAAGCTACAGTAAGTTTTGACCATGAGATTGCTAAATGTTACTGCATGTCACCTTTGTACTGATAGTTGAATTGAGGAAGAGCAATTAGCAGAATTAAATTGAGCAGAAAGGATTAGAGGAAAGTGAAAATTAATTACAGAAATCAGAGACAGATTATCAAAAATTGTATACAGAATTGAAAGGTAAGAATATTGACATTCAAAAGAGAAACAAGTATTTTTTTTTTGAAAGTACCTTAGTGGCAGAGAATTTTCATTTTTGTAAGAACAGAAGAGTTTGTTGCGTTTCATCAGAAAGTGTGAGGTTAATGATAAAATAAGGTCAATTACTTATTAGTAGGTATTTCAGTTCAAAGCCTTAGTTTAATAAGTAAAATGTTGGGTATGCCAAGGCTGAATGAGAATTTGAAAGTGTTGCTGGAAATCAATTTCGAATCCATTTGTAGGTAAGATTTTCGGGGACGAAAATCCCTAAAGAGGGGAGAAATGTAACATCCCGAAATAGGGGTTAAACGGAATAGTGGTTCCGAAACCATGAATCCGAGGTCAAAAAAGTAAAAAAAATAAAAAAATAATATTCCAATTAAGTTTTAAGGTTTATTCATTGATTGAATAATTGTGTGAAAATTTCGTGAAGAAATTTTATGTATAACTGCCTAATTTGATAATTAGGACTAAATTGTAAAATTAGCAAAATGTGTGTTCTAGATAATAAAGGGGATTTAATTGAAATGGTTTCTTAAAGTGGAGGTCCTTATTTAGTAATTAGACCATTATATTTAAGTTTGGACAAAAATGGGCAAGAATAGGACTAATTTGAAAGAAAAGCCTTTTAGGGCATTTTGGTCATTTATTAATTAAAAGAATTAAAAAGGGAAAATAAAGCCAAAATTGGTCCATCTTCTTCAGGGAGGCTGAATATAGCATGAGGGAAGCCATGGTTAGGGTTTCCAAGCTTTCCAAGCTTCATAATCTCGGAAAGTGAGATTTAGACCTAGAACGGGAGAAAAACTGAAAATCAAAAAAGTTGGTAAAATGGTCGTTTTGGTATCGAGGTAAGTTCATATGTTTCATAAGCATTTAATTATGCATATTTGAATGATAAATTGATATTTTGGCCATAAATACTTTAGTATTGAGTTTCAAATATAATGATTAATGTTCGATAATAATTTGATATTGGAAAGAGAACTTGTATAATTTATATGTAAGACCATATTTTGTATTATGGCTTTGTATGATAACAAGAAAGTATTGACTAGTATAATTTGATGAGAATAAGTTAAGTTGATGATATGATGAGATTGAGAATGTAAGTATGTAAGTTGAGTAGCATTTTATTATTATGCAATTATTGTTATTAGTATTTTGGATTATTGAGTTATACGGCTAACCTTGAGAATTTGAGCAAGTATGTTTCAGCTATGACTTGACAAGGCATTGATATCTCAAAGTCCATGGCTGTACCATGGCAATTAAGGAAGAATTGATGGAAAAGTCCATATTCATAACATGACATTTAAGGAGGAATTGACGGTTAAGGATACCATGTAAGACCATGTCAAGACATGGCATTGGTAAGGCAAGGATCCTGTGTAAGACCATGTCAAGACATGGCATTGGCATTGATTAAGGACTCTATGTTAGACCACATTAAGATGTGACATTGGCACTAAGATAAGGATACCATGTAAGACCATGTTTGGAACATGGCATTTTGTAAGACAAGGATATCATGTAAGACCATGTTTGGAACATGGCACTTGGTAAGATAAGGATATCATGTAAGACCAAGCCAAGGCATGGCATTGATAAGTTCTATAAGGCAAGGAAATCATGTAAGACCATGTCAAGACATGGAATTGATGAGTTACTATAAGGCAAAGGTCCCATGTAAGACCATGCCAAGGTATGGCATTGGTGAGTTCATAAGGCAAGGATACCACGTAAGACCATGTCAAGACATGGCAATGGTAAGTTCAAAAAGGAAAAGGTTCCCAAGTAATCCAAAGAGTAAGTCAAAGAAATGACAAGGTGAGAACATGAAAAAAGAGTACAAGTATGCATTTAAGGCTTATTTAATATTGAGATTGTATGTAATTGAGATTATCAAGTATTAAGTAAGTGATGAGTTTTCAGTTATGCTTGTGACACTTTATGACATGATTGGCAATATGCCTATATTATGAAAGAGTACTCATGTGTGAAGTGAGATGTTGCAAGTATGTAAGCAAGCTATTAAGTAAGATGCCTTTTATATCCTGAGCCTTTGGTAAGGTTACCGATGAGTAAGATGGGAAAGTAAGAATAAACATTCTTTAAGCAAATTATGACAGCATAGTAGTAAGCTAAATTGATTGTCAATGCTTATTATTTTACATGTGAACTTTCTAAGCTTTATAAGCTTACTTATTTGACTTTCCCATGTTTCAGAGTACTTAAAAGTAAGATCGGGTTGAAGGTCGTCGGAGATCACTTCACACTATCGACTATCAAGTTACCAAATGGGTATATTCGATTACAAACGTTCTAGTTTATGGCATGTATAGGGACTTAGCCATTTTGTGTGTATGCCTTTATAATATGACTAAAGAATGGTATGTAAATATTTGATAATGATTAGCTATTGAAATGGCTAATGAATAACATGTTTCGGTGTTATGTATGCCTAAATGGTAGTTAATACAAAGAAATCATGAAAAAGTGAAATTAGCATTAAAACAGTATTGAATAGCAGTAGTGATGTGAACTTGAAAAATCACCAAGAATAGTAGAAATAGAATTAGGTGATGAATAAGATATATAATTAAAGCTTATTGAGTGTATTTTCAAATGAAAGAAACAGAGTAAGCAAAAGAAGTGTATATTAAGAGATATTTAAATTTTGGTGAGACAGGGTCAGAGTGATTTCTAAATCCCCTGTTCTGAATTTAGAAATTCACTAAAAATTGTAAAAAAATAATTATGAGTTATAATTTATATTTATAGATTCCTTGTTAAGTATAACTTTGAAGGAAATAAATGACATGATTATTTGAATTCTGTACGGGGAGAAAATTAATTCGTAGTGAACAGAGGTCAGAGCAGTCAAACACTGAAATAGGGGAAACTTTAACTAATAAATTGTACTAATTGGCTAGACCAAAAATTCTGAAAAAATTTTAGTAAGAATATATATGAGTCTAGTTTTAGATAAAATTTACAGATTTGGATTTCGAGTTTTGTAACTCGAGTTATGATTTATTTAGTGACTATGATGCAGATGGACAGCTTATTTATGAAAGATGAAATAAATTGTTTTGATTTGTCTAAGTATTCGGAAAACTTTTAATGTTCCCGGTTTGGTCTCGAACCGTTTCAATTGCACGTTTTAGGGTATCGAGGGCCCTTTTTAGGGACATATTGAATGAATGTGAATAAATTAATTTTAAAAGCAAATTTTATTCCCCAAATTAGTAAGTTAAGTCAGGTAACGCCTCGTGCTCGACTCTGACGACGGTCTCGGGTAAGGGGTATTACAGCCTGCCACGCGGGCGGTCACATGCCTGTGTAGAGTTGAGGAAGCACCCTTCGGTTTTTTAGCTTTTTAGCCTTTCGGATTTTCGACTTTTCAGCCTTTGCAGTTCACATCCAAAGGCAGTGTGTAACAGCTTGATTTAGGGCCTAGTCGGAATAGTGGTCTAGGGACCACGAATCCAAAGTTGGGAAAATTATTATTTTTTATTATCATAGGGTTATAGTAAGATTTCATTAGTGCATGAAAATTTTGGTAAGTAAATTTTTACTTTTGAGAGCTCAATTGCGAAAAAGGGCTAAATCGCATAAAAGGCAAAAGTTGCATTTTAGTACCAAGATGTTTTAAATAGATAAAGAACTAAAATTAGGGGCTTTTAAAAAGCAATTTGACCCCTAGAAGCAAGGTGGCCGGCCATAAGAAGCAATTTTAGTCAAAAATTCAATGTTAGGTGACTTGATGACATAATCTTATGATAAAATAATACCTATGAGCTTAGCTATCAATTTTTTTCTTCTCCACGCCTTCTTCCCACCAAAAATATCAGCAAAATAGGGGGTTTTGAAGCTTTGAAATTTCAGCAACTTATTACCTCAACAAGTAAGTGGTTTCTATTTCCCTAGTTATTAATTTTTGCATTTTTGAGACCCTTGAAGCAAGAGCTTTCAAATGAGGGGTCTATTTTGCAAAATGATTAAGAGTTTAGAGTTTTTCCTTGAACAGATTTATGATAGTTGCTGAGTTTTTATGGAAGAATATGAGTCCTAGTTGTGTTATAAATAACTTTTGTGAAGGGTGTTAGCATGAAAACACCTAAAGGGACTATTTTGCATAAGTTGTAAAATAGGTTATAAATTGTGAAATAGTGGGAATTTGGAGTTGCTATAAGAGTCAAAGAGGTTCGGCTAGCCTTAAGAAATAAATAAATTCAATAAAAATCAAATTTCGAGCATAGGGGCAAAATGGTCATTTTGCTAAGGTCTAGGGGCAAAATGGTCATTTTACCAAAGAAGTGAATTTATGAATTACTAATTGTATTTAGTGATTAAATAAGGGTATTTTGTTGTTATAGATCAAGTTTTTCCAAATTCGAGCCTAGACCGGGGGAAAGCCAAGCAAATCGATTAAATCAACTAGTCGAGTACATTTTGTAATCCGAGGTAAGTTGTATGTAAATGATACAACTACATTGTTATGCATGTATTCGAATTGTCATTGATTTGATACAGTATGAATTGCTAGATTATAAATTGAGAATGCATATTAATGATTGAGATAATAGAAAGATCCCATTGAAACTCTAGGAAACAAATCGGATATTCAAGCCATGGTATTCGGGTTACTTGTGTGCCAGTGTAAGACATGTCTGGGACATGCATCGGCCACATAATGAGAGCCAGTGTAAGACCATGTCTGGGACATGGCATCAGTATTAAGATGAGTGCTAGTGTAAGACATGTCTGGGACATGCGTCAGCCTCGAAGATGACAGCCAGTGTAAGACATGTCTGGGACATGCATCGGCTAAGAGTTGTGCTAGTGTAAGACATGACTAGGACATGGCATCGGCAATTTATCCCATGTTTGAGGCTTTTAGAATATCTGGTAGTATTCTGAAAGGTTCAACTTGAAAGGTCACGAAAGTGATTCAATAAGGAAAGTATAATAATGTTGTGAGTGGTACAGGTACCTATTTGGTATGCATGAGTAATGAGCTCAAATTAGAGAATGTGACTTGAGTAGATGGTAATGAGTAAGTCAAGTTTATGCTTACCCTTGAGCTATGAGCATGATGACTAATGGTGAATTTGTTGTTGTATATTTTTTATATGCAACTTATTAAGCTTTACGCTTACTCTCTTCCCTTTCCTTTTTCCTTCAGTGCCGCTTGAATAGCTAAAGGATCCTTTGAAGTCAGAGATATCGATCACACTATCAGCCGTAATACTCGGTATAGTTGGATTTATATTTTTTATCATGGCATGTATAGGGCTAGACCTTATTATTTTTGTGTCTTTGAGAATTGACCAAATGTGTTGGCTTGAAATAGTTTCCACATTTTACATTAAGCCTTGAATGAGGGTAACATTCATTTTGAGCATATAATAGATGCATCTTCATGGTTAAATGAATGTCTATCATGCTTGTTTTGGTATTGGTTGGTATTGATATGGAAATGGGAATACTAGGGTGGCAATGAGGCTTGGTAAATAACCTCATATTGTCCACACAGGTAGACACACACGAATAGCCCCATGGGCATGTAAGAAGACCGTGTGTCCTTTGCACTTAGAAATTTCAAGTCAGAATGCATGGTAAGGATCACACAGGCAGAGACAAGGTCGTGTGTCTCAGCCGTGTGGAGGGGCATGGCCTAGTACACGGGCGTCTGCAATGGCCGTGTAAGGCTAACGTCAGAAACAGAATACCCAAGTTTTTGCACACGGGCTGTGCCACGGGCGTGTCATGGCCGTTTGAAAGGACACAGGTAAAGGACACGAGTGTGTGTCCAGGCCATGTGAAGTCTTCACTTGTTTTATGAAAAATTGTAAAAATCAAATTGGCCACACAGGTGCGGGACACAGGCGTGTCCCTAGCACACAGGCGTGTGCTCTATACTCACACGGGCGTGTGGAGTCTTAAAGCATGAATTCCTCCAGGTTTTTCTCGAGCCCTCGAATTGGGTCCGAACTACATTGAGTGTATGTTTTGGGCACCGTAAGCCCTATTAGAGGATAAATTGAATATGAAATGAAAAGTTTTCAAATTGAGCAAATTTTTATGGCATGATTTCCTAAGATTGATTAAGTTTAAGTTAGGTAGCACCTCAAACCCTGTTCCGGTATTGGATACGGGGAGAGGGTTGTTACATAGTGTTTCACACACCTAATTGCGAAATGAAACAAGATCACGAGCACCCCAACCTAATTCAATAAAAGCTTTGGTTAGTCACCTATCACGCAAGTTGAAAAAAACTCTAACAGAACTTGTACAAAGATCACTTACTATCGCCTTACTTTAGCAATGTAGTTTAAGCCTGCCTATAACTCTAACACCTTGGTGGTTATCTGACACCTTGGTAAGTGATAAGTGAATTCGTTAAACATGCTACTTATACCCATAGGTTGAACATCGCATACCAACAAAGAGATGAATGGAAAGGAGTATGCGGCTATGATCAAAGAACCCCAAACCAAAGTGCCTTAGTTCAATCAAATGACATGAACATTATTACCTTAGAACGAAAGTCGAGAGGCGGGTTTTGATCATTCCGGAGTATTGGCGAACTCCCTCACTCCACGAGTACTGCTAAAACCTGAAACAAAAGGCACCACGATCAACGTGAGAAGAGATGGCAGTCGGCGTTAGGGATAAGGAGAGGGAATAACCGAAAGAGTAGAGACAATAGAGACTTACCACAAAAGAGATGTCACTTGTAGGGGTAACGTAGTCGGCCTATCACCTTGTTATGAAATTGAGTCCCAAAAGAACAAGGAAACTTCGGTAGACCTTCAACAAGGAACGACCAAAGAACACTAAAGAGAAAAAATGAAGGAAGTTGGTTAGACCTTGATAAGATTCGGCTAAAGTAAGAAGGACAGAAGAGTCGAGAGAAAGAGAGAAAGGGAGGGAATGAATTGGTCTACCAGCAAGGCTAACCACCGAAAAGGTTTGTGAGAGGGAGAGCAAATGCTATTCAACCAAAGAGGAGAATACTAAATGAGAAAAAGGAAGTGAGGAACAGAAATCGATGAACTAGAGGCCTGAAAGAAGAATAGAATCGAACCTACCAAAAATCGAATGGGTACTTGAGACCAAAAAGCTAGACTATGCACGGCTTCTGAAACAAAAATGAAAAGGACCAAAACTGCCAAAACCCGAAATGTACAGCAAGGGAAACTCCCCAACTCAAAGTCGAATTCCCTAAGACCAAAGTCCCTATTCGGCTACAAATCCTCTTCCTTCCTAATCCCA
Source organism: Gossypium longicalyx (assembly GCA_025698465.1). Taxonomy (NCBI): domain Eukaryota; kingdom Viridiplantae; phylum Streptophyta; class Magnoliopsida; order Malvales; family Malvaceae; genus Gossypium; species Gossypium longicalyx. The sequence continues at coordinate 36,324,759 of CM046996.1, forward strand.
CAAAATTCTCCTCAAATCACTCCTCTATTCCCTCACTTGACCAATTCAAACTCTCTCAACTACTCCCCAAATTTGGCTACACACTTCCCACTTCCCCCAACACTCTCAACTGCCCAAGAGCCATGGTCTCCCACTAACAATCAACCTCTTACACGACCAACAGCAAAATAGCCAAATCAATCTCAAATCATCACATTATAAACCATTTCAATACCAATTTTTCAAAGCTTATATCACAATCATTTACTTAACTAAATCACATACCAAACAACATGATTCATAAGCCAAAATTCACATATGTATCATATACTAAAGAAACATACTTTATTAACCAATTTGGCATTCAAATACCAAACCGAAACCAAAGTAACCATAGCCTATACTTATCAAACCTTAGATCATAGTAGAGGACACGGGTAGAGCACATGGTCATAGTATATGGCCGTGTGTCCCTTGGTGTTGCAGTTGGAAGCAAGTTAGTATGCTCCACACGGCCTCACACACGGGCATGTGAATGGTTGTGTGGCATAAGTCAGTATACCCTACAAGTTTGGCACAGTCTAGCATACAGTCTGGACACGGGGTTGTGTGGCCATTTCGAATGGGCACACAGGCTAGACATACGGGCGTGTGGTTGGCCATGCAACCCAAGTTAGTATGTACCCCCTATTTTCACACGACCGGTGACACGGGTATGTCTAGTGGCTGTGTGAGACACACGGCCTGCTCACACAGTCGTGTGTCTCCTATTTGAAGCAAATTTTTTCTAAGTTTCCCAAATTTGAACTGAATTATCGGTTTAGTCCCGAACCATTTCTAAAGCATGTTTAAGGCCTCGGAGACCCTTTTAAGAGATAAAATGATTATATTTGAATGATATATGATTATGAATGTTGAATTATGTTATAAGATTATTAATGCCTCTTAACCCTATTCCGGCAACGGTTGCGGATGAGGGGTGTTACATACACCTATCTTACCGTATAATAGTTCAAGTGAATTATGTGTTAATGCACTAACATGTTTTGTTGATGGTGCTTAGGCTTGTGCTAAGCTTATGGTTGGGTTATACTATGCTTAATCTTAATGTTATGCATTGAAATGGTAAGTTATGTTAATGTTTTACGAACTTATCAAGCATTATGTGGCTACGTAGTTTTCTTTACTATGTTTTATAGATAATCGAAAGCTTGATCAGTTTGGAAGTTCGTCACTATCTAGTGATTATATCGGTAGTTTTTGATGTTTCGGCCAAGGTTATAATGACATGTATAAGTGGACTTGTGTTTTATGTTTAGTTGAATTTTTAGATGTTGATTTTGGTATGTATGAGTTGGTTATTTTAGTACCATTTTGATGATAGTTTAATTGTGTCAATTTGGTACATATAATGCATGAATGGTATGGCTAAAATGGTAAGTTTATGTTAAAGTGATATAGTTCAAGTTATGATATGCTTTGAGATTGAAATGAACTACATGATTATGAAGGAATTGTGGTAAAGTATATGTATATGTTTAGGTAAATTTGTATGTTTGCATTATATTGCCTAAATGGATTTGGTCTTTTGAATTTGTCATTTCATGTATGTTTTGGTAAGGTTTTGATGCTTTGGTCATGTGAACAAAATGCTGTTAGGTACATACTTGATTTTGTGATGGAAATGAGTTCATTTTGGCCAATTTCATGTCTATATAGCCTGAGACACAGGCTTGTGACTCAGCCTCTTGTGAGACACGGCTAGGCAATATGACCGTGTGTCTCCTGTAGGTTTTAATGTATACAAGCCAGACTATTACACGGCCTAGGAAACGGTTGGGAACACGAACGTGTGGAGACATTTCGAAAGTTACTGGCTTGGCACACGAGCATGTTGCTTGGCTGTGTGACCCAACTCAGAGAGTTACATGGGTGATGACACGAGCTAGGACATGACCGCATGTTCCTATTTAGAAAGCTACACGGCCTAAGACACTGCGTGTCTCAGCCCTGTGAGTCACACAGTTGTGTGACCCCTATAGTTCAATTTTTCCAACTTTTTCCTAAATGTTCCAAATGTTTCCAATTTAGTTTCGAATTGTTTGTATAGTGCTTCTAGGGCCTCGAGGACTCAATTTAGAGACGATTTGTATGTGAATGAATGATTTGTATCATGTTTATGTCAAATTATGAAATTAATGTTTTAATGTTCAGTTTGTATGGTAATACTTCGTAACCCTATTCCTGTGACAGATATGGTTTAGGGGTGCTACATTCAAATTTCAAATAGATCAAGATGTCATTGATGAAAACCACCAAAAATTGATCTAGATAGGATTGGAAAAGTCTACTCATGAGATCCATGAATGTTACTGGAGTGTTTGTCAAACAAAACAGCGTATGGAACTCCATTTTTCAGTATGTCACTATCTTTGTAATACCCTGAAAATATTTACAGTAAGATATTATCCTTGATATAGTAAAATAAGGAAATAAAGTGAAAAAAAAAAGAAAAAAAAAGGAAATTTTGAGATATGTCAATATTGAGAAGTATATTATGATATATTAATTCAAGAAAGGACTAAATTGTAAAAGTGAGAAAAGTTTTGTTGCACAAGAGTAAATACTCAAAATTTGAGGGGTTAAAGTGTAAATATGAAAAATTTGAAGGACCAATAGTGTAAATATTTTAAGAGTGGAATAATCTAGAAACTAAGGAAAATGGATGAATTAGGACCAAATTGAATAGATGAAGAAATTATGAGGGACTAAATTGCAATTTTACCAAATTAAATGATGACTTAAGGATGGAATTTTAAAAGATAATGAAGGGCAAAATGGTCAATTGGAAGAAGAGAAATCTAGAAAGTAATAATGATGCTAGAGATATTTTGATATTTTATAATTATTTAATTAGATAAATATTATTTTATTAATATTTTAATAAGATATTTTATTATTATTTTATTAGTATATAAAGAAAGAAAGATGAGAAATTCTCATCCATATTTCCCATGCACTAACGTGAGAGAAAGAGAGGAAGAAAGAAAGTTTTGCTTTCTTTACAATTTGGTCTTTTTACCAAAAATTCACCATTTTCACCCAAAAATCAAATGAATTTACATAGCTACCAAGAGAGAAAAAAATAAGGAGACCATGGGGAGTTAGAATATCAAGTTGGATTCAAGAAATAGAAGCTGGAGGAGAGAGAAAATCAAGTTAAAGATTAGTATCAATAGAACAAGGTAAGTATATCAAGATTTCAATATGTTTTTAAGTTTGTTATTATTGACAAAGCATGGAAATAATGTTATAGTAGAGTTTTCTTACATAAGGTCCTATGTTCATGATATGTTAGTGAAGAGAAAATAAGAGAAAGTGATGAGAAATGGTGTAGAAAAAGAAAATAAGGGTGTTATAACATGGTAATTAATATCTTGTACTAAAACAGTTTTGGACAGCAGCAGTAGTCTAACTTTGAAAAATCATCAAAAATTGTAGAAATCTAATTATAGGATGAATAAAATATAAAATTAAAGCTTATTAAGTCTAGTTTCTTATAGAAGAAATTATGTAAGCAATGGAACTGTAACTCATGAGATATAATGAATTTTGTGAGACAAGGTCAGAATGATTTCGGGTTCCCCTGTTCTGACTTTGTAAAATCATAAAAAATTGGATAAAAATAATTAGAGGTTTAAATTTATATTTTTAGAATCCTTAATGAGTCTATTTTCAATATAAACAAACGGTAATATCATTTGAATTCTGTACAAGGAGATAATTAATTTTTAGTGAAGAAGGGTCAGAACTGCTAGACAGCAGAACATGGGTAATTTTAAAGAATAAACTATACTTATTGAATAAACTAAAAATTCTGAAAATTTTATGGTAGGAAGATATATGAGTGTAGTTTCATGTAAAATTAGCGGATCTTAATTTCGAGTTCTATAGCTTCAGATATAAATAATTTAGTGACCATGATGCAGATAGACAGCTTGAATATTCATAAAAGTAAATAATAAAAAATTATGGATAATGTTACTTACAAATGTATTATCTACATTAAGGATGTGGAATGGAGAGAAGGAGGAGGAAAAATATGTATGAATAGTCATCTAGCGTGGCTAATTTGCATATTTTAGGCTCAGGGACTAAATTGAATAAAAGTAAAACTTTATGGGCAATTTTGTAAAAATGTCAGAAATGACCAAATTGCATGAAATGGATTATTTTATTATTTAAATTACAAAATTGAATGAAATTATTAATTTAGTTCAAGATCGGGGGAAAACATGTTTTAGGGATTAAATTGAAAAGTGTTGAAATTATGGAAAATTCTGATATTTTATAGAATTCATGGACTGTTATCAATATATATGAGAATAATAGCTGGAAATAAGGATTAAATTGCAAGAATTTTATTTTCCTGACCCTAAGGATGAAATCGTCATTAATTAAAAGTTTAGGGGCAAAATGGTAAATTTTGCCTAAAGCATTAATTAAATGCATTAGAATATGAAATGAATGAAAATGATGATCAAATTTATTTATAAAGATCCGAACGACTCAAATATGAGACTCGATCGTGAAAAAGAAAAGATATCGGATTAATGAAATTATAAACACAAACAAGCAATGAGGTAAGTTTGTGTAACTTGAATTGTATTTTAAATACTTGAAATATGTGGTTATATGATGAAAATATGATTTGAATGTTCAATTCATGATATTCGATGATATATTGATAATACTTGAAATAAATTGAAAATAAATCCCGGTTGAATGAAAAGGAAAATTCGATGGATCTCTGAAAAGGAATTGACGGTAAAAAAGATCTAGCCCGGACGGGTGATCCTATCCTGATATAGCTCCCGAAGAATATGTGTAAAATGGATTTAGCCCAGACGGGTAATCCGAATCGTGGTCCAATTTAGCTCGGATCGTAATTCGGATCCAAGCTCATTAGAGTAATTGTCGTTGCGGGGATTTAGCCTGACTGGTAATCCCGACAATACTCTATGAGTTTATATTACAGGATTTAGCCTGACCGGTAATCCCACTTTGTAAGGATGAGGTTCGCGGGAGTGTGCTCTCTGATATGAAACGTGTAAGACCATGGTTGAAAGATACCATGGCAACCTGATATGAAATGTGTAAGACCATGGTTGAAAGATACCATGGCAACCTGATATGAAATGTGTAAGACCATGGTTGAAATATACCATGGCAACCTGATATGAAATGTGTAAGACCATGGTTGAAAGATACCATGGCAACGTGATATGAAATGAACAAGACCATGGTTGAAAGATATCATGGCAACATGACAGAAAATGAGTAAGACCATAGTTGAAAGATACTATGGCATCATGTCAAAGATAAATAAGACCGTGGATGGGAGATGCTATGACATCTGTTGAACAATTGATATTCAGGTAATATGTATCAGATGACGAATGGTTATATGAAATGGTTGTGTGTAATGTTTACAAGAACTGGTCATATGGAAATATATGTACAAAATAGTTGTATGAAATAATTATGAAGATAGATAAACGAAATAAGTATGAGTACATGAAATATAATTTATGTTAAGTTTGATATAAGCTATTATCGGAATAAATATACATAAAATATATGGAAATGATGGAGCATGAAATATTAATATAATGAAATGAATCATATATACTTATGAAGAAACAGTAAGAGCATGATATGTTTCATGACATGTACATATATGATTATCTTTGATATGTTGATACAAGAAAATTATGTAAGTTGAGACTGTTATTGAACTCAAGTACGATATGTCGAGAAAATAATTATATCAATGTTGAATTTATATGAGATATGTGCAAGTACACTAACAATGTTACTGTTTGATGCTTATACAAGTACTAAACTGTTGATTGAATGGTAATATATTTATTTATATGATGCATTGAATCGGTAAGCATTTAAATTTTTTTTAAGTGATCTGCAAAGGGTAGTAATGTTCCGAAACCCTGTTCTGGCAACGGATACGGGTTAGGGGTGTTACAATCTTTCACTTTCAGCCCGATAGTAACCCAATCTCAAATCAATCTTGGAAAAGACTCAAGCTTTTTTCAACTGATTGAATACATTATTGATACGAATTAGGGGGTACTGATTCTTAATCATCACCTTATTGAGTTACCGATAGTCTATACAAAGCCGCATCAATCCATCTTTCTTTTTAACAAATAATACAGAAGCTCCCTAGGGTGATATACTAGGCATATAAAGTCACGGTCTAGTAAATATTGCAATTTAACTTTCAATTTTTTTGGCTTTGTCCGTACCATACGAAAAGGGGAAATCAACATCGGAGCCATACCAGAGGACAGTTCAAGTGCAAATTCAACTTCTTGATCTTGTGGTAATCTCAGTATTTCCTCGGGAAACACATAAGAAAATTCACAAACAGATAAGATCTTATTGATCTAACCATCACCGAGATTCGAGTTAATAACATAGACCAGAAAATCATCACAGCCTTGATTAAGGAGTTTATTAGCTTGAACTGTTGAAATGATACGAGTTGAACTACTCATTCTAACACCATCAACCTCTATCGTGTTACCATTGAAACTTTGAACTAAAAACTTCTTTTTACAATAGTCCAATATCACCCCGTGCTCGATTAGCCAATACATACCTAAAATCAAATCAAAATCGATGGATGGCATAATCAACAAGTCGACAAGAAAAGATATGTTCTAAATCTCTGATGGGCAGTACCTACACACTTGATTGACTAAAAGTGGTTACCCCAAAAGACTCGATACAACCATAGCTACTTTCAACGTCTTAGATTTTAAACAACCCAATTTAACCAGTTCAACATTAATATAAGAATGTGAAGATGCAGGTATATAAAAGCATAAATAAGCACGAAAAATAGTAGAAAAATACCTGTTACAACATCGTGAGTGATGCCCATCTCGTGAGCCTATACCATATCTGCTCGAGCTGATGCTCTAGCATTTGATTGATGAGCAATAGCTTCACTCCCCTTTCTCAATCAATCTCTCATAACAAAACTACCATGACCGATCCCTTAACCCTTCATCGTAAGTGAAAACCTTTGAGTAGGAACAATAGCAGCATTATCCGTACACCTCATACTCAGTCCGATCGTCAAACCCGAGCTATGGAACGCCACTTTAGTCACCTAAGCGACTCTCCATTTAAAACTAACCTAACCTCCAGCACACCATAAGTTAAAACATAAAACATCCTTAAGTTACTAATATGCAACGGAATAAGTACTTTCACCAAAACACTTAAGCTAACTTCTATTCAAGAGGTATTCTAAGATTAAGTATATTGTTATCTCATTAGCTATATGACACATAATCTCATAATCAGGGTTCCCTCCTAACGTAGCTCGCACATTCTAAGTCTTTGTAGAGTAATTCTTTTTAAGCAAGGTAGGTTTCATTAATAACCGTTACGTATTTAGATACTATAAGCACATTTGCAAGGTTTCTCCTATTACGTATATAAAAAATTATTAAGGGTTCGCAAGAAGCATTTTGCCAATTGTTAGGGTTCACGCATTGCACAGTTCGACAACCCTATCACTTTGTAGGAACGTTGTCAGACTCTATATAAGTTAGTCTTTTTTTATTATATCATGCTGTAACAGCCTGGTTTTAGCTAAATCAGAATAGTGATTTCGAAACCACAAATTTAAGGTCAGAAAATTATTTTTATATTATTTTTGGTGTTTATAGCATGTGATTATATATGTGTGAAAGTTTCGTGAAATGATTTTAAAGTTTAATAGTTCATTTTGAGAAAAAGGACTTGATCGTGTAAAATGCAAAAGTTGCATTCTACTTGCTTAAAGTGCTCAATTGCCATGGCTTATTAAATGTGAAGTCCTTATGTTGTGAATAGACCATTGATAGTGAGAATGGACATAAATAGGTATATATTTGATGATTAAATAGTTTAATAACCAACGGTAAAATGGTAAACTATGTATGAATGTATAAGAAATAAAATAAAAGCAATTTTAAGCTTATATTCTCATCTCTTTCACCGAATATAGAGAAATGAAATAGCCATTGAGGCATTTTATGGTTCGACCCTTGTTGTTTTTTATTGAGGTCTGATTCGAGCTCGATTTTTGCTGATTTTTATGTTTTGTGATTGTTGCTTTGAGTACTAGCTAGCCCGTACCCTAATTTTTGAATTGGTTGATAAATTTGTGAGTTGCCATTGATGATAGCATGATTTTTTTTAATGTTGATGATGAAATATGAAAGCTTCGTGTTTGATATACAAATTTTGTTAAGTGATTTTCGCTAAATATGCATTTTAGGGATTAATTTGTGAAAAGTGTAAATTATGTGGTTGAAATGTGAAATAAATGAAAAATAAGGGCTTCTAGGGACCTATATGAAATTCGGCTAGGCTTGGGTTTAATGAAATTTCATGAATTTTGTGTATTTGTGAAATAGGGACTAAATTGTGAAAATGTGGAACTTTAGGGGCTAAAGCATAAAAATGCCCAAATATGTGTCTGTGGACTAAATTGAATGTGTTGATGAATAAAAGAGTTAATTTTGAATGCATATAGATCAAGAAAGAAAGAAATCGGATCTAGATCGAGGAAAATTAAAGGTTATCAAATAGTCGATCCAGTCCTTCTATTCCGATTACGAGGTAAGTTCATATGCAAATAAATGTCTTTAAATTGAATTATACATGTTTAATTGTTATTGAATTACTATGAATGTTGAACGAGCAAATACGAGCAATAATCGATAGAGTTACAACATCTGAAAGTCTCGTACGAACCTTAGGAATAGTATAGGATAGGATACAAATGTCATGACATTAGGTTATCAAGATGTGATTACATGTAAGACCATGTCTAGAACATTGGCATTGTATTGTGGTTACATGTAAGACCATGTCTGGGACATTGCTATTGCATTGTGATTACGTGTAAGACCATGTCTGGGACATTGGCATTGTTAATTGATTTCGTGTAAGACCCTATCTGGGATAGTGGCATCGATATGTGATAACATGTAAGACCATATGTAACACCCCAAACCCAGCCTAGACGTTATGGCCAAATCTGGTGATGTCACATTGAAGTGTTTATTGTAAAGTGTTATATCGATGAAAACCCTTAATACATTTAACCTCTTTGTGTTTTTCTAATGATGATTCTGAGATATGTCATTCATTTCAAAACTTGCGCCACTATCCATAAAGTAGTTACTTTAAGAACGTTATTAATCAAAATATCATTTTATAGCAGAAGCTTTTTAAAGTTGCGTACTTGCGTTTATTTTGTAAAAACATTGTTTCTTTTGAAAACTCGAGTTTTCCTAACACTAGCAGTGATAAACCAAAGCGAATAAAAATCCCAAATTAAAGTTAAAATCCATAAAGGCCTTATTACTGTAAAATACCCAAAAATTAAATTACTTATAAAAATAAAGCAAATATGAAAGTAAATGTGATTGTGTGGTCGCCTTTGAGTCCCTTGCAGCACCGATCCGCTAACCCTGGGGATTACTTGTATAGATAAGCAGAAGGGTGAGTTTAAGAAAACTCAGTGTGTAATTCCATATCAAACAACCATACAGTGCAAATACAGTCATGGCCTAAGCCTATTTCAGTAATAGTTTAGTTTCAGTTTGGGCCTTAGCCCATTACAATATTAATATCTGTTTGGACCTAAGCCCGTCTCAGTGACAGTAACAGTACAGATATGAAATCAAGAAATCCTACCCAACTAGCCTCTACACTCTATCTCCGTCCAACCCTACACTCATTGTGGGGATATAATCAACCCACCCATCCCTACACTCCAAGTAGTACTGGTTGCGGCACTAAACAGTATTCGCAGTAGAGTTACTAGTACTGTACACTTCCTCTAATCATATTAGACCCATCCCCATGCAACGCATCATGAAACATGTCGTGTCATATCATAATATTTGACATGTACTCAATGCAGTTAAAATAGCATACTATAATATGGTTATACATCACGTAGGGGCAAAACAGCCATTTTATCAAAAATAGGGTCTAGGTAAACTTATCGACCCAACAGTAGGTCCACAGTCATCTTGGATGACCCATGCAACCTTAACAGTTGAATAGTGATAATGGGCCACGGCCAATATTGCGAGCCCATGTGGGCCCACACGCCCATATGGCCCATACAGCCCAAAAATGGCCTTGGCCGTGTAGATTACACATCCTGGCCCAAATATTTCCACACGTCTGTGTGGCTCACCCATGTGGGGCGCAAGCACGCCCGTGCGGTGTTGATGTTCACTTATTCAGGCTTTTGCCATTTTCTATAGTCGGAGTTGTGTTTGTACACACTTGATTGTGATTTGAAGTTAATCGCACTTCGAAAACTCCTATACCTGGATTCAATCAGAATGTTATTTAATCAGTTACCTAACTCATAAATCAAATGGAACCTAATGGAGTTCCAAATCGATCACAATAGCCACCTCCTTACCGAAAATCAATCAAAATCGCACCTTTAGTTCTTAGGAGACGCACCAATCAACCTTGATCTTCACCTAGACGAAGGTCACAACCTTTTTATTAAACCTATACTTGGATTATAATACAATCTCAACTGACTGACACTTATCGTTCAATACCACCTCATACAGTAACTTATGAATCGTTACAACAAGAACCTAAAACACTTACCAAACAACGACAGAGCAGAGTGTAAGTCGGTGATGCAGCGAACAAAGAGCCAAAGAGAAGGATTGAACTAAAAAAGTAAACAGAGGGTTAACGGAAAGAAAAGAAAAAGAAGAGAAATAGTGCTGAGAAAAGTGAAAAGCTGAAAGGGGACAGAAGTAGAGCAAAGACTTACCTATCAATATTCGGCCAAAGAAATGTGCAAGAAGATGCATAGCTTGCTGGAGGAAAAGTGGAAGAAACAGAGATGGAAAAATGGCAGGAAAGCAAGTAGATAAGAAGAGGGATTTGCCCAAAAATCGAAAGACAAGAGAGGGGAAGAGAAGAGGTATTCGGCCCAAGCACCAAGGGAAAGGGTGACTGTTAAGAACCGATTGAGAGGGAGAGAAAAAGAAGCAATCGGTCAACAAGAGAACTCTAGGGAAAAGCAAACTTAGAATAAACAAAAACCGTAATAACCCAAATGATCCTTAGCATTAATTGGCCCCAAGAAAAAAGAAAAATGATAAGACGAGAAGTAGCAAAAAGTAGAAGCAAAATTTGGCACAATGGGGAAAAGGGTCGACAGAAACTGAAAATGGAGAGAACAACCAACCAAATCTGAAAATCCTAAGAAGCAGGAGTTCATATTCGGCACTAACTCTCCCACTCCTTTCAAAATCCAAAATTTTTCTCCCCAAATCACTCAAAATCGTCCATTCCTCCCTCAACCACCTAATTCAAAATCTACCACAACTCTTTAGTAGTTCAAGTTGACTAGAACTCCCACACGACCCTGGAAGCAAAATAAAACACATCATTACACATAGTAGGACTCGAACTCAAGATCCTCTGTAACAATGACACGCCACTTATCCCCTAGACCAACAGGCCCCTTTCTGACATGAAATACCCACATTTATTTAAGAGCTTATTGACTAGAGACAGGGGTTTATCCATTTTAAACAAAACTTTTGTGCAAGCCAAGGCTTCATCCAAAGACTTCTCAGACTCCTCCTAGGACACTTAACCACTGAAGCAGACATGCAATTGTTTAACAAAAACATACAAAAATAAATATTTAGGATTTTTGAGGCGTTACACCATATCTGGGATATGGCATTATACGAGCTTTACATGATTTTAGAGTATCCTTAACGATTCCAAATGGTTCAACAGGTAAACTCAAGTCGAGAAAGAATGTGTGAATGAGTTAAGTGACTCAGGTACGTATGAGATTTATACAAGTATTGAAATGGGAAGTATCTGATGAATTCAATTATGTCATTGAATATGTGTACAATGAGAGAGGTTTATGAACTTGAATGTGTTTAGCTATGCTTAGCATATTAGAATTGATATGCAAATATTCATATGATGACTTTATTTGTATATGGCTTACTAAGCTTTTAAAGCTTACTTTGTGTGTTCTTTCCCAGTTTTATAGATTATCGAATCTAATTCAGACTCAGGGATTATTGGGAAACATCATCACACTATCGGTCAACTTGTTGGTATTTTTGGATGCTGTGTAAATATGGTATATGGCATGTATAGGCTAGTGAGTTGATGATATCTTTTGAGATATGATTTAGCCATGAGATTTAACTTGCTTTTGATGTAAATGTTGGTGTGCATTTGGTCATTTAAGTTGGCTTAATTTATGAGTTTGGTAAGTATTATATGATAAATTTATGGCCTTGAGATTTGGCACACTTTGTATGGTTGTTGTGATGGATATAAGTTTGCTCAATTAGCTAATTGTCAATTGGTGTATTATTGTTTGGAAAATGGCATGTTGTGGATTGGCTTGTTGATGATGAAATGACATGTTTTAAAGTATGAAATAGATGAAAAGATGGTAAGATTATGCTTGTGAAAGTTAGGTGAAAAATGTTGATTATGACACATTAATGTGATATGTTTTGGTTATGAATTGAGTAGTGAAATGGTTGATGATAAAATTAGCATGAATTGTATACAAATTGGTATGTTTTAGCTGCCTAAAAATGTATTCAAATGGTACATTTTTGTTGCTAGGTGTACATGAGGAAAAGGAGGCAATTTGGCTTTGCAAATAGCCTATTTTTGTTCACATGGGCAAAGACACGGGTGTTTGTCTTAGTCGTGTGTGACGCACGGTCAGGCTACATGGCCGTGTGTTCCCTAGTGTAGCCCTTCGAATTAAGTCAATATACCCTACACTTTTGACATGACCTAGGCACACGCGCATATCTACTAGCTGTGTGTGGCACACGAGCTGGCACATGGGCGTGTGGCTGCCCGTGTGACCCAAGTCAATAACCCCTCTAGATTTCCCAAGGCCATGGCACACGAGCGTGTCTTCAGCCTTGTGGTGCAAGTCAATATGTATGCCCTGTTTTAACACGGCCTATGGCACTGGCATGTCTGGTGGCCGTGTGAGGCACACGGCCTGTTCACACGGGTGTGTGATCCTTGTATGCATGAAAATTTTTCTAAGTTTCCCAAAGTTTTCAAATGTTATCGGTTTAGTCCCGAATCTTTTTCAAGCATGTTTAAAGGTCTTGTAGAGCCTTGTAAGGAACAATATGTTTATGCTTGATTAATGTTTATGTGATATTGAATTCATGTACGTGAAATGTATGTTGTATGTTGTAATTGATCGGTAATTCCTCATAGCCCTATTCTGGCAACGGATACGGGTTAGGGATGTTACACATGCTTTTACTTAAGGTGAGCACCCTATTTGAAACTAAATACTTAAGTATGAAATTTTTAAATAAGAAAACCTCAAATCAAGCTTAGACTATATTTATATACTTAAAAATTTAGGTATGCATGTATAGTTTAATCAGTTCACAAGAGGTATGAAAAACATAAAAAAAATTTAAGTCCTAACACAATTGACGAAGTCAACAGATAGAAAGATATCTCTAAGCCCAAGTAGAATCCCACATTGTCTTTATGTCTAGAGTTCATTTGTACCACCTTTCTAGTGTTTATGCTTTACCTTATCACACGCCTCACCGCTACACCTCGTGTGATCTAACTATCTGTAGTGTTTAGAATGGAGTGTGTGAGTTCTTGTGAACTCAGAGAATATATAGGAAAACCACATAGCATGCATAAAATCATAAGTTAAACAAGAGTTTTAACAAAGTTATTGTTTTGTGAACTGCATTTTCCATATTTACGCGAAGCCTAGTTCGTGGTTATTGTTAGTTAGCTTAAAACGGTAAAACATAGTATTTTGGAAAACACAATCTTATTTACATGTTCTTTCCTGTTGGATAAGAGGATTTCCTAATAGCTCCTCACTTTGACTCAAAGAGTCTTAACATGTCCCATAAGTGTAGCATAAAGCTATATACTCTCCAAACACACCAACATATCCTATTGAATGAAACTTAGCTTGACATTCCCTTTTTCCTTCTAACCTGTCCCAGGGCCTCTCAGCCAAAACATAAAGCACAAAGGTGAGTACTTACAATCCTATGGTATGCTATTATATCCAACAATTTCTGAAGATTATAGTGTCAAAACTTTTACTTAAACATAGTGCTCGCAGGTCATGAATAGCTCATCGAACACTTTTCATAATTAGCTTTGTTATGTGTCAGTAATCATCGACCCGAATTCTAAATAAGATCTGAGTTGCCTACCCGTGACCTGGATAGGTCCCACTAGACAATTGAGTGCAACGTGAACTGCGAGAGAATAGAAAGAGGAGTTTGTAGACCTAGCTCACAAAGCTAGCTCGCAAATCTAACTCACATGAACCAAGGGAGAGTCATGGTCTCATTTCGTATATACACAAGGAGCTCGTAGAAAGGAGACCGCGTGTGCTTTGCAAGTAACCCAGGGTGAAATACGTGTCTAGCAAGCCTAAAGCCTGTACAAAATGTCAGTCCTAGGAACAGAGGGGACTGCGTGCACTGCAAATACATGGACCATAGATATGGCAAAAACATTCTGTTGAAGCACGTTCGTTCATTTTTGAAACACGTGTTATGATTTCTTTTGAAAACGATGAGAATAATTTCAAAAACTTTGATGAAGATCCTTCATTATTATTTTGAAATAAACTTAGTGATTCTTTTAAATTCAGATTTGATATATTGAATTTGCAAAATTAGTTTTATTATGAAAAAAGTCTAAATTATTTGACCCATAAGTAATAACCCATGCAAATAATCCAATCTCCGAAGTTTTGAAAAAAATCCCACGCCACAATTCTAGAGTATAACATAAAATAAAATCCCAAATATTAATAAAGTCAATAAAAGTCTGAAACATAAGAAAAATCCATATTCATATAAAACCATTTCCGAGTACCTCACTGATGACCGCATCTGAGTCCTAACCATGAGGATTACCCGAAACACATAAGTAATATAGGTGTGCTTTAAAAGGCCCAGTCTGAGATCAACACAGATAAAATCACATACAAATCAAAATATCAATCACCAAAATCATAAGTACAAACACTAAAACTTTTGCTTGAACATGCCGATGCATACCTTAAAACAATGCACATTTTAGAAAATTCCTACCCATCTTCACTACACAACAATATCAAGTTCCCCATAACTCATCTATAAAAATAACCATTTGTGGACAAGACACCACTGATTTGTAGATAAACTACCACTGAGAACACTTCGTGGACAAGCCACCATTGATTTGCATATATACTGCCACTAAAACACTTCGTGGACAAGCCACCACTGATTTGCAGATAAACTACCACTTACTTCCACCTTTCATAAAATCCCACCCCATGCATGTGATATGGAAATTTCACTTTTTAATGCATATGAAACACTTTTACACTTAGGCATGTAGACATGCTCACATAATCACATATCACTTAGTAATCACTTTAACATGTTTAACATACATTTCACATTAGATCATAGATCTCAATATTTACATACTCATTTGTAGATATCACATGTTTGAATCATCAAACGTATCACATATGTTATGCATCACATATCATGAGGATAAGATTGTAACACCCTTAACCCATATCCGTCGCCAAAATAGGGTTATGAGGCATTATCGATCAATACACATCATTCACATACATAACGTATTCATTTATGCATTCATATATAAATCTCATTCAAAACATTCACATTGTTCCTTATGAGGTTCTGCGAGACCTTAAAACATGCTTAGAAGAGATTCAGGACTAAACTGATAACATATGAAAACTTTAAGAAACTTAGAAAATTTTCTTTGATTTAAGAGTCACACGCCTGTGTGGACCGACTGTGTGCCACACACGGCTATCAGACACGCCTGTGTCACAAGCCGTTTGTGTAACACCCTTAACCTGTATCCATTACCGAATTAAGGTTATGAGGCATTACTGTATAAAACACAGTTCAGAACAATCATTCCACACCTTTCATACACCAAAGAATTAATAAACATTCAAAACTTATCAAATTCAAATATCCACAATTCACTTATTATAAATTCGAATACATGAGTCATAATTCCAATTCAGAAATAATCATACCTTACTGAACATGTATCGCAAATAAGCACATTTAAAATATATATCAAAACCCAACTGATCATGTTCCATAATTACTAAATTTGAACCAAACTTATATATATCAAACATATTCACATATTTAATACTTCCAATATTCAATTCCCTATATCCATCATATTAATGCCATTTTCATAATTAAATCATACTCCATTATAAATCATTACACTTCATACTACGAATATATGACAATTTCCATCTCATTAATCGTATAATAATTTGATAACTTCTGCACAAGCTCATAATAAAACCAATTGAATCATATTACATAAATTATTATGCAATCACATATGAAACTTAAATACATTATAACATGGCCGAACATACCATTGATGTATATGTACAAGTGCACAATTCATCCTAAAAATAAAATCCATACTTATCACTTGAACACAAATAACACTCCAGTGTGCATCTAATTCATATCTATATTAATATACCTAAACTTCATATTTTATCCTATTAACTAATCTTTATTTCGATCTCACCATTATCAATATCATAAGCATACCAAATTAAATTAAATATCATATTTGGATTTACAACAACACATGAACGTATACCTATATTGATATTAGCAACAACTTGACATTTTTAACTATCCATTAAAATTAAACCAAAACATACTTAATCATTACCACTATTTACCATTGGAACCGATACCAAAACAACCAACCAAAACAATCATAAAACATATTCATTACTTACCACATAGCAATCGAACCTGTTAAGTTAATATACCACATTTCATATTTCCAAAATTAGCTTACTATTAAAATGACTACCAAAACCAAACTCGTTAAACATTTTAATTAAGAACATGTAAAACCAAACATAAGCATTATAAGCAAGCCATTTTTGCATGGCTTTAAATACATACTCATTCAAAATAATTAACTTTAAGACTAATCTATACATGCCACATACCTGAGTCTCAAAACATTATTTACTGAAATGATAACCGGATAGTGTGATGTCGTCTCCATCGACTTCCAACCTGAGCAGATCTCCGAAAATCTATAAACATAGATAAAAACACACAGAATAAGCTTTGAGAGCTTAGTAAGCTATAAGCAAATAAATAACTCAATGACAATAACAATTCAATTTCCAAACCAATTTATGTTTAATTTCAAACTTATAATTCCTTATAATACATATACTTTCATATATAAATTTTACCTTGGCCGAATATACACATATGTCTATTATCAAAGTAAGGTTCACTATTAAAAACATATTATCAATGCATAAAGCCGAATCTTTAAACATTTGTTTACATATACTCATGTATTAAACCTTAATACCACATAATTACACTTAACTTATGGCCGAATATACATCACAATTACTCACAAATTCAAACTAACATCATACATATGTTTGTATCACATATCAAATAATCAGCTTACCTTATTTTCAAGGAAACAATAAGCTAACTCATACCTAATCATTTAGCTCGTTTAACGTATTCGATTACCACATCAGCATAAAGTATTTTAGGCATAAGCTTATAATAATTCACCAGCATAAAGCCTGCTAGGCCTAAGCCTGAATCTCACACCGGCACAAGGCCTGTTAGACTCAAAGTCTGATTTTATACACCGGCAATAAGCCTGCACGGCATAAGCCTGATTTAATTCACCAGAAAAAGGCTTGCTAGGCTTAAAGCCCGAATATCACTATTATAAAATTGTCTCATAAACAATTTATATATAAAAAAATCCAGATACTCCATGTAGTTCATACGAACTTTCAAATGTTATAACTCAGTCGAAACGAATGCATAAACATAGTTACCATGCTGAAACAAATTCGGCATTAGCATATAGTAATTCATATATTTCATTTCAGCATATATAATTTGCATTTAATTAAAATTAAGAACGTCTATTTGCTTATAAACTTACCTCGGACAACGATAATCGGGACAGGATGACTAGTCGACAACTTTGGTTCTTCCCTGGTCCAAATTCGATTTCTACATTTATTGATCTAATTCAATAAAAAAATCAACTTATTTAATCATATATTCAATCAAATTCATCCAAAAACACATAAATAGGCTAATTACAATTTTGCCCCCAACATTTCACATTTTTCGCAATTTAGTCCCTATTTCAAAACAACACAAAATACTCAAAATTTCACTATGCCCATGTTATGTCGAATTTACCTTAGGTCCTTAGCAGCCCATTAATTTCATTAATTTCACATTTTTAACCCTCAATTTAAAAATTTCTAAATTTAGTCCTTAATAAGCATTTTTATCAAAAATCACTTAATAAAACATGATAATTTAGCATTAAAATTTTATTTTTCATCATCAAACAACAAAAACAACAAGCTCTCATCAATGACGAATCACAAAATACACAACCAATTCAAAAATTCAAGCATGGGCTAGGTAGAATACAAAGCAACGATCTCAAAAACGTAAAAATTATTAAAAACAGATAAGAAAGTACTTACATGCATGAGAAATGAGTATAGACGAATGCTCAAGTTTCCATGGCTGTTCTAAATGTGAATTTTCGGTGGTGGAAGGTGATAATGAACCAAAATTTTCTTTTTTTTTATTTAATATTAACTTATTTTCTAAATACCAACTTTAACCTTTAAAAATAAAATAAATTTCAACAATGCCAAACCAAATCTTCCACTAACCAAAATAGTGGCCTAATTATCCAATAAGGACTCCCACTTTAATATTCCATAGCTATTAGACACATTTGACTTATAGAACACAACTTTTACACTTTAAGCGATTTAGTCCTTTTTGCTCAATAAATTATCGAAACGATAAAAATTTTCAACGAAACTTTATATCATCTTATTGCCACTCTGTAAATATTTATAAAAATATTTTCAACTTGGTTTATAGAAACGAGGTCCCAATAACTCATTTTCGAAAACAACTTAAACTTAATACATCGCTTATAAAGCCAAAAAAAATCACAATATCAAAAACCTTTTTTCTTTAAATCACAACTAACTCGTAAATATTAAAATAATAATGAAATAATTTTTTTTTGATGTCGGATTGTGGTCTCGAAACTACTATTCTGATTAACCCTAAAAACGGGCTGTTACAACTCTCCCCCTTTAGGGATTTTCGTCCTCGAAAATCTTACTAGAGAATAGATTAGTGATTTACTATTACCAGTCTCCTCAATTTCTCACATAGCTTTAGATTTTTCCCAACTTTTCAATTTCACGAGGTAAGATTTCTGATCTGCTCTTTGCTGTGCGTCATATCAAGCTGAGTTTCTTCTTCTGAAAGAGATATTATAGATAAAGGATCTTACCTATATCATCACATCATATATAAGAAACACATTACGGGTCTTCTCAAGTTATGATAATAATCTCATTCAGTCCGATGAATCGTGAACTCAACATCTCTTTATAACTAAATAGGGAAATTCTACTCCCACTATAATACTTTCACAAATACTCAGTTTTCTAATTAAAAATTTAATGCTTTCTACGTATCAAGCGCACATATATTTTTTAGCAATCTGAAACTGATTTTAGACGATCACGAATTACTTTCATTTCTCCTCAGTCTTTCTAATAACATCGACCCTGAAATTCTTTTCATCAAAATTCGATTCAATACAACGAAGTTCAATAATTGCAGCCATACCATAC
Organism: Gossypium longicalyx; assembly: GCA_025698465.1. Taxonomy (NCBI): domain Eukaryota; kingdom Viridiplantae; phylum Streptophyta; class Magnoliopsida; order Malvales; family Malvaceae; genus Gossypium; species Gossypium longicalyx. Next base: position 36,344,644 of record CM046996.1, read on the forward strand.
TCATACACTGCTATATTAATATTCATCTCTTAACTATTATTATACGCAAACTCAACCAACAATAAATATTTTTCTTAGTTGCTTTGAAACTCTAAAACACAGTGATACATAAATATTTCAAGAATTTGATTTGCGTTCCTCGATTTCACTGCAATCTCATACTCACAAAATAATGTAATTTCCCTCAGAATTATCATATGAGTTTTAGGACTTATTCCAAAATAACAATGACCAACACCATAAGCAAATTTGCAATCACAGAAACGGATAACTCAGCTGTTTAATCAAAAGAGGAAATCTATACGTACTGAGAGATTTCTTCAAACAGTTAACAACTTTTCAAATAACTCTATCTTTTTCAATAACAAAGAGAGTTTTGATACAGAACGCATCCACATTGTATTTCTATACTCAACAAAGTCAAAAATATCATATTTCACACTCGATCATTGATATTATGCCTCAGACTGTTATAATATCAAACACGTATTCATCGCTCAAAAAGCACATGAATGTTTCCCATTCAAAACATTCGAAACTATAATCATTTTCCTCGGATAAGAATCACTTATAGATTCAAAAGTTTTTCGACAATTCGAGCTAACTTTACTGTGCCAAGTTCAGATTTTCTCTAACATTAAACATTTTAAACTCTTGTAGTCGTCATATATATCACATAACTCTTTATTCAACTCAAACGAAACCAGGATTAACATTTCGATTGATAATGCCTTCATGCAAAATGAAGCTTCAGCATTCGAACTAGCTTTAATATACTACCATTTCTTAGATAGAATTGTCCGAATAGATATAATTCTGTATCAAATTTTCAAGAATACAAATTCTTCTTCTAGACTATCCCTGAATTCACACATGTATGTTCAAAATTTATTTTCACTATGGTGGATAAATTCAAACGCATATAACTCAATCATCTTTTCAATCAATTAATTCAAGTCAGACTAAATCACTAAATTACTCTTTTCGAAGAAATCTTTTCTTTTCATTTAACAGAATAACCCAGACATATCATTATACAGATGCCACAATCATCAAATAGAAATCATAATGTCATAATGATATCGACGTCTTACCCATAATAATAGATAATATCCTTGTTGTTAATAAAGCATTTGAACCCAGAAGAAAATCAAATATGATTTGGACAGCAACCAATGCAAAATCATAACTTTTATAACTCTGATAATGGTACATGCAGTACTCCCAAATTTCAGAATAGAAATTATGATCATAATAGATATAGCCATTTTTGTCAAATAGTTATCTCTTATAAATAATCACATAGAATCATAAGAAAAACAGAATAGCAAAATTTTCAACATCTGAAGCTCCACAGAATATTGAAAAATTATAACCTATATAGAATGATATTAATTCTGATGATATACCAAAAATTGTTCATAAAGAACAATGTCACTCATAAATATTGAAATCCACAGTAACAGAAGCAATACAATCTTCACTTATATTCAGCAAAACAATAGCCAGTAGAAACAGAATATTAGCCTCATACGGATTTTACAAAAGATTTTCATATTTACTCAAGGGAATAAATACCAGAGATGGACATAGCAAAATCGAACATAACCCAAACAGACAAACCATACTTTCATCTTTTAGTATGTTTAGTTATTTTCCTCATACGATAAGAATTCCTTCTGAAATTAAACAGTCGTATATACTTCTGAGGATAAATGTACACATAGAATACCCAAAAGAATTCATACTGATTGCCCAACTATAACCACTACATTCAACCATCAATACAATTCAAACATTAATCCACTGTCTAATTCTGTCATCAGAAATTCTCACATTATCCCTGCACTAACAAAAATCAATTCAAAAGAACTTTCAGTTAATACCTTTCTTTAGATAGCATACCTAAATAGATCATTTAATCCGAGTTATCTTCTTCTATAATAGTGACTTTGCATAATATAAATAGTCTTTGAAACTATCTCATATCCCTTTTAATATTGTCTAATTTTGCTGATTCATTTTTTTTTTCTGACCACATTAGAAATCTTTAAAACATGGACATCTATAACTCCACTCTCATGAGCTTATTTAACCCAAATTTTACAAAATTTCATTGTAACATTTTTACGGATAAGGGGGTGAGTTTAGTAAAGCCTCAAATTCAACTCACACATATATATACATAACACATATTATCACAATTAACTAATTCATTACTAATTTCACGTTCCCAGTCATTTAATAAACATTTGCTTTTAATCACTTTTATTCTTAACACATAGTTCATATGCCATCTCAAATCACTGATTCACAATCAAAGCATTTCCTATAATAATCATAATCCAAACATCATAACTCATATACTCATATAATTATAACATTTATCTATATCAAAATGTCATACTCTTTGATCCATACCTTTATGAGTTTCAACTCATAATCAACACATTTCCATTCAAACTTTTGAGTACACATTCCGTACTATTAGAATTAGCTCAGTCAGAAAACTTGTCTATCTCATCAAAATAATTTTCGTCACAGTCAGGAGATATCACACTATCACAGGTTAAATGTGGCATGTATAACTAGACTCACATATGCTATGGTAGTCCTAGAACTGACTAAACCATAGCTCTGATGCCAATCAAATGAAACACCCCTAAACTGTATCCGTTACCGAATTAAGATTATAAGGCATTAATGTATAAAACACAGTTCAACACAATCATTCCTCACCTTTCATATACCAAAGAATTAATAAACATTTAAAATTTATCAAATTCAAATATCCGCAATTCACTTATTATAAATTCGAATACATGAGTCATAATTACAATTCAGAAATAATCATACCTTACTAAACATGTATCGCAAATAAGCACATTTCAAACATATATCAAAACCCAACTGATCATGTTCCATAATTACTAAATTCGAACCAAACTTATATATATCAAAACATATTCGCATATTTAATACTTCCAATATTCAATTCCCTATATCCATCATATTAATGCCATTTTAATAATTAAATCATACTCCATTATAAATCATTACACTTCATACTACGAATATATGCCAATTTCTATCTCATTAATCGTATAATAATTTGATAACTTCTGCACAAGCTCATAATAAAACCAATCGAATCATATTACATAAATTATTATGCAATCACATATGAAACTTAAATACATTATAACACGGCCGAACATACTAATGATGTATATATACAAGTGTACAATTCATCCTAAAAATAAAAGCCATACATAACACTTGAACACAAATAACACTCCAGTGTGCAACTAATTCATATCTATATTAATATACTTAAACTTCATATTTTATCCTATTAACTAATCTTTATTTCGAATGCATAAACATAGTTACCACGATGAAACAAATTCGACATTAGCATATAGTAATTCATATATTTCATTTCAGCATATATAATTTGCATTTAATTAAAATTAAGAACGTCTATTTGCTTATAAACTTACCTCGGACAACGATAATCGGGACAGGATAACTAGTCGACAACTTTGGTTCTTCCCTGGTCCAAATTCGATTTCTACATTTATTGATCTAATTCAATAAAAAATCAACTTATTTAATCATATATTCAATCAAATTCATCCAAAAACACATAAATAGGCTAATTACAATTTTGCCCCCAACATTTTATTTTTTTCGCAATTTAGCCCCTGTTTCAAAACAACACAAAATACTCAAAATTTCACTATCCCCATGTTATGCCAAATTTACCTTAGGTCCTTAGCAGCCCATTAATTTCATTAATTTCACATTTTTAACCCTCAATTTAAAATTTTCTAAATTTAGTCCTTAATAAGCATTTTTATCAAAAATCACTTAATAAAACATGATAATCTAGCATTAAAAATTTATTTTTCATCATCAAACAAAAAAAACAACAAGCTCTCATCAATGACAAATCACAAAATACACAACCAATTCAAAAATTCAAGCATGGGCTAGCTAGAATACAAAGCAACGATCTCAAAAACGTAAAAATTATTAAAAACGAATAAGAAAATACTCACATGCATTTGCAATGAGTATAGCCGAATGCTCAAGTGGTGGAAGGTGATAATGAACCAAAATTTTCTTTTGTTTTATTTAATATTAACTTATTTACTAAATACCAACTTTAACCTTTAAAAAAAAAAATTCAACAGTGCCAAACCAAATCTTCCACTAACCAAAATAGTGTCCTAATTATCCAATAAGGACTCCCAATTTAATATTCCATAGCTATTAGACACATTTCACTTATAAATACAACTTTTACACTTTAAGCGATTTAGTCCTTTTTGCTCAATTAACTATCAAAACGATAAAATTTTTCAACGAAACTTTAATATCATCTTATTGCCACTCCGTAAATATTTATAAAAATATTTATGACTCGGTTTATAGGAACGAGGTCCCAATATGTCATTTTCTAAAACCACTTGAACTTAATAAATTAGTTATAAAGCCAAAAAAAATCACAATATCAAAAACTTTTTTTTTAAATCACAATTAACGCGTAAATATTAAAATAATAATGAAATAATTTTTTTTGATGTCGGATTGTGGTCTCAAAACCACTGTTCTGATTAACCCTAAAAACAGGCTGTTACAACTCTCTCCCTTAGGGATTTTCGTCCCCGAAAATCTTACTAGAGAATAGATTAGTGATTTACTATTACTAGTCTCCTCAATTTCTCACATAGCTTCAGATTTTTCCAAACTTTTCAATTTCACGAGCTAAGATTTCTGATCTGCTCTTTGCTATTCGTCATATCAAGCTGAGTTTCTTCTTCTGAAAGAGATATTATAGATAAAGGATCTTATCTGTATCATCACATCATATATAAGAAACACATTACGGGTCTTCTCAAGTTATGATAATAATCTCATTTAGTCCGATGAATCGCGAACTCAACATCTCTTTATAGCTAAATCGGGAAATTCTACTCCCACTATAATACTTTAACAAAAACTCAGTTTTCTAATTGAAAATTTAATGCTTTTTACGTATCAAGCCCACATATATTTTCTACCAATCTGAAACTGCTTTTAGACAGTCACGAATTACTTTCATTTCTCCTCAGTCTTTCTAATCACATCGGCCCCGGAATTCTTTTCATCAAAATTCGATTCAATACAACGAAGTTCAGTAATTGTAGCCATACCAGACTCATACAATGATATATTAATATTCATCTCTTAACTATTATTATACGCAAACTCAACCAACAATAAATATCTTTCTCAGTTGCTTTGAAACTCTAAACACAATGATGCATAAATATTTCTAGAATTTGATTTGCATTGCTCGATTTCACTACAATCACATACTCACAGGTTACTGTAATTTCCCTCAGAATTATCATATGAATTTTAGCTCTTATTGCAAACCAACAATGACTAACACCATAAGCAGATTTGCAATCACGAAAATGGATAACTCAGCTATTTAATAAAAAGAGGAAATCTATACGTACCGAGAGATTTCTTCAAATAGTTAACAACATTTAAAATAACTCTATCTTTTTCAATTACAAAGATAGTTTTGATACAGAATGCATCCACATTCTATTTCTATAATCAATAAAGTCAGAAATATCATATTTCACACACGATCATCGATATTATGCCTCAGACTATTGTAATATCAAACACGTATTCATCGCTCAAAAAGCACACAAATGTTTCCCATTTAAAACATTTGAAACTATAATCATTTTCCTTGGATAAGAATCACTTACAGATTCAAAAGTTTTTCGACAATTCGAGCTAACTTTGCTGTGCCAAGTTCGGATCTTTCTCTGACATTAAACATTTTAAACTCTTGTAGTCGTCATATATATCACATAACTCTTTATTCAACTCAAACGAAACCAGAATTAACAGTTCGGTTGATAATGTCTTCATGCAAAAGGAAGCTTCAGCATTCGAACTAGCTTTAATATACTACCATTTCTCATATAGAATTGTCCCAATAGATATAATTCTGTATCAAATTTTCAAGAATAAAAATTCTTCTTCTAGACTATCCCTGAATTCACACATGTATGTTCAAAATTTATTTCCAATATCGTGGATAAATTCAAACGCATATAACTCAACCATCTTTTCAATCAAATAATTCAAGTCAGACTAAATCACTGAATCAGTCTTTTCGAAGAAATCTTTTCTTTTCATTTAACAGAATAACCCAGACATATCATTATACAAATGCCCCAATCATCAAATAGAAATCATAATGTCATAATGATATCGATGTCTTACCCATAATAATAGATAATATCCCTGCTGTTAATAAAGCATTTGAACCGAGAAGAAAATTAAATTAGATTTGGACAACAACCAATGTAGAAGCATAACTTTTATAACTCTGATAACGGTACATGCAGTACTCCAAAATTTTAGCCATTTTTGTCAAATAGGTATCCCTTATAGATAATCACATAGAATCAGAAGAAAAACAGAATAGCGAAATTTTCAACATCTGAAGCTCTACAGAATATTGAAAAATTATAACCTATATAGAATGATATTAATTCCGATGATATCCCAAAAATTATTCAGAAAGAACAATGTCACTCATAAATACTGAAATCCACAATAACAGAAGCAATATAATCTTCACTTATATTCAACAAAACAATAGCCAGTAGAAACAGAATATTAGCCTCATACGGATTTTCCCAAATATTTTCATATTTACTCAAGGGAATAAATACCAAAGATGAACAGAGCAAAATCGAACATAACCCAAACAGACCAACCATACCTTCATCTTTTAGTATGTTTAGTTATTTTCTTCATATGATAAGAATTCCTTCTGAAATTAAACAGTCACATATACTTCTGAGGATAAATGTACACATAGAATACCCAAAAGAATTCATACTGATTGCCCAACTATAACCACTGCATTCAACCATCAATACAATTCAAACATTAATCCACTGTCTAATTCTGTTATCAGAAATTCACACATTATCCCTTCACTAACAGAAATCAATTCAAAAGAACTTTCAGTTAATATCTTTCTTTAGATAGCATACCAGAATAGATCGTTTAATCAGAGTTATCTTCTTCTATAACAGTGACTTTGCATAATCTGAATAGTCTTCAAAACTATCCCATATCCCTTTTAATATTGTCTTCATTTGCTGATTCATTATTTTTTTCTGACCACATTAGAAATCTTTCAAACATGGAATTTTATAACTCTACTCTCATGAGCTTATTCAACCCAAATTTTACAAATTTCATTGTAACATTTTTACGGATAAGGGGGTGAGGTTAGTAAAGCCTCAAATTCAACTCACACATATATATACATAACACATATTATCACAATTAACTAATTCATTACTAATTTCACATTCCCAATCATCTAATAAACATTTTCTTTTAATCACTTTTATTCTTAACACATAGTTCATATGCCATCTCAAATCACTGATTCACAATCCAAGTATTTTGTATAATAATCATAATCCAAATATCATAACTCATATACTCATATAATTATAACATTTATCTATATCAAAACGTCATACTCTTTGATCCATACCTTTATGAGTTTCAACTCATAATCAACACATTTCCATTCAAACTTTTGAGTACACATTCCGTACTATCAGAATTAGCTCGGTCAGAAAACTTGTCTATCTCATCAAAATAATTTTCGTCACAGTCAGGAGATATCACACTATCACAGGTTAAATATGGCCTGTATAGCTAGACTCACAGACGCTATGATAGTCCTAGAACCGACTAAACCATAGCTCTGATACCAATCAATTGTAATGTAACACCCCATACCCAAGACCGTTGCCGGAGTCGAACACGAGGTGTTAACAGGCTTAATTCATTGCTTAAACAGCTCAAACAATTTAATTTTAGAAATTCCAGACAAGCTGGCTAACTGCGTCACAGTCGCTTAAAAATTCATATCTCGAGTTCTGAAACTCAAAATACAATTCCGCAAATTTTCCCTGAAACTATACTCACATATCTATATACAAATTTTTTTCTAGATTTTTTTGGCTAGGCCAATTAGTAAATTTTATTAGTTAAAGTCTCCCCTATTTCAATGTTCAACTGCTCTGACCTCTGTGTATTACAAATCAAATATCTCTCTGTACAAAATTTCAATGACTATGAAGTTTGTTTCTATTAAAACTATACTTAATAATAAATCTTTACATATAAATTATGACTTCTAATTATTTTTATACAATTTATGGTGAATTTTCAAATTCAGAACAGGGGATCCAGAAATTGCTCTGGCCCTATTTCACAAAAATTTAAACATCTCATAAAATATAACTCATATACCTGTTTTGTTTCTTCCATATGAAAATAGACTCATAATTCTTCAATTCCATATTTTATTAATCATCTAATTCTATCTATACTATTTTTAATGAATTTTCAAATTCACATCACTACAGCTGTCTGAATCTATTTTATGGTAAATTTTACCTATTTCATGGTTTCCATGGATTAACTAGCAATTTGACATACATAACACCAAATATGATCATAATTAGCCATTCCGATGGCTAATCATTACCAAGCATTTTTATCCTACTCAATAACCATATCATAAGACCATATATACAAAATGATTATAATGCTATACATGCCATACTCAAAATGTACAAGCCATTATGCCAAGATGGTATACTGACAAAGGTGTGAGCGTACCTCACTGCCGTTCGATTTCTCGAGCTGGCTTGTCAACACTACAAGGAATGAAAAGGAGGGAGTAAGCATAAATGCTTAGTAAGTTCACATGCAAATAGCAAGTAACATAACCATATAAGCAAACATAAAACATCATTTGCATAATCATCACCAAGACATTCATATCATATTTTCATTTATCATCTTACCATATTGTTGTTATATCGATTTTTCAACCCAAGGGTTAAGTACATACCTGTTCAAAGTATCCATTTCACAACACTTACCAATATTTCCCTTTCATCTTGAGTATTCCTCCATTTGAGTAGAACTTTACCCGTTGAACACATCGGAATATAATTCGGATACATGGAAAGTTTACACATAAGTGCCACATATGTAGCCAAGCTACTATGTAACCCGCCCATAAGCGAACTCAGACTCAACTCAATGAGCTCGGGCGTTCGCATCCATAAGTGAACTCAGACTCAACTCAACGAGCTCGGATGCCTAGTTACATCTCACGAACTCGGACTCAACTCAACGAGTTCGGACATTCGCATCCATAAGTGAACACGGACTCAACTCAACGAGTTCGGACATTCGCATCCATAAGTGAACTCGGACTCAACTCAACGAGTTCGGATGCCCAAATATCCCAGTGACATGTCACTTGTATCCTAATCCATTCCTAAGGTTCAACGGGACCTTTTTCCCAATCATGTGTCTCAACCATCTTCTACGGAATATCGATACCAATACTCGGTAGTATTTCACATTTTCCAAGTATATCACATAATTTGACATATTATCAAACAATTATCACGAGTATAATATTTCATAATAATTATCATATCATTTAAATAATATAAAAACATTTAAAATAATAACTATGTTACCAACATTTACATATGAACTTACCTAGTATGCGAAAATGGCTACTTTTACCATTTCGTCCACAACTTGATATTTTCCCCATTTTAGCCCGAATTTCAGTTTTCCTTGCTCTATCATTTAAAATATAGTCTAATTAGGACTCACGTTATTCAAATTGACCCAAAATCATATTTTGGAAAAATTACAATTTTGCCCCTAAATTTTTAAATATTTACACTTTTGCCCCAAAGCTCGTAAATTAAACTTCAGCCTATTTTCTTCTGTTTTATGACATGCTGATCATTTTTTCCTTCTATGGCAATATCAAATTCTCACTCTAACATGTACTTATGACTATTAGGTATTTTTACCGATTAAGACCTTTTACTCGTTTTCACTTAAAACCGAGTAGCACAAGTTGTCTAACATAATTTAAAACCTCATATTCTATCATAAAACACCAAAATACACAAATTTCACCTATGGGTATTTTTCCAAATATGAACTCTAGGTTGAATTATTGCTAGCATAATCTTAATCGAGCTACCAGGACTCCAAAAACGTAAAGAACTTGAAAAACGGGGCTAGAATGGACTTAAAATCGAGCTTGGAAGCTTGAAAAACCCTAGCCATGGTTTATCCTTGCTATATTCGGCCATGGTGAAGAAGATGAGCAAAATTGGCTTTTAATTTTGTATTTTAATTCATTTTACCCCTAAATGACCAAAATGCCCTTACTACTAAGCTTTCCAAAAATTCCATCCATGTCCAATTTTTGTCCATAAACTTAGAAATTGGTAAAATTCTATTTAAGACCTCCTAATTAATATTTCAAAACAATTTCATACTAGAAACTTCTAGAATGCAAGTTTTGCAAATTATTCGATTTAGTCCCTAATTTCAATTTAAGCACTTTAGGCATAGGATTTCATCACGAAATTTTCACACAATCATGCAATCATATCATAAACATCAAAATAATTATAAAATAATTATTTCTATCTCAGATTTTGTGGTCACAAAACCACTATTCCGACTAGGCCCAAAATTAGGATATTACAACTCTCCCCCCTTTAGGGATTTTCGTCCCCAAAAATCTTACCAGAAAAGTGGTCTTCACTTTTAATCTCATATTCGAGGCCAAAGAACTTGCACTTAGACTATACCTCCAATACATCTATTTAATTTCTCATATGATCTGAAAGCTTACATCTCAACTCTCAACTGTTCTTAAATTTTCAACCCTTCTCAGTTTCCCATGATATCATGACATAAAACCCGGATCTTAACTTGATTAATGGAGTCCGGAATTCCAAGAAATCCAACAATCAAAGAGACTTGAATTTCCATGAATCTGATGAGTAGGAATTCATTCAATACAGATATGATTTATAGATCTCACCAAACATTTAACAATAGGATACATCACATTTTCCTCTTTCCGCCACGGAAACAATTCTGATATGGCCTCAAGAATAGTCCTTCTCAATGCTCGGCTTTAACCTCTTTAACAACTCAGATTTTATGTAACATCGAATGCTCTAAACTATCACATTACCTAACTGTCTTGAAACACATCACAATTCATACCACAGTACATTACTGAAAGTCAGGAAGTCTTTACTCAATGTAGACTAGTCTAGTTCAGACGCTTCAGCTACCAATATTCTCATCTATCTAAACTTTGTCAACATGTAATAAACTTTTCAGCTTTCACAAAATGAAAACCTTATCATTCGTAGTGACTTTAACTAATATCAAACTCTTTCTAATAAATATACACTTCTCGTTCAGTCTATTTACTCTTTTTATCCGTACAAAATGAAATTCTATTATCGACTTGGGAAAATAATCCTGAAATAATTGTCGATAAAATCTTTCAAATAGATAATTCACCATACCGACCGATGAAACTCGCGCTTTTATCACTTATGCCTTTATTGATGTCAAATCCTTACACGAAATTAGAAAAAAAACCCCAATACTAAAATCACCACATTACCAAGATCAAATTAGAAGTTTAGTCATATTTGACATGATTATCACGAGTCATGAAGAACGACTTGAACATGAGTCATAATTGACAAATTATGGAACAAAGATAACAAGAAAACCGAATAAAGAAATCCAAAATAGAGAAATCCAAAATAGAGAAATCCAGAATAAAGAAATCCAGAATAAAGAAACCCAAGATACGATACTATGCTGGAGAATCGAAAACTAAGCTGGAGAATCGAAAACCAAACTCATAGAGAAAATACGGAATACCCCGATAATTCTTCAAAGAAAGAAAGTCCAAAAGAAAACATCATTTAATCCCACTTTGAATCAAATATAACAAGAACAATGTATCTTCCCATACATATATATCGGATGAAGCATCAAGTAGAAGAAAGCAGAATCATAATATCATATGTATTCTCTCATCAATTCTTATCGATTTAAATGAAATAGAATACACGATGAAATAGAGCAATATAAATTATAAACCAGTTAGACTACCAATGCTTTCATCCAACACCGAGGATTAAAAGACATTCCCATATAACAAGAATTTCTTCGAAGATCAATATCCATAGAAATATTTCGAGAACGGGTAAACACATAGAACATCTCAAAAGAGATCTAAATCTGTCCAATCCATAACTATCACACTCGAGATAGTTCACATTTCAAATATCATTTCCCCAACTAGTTCTCACCACACACAAATTTCATATTAAACCATTCACTAAAGAAGGCCATTCTGAATAAATTTCGATTTACACTTTTCTCGACCTTGCACTCCGAGTAATTCGGTTTACCAAGGAGAATTCCTTTTCTAACTGGAATAGTGCATAATTCCAATAATCTTTACGTCAATCCGATACTTTACTGGCTTTAACTTTACTTATCAGCTCATTTTCAATCTCTGATCATACTTATAATTATTCTATCACTGAACTCTTTGGGTTCTCAACCGGAAACTTATTCAATACAAATCTCATGAAATTCCATTATAAGTACCATTTCGGTAAGGGGGAGGGGTTGTAGGACCTCTGACTCGACTTTCTTATACATACACATATGACACAACTTCCATCATCATAGCAACATCATCAAAATCATGTCATTCATTCATGTTGGCTTACACCAATTTTCCTATTGTCCCATTTAGACAATATACTTATGCATACATTCTATGTTTTCTAGATAGCTTTACTTATCCATTCATTTAATTAAATTAAGTCATGCTCATGACATCATATAAGCCCAAACAAACATAGATATTTACACTACAATCATAACTTTCATTTCGTGCATCATCATGTACATATCATTACAATCATATAATTCAGTCCAACAATTTAACATAGGTAAGTTCATTTCATTATAATCCTTTATCTCATAAAATTATATATCATTAGCATTCATCAACATTCGATGTCCAAATCAAAACAAGGACATTTTCATTCGTATCATAATATTATGACTTCTATTCATACCTCTACTACTTTCTATTTATTTCGTTCATCTTATCAAGTAAGCCATATACACTACATCATATGAGCATTAAGCAAATATGAATATTTATCACATATGTATCATAAACCTTTATTCATACTTTTCTGAACCGATACTTATCATAATCATAATTTTACTCAAATACCTTCAAATAACATAGAACATGGTCAGCGCAGCTCGGTTGGAGAGTACCCTGTCTAAATAAGACGGTACTCATACACGTCGGAAGACATCACACTATCACAGATCAGTGGCATGTATAGCTAAACTTTTACACATACTAGGTTAGTCCGCGAACCGACTAAACCTACTCTGATACCACCAAATGTAATGCCCCGTACCCAAGACCATTGCCGGAGTCGAACACGAGGTGTTAACTGACTTAATTCATTGCTTAAACAGCTCAAACAATTTAATTTTAGAAATTCCAGACAAGTCAAGCTAATCACGTCACGATCGCTTAAAAATTCATATCTCGAGTTCTGAAACTCAAAATCTAATTCCGTAAATTTTCCCTGAAACGACTCATATATCTATTTACAATTTTTTTTTAGAATTTTTTGGCTAGGCCAATTAGTACATTTTATTAGTTAAAGTCTCCCCTATTTCAGGGTTCGACTGCTCTGACCTCTGTGTATTACGAATCAAATATCTCTATGTACAAAATTTCAATGACTATTAAGTTTGTTTCTCCTAAAACTAGACTTAATAAAAAATCTTTACATATAAATTTTGACTTCTAATTAATTTTATACAATTTATGGTGAATTTCCAAAGTCAGAACAGGGGATCCAGAAATCGCTCTGGCCCTGTTTCACAAAAATTTAAACATCTCATAAAATATAACTCATATACCTGTTTCGTTTCTTCCATATGAAAATAGACTCATAATTATTCAATTCCATATTTTATTAATCATCTACTATTTTTAATGAATTTTCAAATTCATATCACTACTGCTGTCTGAATCTATTTTATGGTAAATTTTACCTATTTCATGGTTTCCATGGATTAACTAGCAATTTGACATACATAACACCAAATATGATCATAATTAGCCATTCCAATGGCTAATCATTACCAAGCATTTTTATACTGCTCAATAACCATATCATAAGACCATATATACAAAATGATTATAATGCTATACATGCCATACTCAAAATATACAAGCCATTATGCCAAGATGGTATACGGATAGTGTGAGCGTACCTCTGACCGTTCCCAATTTCGAGCTGGCTTGTCAACACTACAAGGAATGAAAAGGAGGGAGTAAGCATAAATGCTTAGTAAGTTCACATGCAAATAGCAAGTAACAGAACCATATAAGCAAACATAAAACATCATTTGCATAATCATCACCAAGACATTCATATCATATTTTCATTTTACTTGGTGCATGTTGTATTGGAACTATTTAAGATGAGTTAATTGCTTTTCTAGGCTGTATTTTTAGCTCCAATAACAAAGGTATTGATATTGGTCTTTGAAAATCTATACCTCTGTGAATTAAAACATACAGGAAACATAATAGTGATTTGGTATTAACACCTTTGCTAGAGTATCAATACTGGGGGAAGAAATATTGATACTTTGTTCGGTGGTATCGATATTTTCTGATAGTTGTGTTTCTAATCGAGAAATTGTATGTTCATTTGTTATCATTTTTCCAAGTGTTATCTATACCACTTATGGAAAATATTTATACCTAGATATCAGTATCGATACCTAGATATTAGTTGTAACACCCTTAACCCGTATCCGTCACTGGATTGGGGTTATAAGGTATTACTAGTCATGATGCAAATTCAAACAATCATTTGCATACACTTGTACAAACTTTTAAACCAATCAATTATTAATATAAATAGTCAATTTAATTTTTAACACTACATAGTCGAGTATAACTTGGATACAACTTATAGAATGTACAAAACGTACAAACTACATTATACTTCGATTACAAACTAAAAATTCATATATAGATAGAACTCACAAAAACAAGTAAATCATTTCAATTTGACCATATCATATTCGGCACTTTTATATTAGTACATGTTCAGTCAACTTATAACAATAATTAAAGGACTAACTTACATACTACTCGACATTCATTTACTATCAAGTAGGATATTTATACATCACATATAAACTCATACAATTTTCATAATTTGCTATTGTACAAGTCATTATTCATTTGGTCATTTTTCAATGCATATAGCCAAATACAAATGTGTTTAACAAATATACTTTAGCAATTGTTCACTTCCAACTTTATTCAATCACTTTATAAGTCAATACCTATTTTTACTAAGCACGATAAGCTTACACTGAATATATCACATATAAATAACATGCATTTTAATTTACTAATGCATAACAAGTTATAGCACGATACACATCCCTTATTAACTCATAACCGAAACACATGATCAACACCATCATAAATATATATACCTTAAGATGAGATACTTATCAAGTCAATTCATCATATACATAAATATTTATATAAGCAAATGCCGAATCACAAGTTAGTCATAACTATCTCATATACCTTTATGTTATATCCGAATTTACAATACATTATTGTATAATTTTCAAACCAACTCATACTACAATTTATATTTCACTAGAGTAAGTCATTAACTACAAAAAGATATGTATTCAAAACATGAATCTCCCATATCATATAATGAACATATCAAGACAAACTTATATCATGCTCAGACATAGCCAAGCAACCTTTAATGCCAAATCATATATAACACATTAACCATATGCACACATCCAAGATCATCAACCAATTTCAATGCACAAAATAGATATCCCATATATCATTTATCCATGACACATAGCATAATAACCAAAATGAACTTAAGCTATAAACAAACAAACCGAAGTCAAACAATGAAATTAGGCCATTTTCACATGGCTTAAATTATACAAAAACCAAAATCCAACTTTTCAAACTATAATATAGCATATATATGCCATAGGTTCGTAAATTCAGTTTATAAAATACCGAAGATAGTCGATAGTGTGATAAGCTTCTTTGACGATTCCCGAGCTTATAACTTGAATCCAAAATCTATAAAATAAAAACAAACATACACACACAGAGTAAGCTTTTATAGCTTAGTAAGTAATAAGCAAATAAACTATTCAAGGACATAATCTATACAATTAAACTATACCAAATTATACTATCATAATCAATTTAAAATTCAATCCTATGATTTAACATTTATCTTATACTTTCACACATAACTTATTTATGACCGTATACACATATATATATTATCAAAGCATCTTTCGGTTGCAAAGCTCAATCATTAAGTGACGACATACATGTATACACATGTCCATATACACATTAATTAAAATACAACTTCTTATGCATAATCATAGCAATGACCGAATGAACACTTTTATATATAAAGATACATTAACAAACTATCATTCAATGGCCAAGCCAAAACATCTTTATCATACCAAATACACATACACTTATATGCATATACTCGTAAGTCAAAGTATAACAATCATATATATATTTATATCAATGGCTGAATATACCACCAATTGCATATAATCAAAAATCATAAATAAGTTATGTGTGAAAGTATAAGATAAATGTTAAATCATAGGATTGAAGTTTAAATTGATTATGATAGTATAATTTGGTATAGTTTAACTGTATAGATTATGTCCTTGAATAATTTATTTGCTTATGACTTACTAAGCTATAAAAGCTTACTCTGTGTGTGTAACACCCCTAGCTAGTATCTATCGCCAAATTAGGCTACGAGACATTACCGATTATATCACAGTTCAGACAAATAAGCATTTCACTTTACAGTTTGAATTTACACTTTAAGCATATACATAACATATGTCACATCATTAACTGTATATTAGACCATAATATATATATTTATTTACATCCATTTGAAAATATGTAATTATTCAATGATTTAATAAATAACCAACATATAACAGATGTAACATGTTTCACCAATTCAAGTTACTAATTTTCGGACATAATGACAACTCAATATCAAAACATGTGAAATTCACTATACTTTCAATCTGACATTTAAGCATGTATAACTACACCTGTTTAGGCTTAAAACAAACCCATTGTAACATATTACATAATTTAATATGCAATCATGCATACCTATCTAATACATTATAACTTGGCCAAATATGCTATTAATGGATATATATATGGTGCGCATTTTACCCTGAAAATAAAAACTACACATAGCATTAATTACATATTAAGCAACCGACCAATATGTTCATGCAATACATGCTACACCTACTATTTAACAACCGAATAACTTAAGCTAGCATACATTTAACCATCACTTTATTTATCACATTACATGTTTCCATTATTAACTAACTAATATACCAAGTATATATACATATAAAGTCATATAAAAACTCATCAACATGTCATGGCCGAATATTTAAGGACACCTATTCTTATCATTACCAAACTCCTCATTAATCTAGTCTATTCGACTGTCATGGATCATTTGTGCCTATTTGCAAACTTATAAGCAGCTTTCAAGTTTAAAAATACAACCACCCGCATATTTGCATATATACATATCATCCATAATATAATCACCTTATACACAAGTAAAGTATAACTAAAGTTTCAACTAAATCAATGTGGTTGAATATTACATATACACATGTTCTAGTATAAATTATAATGGTCATCAATTTATTGACAGCATATGACATAATTTTTACTTAACAAACACATGGCAATCATAGCATAATTAACATCTATTATGAACATATGGCCGAACCACAAAATACCTTTGCAAGCTGTATATATACTCAAATACACTTACAAAAAAAACACAAAGATTTTAAACAACCATAACATATAGCTTATTTATCAAAAAGACTTAAGCAATAATTCAACTCAAACCGAATTCAAGCCTAAAAATAAAGCCATTTTCATTACACAAATTACTTGCCACAAATCAAACCATAATCAAGCATAATCGCATATATCAAACCAAGATCATGAACGTTATAACTAAGCACACATAAAATCAAGTCTAAACAAAAATAACAAGCCATTTTGCATGGCTTTTAATACATAACCAAAATCAACACTTCAAAAATATATGTTTCAGCCTATACATGCCATAATTCAAGTTTAGCTAATAAGGTACCAAAACAGTAGATAGCGTGATGAGCTTGGCTGACAGTCCCCGAGCTTGTAGCTTGACTTCAAAATCTATAAAACAGAGTAACGTAATACACAGAGTAAGCTACCACAGCTTAGTAAGTCATATGCAAATAAAAAATTTAATAATATTAACTATTCAACTAAACTAAATCAAATTATATCAATACTACTATATTCAATCACAAATATATGAATTTCATTATTAATATTTTTTCATACATAAAAGAAATCACTTTAGCCGATTATCCATGTGGTCAAATTAGCATTTTAACATTTTAACATTTAATTTTCCAAGTCAATAAACATTGTAAAAACCTAATTCACATAACCTCCAATATTTAAACTCATATATCACAACAAACTTTTTATACCTAAGCTTGATATGTGACCGAATATACGTGGTCTCATATGTGCACATAGTTAGGCATCATTTCAATAATATTCAATTCACCTAGTCATAAGGCCAAATACACATAGCAATTTCCCATTGATTCAACATATGCATAATACATGACTTGAGCAAATATCGAGCTATATATATACTCTTTTACTAGTAACCAACGAGCTAATTCATATCTGGCCATTTAGCTCATTTTTACATAGCCGTACACGATTTACCTTTGCTTGATGAACCATATGGAATTGGATAGGACACTCGATAATCACATAAATCGTACGATGCCAACGTCCCAAACGTGGTCTTACATGTAGCCACATATCGATGCCATTGTCCCAGATAGGGTCTTACTCGTAAACACATATCGGAATCACAAATCGATGCCATGGTCTTACTCACACACATATATCGGAATCTTATGTCATGACATATGTATCCTAGCTATTCCTAAGGTTTATACGTGGCCTTCGGACGTCGTAACTTGATCAGAACAAATGCTCGTACATGATTACCAAGCTTATACATATTCGGAAATTGCATTTATAATATCATATATTTCAATTTGGAGTCTATACTTTACATTTAATTAAAATTAAGTACATCTATTTGCTTATAAACTTACCTCGGACAATGAAAAACCGGTATGGATCAACTAGTTGACAACTTTCGTTTTTCCCCGATCCAAATTCGATTTCTTTGGTGTTTGATCTAAACATATTCAAATTAAGCTCATTAAAACATATTTCCATTTAATTTAGTCCAAAAACACATAAATGGAAAAATTACCATTTTGCCCTGACATTTACAATTTTTATAATTTAGTCCGTATTACACAAAACACAAAATATGCAAAATTTTCCTATACCCATGTTTGGCCAAATCTTACCCATTACCATACAAGTCCATATATTTCATTAACTTCACATTTTAGTCCCTCAAATTATTATTTTTGCAATTAAGTCCTAATTACTCAAATTCATCAAAAACTTTAATACAAAACATGTTAATCTAAAACATATCTTTCATTTTTCATCATCAAACAACAAAAATCACAAGCTATCAACAATGGCACAACTCAAAATATTCATCAAAATAAAAAATTCAAGCCTGGGTTTTGTAGTACTCGAAGAAATGATCTCAAAAACGTAAAAATTATCAAAAATCAAACAAAAAATGAACCTTGATTGAACTAAATAGATGGCCGAACCCTAGCTTGTTGTTCTTTTCTTTTGTTTCGACAATTAGGAATTAAAAATGATGAATATGGTTTTCTTATTTTGTTATAATATGATATATTATAACATTTTATTTCATTTCCTATTTTAACCTTAATGAAATAATAATGGAATTATATAATTTATGTCCATTATCGTCCAACTAACATGAAAGTGGGCTATTTACCACATAAAGGTTCTCACTTAAAAATCCATTAAGAAATAAGTTCCTTTTAGAAATAACCACCAAATTTTTATTTTACGCAATTAAGCCCTTTTATTTAATCGGACACCTAAATGATAAAATTAAATCACAAAAATTTCACAGATATAAATTCACACAAAATAAACACAGAAAATAATTTTCTGACTCAGATTTGTGGCGTTGAAACCCCTGTTCCAATTAGGGTCTAAATCGGGTTGTTACAACTCTTCCCCTTAGGGATTTTTGTCCCCGAAAATCTTACCGATGAATAGGTTCGGATAGCGTTCTCTCATTGCATCCTCTGGTTCCCACATTTCTTCCTCAACACTATGTTTATGCCACAATACTTTAACCAACAGAATCTTTTTATTTCGTAACTCTTTAATCTCGTGAGCCAAAATACGAATCGGTTCTTCCTCGTACGTCATATCAGGTTTAATCTCAATCTCAAACGGACTAATCACATGTGAAGGGTCAGACCGATATCTAAGGAGCATCGAAACATGGAATACATTGTGGATCTTTTCTAACTCAGTTGGCAACAATAATCTGTAAGCAATCGGCCCGATACGCTCTATAACCTTATATGGGCCAATAAACCTCGGACTCAATTTGCCTTTACTACCGAATCTGAGTATTTTCTTCTACGGTGAGACATTCAGAAAGACTTTATCTCTGATCTGAAACTCTATATCTTTACGTTTCAAGTTCGCATAATATTTCTGACGATCTGACGCTGCTTTCAAGCTTTCACAGATCACTTTCACTTTCTATTTAGTTTCTCTGATCAAGTGAACCCCGTGTATCTTATTTTCACTGAGCTCGGTCTAGTACAATGTTGTACGACATTTATGACCATACAAAGCCTCAAAAGGTGCCATTTTGATACTCGATTGAAATTTTTTATTATACGCAAATTAAATCAGAGGTAAATATCGTTCCCACGTACCTTCAAACTCGAGAATGCAACGTCTTAACATATCCTCAAGTATCTAAATAATTCACTCAGACTGACCATCTCTTTGCGAATGAAAAGTAGTACTGAAATGTAATTTCGTACCTAGTGCATCTCCCACTTTCTTCCAAAACCACAATGTAAACCTCGGATCTCTATCTGAAATAATAGATATAGGCACACCATGTAATCTCACAATCTGAGAAACATACAATTCAGCCAGCTTATCCAGCAAGTAGTCCATAAGTATCGGAACAAAATGAGCTACTTTAGTCAATCTATCCACAACAACCCAAATTGCATCCTTCTTGCTCGGTGTCAACGGCAAACTAGATACAAAATCCATCGTAACTCTATCCCACTTTCACTTAGGCATCATGAAAGGATGAAGTAATCCTGAAGGCACCTAATGTTCAGCTTTTACTTGTTGATAGACTAAACATCTTGCAACAAAGTCAGAAATGTCTCATTTCATACCATGCCACCAATAAAGCTGTTTCAGATCATTATACATCTTTGTACTACCTGGGTGAACAGATAACCGACTGCTATGAGCTTTATTCAAAATCATCTGAATCAACTCTAATTTCCTCAAAACACATATTCGGTTTCTAAATCTCAAACAGTCATCAGCATCAACTCTGAATTCTAAATCAGCATCCGTCTCACACTGAGCTCTTTTTGAGATCAATTCATTATCAATCTTCTGGGCATCACAAATTTATTGAATAAATAATGGTCTTGCTTTCAATTCAGCTACTATCGGACCATCATCAGACATGGCCATATGCGTATTCATTGCTCACAAAATAAACAGTGATTTTTGGCTTAAAGCATCAACAACAACATTAGCCTTTCGCGGGTGATAATCAATCATAAGCTCGTAGTCTTTTAGAAATTCTAACAATCGACGTTGTCTCAAATTCGGATCTTTCTGAGTCATCAAGTATTTCAGGCTTTTATGGTCAAAATAAACATAACATTTCTCACCGAGCAGATAGTGATGTCAAATTTTCAATTTGAATACAATGGCTGCCAATTCTAGGTCGTGTGTCAGATAGTTTCTTTCATGTGGCTTCAACTGTCTCGAGGCATAAGCTATCACTCTGCCTTCCTGTATCAGAACACAACCCAAACCATTTAAAGATTCATCACTATAAATAACAAATTCTTTACCCGATTATGGCTGAATTAGTTCTAGGGCTTCGGTCAAAAGGCCTTTCAACTGATCAAAGCTTTTCTGGCACTTCTCCAACCTCGAACTTAACATCTCTTTGCAATAGCTTCGTCATCGGAGCTACAATCATAGAGAAACCTTTCACAAACCGTCTATAATAACTAGTAAGTCCTAGAAAGCTCCGGACTTCAGAAACATTCTTCGGAGGTTTCCAATCAAGTATAGCTGAAATTTTGCTCGGATCAACTCGAATGCCCGATGCTAATACCACATGACCCAGAAAACTGACTTCACTTAACCAGAACTCACATTTAGTAAATTTTGCATACAACTACTTATCTTGTAAAGTCTGCAACACAAGTCTCAAATGTTCAGCATGTTCAGCTTCATCACTAGAGTAAATCAAAACGTCATCTATAAACACAACCACAAATCGGTCCAAATACGGTCTGAAGATCTGATTTATCAAATCCAGGAAAACAGCAGGTGCATTAGTGAGTCCGAAAGGCATAACAAAAAACTCATAGTGTCTGTACCTCGTTCGAAAAGTAGTGTTTGGTGCATCAGAGTATTTAACTCGCAACTGGTAGTAGTCTGATCCCAAATCTATTTTCGAAAATACTGTAGCTCCTTTCAACTGGTCAAAGAGATCGTCAATCCGTGTCAATGGATACTTTTTCTTTATAGTCACCTTATTGAGCTGTCTATAATCAATGCATATTCTCATAGTTTCATCCTTCTTTTTCACAAATAGTACTGGTGCACCCCAAAGAGAGAAACTCGGTCGCACAAAACCCTATCTGTCAACTCTTGCAACTGAGCTTTCAATTCTTTTAATTCTTTAGGTGCCATTCTATACGGAGCTATAGATATCCGAGTCATCCCAGGAATTAACTCAATACCAAACTTTACCTTTCGAGTAGGTGGCAAACCCGATAATTCTTCAGAAAACACATCCGGATACTCGCACACAATAGCTACTGACTCAAATTTTCTTTCAGCCACTTTACTGTCAAGCATGTAGGCAAAATAAGCTTCACACCCTTTTCTCACATACTTCTGAGCTAGCATTGAAGAAATCACTACTGGTAAACCATATAAATCACTAGATTCAATCCGAATAACCTTATCATTCTGACTCCGAAGATCAATGGTCTTTCTCTTACAGTTCACGATAGCATCATGTAAAGTTAACCAGTCCATACCCAGAATTATGTCAAACTCATCAAGTGGCAGCAACATCAAATCAGCCAGAAAGCACAGATCTCAAACCATCAAGGGACAATTCTTACATACTTTGTCAACCATAACATACCGACCCAAGGGGTTTGACACTTTAATCACACTCATTAGACTCAATAGGTAGAGTCTTGCTGAATACTAATGTCTCACACACGTATGAATGAGTAGAACCATGATTAATCAATGCAATTACATTAGTATCATAAAGAGTGAATGTACCAGTAATAACATCTGGGGTTGAATCCTCCTCTTGCGCACGAATGGCATAGGCTCTGGCTGGTGCACGAGCCTCAAATCTGACTGTTATATCTTTGTTTCCTCTCTGACTGTCGCTCGTATTACCTGCATTTCTCGATGGTCTACCCCGAGCTACAGTATTACCTGATCTCGTGTTTTGCATTGGATTCTCTTCAGCTAACCCTGGGCAACCTCGAATATAATGATCTATCGATCCACATTTAAAACAGGCCCGATCATGTAATCTGCAATTGTCGACATGTCGTTTACCATAGTGTTTACACTCGGGTTGATTTGATCTGACATTACCCACACTGGCTACTGAGGTAGCTCTCGAACCCACCGGTGGTCTGCTCTGGTCTCGTCGAGAAGAACCCAAAGTGGCTTTTGAACGACTGAAATCATCTCAAAACTTCTTTGGTGCCGACTGGACTGAACTGCTAAATGATCTCTTACGTGAGTGTCTAGCTTCAAAATCAGCTTTCTTTTTCTCTTTCTCGAGCTCCTCAACTTTGTAGGCTCGCTCAACAAGTACCACAAACTCTTTTATCGCAAGTATGCCAACTAACAATTTAATGTCTTTGTTTAGTCCATCTTCAAATCTTTTACACATTATGGCTTTGGTAGAAACACACTCTTGGGCATACCAACTGAGTCTCACGAATTTTCGCTCATACTCCGTTACGGTCATCCGACCCTGTTTCAACTCTAGAAATTTTTTACGCTTCTGATCAATAAATCTCTAACTAATATATTTCTTACGGAACTTAGTCTGAAAGAATTCCCAGGTCACCCGTTCTCTCGAAACCACTGATACTAGGGTATTCCACTAGTGATATTCTGTGTCTCGAAGTAAAGATATGGCACACTTCAAACATTCATCTGGGGTACAGGACAACTCATCAAACACACGAATAGTATTATCAAGCCAGAACTTAGCCCGCTTAGCATCATCATCATCAGTAGCTTTAAACTATTCAGCCCCATGTTTTTTAATTTTATCAATAGGTGGCTTATACAATCTCAACGGATCACTTATTTAAGGTACAGCGGGCATCGAAGATGGATCAACCGGGGATGGAAGTCGTTGTGCAGCCGGGTTAGTCTGAATATATTGAGTAAACCAATCATTCATCATTTGATAAAAGGCTTGTCTAGCCTCTCCTTCTTGGTTACTAGGAATCAGTCAAGAATCAATCGGCATTGTCCCTTGCACGGGAGCAGATGCTACACTCTTGACATCATCAGCTACAGTTCTGTCGGGATCCATTTACTATATGAAAACACATTTCAAATGTCAAAAGTCATCACACTATCACAGTATATAATTATGGCACGTATAGCTAAACTAAAATGCGCTACTTTAGTCCTAGAACTAACTAAATAGTAACTCTGATACCAATAAAATGTAACACCCCTAGCCAGCATCTGTCGCAAGATTAGGCTATGAGACATTACCGATCATATCACAGTTTGGACAAATCAGCATTTCACTTTACAGTTTGAATTTTCACTTCATGCATATACATAACATATGTCACATCATTAACTGTATATTAGACCTTAATATATATATTTATTTACATCCATTCGAGAATATGTAATTATTCAATGGTTTAATAAATAACCTGCATATAACAGATGTAACATGTTTCACCAATTCAACTTACTAATTTTCGGACATAATGACAACTCAATATGAAAACATGTGAAATTCACTATACTTTCAATCTGACATTTAAGAATGTATAACTACACCTGTTTAGGCTTATAACAAACCCATTGTAACATATTACATAATTTAATATGCAATCACGCATACATATCTAATACATTATAACTTGGTCGAATATACTACTAATGCTTATATATATGGTGCGCATTTTACCCTGAAAATAAAAACTACACATAGCATTAATTACATATTAAGCAACCGACCAATATGTTCATGCAATACATGCTACACCTACTATTTAACAACCGAATAACTTAAGCTAGCATACATTTAACCATCACTTTATTTATCACATTACATATTTCAATTCTTAACTAACTAATATACCAAATATATATACATATAAAGTCATATAAAAACTCATCAACATGTCATGGCTGAATATTTAAGCACACCTATTCTTATCATTTCAAAACTCCTCATTAATCTAGTCTATTTGGCTATCATGGATCATTTGTGCCTATTTGCAAACTTATAAGCAACTTGCAAGTTTAAAAATACATATTTACATATGTACATATCATCCATAATACAATCACCTTATACACAAGTAAAGTATAAATAAAATTTCAACTAAATCAATGTGGCCGAATATCACATATACAAATGTTCTAGTATAAATTATAATGGTCATCAATTTATTGCCAGCATATGACATAATTTTTACTTAACAAACACATGGCAATCATAGCATAATTAACATCTATTATGAACATATGGCCGAACCACAAAATACCTTTGCAAGCTGTATATATACTCAAATACACTTACAAAAAAAACACAAAGATTTTAAACAACCATAACATATAGCTTATTTATCAAAAAGACTTAAGCAATAATTCAACCCAAACCGAATTCAAGCCTAAAAATAAAGCCATTTTCATTACACAAATTACTTACCACAAAGCAAACCATAATCAAGCATAATCGCATATATCAAACCAAGATCATGAACGTTATAACTAAGCACACGTAAAATCAAGTCTAAACAAAAATAACAAGCCATTTTGCATGGCTTTTAATACATAACCAAAATCAACACTTCAAAAATATATGTTCCAGCCTATACATGCTATAATTCAAGTTTAGCTAATGAGGTACCAAAATAGTAGATAGTGTGATGAGCTTGGCTGACAGTCCCCGAGCTTGTAGCTTGACTTCAACATGTATAAAACAGAGTAACGTAATACACAGAGTAAGCTACCATAGCTTAGTAAGTCATATGCAAATAAACAATTTAATAATATTAACTATTCAACTAAACTAAATCAAATTATACCAATACTACCATATTCAATCACAAATATATGAATTTCATTATTAATATTTTTTCATACATAAAAGAAATCACTTTAGCCGATTATCCATGTGGTCAAATTAGCATTTTAACATTTTAACATTTAATTTTCCAAGTCAATAAACATTGTAAAAACCTAATTCGCATAACCTCTAATATTTAAACTCATATATCACAACAAACTTTTTATACCTAAGCTTGATATGTGACCGAATATACATGGTCTCATATGTGCACATAGTTAGGCATCATTTCAATAATATTCAATTCACTTAGTCATAAGGCCAAATACACATAGCAATTTCCCATTGATTCAACATATGCATAATACATTGAGCTATATACATACTCTTTTACTAGTAACCAACGAGCTAATTCATACCTGGCCATTTAGCTCATTTTTACACATCCGTACACGATTTACCTTTGCTTGATGAACCATTCGGAATTGGATAGGACACTCGGATAATCACATAAATCGTACAATGCCAACGTCCCAAACGTGGTCTTACATGTAGCCATATATCGATTCCACTGTCCCAGATAGGGTCTTACTCGTAAACACATATTGGAATCACAAATCGATGCCACGGTCTTACCCACACACATATATCGGAATCTTATGTCATGACATATGTATCCTAGCTATTCCTAAGGTTTATACGAGGCTTTCGGACGTTGTAACTTGATCAGATTGAATGCTCGTACATGATTATCAAGCTTATACATATTCAGAAATTGCATTTATAATATCATATATTTCAATTTAGCATCTATAGTTTACATTTAATTAAAATTAAGTACGTCTATTTCCTTATAAACTTACCTCGGACAATGAAAAATCGATACGATTTGACTAGTCGACAACTTTTTTCTTTTTCCCCTATCCAAATCTGATTTCTTTGGTTCTTGATCTAAACACATTCAAATTAAGCTCATTCAAATATATTTCCATTCAATTTAGTCGAAAAGCACATAAATGGGAAAATTACCATTTTACCCCTAACATTTACAATTTTTACAATTTAGTCCCTATTACACAAAACCAAACTATGCAAAATTTTCCTATACCCATGTTTGGCCGAATCTTACCCATTACCATACAAGTCCATATATTTCATTAATTTCACATTTTAGTCGCTCAAATTATTATTTTTGCAATTAAGTCTTAATTACTCAAATTCATCAAAAACTCCATTACAAAACAAGTTAATCTGAAACATATCTTTCATTTTTCATCATCAAAAAACAAAAATCACAAGCTATCAACAATGGCACAATTCAAAATATTCATCAAAATAAAAAATTCAAGCATGGGTTTTGTAGTACTCGAAGCAACGATCTCAAAAATGTAGAAATTATCAAAAACCCAAAAAAATGAACCTTGATTGAACTAAATAGATGGACAAACCCTATCTTGTTGTTCTTCTCTTTTTTTTCGATAATTAGGAAATAAAAATGATGAATATGGTTTTCTTATTATGTTATAATATGATATATTATAATATTTTATTTCATTTCCTATTTTAAATTTAATGAAATAATAATGGAATTATATAATTTATGTCCATTACCGTCCAACTAACATGAAAGTCCTTTTTAGAAATAACCACCAAATTTTCATTTTACGCGATTAAGCCCTTTTATTTAATCGGACACCTAAAAGATAAAATTAAATCATGAAAATTTCACAGATATAAATTCACATAAAATAAACACAGAAAATAATTTTAAAATATTTTTATGACTCAGATTTGTTGTCCCGAAACCACCATTCCGATTAGGGTCTAAATCAGGTTGTTACAGTGTGTGTAAGTTTGTTTTTGTTTTATAGATTTTGGATTCAAGTTATGAGCTCGGGGATCGCCAGAGAAGCTTATCACACTATCGACTGTCTTTGGTATTTTATAAACTGAATTTACGAACCTATGGCATGTATAGGCTAGATTATAACTTGAAAAGTTGGATTTTGGTTTTTGTATAATTTAAGCCATGCGAAAATGGCCTAATTTCTTTGTTTGACTTTAGTTTGTTTGTTTATAGCTTAAGTTCATTTTCGTTATTATGCTATGTGTCATGTATAAATGATATATGGGATATCTATTTTGTGCATTGAAATTGGTTGATGATGTTAGATGTGTGCATATGGTTAATGTGTTATATGTGATTTGGCAATAAATGTTGCTTGGCTATGTCCGAGCATGATATAAGTTTGTCTTGCTATGTTCATTATATGATATGGGATATTTATGTTTTGAATACATATCTATTTGTAGTTAATGACTTATTCTAGTGAAATATAAATTGTAGTATGAGTTGGTTTGGAAATTATACAATAATGTATTGTAAATTCGGATATAAGATAAAGGTGTATGAGATGGTTATGACTAACTTGTGATTCGACATTTGCTTATATAAATATTTATGTATATGATGAATTAACTTGATATGTATCTCATCTTAAGGTATATATATTTATGATGGTGTTGATCAAGTGTTTCGGTTATGATTTAATAGGGGACGTGTATCGCGTTATAACTTGTTATGCATTAGTAAATTAAAATGCATGTTATTTATATGTGATATTGTGATAGCCCTAATTTGACCCTAATCGAAAAGTGGTTTCGGGACTACAAAACTGAGTCACAAAAATAATTAAATGTTATATTCTATGCTTATTAAATGTGAAAGTGCATGTGTGAAAATTTCATGCTTTGATTTTGTCAATTGTATGTGAAAATATTAAATAGGACTTATGTGAGAAATTTTAAAAATGTGATAGGTTAATTTGTAGTGGCCAAATATTTTATGGTTTAAAATAGGTGGAATTGCTTGTCAAATTTTCCACTTTAATTTGTATTGGCCGGCCATAATGATGATGATAAACAATATATGCATTTTAAATTAGCATTATAATATTTAATGGCTTTATATTATAAAATAAGGATAAATAAAATAACAAAATGATGAAAAGGACAAAGCTTGTTCATCTTTGTTCTTCATAGCTGAAACTAAAAGAAAAAGAGAGGAAAAAAAACTCAAGCACATTCGGTCATTTACTTAGCATGATTCAAAGATCGTTGACTCCAGCCACTTGCTCGGGGATCGTTAGTAACTCGTCATACTATCTATCGTTTTGGTACTATTATGTTTTGGAATTCATATGGCATGTATAGAATAGACTTAAGTGAATGATATTTTGAGATGTTGTTGTATATAAGCCATGTGAATATGGTAACTTTTGAATGTCGGTATAAGTTTGAATTTCGATCTTTGATTTTGTTTGGCTATGCATATAATTGCTAATGAACTTATGTAAATGTGACTGTACAAATGTAGTGTTTTGGATTGGTAATTCTTCATAACCCACTCCGGCGACAGATACGGGTTATAGGAGTGTTACATTTTATTGGTATTAGAGCTACGATTTAGTCGATTCTAGGACTAACGTAGTGTGTGTGAGTCTAGCTATACATGCCATAAAGTGTTAATACGATAGTGTGATGATTTCTAACAATTGAAATGTGTTTTTTGTATAGTAATGAATTTCGATTCCGATCGAGCGGTAGCTAATGATGTAGAGAGCGTAGCGCTTGCTCCTGCGCACGGTACAGCACCGTTGGACTCTCAACCAAATGCTAGTAATCAGAATGATGAAGCTAAGCAAGCCTTCTATGCTATGATGAACGATTGGTTTACCCAATATATTTGAACTAATCCGGTTGTTTCACATCCCCCACCCCGACTAATACAACCCTTGCACCTGCGGTACCTCCTGTAGTTGACCCGTTGAGGTTGAGCAAGCCCCCGGTTGATAGAATTCGAAAGCACGGGGCTACTAAGTTCAAGGCTACTGACAGTGATGATGCCGAGCAGGCTGAGTTTTGGCTTGATAATACCATTCGCGTGTTTGATGAATTATCGTGCACACCTGATGAGTGCTTAAAATGTGCTATATCTCTGTTACGTGAGTCTACCTACTATTGGTGGGATACTTTGATTTCAGTTGTGCCGAGAGAACGGGTTACTTGGGAATTCTTTCAAACCGAGTTCCGCAAGAAATATACCAGTCAAAGATTCTTCGATCAAAAATGGAAGGAATTTTTTGAACTCAAATAGGGCTCTATGATAGTTACCGATTACGAGTGAAAGTTTGTTCAGACTTCGTAGATATGCTCGGGAATGTGTTTCGTCTGAAGCTATCATGTGTAAACGCTTCGAGGACGGGTTGAATGAAGACATCAAACTGTTGGTGGGTATTCTAGAAATCAAAGAGTTTGTAGTGCTTGTCGAGCGAGCTTGTAAAGCCGAAGAGCTCGGTATAGAGAAAAGAAAAGCTGATGATGGAGCTAGAGAGTTCTGTAAAAGATCTTCAGGAAAATCCTTTCATCAGTCATCGAAGAAATTTAGAGATGACTCAGGCCGATCTAAGAATACTTCAAGTTTTTCCAAACGGGACCGTGATCGACCCCCTGTGAGTACGCGAGCCACCTCTGTTGCCAATGTTAGCAATGATCTTCAGGACAAATCTGAGTGCAAGCTTTATGGTTAATGGCATTCAGGAAGATGTAGATTTATTGACCGCTCTTGTTTCAAGTGTAGATTAGCTGATCACTTTATCAGAGACTGCCCAAAATTAGCTGAATAGAATACTGATCTGAGTGGGAGACCTAGTAACACTGCAACACGAGGTAGACAACCTAGACATGCGGGTAATGCTAGTGGAAATCAAAGAGGGACCAAAGATACTGCTGTACGTTCTGAGGCTTGTGCTCCTGTCAGAGCCTATGCTATACGAGCGCGCGAGGATGCTTCTTCGCCAGATGTTATTATCGGTACTTTCACTCTTTTTGATATTGATGTTATTGCCTTGATTGACCCCGGATCTACTCATTCGTATGTGTGTGAAGCTTTGGCATCCAGTAAGACTCTACCTATTGAGTCTACTGAGCTTGTGATTCGAGTGTTGAATCCTTTGGGCCGTTATGTGCTAGTTGATAAAGTGTGTAAAAAATGTCCCCTGATGATCCGAGATTCTTGCTTTCTGGCTGATCTAATGCTATTACCGTTTGATGAGTTTGATATCATTCTCGGTATGGATTGGTTAACTAGGCATGATGCGGTAGTGAATTGCAAGCGAAAGACAATTGACTTGAGATGTTCGAATGATGAGATAATCCGAGTTGAGTCTACTGATTTAAATGGATTACCAGCAGTAATATCTTCGATGTTAGCTCAGAAATATGTGAAAAAGAGGTGTGAACCTTATCTTGCGTATGTACTGGATAGTAAAGAGTCAGAAAAGAAACTTGAGATAGTGCCAGTGGTTTGTGAGTTTTCAGATGTATTCCCTGAGGAATTACCTGGATTACCACCTGTTCGGGAGGTAGAGTTTGGTATTGAACCTGTACCAGGGACTACACCTATTTCGATAGCTCCGTATCGTATGGCACCGACCGAACTAAAAGAATTAAAATCTCAGTTGCAAGAGTTGACATATAGAGGTTTTGCTAGACCGAGTTTTTCTCCCCGGGGTGCGCCAGTATTGTTTGTGAAAAAGAAAGATAGAACTATGAGAATGTGTATTGATTATCGTCAACATAATAAAGTAACGATAAAGAATAAATATCCGTTGCCGCGAATCGATGATTTGTTTGATCAACTGAAAGGAGCCTCAGTATTTTCGAAGATAGACTTGAGGTCGGGTTATTATCAGTTGCGAGTTAGAGGCTCTAATGTGCCTAAAACTACTTTCAGAACGAGGTACGAACACTACGAATTCTTAGTGATGCCGCTTGGGCTTACTAATGCCCCTGCATTTTTATGGATCTGATGAATCGAATTTTCAGACAGTATTTGGATCGATTTGTAGTCGTGTTTATAGATGACATTTTGATCTATTCACGTGATGAAACTGAACATGCCGAGCACTTGAAGTTAGTATTGTAGATTTTGCGAGACAAGCAATTATATGTGAAGTTTAGTAAATGTGAATTCTGGTTGAGAGAAGTCAGCTTTTTGAGGCATGTTGTATCCGCATCAGGTATCCGAGTTGATCCGAGTAAAATTTCAGCTATACTCAATTGGAAGCCTCCGAGAAATGTTTTAGAAGTTCGAAGTTTTTTGAGACTTGCCGGGTACTACAGACGGTTTGTGAAAGGTTTCTTGATGATAGCAGCACCGATAAAAAAGCTGCTACAGAAAGATGTCAAAATTGAATGGTCAGAAAAGTGCCAGAAAAGTTTTGATCAATTGAAAACTCTTTTGACCGAAGCTCCAGTGTTAGTTCAACCAGAATCCGGTAAAGAATTTGTGATCTACAGTGATGCGTCTCTGAATGGTTTGGGTTGTGTGTTGATGCAAGAGGGTAGAGTTGTAGCATACGCTTCTAGACAATTGAAGCCACAGGAGAAAAAATATCTGACTCATGATCTCGAGTTAGTTGCTATTGTTTTCGCTTTGAAAATTTGGCGCCACTACTTGTTCGGGGAAAAATGCCATGTGTATTACGATCACAAAAGTCTCAAATACTTGATGACTCAAAGAGATTTGAATTTGAGACAAAGACGTTGGCTAGAATTATTAAAAGATTACGAACTTTTCATTGATTAGCATCCGGGAAAGGCTAACGTGGTTGCTGATGCTTTAAGCCTTAAATCACTGTTTGTTTTTCGAGTAATGAATGTGCACCTGTCTGTGTCCGCTGATGATGTGTTAGTAGCAGAGTTAAAAGCAAAACCGTTATTGATGCAACAAATCTGTGAAGCTCAAAAAGTTGATGATGAATTAGTTGCAAAGCGAGCACTATGTGTTTCGAAAGAGGATTTAGAGTTTCTGATTGATAGCAATGATTGTTTAAGGTTCAAGAATCGAATATGTATTTCGAGAAACAAAGAGCTTATTCCAATGATTTTGTGTGAGGCTCATAGTAGCCGAATGTCAGTTCACCCAGGTAGTATGAAAATGTATAACGATCTGAAACGTCAATATTGGTGGCATGGTATGAAACGAGACATTTCTGACTTTGTTTCGAAGTGTTTGATATGTCAACAAGTGAAAGCGGAACATCAAGTACCATCAGGATTACTTCAGCCGATCATGATACCCGAATGGAAGTGGGATCGAGTCACGATGGATTTTGTATCTGGGTTGCCATTGTCTCTGAGCAAGAAAGATTCAATCTGGGTTATTGTTGATAGATTGACTAAGTCAGCCCATTTCATTCCAGTTCGTACCGATTATTCACTCAAAAAGCTAATCGAATTATACATTTCTCAGATTGTAAGATTTCACGGGGTGTCCATTTCTATTATGTCGGATAGAGATCCGAGATTCACATCGCGGTTTCGGAAGAAATTTCAAGAAGCATTGAGTACTAAGTTGCATTTTAGTAGCGCTTTTCATCCCCAGACCGATGGTCAATCCGAGCAAATTATTTAGATACTCGAGGATATGTTGAGATGTTGCATCCTTGAGTTTAGTGGCTAGTGGGAACGATACTTGCCTTTGGTTGAATTCGCATACAACAATAGTTTTCAATCGAACATCAAGATGGCACCTTATGAGGCTTTGTACGGTCGTAAATGTCCCACACCTTTGTTTTGGACCGAACTCAGTGAGAATAAGATTTACGGAGTTGATTTGATTAAAGAGGCCGAACAAAAAGTAAAAGTGATCCGTGAAAGTCTGAAAGCAGCATCAGATCGTCAGTAATCGTATGCAGACTTGAAATGGAAAGATATAGAATATCAAGTCAGAGACAAAGTGTTTCTTAAAGTTTCACCATGGAAAAAGGTACTCAGATTTGGCCGTAAAGGCAAATTGAACCCGAGATTTATCGGACCATACGAAATTATAGAACGGATTAGGCCGATTGTTTATAGACTACTTTTGCCACCTGAACTTGAAAAGATTCACGACGTTTTACATATTTCGATGCTCCGTCGGTACAGATCTGATCCTTCTCATGTGATTAATGTAACGCCTTAAATTTTCGGGTCTTTCTTGGGTTGCTGTTAGGTTGATAAAATTTTTGAATTCTGGTATTTGGGTGTGTAATTCACGTTAGGGGTGTGGTAATGGGCCTATGGAAGGCCCAAGGGTTGGTCAAACTCGGGTAAAATTTTGGATTTTGGACTTAGGGGATAGGGGGCTTTGGATAGAAGGTGTCGTAAGAAGTTGTGTGTGGAATGTGAGACAAGGAAGCCTTATGGTGGAGTGGCAGTGTGACGCCACTAAGGAGTTATAAAAGTGGCACCTGGGAGGGTTTGGAGGTCCAGGGTTCAAGTCACAGATAAGTAATTAAGGTGTTTTATTTTTATGAGCAAGAAGGTAAGTGGTGGACTTCTAATGAATTCTACCAGGTAGAGTTTGAATGAGTCAAAGGAGTAAGTTGAGGAGGGATAAGGGGAGAAAAAGGAGGAGCTGATCAAGGAGGATAGAGTTGGCCGAATGGTGGACTCTTGAGGAGTAAGAGTTGGCCGGCCAAGGGGGTTCTAATTGGGCAATCGGCTAGGGAGTTAAGGTATGTGTAGTTTCAGCAATAGGGGGTAGTTGTGTCGAATTCTCTTTGATTTTTCCTTCGGGATTTCGTTTTGTTTTTATTTTGGTGAGCTGAAATAGGGTAGGGTGCCTTAGGGTTCATTCTCTTTACTCGTTCTTTTGCTAGAAGCCTAATATAGGTCTCCCAAAGCACCTCCCTGTGCCGTTTTCCTCTGTCAAACTGATTGCCTACTTTTTTTCTTCTCTGATTTCTTCTCTTCTTTTCTTTCCTTCAATCTTCTTCTACTGCCATCCATACCTCTCCCTCTTCATTTTCTTCTCATTTAGATAGTCATAAAAGCCAAAAGCAAGCTCATCATTGCCGATTCTTCTCTTGACCAAAACCTTTTGAATCGATTCCTCTTGTTAGCCGAAACCTTGATTGCACCTTGTCGATTTCTTCTTATTCGAACCTACCTTGCTCATAACTTTTCTATTTCTCCTTTTCTTTGTCAATCTCTTAGGAACCCAGTTAGCCGAATACCATCTTGTGGCTAAACACTTCATTCTTTTCTTCAAAACTAAAACCTTCATACCTAGTGGTGTTTAAGGTCGAATCTGAGATCAAACCTGTCTTGCTTTGGGTTTGTGGAAGGAGTTGTTGTAGATCAGGATTGTACCGCTATCTAGGACTCCTCGTGGGCAGAATATCACGTGGGTAAGTACTCAAGCAACTTTCGTTAGTACTTATGTTAAGGGTTTTAGTCGAACCCCTTAGGGGTGGCTATCGATTTGGACTAAGGGCCTATTGGCCTCTTTCTCTTGTTTTGTGTGTTAGTGTGATCAAGGGGTGGTGTAACTAAGGATCTTAAAGGCTAGCACAGTTGGGCATCGAGACTAGTCTATATTTGGCAGAAAGGTAAGGACTTTGGATGCTTAGGGCCTAGGTAGGTGTTGGCCGAATATGGTAAGGGTTCTTTTCACAAGATTAATATTGACTCGTAACCTGATATGGTGGTAACCGTTTGTAGGCTTTTCGTGCGAGGAGTTTTGTCAACGCTTCGACAGTTAACAGGTGTGTATCATACCCTTACTATAGGCTAGACCGATTGAGGCCGAAATTACCGAAGAGTGACCGAAAGTGACCAAAAGGTCGGCATTGTAAGGATCTGTGAGTAACCGATTACTCTCCGATGGTTGGATTTGGGTTGTTGATGATGGAATTGCAAAGTGCGCAATTCCGTGCGTTTTGGTAAGTTGGGCCTCGATGGGCCAAATAGGGGCCAATAGGCTTCAAAGCCCATTTGGGTAAAAATAATCATTAAGGACATTTTGGCAAACTATAGTAATCAAAACTATTCAAACCTATAATTTAACCGTAAAACTTGGAGTAATGGGCTTAAATCACTGTTAGACATCGTAGGGCCTATTAGGGGTTTTGGGCCTAGAAGGGCAAAACTGGTAACTGAGTTAAAATGGACTTCTGTAATGACAAATGGATTAATAGTAACTTTGATATGCATAAAAACTCTGAAAATTGTTGAAATGACTAAAATACCCCTAAGTAAGGAAAATTACCATTATACCCCTAGGTACAAAATGACCAATATACCCTTAAGGTTAATTTTATCTGAGATGCATGATATTCTGATTATGCTTAATGTATGCCATGACATTTATATCTATTGCATGGGTTATAGGTTATATTGATGGAGGAAGCGTTCTGGCAACCTCGCTGTAATCTGGTGGCCTCGCTAAATATATCTGTTCTGGTGACTTCGTCACAATATCTGGTAGCCTCGCTGCAATCTGGTGGCTTTGCCACATATATATATCTGTTCTGGTGGCCTAGCCACAATATCTGTATCTGGTGACTTCGTCACAATATCTGGCAGCCTCACTGCAATTTCTGTGATGTGTAGCGGTTGGGTGGATCGAGTAGTCTCCCCACATGGTGTAAGGTTGGTACGGGGGTGTTACGGATGGGTCTGGGTTGGGATTTCTACATTCATGATATATTTGTTCTGTATCTGCCATGAGCCTATGGGTTTCATTCTGATTTCTGTACTGGGCCAAGGCCAGATAATGTTTTGGGCTATGGTTGGGTTATGTTACACACTGAGTTTTCCAAACTCACCCTTTATTTTCATCTCTGCAGGAAATCCCCAACCATAGTGGGCTTGGAGCTATAAGGGATTCGGAGTGGCCACAGCATCTGCAAAGTTGGTTTTTCTAAGTTAGTTTATTTTTATTATTTTTATGTTCTGATTTAATTATGGGCTTTAAGTTGTAATAAGGCCGCTATTTAAATTTCTTCTTCCGCTATGGGTTCTACTTACTAATTATATTTGTACTATATCGAAACTGCTAGTGTTAGGCTATGCAGGTTTTCAAAATTAATGAACGTTTTCAAAACTCAACGAGCACAACAAATGGATAGCCTAAAGATTGATAAACTGACTTTTTATTCAATCGCTATTTTTTTCAAAGACCACTCTAATCACTTAAACCAACGAATGCTTACTAAGTCGTAAGTCCATGTGACATGTCAGATCTGGCCATAACGTCTGGGCCGGGTTTGGGGTGTTACAATTAGTCCATCAGAGATAGAAATTCGGTCTGATTTGAGTTATGAAGAGGAACCGGTTCGTATTTTGGCTTACGAGGTGAAAGAATTGCGGAATAAGACAATTTTGTTAGTGAAAGTGTTGTGGATCAAACACATAGTTGAAGAAGCTTCTTGGGAGCTTGAAGACTCCAAGAAAGAATGAAACCCTAATTTATTCGCTGGTAAGATTTTCGGGGACGAAAATTCCTAAAAGGGGGAGAGTTGTGAGAGCCCTAATTTGACCCTAATTGAAAAGTGGTTTCGGGACCACAAAATCGAGTCACAAAAATAATTAAATGTTATATTCTATGCTTATTATATGTGAAAGTGCATGTGTGAAAATTTCATGCTTTGATTTTGTCAATTGTATGTGAAATTATTAAATAGGACTTATGTGAGAAATTTTGAAAATGTGATAGGTTAATTTGTAGTGGCCAAATATTTTATGGTTTAAAATAGGTGGACTTGCATGTCAAATTTCCCACTTTAATTTGTAGGGGCCGGCCATAATGATGATGATAAACAATATATGCATTTTAAATTAGCATTATAATATTTAATGGCTTTATATTATAAAATAAGGATAAATAAAATAACAAAATGATGAAAAGGACAAAGCTTGTTCATCTTTGTTCTTCATAGCCAAAATTAAAAGAAAAAGAGAGGAAAAAAAAAGCTCAAGCACATTCGGTCATTTACTAAGCATGATTCAAAGATCATTGACTCCAGCCACTTGCTCGGGGATCGTCAGCAACTTGTCACACTATCTATCGTTTTGGTACTATTATGTTTTGGAATTCGTATGGCATGTATAGAATAGACTTAAGTGAATGATATTTTGAGATGTTGTTGTATATAAGCCATGTAAATATGGCAACTTTTGAATGTCAGTATAACTTTGAATTTCGATCTTTGATTTTGTTTGGCTATGCATATAATTGCTAATGAACTTATGTAAATGTGAATGTACAAATGTAGTGTTTTGGATTGGTAATTCTTCATAACCCACTTCGGCGACGGATACGGGTTATAGGAGTGTTACAGATATATTCGGTGTAAGCTTATCATACTTAGTAAAAATAGGTATTGACTTATAAAGTGATTAAATAAAGCTGGAAGTGAACAATTGCTAAAGCATATTTGTTAAACACATTTGTATTTGGCTATATGCATTGAAAAATGACCAAATGAATAGTGACTTGTACAATAGCAAATTATGAAAATTGTATGAGTTTATATGTGATTTATAAATATCCTACTTGATAGTAAATGAATGTTGAGTAGTATGTAAGTTAGTCATTTAATTATGGTTATAAGTTGACTAAACATGTACTAATATAAAAGTGCGGAATATGATATGGTCAAATTGAAATGATTAAGTGTACTTGTTTTTGTGAGTTCTATCTATATATGAATTTTTAGTTTGCAATCGAAGTATAATGTAGTTTGTACGTTTTGTAGATTCTATAAGTTGTATCCAAGTTATACTCGACTATGTAGTGTTAAAAATTAAATTGACTATTTATATTAATAATTGATTGATTGAAAAGTTTGTGCAAGTGTATGCAAATGATTGTTTGAATTTGTGTCATGACTGGTAATACCTCGTAACCCCAATCTGGAAACGGATAGGGG
This sequence comes from Gossypium longicalyx, assembly GCA_025698465.1. NCBI lineage: Eukaryota > Viridiplantae > Streptophyta > Magnoliopsida > Malvales > Malvaceae > Gossypium > Gossypium longicalyx. Next base: position 36,384,143 of record CM046996.1, read on the forward strand.
TTAGGGGTGTTACATTTTATTGGTATCAAACTATGGTTTAGTCGGTTCTCGGACGACCATGGCGTATGTGAGTCTAGCTATACATGCCACATTTAACCTGTGATAGTGTGATATCTCCTGACTCTGACGAAAATTATTTTGATGAGACAGATAAGTTTTTAACCTAGCTAATTTTGATAGTATGGAATGTGTAATCGAATGTTTGAATGGAAATGTGTTGATGATGAGTTGAAACTCATAAAGGTATGGATCGAAGAGTATGATATATTGATGTTGACAAATGTTATAATTATATGAGCATATAGATTATGATATGTGATTTATGATTGCTATCTGAAATGTTTTGATTGTGAAATAATTATTGGAGTTGGTAAATGAATTAAGTGCTAAGAACAAAGGTGATTAAAAACAAATGTTTAGTAACTGTTTGGACAATATGAAATTATTAATGAATTGACTATTTGTGAAAGTATGTGTTATGTGTATTTATGTGTAAGTTAAATTTGAGGCTTTATTACCCTCACCCCCTTATTAGTGAAATGTTACTGTGAAATCTGTAAGATCTGGGATGAATAAGTTCAAGAGTGTGGAGTTATAAAAGTCCGTGTTCGGAAGATCAATAATGTGGCTAGAAAAGAGATTGAATCAGCAAATGAAGACAGTATTAAAAGAGACATTGGATAGTTCTGCAGATTATTCAGATTATGTGAAGTCACTATTAAAGAAAAAGTTATCTCTGATCAAATGACCTATTCAGGTATGTTAACTAAGGAAAATATTAGCTAAAAGCTTTTCTTAATTGATTTATGTTAGTGAAGGGATAACGTGAAAATTTCTGATCAGAATTAGATAGTTGAAATAATGTTTGAATTGTATTGAGGGCTGAGTGTAGTGGTTATAGTCAGGCAGTTATTATGATTCCTTTTGGGCATTCTATGTGTATATTTATTTTCAAAAGTATATGTGACTATTTAATTTCAGAAGGAATTCTTATCGTATGAGAACATTGGCTAAACATACTAATAGACGAAAGTATCATTGGTTTGTTTAGGTTGTATTCGACATTGCTATGTCTTTCTTTGGTATTTATTCCTTTGTGTGGACATGAAAGTCGATGGTGAAATCTGTATAATGCTAATACTCTGTTTCTGCTGGCTATTATTCTTTTGAAAATATGTGAAGATTATATTGCTTCTGTTACTGTGGATTTTAGTATTTACGAGTAATATTGTTTTTTTTAGACATTTTCTAGAATATCATCGGGATTGATATCATTCTATATGCGTTGTAATTTTTTGATATTTAGTGTAGCTTTAGATGTTGAAAATTTAGTTATTCTGGTTTTCTCATGATTCTATCTGATTATCTATAAAAGATGTCCATTTGAAGGAAATGATTATATCTATTATAATTTCTATTCTGAAATTTGGAAGTATTGTAGTATCGTTATCATAGTTATAAAAGTTGTACTTCTGCATTGATTGTTGTTCAAATCATATTTGATTTTCTTCTGGGTCAAGATATTTCATTAACAGCTGGGACATTATCTATTGTTACGGGTCAGACGACAATCTTATTATAACGTTATGATTTTTATTTGATGATTGTGGCATTTGTATAATAATATGTCTGGATTATTCTTTCTGACGAGAAGAAAGAATTTCTTCGAAAAGATTGATCAGTGATTTAGTCTAATCTAAATTATTAGATTTAAAAGAAGATTGGGTCATATGTGTTTGAATCTATCTACTGGACGGGTAATAAATTTTGAATGTACATGTGTGATCTGAAGGATAGTCTAGAAGAAAAATGCTTGATACAGAATTATGTCTATCGGAACAGTTCTATCTGAGAAATGTTGTGGTAAATTAAAGTTAATTTGATTGTTGAAGTTTCCCTTTTTGCATGAAGATATTGTTAACTGAAACATCAGCTCTAGTTCAGCCTAAGTTGAAGAAAAAGTTTATGATATTCAGTCATGCATCAATGAACGATTGAAGTGTGTTCTAGTAATAGAACGTATAGAGACATCTTGTGATTCCACATAGTTTAAGGTGTATAAAAAAGTTAATTAAATGACATATTTGATGGTTTGATTATAGCCGAGTTAAAAGAAAGAATGTTATATATTCGACCGAATTGTGAGGTTCAGAAAGTTGATAATGATTTATTAGCAAAGCGGGGCCAATGTGATACTTAGAGTTGTCTAAGGTTCAGAAGTTGAATATGTGTTCCGAGAAATTCAGAATTGATTCAAATGATTTTGAACGAAGCTCATAGTAGTCGGTTATCTGTTTATCTGAGTAGTAGAAAGATGTATAATGATCTGAAACAGCTTTACTGGTGGCATGGTATGAAACAAGATATTTCTGACTTTGGTTCGAAATGTTTAGTCTGTCAGCAAGTAAAAGTAGAGCATCCGAAACTTTCTGGATTACTTCAGTTGATTATGATACCTGAGTGGAAATGGGACAGAGTCAAGATGGATTTTGTATCTGATTTACCGTTGACACCGAGCGAGAAATATGCAGTCTGGATTATTGTGGAGAGATTAACTAAATCAGCTCATTTTGTTCTGGTTAGCACTAATTATTCTCCTGATAAGCTTGCTGGGTTATATGTTTCTCAGATTATGGGATTATACGGTGTGCCTATTTCTATTGTTTCAGATAGAGATCCAAGGTATACATCGCAGTTTTGGAAGAAACTACATGATGCTCTAGGTATGAAATTACATTTCAACACAGCTTTCCATCCACAAACAGATGGTCAGTCTAAACTAGTCATTCAGATACTTAAGGATATGTTGAAATGTTGCATTCTTGAGTTCGAAGTTACATGGGAATGACATCTACCTCTGATTGGATTTATGTACAATAAAATGGCACCTTATGAGGCTTTATACGGTCATAAATGTCATACATCATTGTATTGGTCTGAGCTTAGTAAAAATAAGATATACGGGGTCGATTTGATCAGAGAGACTGAACAGAAAGTAAAAGTGATCCGTGAAAGTCTAAAAATGGCGTCAGATCGTCAGAAATCATTTGTGAACTTGAAACGAAAAGATATAGAGTTTCAGATCGGGGAAACAGTCATTTTGAAGGTTTTACTGTGAAAGAAAATGCTCAGATTTGGTTGTAAAGGCAAATAGAGTCCGAGATTGTTGGGTAGTATGAGATTATAGAGCGTATCGGGCCAATTGCTTATAGACTGTTATTGCTACCTAAGCTAGTAAAGATTCACAATGTATTCCATGTTTCAATGCTTCGAAGATATCGATCTGATCCCTCACATGTGATTAATTTGTTTGAGATTGAGATTAAGTCTGATATGACATATGAGGAAGAACTAATTCGTATTCTGGCTTGCAAGTTAAAGAATTGCAAAATAAGAAAATTCTGTTACTTAAAGTGCTGTGGCATAAACACGAAGTTGAAGAAGCAACATGGGAGCTAAAAGATGCAATGAAACAACTTTATCTAAACCTATTCATCGGTAAGATTTTTGGGGACGAAAATCCCTAAGGGGGAGAGTTGTACAGCCCGAATTAGACCCTAGTCGGAACGGTGGTTTCGAGACCATGAATCTGAGTCAAAAAAATATTTAAAAATTATTTACTGTGTTTATTTTGTGTCAATTTACATCTGTGAAATTTTAGTGCTTTAATTTTGTTGTTTGGGTGCCCGATTAAATAAAAGAGCTTAATCGCGTAAAATGAAAATTTGGTGGTTAAATGTGAAAGTATTTAATTGAACTTGTCTTTATAATTTGGAGCATTAATTATGCAATATAACCATTTTTAATACGATGGACGATAATAACCATTGCTTATAATGGTTTAAAAATTTAACTAAAAAGTTAAACAAGTAAAATAATAAACATGTTAATATATAATAAAACATATAATAAGTTGTCATGCATTTTTTCTTTCAGTATTCATCACCGAATATCAAAACAAGAAAGAAAAAGAAAAAGCTTGGATGGCTCGGCGATGGTTGATCTTGATTAAGGTATGTAACTAGTCCGGTTTTTGATAATTTTTACGTTTTTGAGATCGTTGCTAAGTTATCTTCAAGACCTATGCTTGAATTTTTTATTTTGGTGAATATTCTGAGTTATGCCATTGTTGAAAGCTTGTGATTTTTGTTGTTTGATGATGAAATATGAAAGATATCTTTTGGGTTAACATGTTTTATATTGGAGTTTTTGATGATTTTGAGTAATTAGGACTAAATTGCGAAAATAATAATTTGAGGGGGTAAATGTGAAATAAATGAAATATATGCACTTTTATGAACACTAGGAACATTTGGCCTACCATGGGTATGTTGAGATTTTTTATATTTTGTGTTTTGTGCAATAGGGACTAAATTGTAAAAAGTGTAAAATGTCAGGAGTAAAATGGTAATTTGCCCATTTACGTGTTTTTGGACTAAATTGAATGAAAACATGTTTCAATGATTTTAATTTGAATATGTTTAGATCCAGAACCAAAGAAATCAAATTTGAATCAGGGAAAAACGAAAGTTGTCGACTAGTTGTCCCGTTCCGTTTTACATCATCTGAGGTAAGTTTATAAGCAAATAGATATCATTAATTCTAATTATGTATGAGTTAATATGCTGACTTGGAATTCATAGATTTTTACTAGAGTTAGTCGAATATGATTAAGCATGGAAATCATGTATTTGAGTTTAATTCGACTGAGTTAAAACATTTGAAAGTTCATATAAACTATATGGAATATCTGGAAGTTTCAACATATGAATTGTTTATGAGACAACTTTATAATAGTGATATTCGAGCTTTGAGCCTAGCAAGCCTTGTGCTGGTGAATTAAATCGGGCTTTATGCCAAGTAGGCTTATTGCTAGTGTATAAAATAAAACTATGAGTTTAGTAGGCTTTATGCCAGTGATTATTTATAGGTTTATGCCTAAAAGACTTCATGCTGATGTGGTATTTGAATACATTAAACGAGCTAAATGGCTGGGTATGAATTAACTTGTTACCTACTTAAAATAAGGTAAGTAAGTAACATGATTATTTGCTACAAATCATATGTATTATGGTATGAGTATTCGGTCTTATGATCGAGTGATATGAATATTATGGATTTGGTCTTTGAATATGTGTATACAAGACCATGTTTATTCGGTCATATAGATAGTTCGTGTATATAATGTTATATTATGATTTTTCAACTTGTGTATATGAGTGTATATACATTTGGTTATATATTGACATGTTGATTTTGAAGGTTGGATGATAATTAATTATTTTGATTATATGAACATTCGGCCAAGGAGAAATTGTTCTATAAAAGTATATGTTATATATGTATGTAATTAAAAGCTTGAAATCATATGTGATTACAAATGCATAAGTTGATTTATTTATTTGAAATGATTTTTGAATATATGCAATTGGTGGTATATTCGGCCATTGATATAAATATATATATGATTGTTATACTTTGACTTACGAGTATATACATATAAGTGCATATGTATGTGTATTTGGTATGATAAAGATGTTTTGGCTTGGCCATTGAATGATAGTTTGTTAATGTTTCTTTATATATAAAAGTGTTCATTCGGTCATTGCTATTCTTATGCATAAGAAGTTGTATTTTAATTCATAAGTATATGTATATGTGTATACATGTATGTGGTCACTTAATGATTGAGCTTTGAAACCGAAAGGTGCTTTGATAATATATATATATATGTATATGGTCATAAATAAGTTATGTGTAAAAGTATAAGATAAATGTTAAATCATAGGATTGAAGTTTAAATTGATTATGATAGTGTAATTTGGTATAGTTTAAATGTATAGATTATGTCCTTGAATAGTTTATTTGCTTATGACTTACTAAGCTATAAAAGCTTACTCTGTGTGTAAGTTTGTTTTTGTTTTATAGATTTTCGATTCAAGTTATGAGCTCGGGAATCGTCAGAGAAGCTTATCACACTATCGACTGTCTTCGGTATTTTATAAACTAAATTTACGAACCTATGGCATGTATAAGCTAGATTATAGTTTGAAAAGTTGGATTTTCATTTTTATATAATTTAAGCCATGCGAAAATGGCCTAATTTCATTGTTTGACTTCGGTTTGTTTATAGCTTAAGTTTATTTTGGTTATTATGCTATGTGTCATGGATAAATGATATATGGGATATCTATTTTGTGCATTGAAATTGGTTGATGATCTTCGATGTGTGCTTATGGTTAATGTGTTATATGTGATTTGGCACTAAAGGTTACTTGGCTATGTCCGAGCATGATATAAGTTTGTCTTGATATGTTCGTTATATGATATGGGAGATTCATGTTTTGAATACATAACTATTTGTAGTTAATGACTTACTCTAGTGAAATATAAATTATAGTATGAGTTGGTTTGAAAACTATACAATAATGTATTGTAAATTCGGATATAAGATAAAGGTATATGATATGGTTATGACTAACTTGTGATTCGACATTTGCTTATATAAATATTTATGTATATGATGAATTAACTTGATATGTATCTCACCTTAAGGTATATATATTTATGATGGTGTTGATCATGTGTTTCGGTTATGAGTTAATAGGGGACGTGTATCGTGTTATAACTTGTTATGCATTAGTAAATTAAAATGCATGTTATTTATATGAGATATATTCGGTGTAAGCTTATCGTGCTTTGTAAAAATAGGTATTGAGTTATTATGTGATTGAATAAAGTTGGAAGTGAGCAATCGCTAAAGCATATTTGTTAAACACATTTGTATTCGGCTATATGCATTGAAAAATGACCAAATGAATACAATAGCAAATTATGAAAATTGTATGCGTTTATATGTGATGTATAAATATCCTACTTGATAGTAAATGAATGTTGAGTAGTATGTAAGTTAGTCATTTAATTATGGTTATAAGTTGACTGAACATGTACTAATATAAAAGTGCGAAATATGATATGGTCAAATTGAAATGATTAAGTGTACTTGTTTTTGTGAGTTCTATCTATATATGAATTTTTAGTTTGCAATCAAAGTATAATGTAGTTTGTACGTTTTGTAGATTCTATAAGTTGTCCAAGTGATACTCGACTATGTAGTGTTAAAAATTAAATTGACTATTTATATTAATAATTGATTGATTTAAAAGTTTGTGCAAGTGTATGCAAATGATTGTTGGAATTTGTGTCATGACTAGTAATACCTCATAACCCCAATCCGATGATGGATACGGGTTAGGGGTGTTACACATAAACTATCTATATGGCCGAATAAACATGGTCTTATATACACATATTCAAAGACCAAATCCATAATATTCATATCATTCGATCATAATACCGAATACTCATTCCATAATCACATATATACTTCATTTGCATCACAAATGATTTGTAACAAATAATCAACTTACTTACTTACCTTACTTTAAGTAGGTAACAGGTTAATTCATACCTGGCCATTTAGCTCGTTTAATGTATTCAAATACCACATCAGCATGAATTCTTTTAGGCATAAACGTATAAATAATCACCGGCATAAAGCCTGCTAGGCCTAAGCCTGTATCAACCGACACAAAGCCTGCTAAACTCTTAGTTTGATTTTATACATCAACAATAAGCCTGCTAGGCATAAAGCCCGATTTAATTCACCAGCACAAGGCTTGCTAGGCTCAAAGCCCGAATATCACTATTATAAATTTGTCTCATAAACAATTCATATGTCGAAACTTCCAGATATTCCATATAGTTCCTATGGATTTTCAAATGTTTTAACTCAGTCGAATTTAACTCAAATACATTATTTCCATGCTTAATCATATTCGACTAACTCTAGTAAAAATCTATGAATTCCAAATCATCATATTAACTCATACATAATTAGAATTAATGATATCTATTTGCTTATAAACTTACCTCGGACGATGTAAAACGGAACGGGACAACTAGTCGACAACTTTCATTTTTCCCCGATTCAAATCCGATTTCTTTGGCTTTGGATCTAAACATATTCAAATTAAAATCATTCAAACATATTTTCATTAAATTTAGTCCAAAAACACGTAAATAGGAAAATTACCATTTTACCCTGACATTTTACACTTTTTTCAATTTAGTCCCTATTGCACAAAACACAAAATATGAAAAATCTCAATATACCCATGTTAGGAATAATGTTCCTAGTGTTCATACAAGTCCATATATTTTATTTATTTTACATTTTAGTCTCTCAAATTATTATTTTTGCAATTTAGTCCTAATTACTCAAAATCATCAAAAACTCCAATACAAAACATGTTAACCCAAAACATATCTTTCATATTTCATCATCAAACAACAAAAATCACAAGATTTCAACAATGGCATAATTCGAAATATTCACCAAAATAAAAAATTCAAGCATGGGTTTTGAAGATAACTTAGCAACGATCTCAAAAACGTAAAAATTATCAAAAGCCAGACTAGTTACATACCTTAATCAAGATCAACCATGGCTGAAACATCCAAGCTTTTTATTTTTCTTTCTTGTTTTGATATTCGGTGATGGATAATGAAAGAAAATATGCATGGCAACTTATTATATGTTTTATTATATATTAACATGTTTATTGTTTTACTTGTTTAACCTTTTAGTTAAATTTTTAAACCAATATAAGCAATGGTTATTACCGTCCATCATATTAAAAATGGTTATATTGCATAATAAATGCTCCAAATTATAAATACAAGTTCAATTAAATACTTTCACATTTAACCATCAAATTTTCATTTTACGCGATTAAGCCCTTTTATTTAATCGGGCACCCAAACGACAAAATTAAAGCACGAAAATTTCACAGATATAAATTCACGCAAAATAAACACAGTAAATAATTTTTAAATTTTTTTGACTTAGATTCATGGTCTTGAAACCACCGTTCTGACTAGGGTCTAATTCGGGCCGTTACATCAGTATCGATACCTATAGACATTTTTATGAAAATTTGCTAGTTAGCCCTTTTGCATGATTCTAGCTGTATGTATGACCGTCTAATGAATAATTTGCATGTAACATTAATAATTAACTATTTGGATGACTTAAAACTCATTTAGTTTCACAAGTGATGATCGCATTGCTTAAATCTAGTTTCACAAATTGATGTACATGAGACGAGACGATGGTGTGGCATTCAATATCTAAGCTTGACAACTAGGCTGGTATAGGGTGTTACACCATTGACCACAATCCTATTAGAAGAGGTTTTTATTAGATCTAAGCCGATAGATGAATCCTTAAATTGAGACTTGGTTTCGATGTACTCGTAAACTCACTAAGGATTTTTGAGATGATCGAATGATTAAGTCAACGATTTTGAGTGATTGGCGATAGTGATGGTCCGGTAACAGTGGAGTGGCGGTCCAACAGTGGTGAGAAAAATATAAAAGGGAGGAGTGTTCGATCACCAAAGTTTGGAAGAAAAAGGAGAGAAGATAAAAGAAATAAGTGAAGGAGGAGAAGATTCGTGGTGGTTCGTGGTGGTAGAAAGGAGGAGGAGTGAGAGGGCAACATTTAAGGTGGCTAGGCGGTGACTTGATGATGGTGGATGGGTTGGTTATGGTGATTGGAGAGTAAAAATTAAAGGAAAATAGTGGTGGATCTTTTTCAATTTGATAGAGAAAGAAGATGAATAAAAATGAAAAAAAAAATGAAAGAATATGGTGAAAAGGAGGGTAGGGGATGGCAATAGTGTGTATAGCTTGGTGAACCATGGCTAGGTTTATTGTTTCACAAAATTTTGGCAATAAAGGAGGTTTTGGCAAGGGAGTGAGACAAGGAGTGAAAAGGGGGATGTGTCTTACAACTTATGGCAAGTTTGACTTGCTAAAGGAGGAAGGCAATCACACGATTTAGGGCAACTATAAGGGCGGATGACAAGGCTTAAATGCAGATGTTAAATTTGTGCAACAATTGAATTAAAAAAATGAGAACAAGGGGATTCGAACTAGGGAAATCTTGGATAGCTAAGGAGCTTCCTACAACTAAGCCACAATGCTTCCTTTTTTTCAATCTTGCGCATAAATTAATAATTTATGAGATATGACAACTCTACCCTCTTTATAATAAATTTTGTCCTAGAAATTTACCTGATGGGAGAAGGTGAGGATATTATTGTCGTACCAACTCTTCCGGCTCCAAATTGTCCTCACTAGAACCGTGGTTCCTCCACAAATCTTTTACTAGTGGAACTTGCTTCCTTCGCAACACTTTGACATCTTGATCAATAATTTGCACTAGTTCTTCATCAAAAGTCAAGTCATGACAAACCTCTATATCCTCAATTGCGATCACATGAGAAGGGTCAAATCGACAATGTTGCAACATAGATACATGGAAAACATCGTGAACGTGATCCATATCTGGAGGTAATTCCAACTGATATGCCACTGGTTTCACTCTCTTAATGATGTGGTAAGGCCCAATAAACCTCAGACTTAACTTTCCCTTGTGGCCAAATCTCAACACTTTCTTCCAAGGCGAAACCTTAAGAAAGACTTGATCACCTACACTGAACTCAATATCCCTCCTCTTCAAGTCAGAATAAGAATTCTATCGATCTGATGCAGCTTTCATTCGATCTTGAATAATCTTAACATTTTTCTCAGCCTCTTGTACTAAATCTTATCCTAATGCTTTCTTTTTCCCCAAATCTGTCCAACACAAAGGCATCCTACAATTGTGTTCACAAAGTTCCTCATATAGAACCATTTTAATGCTCAACTGAAAATTGTTATTATATGCAAACTCTACAAGTGGCAGATGTTACTCCCAATTACCTCAGAAATCAATCACACAACCTTGTAACATGTCCTTGAGAATTTGGATAACCCTCTTAAACTGTCCATCAGATTGAGGATCATAAGTTGTACTAAAATTCAATCTCGTACCAAGTGCCCAACATAGACTATTCCAAAAACATGACGTGAAACAAAGATCTTGATCAGAAGCGATAGACACTGGTTGTAACAGCCAGTTTTTAGTCAAATCAAAACAGTGGTTTGAGAACCACAAATCCAAAGTCAAAATATTTATTTTATTGTTATTTTAATGTTTACATCATGATAGCATGTATGTGTGAAAATTTTGTTAAGAAATTTTATCGTTTAAATGGTCAACTTGAGAAAAAGGACTAAATCGCGTAAAGTGCAAAAGTGATGTTCTATTAGCTAAAGGTGCCTAATAGCTATGGAACATAAAAGAGGAAGTCCTTATGTTGTAATTAGACCATTTTTATATTGGGTGGACATTTATGGACATAAAACAAGTGATTTTTAATGTTTTAAACCAAGGTTAATTTAGTAAATTATGAAATAAGTTAAAATAAATAAAAATAAAATCATAAAATGTGTGTCCATCTTCCATCTTCATTTGATTATCAAAAGAAAAGAATCCATATTATTTCATCTAGGGTTTGGTCATTTGAAAGCTAAATTGGTAAGTCATTTTGACTCAATTTTTAATGATTTTTACGTTTTTGAGATCATTGCTTCGTATTCTAGCTAGTTCGTACCTTAAATTTTGAAACTGTTAAAGATTTATCATGTTTCTGTTATTTAATTCTTGAGTATTTTGATAAATTATGATAGATATGAAAGGTTTAATGTTAGATTAATAGTTTTTGTAAAGTAATTTTTGACAAAAATGTCAAAAAGGGATTAAATTGAGAAAATGTGAAATATGGTGGTTAAAAGTATGAATAAATTAAAAATATGGGTTGCTAGTAACATGTATTAAATTCGGCTAAGCATGGGTTTGTACTAAATTGCATGAATTTGAAATTTTATGAAATAAGGACTAATTTGTGAAAAATGTGAAAGTTTAGGGGCAAATGTGTAAAATAGCCCTAATACATATTTTGGATTGAATTGAATAAATAGTTGATTAAATGAGTTAATTTTTAATATATTTAGATCAGGACAAATGGAATTCGGATTAGGGTCGGGGAAAAACAAAAATTATCGACTAATCGACTCGATTCACTGTTTTAATATCAAAGGTAAGTTCGTATGTAATAAGCACTGTTATAATTATGCTTTTAATGCTTTGATATTGCATAAATTGTATATACGAGACTACAATCATGTTCGAAGACAAATCAGCTATATGTGGCACTTAGTGTGCGATTCGACATAGCTTCGGCTATATATGGTACTTACTGTGCGAGATTGAGATTGCTTCGGCTATATATGGCACTTAGTTTGTGATTTGAGATAGTTTCAGCTATGTACGACACTTATTGTGTGAGATATCGAGTATTCGACGGTATTACGAATATGTATAAGCTTGTTATGGATTGGTACAGGTATGTACATGTATAGTATGAGCTTTAAATCAAAGAAGTTACGAAGTTTGCATATAAGCATATGAATAAGAATGTGAAAGGTTTGTTAGTAATCATGAATTTCATGTTAATATGTTTAAATTGATGAATGGTATATTTTTTATTAGTTAAGTTCATATCATACGAGCTTACTAAACTATAAAGCTTACTTTATTTATTTTCCATGTCTTATTGTGTTTTCAAAGCTAGCTTAGAGTCGGGGATCGTGGGAGACTACGTCACACTACCCAGCCATCACTTTGGTACTTTAGAGCTTATGGTTTTGTCATACGACACGTATAGGATATTGGTCATGTTTTGGTTTGTATATAAATATTGCCATGAGACTTGGCTTGTTTTGGTATGTTTGAACCAATGTTGGTATATATAAATATGGCTTATGTTATGAATTCATGTAAAAGTGTTTTGAGTCTACGAATGAATATGTGAATGACTTATAATATGAGGTTTGTGGAATTGATATCATGCTTGTGAATTGCTACAAAATGATATGTGTTTGGTAAATGTTTAACTAGTTCATTTGTATATGTATTTTGGTATGTTTTGATAGGGTAAGATTTGAAGTTATAAGAATGTTGAAATATTGGTATTGGATATGGTATGAAGTAGTCTTGATTGTGGCTAATTTGGATGTTTATTTAGGCTTCGAATTGATGCCAATTTGGTTGTGTAGGTATATGCAAATTTGGGTGGGAAATTGGCTTGATAAATAGCATATTTTTGTCCACACGGGCAGAGACACGGGCGTGTGTCTCAGCTGTATGTGACACACGGTCTTGTTACACGGCCGTGTGCCCCTTGATATTTAAATTGAAATAAAGTCAGTATTTTTTCACACGGCCTCACATACGGACGTGTGATCGGCCATGTAGTACAAGTCAATATACCCCCTATTTTGCACAAGGCGTAGCACACGGGTGTGTGACTTGGCCGTGTTGCATAAGTCAGTATACTCTACAAATTTGGCACAACCTAGCACATGGCCTCGCACACGGCCTTGACACACGGGCGTGTGGTTGGCTGTGTGACCCAAGTTAGTAACCTCACTTGTTTGGACACAGGGTAGAACACGGGCTGGGACACGGCCATGTGCTCCCATTTCAAATTTTCACACGGCCTGTGACACGGGCATGTCTGAAGGCCGTGTGAGACACACGGCCTGACCACACAGGGGTATGTCCCCTATTTTGAGAAAAATTTTACTAAGTGTTGAAAAATTTCTCGAGTATCCAGTTTAGTCCTGAACCACTCTCAATGTATGTTTAAGGCCTTGTAGGCTTGTTTAAGGGACACTATGATTTTTTATGTTTGAATTGTATTTGAACTTATAAATTGTATATGAAATGTATGTTTAAAAATGTTATAAGTTTGAAAATGCTCCATAACCCTATTTCGACATTGAATACATGTGAGGAGTGTTACATTTATTGGTATCAGAGCTATGGTTTAGTCGATTCTAGGACTAATGTAGCGTATGTGAAAGTCTAGCTATAAATGCCATATATAAACTGTGATAGTGTGATGACTCCTAACATTTTTAAATGTGCTTTCGTATAAAAAATGGATCTCAATCGAGCTATAGCTGATGAGGTTGAGAGTAATGCGCCTGCTTCCACTCAAGGGACAGCGCCGTCTAATTCTAGACCCATAACGAGCAGTCAGGGAGGAGAGGCTAAAGAAGCCTTCTTTCAAATGATGAATGAGTGGTTCACTCAATATATTCGTACGAACCTGGCTGCTCAACAACCTCCACCCCCTCTTAATCCCCAATCGGTTCCTGTAGCTTCTCAAGGAGTCGAGTTTTTAAGCTTAAATAAGTCTCCAGTTGACAAGATTCGTAAACACGGGGCTGAAGAGTTCAAAGCTAATGTTGATGATGACCCTGAGAGAGCCAAGTTTTGGCTTGAAAATACGATTTGAGTGTTTGACGAGCTTTCTCGCACACCAACTGAATGTTTAAAGTGTTGTATATCCCTTTTGAGAGATACTACATATCCATTGTGGAATATGTTAGTATCGGTAGTGTTGAGGGAGAGAGTCACATGGGAATTCTTTCAAACCAAGTTTCAAAAGAAATACATTAGTCAACGGTTCCTAGATCAAAAGCACAAAGAGTTTTTAGAATTGAAAGAAGGCCGCATGACTATAACCGAGTATGAGAGAGAATTTGTACAGTTTAGTAAGTACGCTAGGGAGTATGTATCCACCGAGGAGATTATGTGCAAGCGATTTGTTGACGGGCTAAACGAAGACATTATACTTTTGGTCAGGATATTGGATTTGAAAGAATTTCTTCTGTTAGTTGATCGGGCTTGCAAAGCCGAAGACTTTGGCCGAGAAAAGAGAAAGGTTGATTAAGAGGCAAAAGACTCGAGGAAAAGATCGATGAGTAAACATTATCAATCCTCATCAAAGAAATCCAGAGACTATTTTAACCGATCGGTAGCTTCAATGGGATATTCCAATAGAGATTGTGGAAAGCAATACACCAGCCCTAAGGCTCAAGCCACATCGGTATCAAGTGTTGGCAATATGAAAGATGTTAAACCAAAGTGTCAACAGTGTGGAAGACAGCATTTTGGAGATTGTTGGATGAAAAATAATAATAGAGCTTGTTATAGTTGTGGTTCATGAGATCATTTCATCCAAGATTGTCATGAGTTAAATGAAAAATATAAATCTCAGAATGCAAGATCAAGCAATATAGCTACTCGATGGAGGCCACCAAGAAATGTGGAAAATGCAAGTGGTAATCGTGGTATAATAAGAGATACGACAGTGAGATCAAGGGCCAGAGTACTTATTAGATCTTACGCTATTCGCGCTCGCGAAGATGCGTCATCACCAGATGTCATTACTGATACATTCTCTTTTTGTGACACTAATATTATTGCATTGATTGATACTGGATCAACTCACTCGTATATATGTATGAATTTGGTGTCTAATAAGAGTTTGCCTGTCGAGTCTAGTGAGTTTTTGATTAAAGTATCGAACCTTAGGCAAGTATGTTCTAGTTGACAAAGTACGTAAGAACTTTCCTTTAATAACTTGGGGTTACTATTTTCTGGCCGACTTGATGCTTTTGCCATTTGATGAGTTTGATGTGATTTTAGGTATGGATTGGTTGTTTATGCATAATGCAGTTATGAATTGTAGACGAAAGATTATCGAATTGAAATGTCAGAATGGTGAAATTCTTTGGATTGAGTCTGATGATTTGAGTGAATTACCTATTGTGGTATCATCTATGTTAGCTTAGAAATGCATGAAAAAGGGCTATGATGCATATCTTGCATATGTACTAGATACAAAGGTGTCTGAATCAAAGATTGAATTTGTACCTATTGTTTGTGAGTTTTTGGATGTATTTTCAGAAGAACTACAGGGTTTGCCACCAGTCAGAGAAGTTTAGTTTGCTATTGAATTAGTGCCAGAAACTTCACCGATATCTATACCTCCATACATAATGGCTCCGACAGAGTTAAAAGAGTTGAAAGCTCAGTTGCAAGAGTTAACAGATAGAGGTTTTGCATGACTGAGTTTTTCGCCCTAGGGTGCGCTTATATTGTTTGTGAAGAAGAAAGATGGGTCAATGAGAATGAGTACTGATTATCGTCCGCTCAACAAAGTTACATTAAAGAATAACTATCTGTTGCCAGGAATAGACGATTTGTTTGATCAATTGAAATGTGCAACAGTGTTTTCAAAGATTGATTTGAGATCAGATTATTATTAGTTACGAGTTAAAGACTCAGATGTACCTAAGACTGCATTCAGAACGAGGTACAGACACCATGAATCCCTTGTTATGCCTTTTGACTAACTAACGCTCCCGCCATTTTTATGGATTTGATAAATCGAATCTTTAGACCATATTTCGACATATTTATTGTTGTGTTCATTGACGACATTTTGATCTATTCACGAGATGAGTCTGAGGATACCAAGGATTTGAGGATAGTATTGCAAACCTTGAGAGATAAGCAATTGTATGCTAAATTTGGCAAATGTCAGTTTTGGCTCTAAGAAGTTGAATTTTTGGGACATATAGTCTGAGCGGATGGCATTCGAGTTGATTGGAAACCACCTAAAGATGTATCTGAGGTTAGAAGTTTTCTGGGATTGGTTGGTTACTATCGATGTTTTGTTAAAGGGTTTTTGATGATAGCTACACCGACGACCAGACTGCTACAGAAGGATGTAAAGTTTGAATGGTCTGAGAAATGTCAACAAAGTTTCGATCAATTGAAAGCATTGTTAACTGAGGAACCAGTATTGGTTCAACCTGAATCGGGTAAAGAATTTTTGATATACAACGACGAATCATTGAATGGTTTGGGTTGCGTATTGAGGCAAGAAGGAAAAGTGATAGCTTATGCTTCCAGACAGTTGAAGCCGCATGAAAAGAACTATCCGACGTTCGATTTAGAGTTGGCTGCTATTGTTTTCGCATTGAAAATTTGGCGACATCATTTGTACAGAGAAAAATGTCACATCTTTTCTGATTATAAAAGCTTGAAGTATATTATTACTCATAAAGATTTGAATTTACGACAACGGCGGTGGCTCGAGTACTAAAACACTATGAATTAGTAATAGACTATCACCCAGGGAAAGCTAATGTAGTCGCAGATGCTTTGAGTAGAAAATCTCTATTTTTTTTAGAGCGATGAATACGAGATTGACTATGTCAGATGATGGTTCGATATTAGTCGAGTTAAAAGTTAAACCAATATTTCTTCAATAAATTTGCGAAGCCCAGAAATGTGATAGTGAATTGCAAGCTAAAAGAGTGCAATGTAAATTAACTAGTGATTCAGAGTACCAGATCGGATCTGATGATTGTTTAATGTTCTGAGATAAAATTTTCGTATCGAAAAATCCAAAGTTGATTTAAATTTTATACGAGGCACATAGTGCTTGCTTATCCGTTCATCCTGGGAGTACCAAAATGTACAATGATTTGATGAAGTTGTTTTGGTGGTTGGGTATGAAACAAGACATTTCTAAATTTGTATCGAAGTGTTTGAATTTTCAGCAAGTGAAAGCTGAGCATCAAGTGCCTTTGGGTTTGCTTCAGCCTGTGATGATACCAGAGTGGAAATGGGATAGAGTGACTATGGATTTGGTATCAGGATTACCCCTGTCTCTGAAGGAGAATGATGCAAGTTGGGTTGTTGTAGATCGACTAACAAAATCCGCAAATTTCATTCTGGTACGTATTCATTTTTTGCTTGATAGATTAGCTGGATTGTACATTGCTGAGATAGTTAGAATGCACAGGGTGCCAGTTTCAATTATTTCGAATAGAAATTCAAGGTTCACATCAAGATTTTGGAAGAACTTAAAAGAAGCTCTAGGTACGAAGTTGAATTTCTCTATAGCTTTTCATCCGCAAATCGATGGACAATGTAACACCCTTAACCAGTATCTGACGCTGGATAAGGTTAAATGTGTTACCGGACAAATTAGAAATGACATGTGTATTCCGATCATAAAAGTCTGAAATATTTGATGGCTCAGAAAGATCTGAACTTGAGACAACGCCGGTGGTTAGAATTGCTAAAAGACTACTAGCTTGTGATTGACTATCACCCAGGAAAGGCTAATGTTGTTGCTAATGCTTTAAGCCAAAAATCACTTTTTGCATTGTGTGTAATGAATGTGCATATGGATATGTCTGATGATGGTTCAATAATAGTTGAATTGAAAGCAAGACCGTTATTTGTTCAATAAATTTGTGATGCCCAGAAGGTTGATAACCAGTTTATCACAAAATGAGCTCAGTGTGAGACTGATGCTGATTTAGAATTCAGAGTTGATACTGATGACTGTTTGAGATTCAAAGACCAAAATAAGTTTCAAGGAATTCAGAGTTGGTTCAGATAATTTTGAATGAAGCTCACAGCAGTCGGTTATCTATTCACTCAGGTAGTACAAAGATGTATAATGATCTGAAACAGCTTTACTGGTGGCATGGTATGAAATGAGACATTTCTGACTTTGTTGCAAGATGTTTAGTCTGTCAACAAGTAAAAGTTGAGCATCAGGTACCTTCTGGATTGCTTCAGCCGATCATGATACCTGAGTGGAAATGGGACAGAGTTACTATAGAATTTGTATCCGTTTTACCGTTAACATAGAGCAAGAAAGATGCAATCTGGGTTATTGTGGATAAATTGACTAAATAGGCCCATTTTGTTTCGATACGTACAGACTATTCGCTGGATAAGTTGGCTGAATTGTATGTATCTCAGATTGTGAGATTACATGGTGTACCTATATCTATTGTTTCGGATAGAGATCCGAGATTTACATCGTGGCTTTGGAAGAATTTGCAAGATGTACTAGGTACGAAATTACATTTCAGTACTGCTTTCCATCTACAAACAGATGGCCAATCTGAGCGAATCATTCAGATACTTGAGGATATGTTGAGATGCTTCATTCTTGAGTTCGAAGGTACATGGGAACGATACCTACCTCTGATTGAATTTGCATATAATAATAGCTTTCAATCGAGTATCAAAATAGCACCTTTTGAGGCCTTGTACGGTCATAAATGTTGTACGCCATTGTACTGGACTAAGCTCAGTTAAAATAAGATACACGAGGTTGACTTGATCAGAGAAACTGAATAGAAAGTGAAAGTGATCCATGAACGTCTGAAAGCAGTGCCAGATCGTCAGAAATCATATGCGGACTTGAAACGTAAAGATATAGAGTTTCAAATCGGAGATAAAGTCTTTTTGAAAGTATTACCGTGGAAGAAAATACTCATATTCGGTCGTAAAGGCCAATTGAGTCCGAGATTTATTGCCGTATGAGGTTATAAAGTGTATCGGGCCAGTTGCTTATAGACTATTGTTTCCACTTGAGTTAGAAAAGATCCATAATGTATTTCATGTTTCGATGCTTCGTAGATATCGATCTGATGCTTCACATATGATTAGCCCGACTGAGGTTGAAATTAAACTCGATATGACGTATGAGGAAGAACCGATTTGTATTCTGGCTCGTGAGATTAAAGAGTTGCGAATTAAGAAAATTCAGTTAGTTAAAGTACTGTGGCATAAACACGGAGTTGAGGAAGCAATGTGGGAACCAAAGGATGCAATGAGAGAACGTTATACAAACCTATTCACCGGTAAGATTTTTGGGGGCGAAAATCCCTAAGGGGGGAGAGTTGTAATAGCCCGATTTAGACCCTAATCAGAATGGTGGTTTTAGGACCACGAATCTGAGTCAAAAAAATATTTTAAAATTATTTTCTGTGTTTATTTTGTGTGAATTTATATTTGTGAAATTTTCATGATTTAATTTTATCGTTTGAGTGTCAGATTAAATAAAAGGACTTAATTGCGTAAAATAAAAATTTGGTGGTTAAATGTGAAAGTACTTAATTTTTGTTGTCTTTATTAATGGAGGCACTTATAATGAAAATATACCTTTGAATCTTTGCATGGACACATTCGGCCATTAACAGGTGAAATATAAATAATTTAAACTAAGGTTAAAATGGTAAATTATATGATAATATGTTATTAATATAAAACATATCATAAAAAATTAAAACAAAACATTAGTGCTCATACTTTCTCATTGCCGAAATATCAAAATAACAAAAGAAAAGAAAAGAAACTTAGGGTTCGGCACTTTCAAGCTTGATTCAAGGTAAGTTCTAGCTCGGTTTTTGATAATTTCTACGTTTTTGAGATCGTTGCTTCTAGTACAACAAAACCCATGCTTGAATTTTTAATTTTGATGAATATTTTGAGTTGTGCCATTTGTTGAAAGCTTGTGATTTTTGTTGTTTGATAATGATATATGAAAGATATGTTTTAGATTAACATATTTTGTATTGGAGTTTTTTATGATTTTGTGTAATTAGGACGAAATTGCAAAATATATTAATTTGAGGGACTAAAATGTGAAATAAATGAATTATATGGGCTTGTATAGATATGGGTAACATTCAGGCTAACATGAGTACTTTGAGATTTTGCATATTTTGTGTTTTGTGCAATAGGGACTAAATTGTAAAAATTGTAAATGTCAGGGATAAAATGGTAATTTGCTCATTTATGTGTTTTTGGACTAAATTGAATGAAAATATGTTTGAATGAGCTTAATTTGAATATGTTCAGATCAAGAACCAAAGAAATCAAATTTGGATCGGGGAAAAACGAAATTTGTCGACTAGCTGGCCTGCTCCGGTTTACATCGTCTGAGATAAGTTTATAAGCAAATAGACTTGTTTAATTCTAAATAAATGTTAATATTATATGTTGGTATGAAATGTATGAACATATATAAGCTATGGTTGAATATGATTAAGCATGGCTTTTATATCTCCGAATTGGTTTCGACCGAGTTACAACGTCCGAAAGCCCCGTATGAACCTTAGGAATAGTTAGGATACATATGTCATGACATAGGATTCCAATATATGTGTACGAGTAAGACCATGGCATCGATATGTGATTTTGATATGTGTTTACGAGTAAGACCTTGTCTAGGACAGTGGCATCGATATGTAACTACATGTAAGACCACGTCTGGGACGTTAGCATTGTGTGACTTGTGTGTTTACCCGAGTGTCCTATCCAATTCTGAATGTTTCATCAGGCTACGATAAGATGTGAACGAACATGTTGAATAAGCTAAATGACCAGGTATGGAATAGGTTATTATAACTTGTCATAAGGTAAGTAAGTACTTAATGTTTGTTACAAATGACTTATGAGGTAAATATAGAATGTGTATAATTATAAAAGTGTGTTCGATTTTGATAGATATATTTTGATTGTCTTCGAAATGGTATATAATATGTGTATAGATGTAACCATGTGTATTCGGCCATTTAGGTAACGTGTACATGATGATATATTATGATGCTTGAGTTTGTGTTTATGAGTATAAGTATATTTGATTATCTAATGGTATATTGCCTTTGTAAGTGAAATGTGAATTACTTATATTGGTTATATGAACATTCGACCAAGGTGGGAATTTTGTATAAAAACAAAAATATTATTTATGAAATTGGTAGTTTGGGACTAAGTATATTTATGCTAGAATATTTCGGTTTAGTTTAAAATGAGTTGGTTATATCACTAGATTGTTTATTTGCTTATAGCTTACTAAGCTATAATAGCTTACTATGTGTATATTTGTTTCTGTTTAATAGATTTTGGATTCAATTTACAAGCTCGGGGATCGTCAGTAAAGTCTATCACACTATCGACCGCTTTTGGTATTTTATAAGTTGCATTTTGGAACTATGGCATGTATAGGTTGGATTTCATTTGAAATAATAAACTTTGGTTATGTATAAGGCCATGTGAAAATGGCTTAATTTCTATGCTAGATTTCAGTTTTGGCATATTTATGGTTTAAGTCCATTTGGTTATTATGCTATATGCCATGAATGAATATCATTTGTGTTATGTGATTGTACATTGAAGTTGGCTAATGATTTTGGATGTGGCATGAAGAAATCGATCATAAGTATGTTTGACTACCTTGGTTACGTTTCATACTAATATGAATTATATATGTGAATTTGATTTCTATGTTTAATCTTAAATTGTCATGTCTTTGATTGAAACATATTAATGAGCTTGATTGTTGATACAATGATAATGGAAGCCTTGTATACTTATTTAATTTTAAGTAATGAGGTTTGACTATGATAGTATGTATTAGGTATACTAGTCAGTTTTTGATGGAATTTTGTAATGTGATAATTAAAGTGATGGATGAATGTATGCTAGTTTAATAGATTTGGTTGTTATGTGGTAGGTAGCGCATGTGCTGTATGATCATTTTGGTTGGTTGTTTTAATACGTATTTAATGCTAAGTGTAATCTTTATTTTAGGGTAAGTTGCGCGTTATTTACATTTGTATAATGTTATATATATATTTGGCCATGTGGTTCATTATGAATGTAATTGAGTTAATGTAGATTATAAAATTAATAGGTAAAGAGGAAGATATATGCATGATGCAAATTTTGGTGTTCATTTATGTATTAAGTTAAGACATGTGTATATAACATTTGGTCTTGTAATATTAATTAAGTTTTTATGTGTCTTGTATGCGTGTAAAGGTGTTCATATTTATGGGTGCTTTTTACCTATGTATATGGATATATGAATTTACTAATTAAGTGTAAGTTGTGAATGTGTTTAATGATATACATATATTAGCCGATTAAAGCAAGAAATGAAGTGAGTTGATTTATAACCAAATACTTGCTTTTAATGTTATTAATATGTAAAACATATGAGATTTATATAGATTATTATGTTAATGCCGCATATATGAAATTGCTAATGCATATTATATTTTATTCTGTTACATGTGAACAATATGTCTATTTATATATACATATGATATGAAAAGTACAAATTTAAAAGTTGTATTAGTTTATGAAAATAATTTTGATTAACTTTCGAGACTTGTTTATATGAATAATTATATATTTATATTTAATTGTTTGGGATCGTGTTTTATTCTGTAATGCCTTATGACTCTATTCCGATGATAGATAGGGGTTAGGGGTGTTACACTGTTGGCCATAAAAGGTTGTTAGAATTGAATGAAATGAAGGAGTTCCAGGTACAAGCATATGAGAATGCTAAACTTTACAAGGAAAAGACCAAGCGTTGGCACGATAATAAAATAATTCCAAGGCAATTTGAATTAGGACAATAGGTGTTGTTATTCAACTCTAGGCTCAAATTGTTCCCTGGTAAATTAAAATCTCGCTGGTCAGCTCTTTTTGAAGTAGTCCAAGTATATCCTCATGTAGCTTTTAATATGAAAGACTTGAAAACGGGGGCCATATTTAAAGTTCATGGGCAATGCTTAAAGCAGTACTAGGGTGCTTATGTGGATCGAGATAAGCACTCCATTAACCTCCGAGATGTTTGAGCTATCAATGTATTTTATCTTTCTTTTCTTTCATTGCTTTACTTTAATTTTGTTTTTAGTATTCATTTAATATTGTTTCTATTTCTGTTTTTATGTTTTGAGTAGTTTTTTATGATTTCCAAATATAGAATAAAGAATGTGATATTAAGAGGAGTTTGTCGTTGCATTGTGACAAACTGGGTAAATGGATAACATGGTATAAGGTAATATGGCTTGACTAGGCAGAAAAGTCCAAGGGAGAGATTTGGTTTTTTTTTTTTTAGCTAGGCCAATTCAGTTACTTGGCGAGCCCATGGAAGAGAAGTTGAAATTTTTGGTTGAGGACTAGGTCACTTCATGTTCCCCCTCCCTCAAAATCTTTTTAATTTATTCCTTTCCTCCTCTATGTCACGTAACTTCCTTAGTTCATTTTTACTGAATTGTTCCTTTATTTTCCTTTTCTCAATTGCTCATGACTCTTAAGTTTCTCCTAAAGTTTCCATTTTTATTTTCTTTCTCTTCAATTTCTCCTATCTTTTCTTCCACTACATTCTCCAAGATTTCTTCCATTCTTCTTCAATGGCTCGTGTCAAAACTTCCTCCAAAACTGCTGAACCATCAAGAGCTGGTGCTACTCAGCCAAAGACATTCTTTAATAGTGTCGTGGCCATGAAATACAATACAGCATTGCGAAGCACCATTTTTTTTTTGAGTAAGGGTTCTTGTTCAAAGACGAACCATACATGGGATATGATGAATCTGTGTCCTCCATAGTAGAAAAGCATGGGTGGAGTATTTTTTGTTTGCACCTTAAGGACATTTTAGGGAAAATTGTTCGAGAATTTTATGCCCAAGTCAATTCTCCAAATTCTCCTTTTATCCACGTAAGGGGCACTTCCGTTCCTCTTGATGAAGATCATATTAATGCATAGTTTGGTCTCGCTGGTGTGCAAGACGAACACACACTGTTTGCTGACAATGTTACTGTTGAGGATTTAACCCAGGTATTGGATGATTTATTTATTGAAGGTACACGATGGACTGTTTCCATTCAAGAGTGTTATACTGTTCAAAGGGCTTTGTTGAAGCCTATTGAGAAGGTGTGGTATCATTTTTTGAAGTGCCGACTTGTGTCGTCTATGCACAATAGAACTGTTTCAAAAGAGAGGATGTTTTTTGTAACAACCAGATTTTAGCTAAATCAAAATAGTGGTTTTAGAACCACAAATTAGAGGTCAAAAAATTATTTTAATATTATTTTTGGTGTTTACAGCATTTGATTATATATGTGTGAAAATTTTGTAAGCTAATTTTATCATTTAATAGCTCAATTTGAGAAAAAGGACTTAATCGCGTAAAATGCAAAAGTTGCATTCTATATGATAAAGTTGTTGATTTGCTATGGCTTTTTAAATGTGAAGTCCTTATGTTTTAATTATACCATGATTTGTGGAATTTGACATAAATGGCCAACCATTTAATGTTTTTTTAATGTTTTAATTAAGGGTAAAATAGTGATTTGGTTATTAAGGTTAATTTAATTAAAACAAAAGTCAAAATTTAGCTCATTTTACTTCTTCTTGGTCGAATATTAAAAGAAAAGAGAACTTTGGAGAGCATTTAAGGCTCGGCAAGTACTTGGCTTAATTGAGGTATGTTTTGAGCTCGATTTTTAATGATTTTTGTTTTTGTGATCGTTGCTTTGTGTTTTAGCTAGCCCATGCCCAAATTTTTGAATTGGTTGATGATTTTAAAAGTTTCTATTAATGAATTCATGTGTTTTATGATGCTTGATGATGAATTATAAAAGCTTAATGCTTGATATACATGTTTTGTAAAGTGATTTTGAGTGAAAATGCTTAAATAGGATTAAATTGTGAAAAGTGTAAATTGAAGGGTTAGAATGTGAAATAAATGAATGATATGGGCTACTAAGGGCATAAAGGTAATTCGGCCAAGCATTGGTCTTATTGAATTTTGTGAATTTTGTGTACTTATGAAATAAGGACTAAATTGAATAAATGTGAAACTTTAGGGGCTAAGGTGCAAAAATGCCCAAATATGTTTTTGTGGATTAAATTGAATAAGTATGTGATTGAAGAAGTTAATTTTGTATATATCTAGATCAAGAAAGGAGGAATTCGGATCTAGATCGGGGCAAAACTAAAGTTATCGACTAAACGATTCAATTCACCGTTTTAGTATCCGAGGTAAGTTCGTACGTGATAAAAATTGCTACAATTATGTATTTTGTAATAGCCTGATTTAGGGCCTAGTCAGAATAGTGGTCTTGGGACCACAAATCCAAAGTTAAAAATATTATTTTATTATTATTTTGATGTTGTAGCATTAATATATTAGTGCATTGTGAGCCCAATTGCTAAAAAGGACTAAATCGCATAAAGTGTAAAAGTCCCAAATTGATAGCTAAAGGTGTTATTTTGTTAAAGAACCAAAATTAGGGGATTTTAAAAGGCAATTAGGCCCTATTAGAAGAGCATAGTCGGCCATAAGACAAGGAAAATCAATTAGTCAAAGTGTTAGGTTTTGATGACATAGGCAAATTGAATAAAATAAAGAAAAGTTGTCATCTTTTCTTTTCTTCTCCCATACATCACCGAAAATCAGCCATAGAAGGGGGTTTGGAAGCTCAAAAATTCCAGCCACTTAGTTGACTCACAAATCAAGATTTTCCAAATCCGAACCTAGATCGGGGGAAAGCCAAGCAAAAGAACTAAACCAACCAGTTGTGTACATTTTGTAATCCGAGGTAAGTTGTATATAAATAATACAACTACATTGCTAATGTATGTGTCAAATTGCATTTAAATTCAATATAGCATGAATTGATTAATTGTGAAATTGAGGAAGTATGATGATAATAGAGATAGTAGAGTTCCCGTTGAACATAGGAAATAAACCGGATAATCATGTTGTGACATTAGGGTCACTTGTGTGAGCCAGTGTAAGACATGTCTGGGACATGCTTCGGCCACATTATGAGAGCCAGTGTAAGACCATGTCTGGGACATGGCATCGGCATTGAGACGAGAGCTAGTGTAAGACATGTCTGGGACATGCATCGGCCTCGAGACGTAAGCCAGTGTAAGACATGTCAGGGACATGCATCGGCTACGAGATGATAATCAGTGTAAGGCCATGTCTGGGACATGGCATTGATTTGAGCTATGTTCCAGCGTGAGACAATGTCTAGGACATGGCATCGGCACTTAACCCATGTCTGAGGCTTAATGAATACCCGGTGATATTCCAAATGGTTTAACGGTGAATGCTATGTTCTTGAACTAATGAGGAAAGTATAATCATGTTGTGAATGATACAGAAACCTAATTGCTATGTATACGATATGAGCTCAATATATATATAATGTGATGTGTATGGATGGTAGTGATGCCGCCTAACTAGCTCAGGGATCACCAGAAGTTAGAGATATCGATCACACTATCAGTCGAAACACTCGGTATAGTTGGATTTATATTTTTGAATATGGCATGTATTGGGTTAGAACTTATTATTTTAAGTCTTTGAGAATTGGTCAAATGTGTTGGCTTGGGATGGATCCCACACTTAGTATTGAGCTTCGAATGATGGTTAATATTTATTTAGTGTTTATAAAAGATGCATCTCCATGGTTGAATGAATATCTATTGTGGCTGAATTGATTATGGAAATCATTCTTGATTTGGTATTGGTTGGCATTTGCATGAAAATAGGTATGCAAGGGTGGCAATGAGGCTTGGTAAATAGCCTTATATTGTCCACACGGGTAGGCACACGGGCGTGTGTCTAGGCCGTGTGTGACACACGGTCAGCCCTATGGCCGTGTGGTCTGGCCGTGTGTCCCCTGCACGTAAAAATTTCAAGTTAGTATGCATGGTAATTAACACACGAGTAGAGACACGACCGTATGGAGGACACGGCCTAGTAGACGGGCGTGTGCCATAACCGTGTGACATTTTAGGGATGCTGACGTCAGGAACAGAATACCCAAGTGTTTACGCACGGGTTAAGACACGGGCGTGTCATTGCCGTGTGAGGGACATGGGCCATTGACACAGGTGTGTGTCTGGCCGTGTGAAAACCCCTGTAGGTGTGAATTAGAATTTAATTCCACACGAGTATAGGCCACGGGCGTGTTACCCTTCCACATGGGCATGCGCCCTGTTTTGAAGGAAAATTTTCTAAAGGTTAGTATAAGGAACCGAAATGGTTCTGAATAGTTTTCAACGGTTGATTTGGGGCTCGTAAACTTATAATAAGAAGCTAAAAGTAGAAATTGAAAATGTTTTAAACTGGATCGAGCCTCGGTGACTTGAGGTTATTCCTATGCATGAGAACAAGTTAGGCAATGCCTTGTACTCCGCCCCAGCGTGGGTTACGGGTATAGGGTGTTACATTTAGTGGTATCAGAGCCATGATTTAGTCAGTTCTAAAACTAACCTAGAAAAAGTACGAGTCTAGCTATACATGCCATAGTCGTACATTGATTGTGTGACGAATTCTGACGATTATAAATTATGTTATTATATAGTAAATGGATCCTGATAGAGCCACGGTGGATGATGTGGAATGTAATGCGCCGGCTCCTGTCGAAGGGACCGCACCGGTTGAGAGCGAGCTCGTGACTATGGGCGAAGGCAAAGGGGCTAGAGAAGCATACCTCTGAATGATGGATGCTTGGTACACAGGGTTTGTTCGTGCAAACCCGAACACTCCACCTCCCCCACCTCCTCCGATTCCTCAGTATGCCTCGGTAGCTCCGCAAGGTACGAACATGGTTAGGAGGGTGAAACCTCCAATAGACAAGATTCGAAAGCAAGAGGCCGAGAAATTTTAGGCTAATATAGATGATGACCCAGAGAGGGCAGAGTTTTGGCTCGAAAATACCATAAGGGTATTCGATGAACTGTCATACACACCTGAAGAGTGCGTGAAGTGTATCGTGTCAGTTCTATAGGACTCGGCTTATCAGTGGTGGAGTACTCTCAGGTTAGTTGTACTGAGAGAGAGAATAACATGGGAATTTTTCCAAGAAGAGTTTTGAAAAAAGTATGTTAGTCAAAGATTCATAGATAAAAAGAGGAAGGAGTTTTTAGAGTTAAAGCAAGGTTGAATGTCAGTGACGAAATATGAGCGGGAATTTGTGAGGCTCAGCAAGTATGCATGGGAGTGCGTATCTACAGAAGCCACCATGTGTAAGAGGTTTGAAGATGGCATCAATAAAGACATACGACTGTTTGTTGGCATTTTAGAGCTACGGGAATTTGTAGCCCTTGTCAAAAGAGCTTGTAAGGCCAAAGAGTTGATTAAAGAAAAGAGGAAAGTGGCTTTTGAGATGCGGGATTCGAAGAAGAGACAGATGGGGAAATCACATCAGTCCTCATCCAAGAAATCAAAAGAATTCTCTATCCGATTGAATGCTTCAGTGGAGTATTCAAATAGAAATAAGAACTAGCAGAATACGGCATCTAGAGCCCAAATCACTTCGGTCGCGAGTGTCAGTAGTGCTCGACCAAATAAACCAGAGTGTTCACAATGTGGAAGACGTAACTTCGGTGAGTGCGAAGGAAACAAAAGGGGCTGCTTCAGGTGTGGGTCACTAGACCACTTTATCCGTGATTGTCCTAAAATGAAAGAGAGAGAAAAGAAGAAAGAAGTGAAGGCAAGTAGTGCACCGTTGAGGGGTAGACCATAAAAGGAACCCGGGAGTGGGTAGGGGTACAGGAATAGATACCACAGTGAGGTATAAGGGTAGAGCACCTACAAGGACTTATGCTATACGAGCTAGGGAAGAGGCAGAGTCTCCCGATGTGATCACAGGTACCTTTTCTATCTATGATATATCTGTTATTCCTTTAATTGACCCGGGATTAACCTACTCTTATATATTTGTATAGAATTGGTACCTCGTACGAGTATGTTAGTAGAGTCCACCAAGTTCGTATTAAAGGTGTCCAATCCTTTAGGCTGGCATGTATTAGTGGACCAAGTATGTAGAAATTGTCCTTTGACAATTAGAGGTCATTGTTTTCCGGCTAACTTGATGTTATTACCGTTTAATGAATTTGATATAATCCTTGGGATGGACTAGTTGACTTCTCATAGTGTTGTAGTGGAATGTGGGAGAAAAGTTATTGAATTGAAATGTGAAGACGAGAATGTTCTTTGGGTTGGACTAGATGAGTCGGATAAATTGCCCGTAATAGTATCGTTTTTGACTACGGGGAAATATTTGAGAAAAGGATATAAGGCTTACTTAGCATTTTTGCTAAATACTCAAGTGACTGAGTTGAAAATTGAGTTAGTGCCGGTAGTTTGAAAGTTTACATATATGTTCCCGGAGGAGTTACCCGATTTACCTCCAGTGAGGGAAGTTGAATTTGGAATTGAGTTGGTCCCCGGTACGACACCCATCTCGATTGCTCCGTATAGGATGGCTTCAATAGAATTGAAAGAGTTGAAAGCGCATTTGCAAGAGCTAACGGATAAGGGCTTTGCGAGACTAATTTTTTCACCATAGGGTGCTCCGGTACTCTTTGTGAAGAAGAAAGATCGGTCGGTGAGGTTATGCATCGACTACAGGCAGCTCAACAAGGTAACAGTGAAGAACAAATATCCCTTGCCAAGGATCGATGACTTGTTTGATCAGTTAAAGGGAGCCACAGTATTTTCCAAGATTGACCTGAAGTCCGAATATTACCAATTAAGGGTTAAAGAGCAAGATGGGTCGAAGATTACGTTTCAGACAAGATACGAACATTATGAATTTCTGGTCATGCCCTTTGGTTTGACTGATGCTCCAGCGGTGTTTATAGATTTGATGAACCATATTTTTTGACTGTATCTAGATAAGTTTGTCATCGTCTTTATTGACAACATATTTGTTTATTCATGTAACGAGAGCGAGCACATGGAGCATCTAAGAGTTGTGTTAGAAACCTTGAGAGATCAACAGTTATACTTTTCAAATTAATAATTAAACATAACCATAAATCATACTTTCACGAAATAGTTGGTACAAAATCACTTACTTGTATAGTCTATTTTGACGAATTTATTCTTCCATTTTTAGAATACTCAAAGTATTCACATAACACATCAATCATGTAATAACATTTTATTTAAGCATTTTTAATGATATATATTTATATATCTTACAATAAGTTAGACCCACACCAGATAGTAGATCCGGTGCAAAACTCCACTCAAACGAACGTATACACTCGATCTTAACCAAAGGAATACTGATCTATTATCAAGTGACTTTCAATTATAAATCATACTTTTAAACCCTTGTTTAATACAAACTAACATCAAATCACCCATTTAAACCTACTCTTATGATAATCGTTTGTACGATGGTTTCGTTCCCAAAACTAGGAGCTTTTCGGAATGGTGTTGATCAACCCTTAATTAAAAATAAGGTACAATATGTTAATACACGAGGGAAATTTACATTATATGTCTTAAAGTCATCTGGCCAATAGGAAAAAGTAGGGAAAAAAATAGTAATTTTCATCCCACTATCACTTACTTTAATTTAATTGCATTAAAATAAAAGATAGATCACAGTGGTCTTGAGTTGAAGATGAGTTCGAATCTAGTGCAATTGATCACTTAGAAAAGTGAGTCAAGTGTATAATTAGTAATATAAAATTTAAAGTTTTTTATGAACTTATTGAAAATAAAATAAGACAAAATAGGTTTCATTCCTATAGGGAGTTGAAGAAAATTGAAAACTGATGAAAAAAGGAGGAAAATCGCTAATCACCAATAGAGGCATTGGTGACATGGCAACAATGGTGGTAGTTCGATGAAGACTCGATAGAGGATGAGAAAAGAAGGTTGTGGCACAAGAGGAAATAAAGAGAGATTAAAAAAGGAAAAAGAAATAGATAAGAAGAAGAGAGAAAAGATGGTTGCTTTCAATGGTGGTGTGCAATGGTAATGTACAGTGGTGCTAGGCAATGATGGAGCAAAACCAAAAAGGGAGGAGCGACGACAAAAGGGGAGATCTGGGAGTGGTGCAAATGGCAAAGATGTGGTGGAAGAGAGAAGGAAAATAGTGCAAAGGTGGTGGTTAATAACCAAAGTGAAAGAAAAAAATGAGAGAAAAGGGGAGGAGTCAAGGTGGTGGACTGCACTAGAAAGTGAAGAGTAAGGAATTGTGTAACAAATGGTGATACTTACTTTTCTAGGTGCATCGAATCAGCTCACATGGTAAAAATAATGCAAATGGTATGTTGAGGGAACAATGGAGTAAAAAAGGGGATTTTGTTAGAGTAAATATTGTATGTTGACTTGAAATGAAAGGAAATAATCTCTCTTATGCATGGTAAGAGAGTGTTGGATAGAAATGGGGTGTAAGAGCATGCAAAAGTTGACAAAAAATTAAAAAAAATATTATGGGAGTGAGGAGACTTGAACTTAAGACTGTTAGGAATTTATTTAAGCCCTTTACCACTTGAACACTTACTAACTTGTTCTCAATTTAAGAAAAAAATTTAAAACATGGGATGTAACCTTTGCTAAGGTTGGAAGAAATTTTTCACCACATAGAAAGTAATGAGAGGGTAGGGATTCAAACACTGCTTGTCAAGGATAGCTTTACCGCTACTCAATCACCAAAAAAAAAAATTCAGGCGTGACCACTCTCGATTCGTTAACCCAATTTCTACTAACCCAGTTTTTGAGATGTGATAGAAAGTGCTCAGAATGGGGTAGACCAGTTTGTGAGCACTGTAGGAAAAGTCATATAGGGGAATATAGGCTAAGGAAAAGAACTTGTTTCAGATGAGGCTCTATAGAACACTTCATGAGAGACTTCTCGAAAAAGGCAAAATATAGCATTGATCATGCTTCAAAGCCAATGTCACCCCTACAAAAAGGTAGAAAACCACAAATAGGTAGCAATGTTGGAGGCAATCAGGGAGGAATAAGGGAGACTTCTTTGAGATCTAAGGCTCGTGCGCCTACTAGAGCCTATGCGACCATGGTTAAAAAAAAGGTTGCTGCTCCTAATGTTATTGTTGGTAATTTTCTTTATTTGTATATCTGTACATGCATTAATTGACCCTAGGTCGAGTCATTCATACATTTGCACATCATTAGTTGCAGAAAGAAGTATATCAACACAAACTATAGAGTTTGACTTACGAGTGTATAACACCCATGCCCAACCCGATCTCTAGAACCAAGTATGGTTTGTCACAACGTAAAACCACTTGGTTTTAAAAAAAACACTTGAATTTTTTTTAAAAAAAGTTTGAGGTCTCGACGTATACCTCAGTATAATAACAAATAACAATTAAAGGAGTAATACACGAATAGAAATGTGTTTAGACAAACATCTGGCAAAAGCCTTGTAAAAGTTTTCAAGGTTATATAAAACGTAAGATTGGTTATTCTTATACAATAGGCTTAAGTGCATCATTGGCGGTCAAAACAACATTCAAAAACAGTTTGGCGTATATGCCAATGAGACAATCTCAGAGAACATGATATATTAGATTAAAAATATATATCAAGAGTCTAGAAAGATTCTCATAAAACCATATCTTAACAAAAGTGGTAAATCATTATACAAGTTTATTACAACATAGATCTACACGCCACCCCTAAAGGTCATGCATGATACAAAAATTAGAAAAGTAGCTCACTATCGATAGTAGCTTTGGCGTAGTCCCTTACAACAAAATTACATCCTTCTATGAACATGCTTGAGAAGGAAAAGATAACAGAGTAAGTTTATATGAACTTAGTGAGTTCCATAAATAAAGGAAATATCACGTTATAGAGAGATATTACTAGTAGACAAGCATTTATACCCATGATAACATTCAACCTTTCAAAGAGATTCAGTCGTACTATTCACAATACGCCTAATGGCATTCATATAACTTAGATAGAGTAAACATACCAACTTAACAAGACACATTGGCGGTCACTATCCACCAACATAAATAACTTACACAACTAAATGGTTTACACACAACCTATCCTTGTGCCAGCCTCAGACCCAGAATTCAGAAACAGAGTCATATCAATCAGACATATTCATATGCACAAACCACTTCAACTCCTCATATCATTTTTGTTCATCTGAGCATGTTTTCTTGTGAACTACCAGTCCAGTTTACAATATAACTTGTAACACCCCTAACTCGTATCCATCGCCGAAATAGGATTACGGAGTATTACTGGACTTATCACTTAAAAAATACAATTCTTGTACATTTTTCATAACCAAATAAAAGTTATTCACAATCAATCATATTTTCCCTAATACTAGCCTACGAGACCCAAAACATGCATTAAAAGTGGTTCAAGACTAAACCGAGAACTTAGGAAACTTTTTAGAAAACATTGTACATTTTTAAAATACAAAGGATAGAAGTTTGTGTGACCCGACACAAGGCCAAAGACACACCCGTGTGGATATTCAAAATGGGATCATATGGTCGTGTCACAACCCGTCTCCTACCCCGTTTAACTCTCTGACTTGGTCACACAGCCAACCACACTCTCGTGTGACTAGCCCGTGTACCCTTCAAAATGGCCTCACACTCCTGTGTGCCAGATCGTGTGCTAGACCATGCTAAACATGTAGGGTATACTGACTTATGCCACACGGACAAGTCACATGCCTGTGTGCTAGGCTGTGTGGTGCATACTGACTTGGTTTCTAATTAAAAACCAGGAAACACACGGCCGTGTCACCTGACCATGTGTCACACATGGCTGAGACACACGCTCGTGTCTCTGCCTGTGTAGAGAAAAATAGGCTATTTTCCAAGCCATTATTCTCACCCAAATGTGCATCAACCTAAACTTGTCAAATGGCATAAATCATAGCATCAATAGGCATACAAACCAATCTCAATCAAGCCTAAAATCATTCTATACCAATATCAACAACTATAATATTCATACGATCATATTTTGTCAATTCAAAACATACCGAATTTCATATTCACACATCACCTAAATGGTTAACTTCATATATGCATTATCTTGCCTAAAACACAAGCATACCATATTTCAACATTCAACCATTTAGTACTAAAATTACCAATCCACAATAAGCATTCACATAGCAATTTCCAAACACATAACAAAAGGCCATTAGCATAAATATATACACAACCAAATATACCAAAACAAGCCAAATCACATGGCTATATACATAACCAAAACATTCACCATTTACAAGCCAATTCAATTGGCTAAATCCATTATCAATATATTGACCAAATTAACCACAACTCCTATACATGCCATATAACCAAATACACAAGTTCAAAAGTACCAAAATGACAGTTGGATAGTGTGATGAGATCTCTGACAACTCCCAATCCAAGCAAGCTTCGATAATCACTATAAAACACAGAAAAATAAACAGAGTAAGCCATAAAGCTTAGTAAGCTCATATAGTTAAAAAGTAAAACTTACCATTCATTCACCAGTTAAGCTATCTATCATAATATAATACAATTCAACCTAATCACAAGGCTAACAAATGTTCATCCACATGGTAAGTTATGTAATTCACAAATTACATACATTCAATGCTTATACGATTTACGCACATACTTGCACTGATATATATCAATCTTTTACCCTTTTCATATCTTCAATATACCTGTTGAACCATTTGGAATAATATCGGATACTTGAGAATCTCGCACCCTAAGTGCCAATACTTGGTCGAAGCCATCTCAATCTCATATCTCATATCATGCTCACTCTTGAGCTATTAACGGGTCTACTCACACAAGCTGGCAGTTATGATATAACTATAGGTGCTGCTCACACAAGCTGACGAGAATCTGCAACACATGCTAGAAAACTCAGCCATCGGTAGAACGTACGGACCAGTACCCAAACACAATAACCCCTAATGACATGTTATTTGTATCCTATCTATTCCTAAGGTTCAACCGAGATTTCACACGTAGCCAATTCTTATCGAAAATTTTTGTAAGATTGTATTCACAATTTATTCAATAATAAAGCATTTAAAATACAATTATATTAATGTTTATTACCATATGAACTTACCTTGAATTTATACGGAGAGAAACGAGCTATCAATCCACTATTTTGTTTTTTCCCCGATTGAATTTTGAACTTCGCTTTTCTTGATCTATATATAATCAAATTTAACTTATTTAATTGTCATTCTATTCAATTTAATCCAAATTTCAT
The DNA here is from genome assembly GCA_025698465.1 of Gossypium longicalyx. Classification (NCBI taxonomy): domain Eukaryota; kingdom Viridiplantae; phylum Streptophyta; class Magnoliopsida; order Malvales; family Malvaceae; genus Gossypium; species Gossypium longicalyx. The sequence goes on from CM046996.1 coordinate 36,419,687, forward strand.
TTTATAGCAAAATTACACTTTTGCCCCTAATATTTTAATCTTTTTACAATTTAGTCCCTAGCTCATAAAAATACAAATTCATGCAATTAAGTCCACACCCATACTAGCCGAATTTCATATAGACCCATAGTAGCCCAAAATTTCCATTATTTCACACATTTCACCATGAATTTTACACATTTAACAAATAAATCCCTAATTTGCAATTTCAACCAAAATCACTTAACAAATGGTGTTTATTTAACAACAGCTATTCATTATCTATCATCAAACATCAAAATACACATATCCATCAATGATAAAACCCTAAGCCTTTAGCAATTTTGCAAATTAGTCCCTGGGCTAGCTAGATTAAGCTACAATGACTCCAAAAACATATACTAGATTAAGTCAAAATTACTTACATGCACTAGGTATCAATGGCTGATTCCTTCAAGCACAGCAATGGAGTTTCCTTCTTCCAATTTTTGGCTAGGTGAAGAAGATGGACAAAAATATGCTTTTGTTTTACTTATCTAATCTTTATTAATTAATTTACTATAACAACCTTATTCATTAACTTAAAATTCACCTATTTAATGTTCATATTTGTCCACTCATACTATTAATGGTCTAATTACAACATAAGGACCTCGAATTTAAGGTTCCATAGCTATTACACACCTTTAGCTATTAGAAGATAATTTTTACACTTTACGCAATTTAGTCCTTTTTATCAAATTGAGCATTCAAACGATAAAATTTCTTAACAATATTTTAATACAATCATACTATCATACCGTAGACCTCAAAATAATGATAAAATGAATATTTAAACCTTAATTTTGTGGTTCCAAAACTACTGTTCTGATTTGACTAAAAACAGGCTGTTACAACTCTCCCCCCTAAGGAATTTTCGTCCCTGAAAATCTTTCCAGAAAATAGGTAAGGGTATTGTTTTCATATAGCTTCCTCAGTTTCCCACATAGCCTTTTCAACACTATGACGTTGCCGTAGAACCTTTGCTAAATCTATGCTTTTGCTTTTTAACTCTTTGATCTCTCGGGCCAAAGTTGTAACAGCCCGGTTTAGACCCTATTTGGAACAATGGTTTCGAGACCACAAAAATTCGAGTCAAAAAATATTTTAATATTATTTTTGGTGTCTACAATATGTTAACTTCTATAGGTGAAATTTTAATGATTTAATCTTATCGTTTGAGTGTTCGATTTAATAAAAGGACTTAATTGCGTAAAATGTAAAAAATGGCTAGCTATTTGTTAAACTGCTAAATTGCTATGTTCTTTTTAATGTGGAGTCCACATGTTGATATTATACCATTGAAATATTGGATGGACATGAAAACCTGAGGTTAGTGGATTTTAAATGAAAATAAAAAGGTTAATTTGGTAATTAATATATTAATATGTATTAAATAAAACAAAAACCATTGGCCATGCATGTGTTCATCTTTCTTGGCTGAATCTAAGAAGGAAATAAAGCTTTGGAAGCTTTAAAAATTTGGAAACTTTGGGAGCTTAATTCGGGTTTGTGTTTTGCTCGGTTTTTGATGATTTTTACGTTTTTGAGATTGTTGCTTTGAATACTAGCTAGCCCATGCTTGAATTTTTGAATTTGATGATGTATTCATGAGTTTCCATTGATGATAGCTTGTGGTTTTTGTTGTTTTATGATGGAAAATAAAAATATGTTGTTAGATTAATATGTTTAATTAAGTGATTTTTGGTAAAAATGTCTATATAGATTAAATTGTAAATTTTGTAAATTGAGGGGTCAAAATGTGAAATAAATGAAAGAAATAGGCTGCTATGAACCTTAGTAAAATTCAACTATACTAGAGTTTAGTGAAATTATATGTATTTTGTGTTTTGTGAAATAGGGACTAAATTGTGAAAAATGTAAAATGTTAGGGGCTAAAGTGTAAATTTCCCTTTTATGTGTTTTTGGGTGAATTTGAGTACATGTGTGATTAAATAAGTTTAATTTATATTAATTTAGATTAAGAAAAGAGGAAATCAAAATTGAATCGGAGGAAATCTAAAGTTGTCGAATAGTCGTCCCGGTTCATTCGTCTTTGTCTGAGGTAAGTTCATAAGTAAACAAATGTAGTTACATTTGAATGTTTATGTAATATATGTACCGAATTAAATTATTACCTATATATGTGTTGATGTCGAATTAGTATAAGCATGGGAGAAATATATACGAGATGGAATTGATTAGTTTACGACGTTCGAAAGCCTCGTACGAACCTTAAGAATAGTTAGGATACATATGTCATGACATAGGATTTCGATATGTGATTTAGTGTAAGACCATGTCTGGGACGTTGGCATCGATTTGAGATTTACGAGTAAGACCATGCTTGGGACATCGGCATCGTATATGATTTCGTGTAAGACCCTGTCTGGGATAGTGGCATCGATATGCTATTACATGTAAGACCACATCTGGGACGTTGGCATTGTATGATTTTTTTGACTATCCAAGTATCCTTATTGATTCTGAATGGTTCATCGGGCAATATCGAGTTAAGACTAAATGTGAAAATGAGCTAAATGACTCAGGTACGTATGAAGTTAATTAATTATAAAAATAGGGTAAGTATAGTACTTAAGATTAAGATATGAAATTTGCCTAATAAATGAGTGAATTATATATGTTAATGTAATTGTTCATATTCGGTCAAATGACATTACAGTGTTAATGTTCAAGTGATGATATATGAATTTGCAAACATGATAAATGTATATGTGGTTAAGCTTTTCTTGATTCGGTCTAGTTTAATTGAATTATGTATGTCATTGAAATGATTTATTTGCTTATGACTTACTAAGCTATTCAAGCTTATTGTGTGTATTCGTTCAATGTTTTATAGATTTTTGGAAGCTAATTGCAAGCTCAGGGATTGTAAAGGAAATTTGTCACACTATCAATCACTATTTCGGTATTTTATAAGTTTGAACTTTGATCCTATGGCTGTTTAGGCTAGATGACATATTTAATCTTGGAGTATGTATATATATTTAGCCATGCGAAAATGGCTTGATCATAATGTTAATGTCTATGTGTATTGTTTGTGACTAAAACTTATTTTGGAGGTAAGTTTCATGGTTAATATGCTTGGAGTGGTTGGTTTATGTTTCGGCAAATGTAACACCCCTAACCCGTATCCATCGCTGGAATGGGGTTAAGAGGCATTACCGGAAAAGATACAACTTTCATACATTCATACAGTCACTCAAATCATATTCGAAGGTATACATTTGTAACTTCAGTTTAACAATTCTTGAATCATTTATACACATAGTACAAAACAAATTTTTTGTTTTAAAACTCATATATAATAATTTTGTTATCTTATAACATGAATTACTATTCATAAGGTCAATTTCCAATATAATAGCTGAATATTAAAACCTGCTAAATATATATGCATTGTCCAATGTTAGCTTTCATTTTCTCTATTACTATATACGCATATAACATTTCTTATAATCCAACCAATATGTCAATCATTATATATTTAAACAAACTACGAACCATTTCAAAGCATAATTATTAAATCAAATACACCAAAATGTATATACCGACATCATGAAAAAATTACAAATACATGATTAATTCATTTGCTCACCTATTCGATTGCCAAGATTAACCACATTTATATAATAAAAATTATACCATTCAACCACAAGCTTAAATAAATATTTTTACTTACTCAAACAAAGTTGATCATTTCACATCCAATGACTTCATAGGCATAATTTATTAATTAAACATTTTACCACCAAATATAATCATGCAATCAAATCAATTCACCCTAATTTATATATACAAATGCTGAATCCAATAATGTTAGTTACACATACTATGCATTATACCAAAACTTAAGACAAAACCAACTTACTTCTTATCAATTCGAGTAGTAAAGTTAACCACAACAATCATACAAATTTTATATACTTTGTAATAATCTAAAACATCTCTTAATAAGACAATATATATACACATCATATTGAGCATTTATCATTGCCGAATCATATGATCAAACATTACCAAATATATGCCATATATTAAATTTATCAACATGACTAATTTATAAGTTATACATATCAATACTCGACTAAATCATATAACCAAAACAACATTCAAACATGTCATGGAATATACTTACCATATTATATTTGTCCCTTGTCAAAATAATAAATCATTATCTAACCTAATAATCAAGCCAAACCATATAGCCAAATACCATACATATATATGTCATTTCGCAATTATTTAACATTAATAAATGTACACACAATGTCCAAACTATATTCATGAAACATAGTCATACTTTGTCATTACAAACCATATTAAAATAGCCATTTCACAATCGATAATGTATTAATCATTTTATCTTATTACCAAGCCAACATTATACAATCACCCATCATACAAATTAAAGTACATATCATATTTCTAAAATGAGCTAATTATAAAACCAACTTTACATTATACATATCAAAAGTGGATTAATCATAGACCATTTGTGTTATCTTAACAAAGCATAACAACCAAGTTTAAATATATTTTTTATCTATGCATGCACCATTGCCGAATCAACCAAATAGACACATCCAAGATCACTAACCAAACATATCCATAGCATATTCAAACTTGAAACCAAACATAACATGAATAAACAAGCCATTTTCGCATGGCTTATATATATACAAACCAAAATCCAACATTTCCAAATATTATCTAGCCTATACATGCCATAGGTTCGAATATCGAAAATAGTCCATAGTGTGATAGACTTTGCTAACAATCGCCGAGCTCGTAACTAACCTCCAAAATATAAAAAACAGAGACAAACATAAACACATACAATAAGCTATCATAGCTTAGTAAGTTATAAGAAAATAAATAACTCAATATTAATATCAACTCAATTTAACCAACTAATTTATGCTATTATGGTCACAATTATTGTACAAGCTCACCATTTCATATATAACATATACTTCCATATATAAACTTTACCTTGGCTGAATGTACATATATTCATTATCAAAGAAACATTAAATTTTATAACCCTAGTACCATTGTATAACAAAATATACATAAAATCATATACCATCACATGAACAATATCTAATTATATTACTTGGCCGAATATACATAAGTTCATAAGCATATAATTCTCACTTTCATAATACATATTTCATATGTTCATCTCAATTATATACTTACCTTATCATTCAAATCATTTAACTTAGCACATACCTGACATTTTAACTCAATTTCACATTCAATCTTAGCTCGATATTGCCCGTTGAACCATTTGGAATTGAATAGGATACTTTGATAATCAAACATATTGCACATGCCAAAGTCGCAGACGTGGTCTTACATGTAATAACATATCAATGCCATTGTCCCAGACAGGGTCTTACTCGCACACATATATCAGAGTCATATATTGATGCCAACGTATTAAACGTGGTCTTACTCGCACACATATATTGGAGTCACATATCGAAACCAACGTATTAAATGTGGTCGTAATTGCACATCACATATCGGAATCCTATGTCATGACATATGTATCCTAGCTATTCCTAAGGTTTCTACGAGGCTTTCAGACGTCGTAACTCGGTCGAATCGAACTCATAAACATAATTCCAAAGTATAATCACATTCGGCTAACATATATACAAGCTTATAAAATTTAAATTAGCATTTTACATTCACATATATTCAAAATTTGCAGCATTTATTTGCTTATAAACTTACCTCGGACAACAGTAATCAGAACGGGATGACTAATCGACAACTTTGGTTTTTCCCTGATCCAAATCTGATTTCTTTGGTTCTTGATCTAAACATATTCAAATTAAACTCATTCAAACATATTTTCACTCAATTTAGTCCAAAAATGCATAAATGGGAAAATTACTATTTTACCCCTGACGTTTTACATTTTTTACAATTTAGTCCAATTTACACTAAACACAAAACATGCAAAATTTAAATACACTATGCTTAGGCTGAATGTTCCTTATATTCATACAAGTCCATACATTTCATTTATTTCACATTTTAGTCCCTCAATTTATTATTTTTACAAATTAGCTCTAATTACTCAAATTCATCAAAACTTCAAAGACAAAACATGTTAATCTATCACATATCTTTTATATTTCATCAACTAGCATCACATAGCTTAAATATTCATCAATGGAATAACACAAAATATTCATCAAAATAAAAAATTCAAGCTTGGGCTATGTAGATAACATAGCAACGATCTTAAAAATGTAAAAATTATCAAAAAATCGAGGTAGTTACATACCTTGATTGAGCTTAGCAATGGTCGAACATGAGAAAACCTTATTCTTTTCTTTTTCTTTTAAGTTTCAGAAAAAACAAACATTATGAAACCATATATTTATTTTTTACGTTTTATTATAACTTATATTATTAACCATTTTACATAAATAACCTTTGTAACAAAATATAAAACCACGATATGATAAGGACACTACCGTCCATTGCATGTTATCATGGGCAATTTGCAACATAAATACCTCCATTTATAAAGACAACAACAATTCGGCCCTTTCCTATTTAACCATCAAATTTTCATTTATGCGATTAAGCCCTTTTTATTAAATCGGCACTCAAACGATAAAATTAAAGCACGAAATTTCACAGATATAAATTCACACATAATAAACCCAGAAAATAATTTAAAAAATTTTTTTGACTCAAATTCGTGGTCCCGAAACCCCAGTTCTGAATAGGGTCTAAATCGGGTTGTTACAGCAAAAGTGATTAAATCATATAGCTAATTGTTTAGTTATATGTAAATTTTGAATTTGGTGGTATTCACTGCGTGTGGACTATGTTATGCTATAGGTAATATGGTTTTTTTTTTTTGAGTTGGTTTGTAATGGTAAATTTTCATTGATGAATTGATTTGGAAATAGTGGATAATTTGCACATGAGTATTCAGCTATGGCTTTAGGTTCATGTTGATGAGTATGTAATATTGGAATTTGGTATGTATATATTTATATTTATGTGATGTTGTGCATTGGTCATTTTTGTATTGAGTTGAAATTGAAATTTTAGCTTAATTTGAAGAGTAAGAACTTGTATCATTTTTGTGGTTATATTTGATTGTTGAATAGATAAGATGAGATTTGATTTCGTGTATGTATTCTAGACATGATAAGTGGCATGTGGTTTAGATGAAATTCAAATTGTTATATGTGCTCAAAATGTTTTGAAATGATATGGTAAAATTTGCTATGGAAATTAAGCCATGTAAATTGGATGGTTCGGTTACAGGTGAGCATGAATAAAAGTATGGAGTAATATGTATGATTTTAGTTATAAAATAAAGGTAATATTATATGCTTGGATGTATTATTGTATGCGCATATAATTTGTAATGTGTAAGTTATTAAGTTAGACATGTTAGGTTCGGCAATCGAGTTTGGATTTGGTTATTGATACCATGGTTAAATGTGCATATGGCTAATATGTTTTAAAAAATCAAACTTGACCAACTTATGAAGTTGTTTGTGCCGATTATAATATGATCAAAAGCTTTGAGTTATGATTCATTTGGTATAAAATGTGCGTGGATGATTTATGAAGTAAAATAGTTATTTTTATTAGGTGTTCGAATATTATTAACATGTTGAGCACATGATTTGAATGATGTATTATTAAAGCAATTATGATATGACTTTGGGACATGTTTATTGACTTGTAATTATGTATATGTTTGATATGGGTTCAGTTGAACTTTGTGATATGATTTGTATATGCAGTATGATTTATGTTAAATATTTAATTAGTAATAATATATATACGAATATGACTTATGTTTTATATGGTCGTGAAATGTTCTAATTTGTCTAGTATTGCCTCTTAACCCTAGTCTGGCGACGGATATCGGTTACGAATGTTACAAAAATTCTGATCGGTTCTTCATTATATGACATATCAGGTTGAATTTCAACTTCTGTTGGAGAAATTACATGCGATGGAACTGATCGATACCATCGTAACATCGACACATGAAATACATTATGGATCTTTTCTAATTCTGATGGTAAAGCTAGCCGATATGCCACTAGCCCTATTCTCTTGATAATCTCATACGACCTAATAAATTTCAGATTTAATTTTCCTTTGCAACCAAATCGAAGAATCTTTTTCCACGGTGATACTTTAAGAAACACTCTGTTGATGATTTGAAATTCAATGTCCTTACGTTTCAAATTTTCATATGATTTATATTGATCTAAAGCTGCTTTCAAACTATCGCGAATTACTTTCACTTTCTCTTTGGCTTCTCTGATCAAATCAACCCCGTGGATCATTTTCTCATTAAGCTCGTTCTAGTACAAAGGAGTTCAGCATTTACGACCATATAAAGCTTCGTATGGTGCCATCTTTATACTCGATTGAAAACTATTGTTATATGCAAATTCAATCAAAGGTAAATATTTTTCCCAGTTGCCTTTAAACTCTAAAACACAGCAACGAAGCATATCTTCGAGAATCTATATAATTCTCTTGGACTGACCATCTATTTGGGATGAAATGCAGTACTAAAGTGCAACCGCAGACCCAAAACTTCTTGCAATTTCTTCCAAAATCGTAACGTAAATCTCGAATCTCTATTCAAAATAATAGAAATTAGCAACCCGTGCAATCTAACAACCTCAGAGATGTATAATTCAACTAATCTATCAAGTGAAAAGTTCATACGTACCAGAATAAAATGTGCAAATTTCGTCAGTCGATCAACAACAACCAAAATAGCATCTTTCTTTTTCGGAGATAGGGGTAACCCCTATACGAAGTCCATCGTAATTCTATCCCATTTCCACTCTGGTATCATTACTAGCTGTAATAGTCCCAAAGGCACTTCGTATTAGGCTTTAACTTGTTGACAAACTAAGCATTTCGATACAAGTTCTGCAATGTCTCGTTTTATGCCCGACCACCAATACAACTGTTTCAAATCATTATACATCTTAGTACTTTCCAGATGAACAAATAAACAACCACTGTTTGCTTCGTGTAGAATTTTTTGAATAAGCACAGAATTTCTAGGTACACAAATTCTACCTCGGAATAATAAACAATCATCGGATCTGATCTGATATTCTGAATCAGTAATCGACTCACACTATACTCTTTTAGCTTACAATTCATTGTCACATTTCTAAGCCTGGCAAATTTGTTGAAGAAATACTAGTTTAGCTTTTAACTCAGCTAAAACCGAACCATCATTAGATAAGGTTAACTGTTTGTTCATCGCCCGCAAAGCAAATAAAGACTTTCTACTCAAAGCATCTGCGACTACATTTGCTTTCCTTGGATGATAATCAATCATTAATTCATAATCTTTCAACAACTCGAGCCATCTTCTTTATCGCAAATTCAAATCTTTCTGAGACATTAGATACTTTAAACTCTTATGGTCGGTAAAAATATGGCACTTCTCACCAAATAAATAATGTTGCCAAATTTTCAATGCAAAAACAATAGCAGCCAACTCTAAATCCTGCGTCAGATAATTCTTTTCATGCGGCTTTAACTGTCTAGAAGCATAAGATATCACTTTGCCCTCTTGTATCAAAACACATCCCAAACCGTTCAATGATGCATCACTGACAATCACAAACTCTTTACCTGACTCAAGCTGAACTAAAACTGGTGCTTCAGTTAATAGTACGTTCTACTGTTCAAAAGTCTGTTGGCATTTCTCAGACCACTTGAACGTCATATCTTTCTGTAACAATCGAGTCATCGATATAGCATTTATTAAGAACCCTTTTATGAAACATCGATAGTAGCTAGCTAATCCTAGAAAACTTCTGACCTCGGATACATTTCTTGGTGGTTTCTAATACACAACTACTGAAATCTTGTTTGGATCAACTCGGATGCCTTCCGCAAAAACAATGTGTCCCAAAATTCCAAATTCTCAGACCCAAAACTCACATTTACTGAATTTAGCGAACAGTTGCTTATCTCTCAATGTTTGTAGTACAATTCTTAAATGCTTGGCATGTTCAGATTCATCACGAGAATAGATCAGAATGTCATCAATGAATACAACAACAAATCTGTCTAAATACGGTCTAAAGTTTCGATTCATCAAATCCATAAAAACTGCAGGATCGTTAGTTAATCCGAATGGCATAACAAGAAATTCATTGTAACAGCCCATTTTCAGTGAAATCGAAACAGTGATTTTGAGACCACAAATCCGAGCCAAAAATAAAATATATTTTAATATTATTACATGGCCCGTATTATGATAGGAACGTTATATGAAAATTCTGATAAGAAAATTTTACCGATTATCTGCTTAATTACAGAAATGACCAAATTGCATAAAATGTAAAAGTTGGATTCTAGAAGCTAGAAGGATAAAATAACTATGGAATTCAAAACTTGAGGTCCTTATATGATAATCAGACCACTAAAGAAAAGTTAGTAGATATTTTTGATGATTTATCCATGAAAAAATTAAAAAAGGGTAAGGACTTAATTAGAAAAGAGAAAAATTAATGGATGGTAAATAATTAATAAGAAATAAAAATCATTTTATATCATCTTCTTCCCCAAATATTCCATGTAAACCCTAGGAAAGAGAAAACAAGCTTTCTTGACATAATTGGGTAAGTATTCAAGCCCCGTTTCCCGTTTTTAGTAATTTTTATATTTTTGAAACCGGGATAGTTTAGTTTATCTATTTGGGGGATTAATTTGAAAAGTTATCAGAGTGTAGAAGTTATGCCGTGGATGAATATGCTAAAAATTTAAATTTCATGGTACGAAATGTAAGGCTGTTGATAGAAAAACAACATTTACAAAGTGAATTTTGATGAAATTATGATTTAGGGACTAAATTGTAAAGTTGTGAAAATTGAAGAAAATTTTGAATTTTTTTTAGAATACACGTGCTGTAAATTTTATATTGAGATTTTGGTTAGGCTTGGAATACGAAGTAAATTGCATGAATTATATTTTTCGAGCTTAGGGATGAAATTGGAATTTATGGAAAGTTTAGGGGTAAAATGGTAATTTTTCCTAGGATGTAAATTGAGTTCAATGGAATATGAAATGTGAGAAATTGATGATTAAATTCATTTATATAGATTCAGATAATACAAATTCAAAGCTAGATCGAAGAAAAGAGAAAGTTTCGAAATAGTATATTTTCTTGTACGAATTATTATCGAGGTAAGTTCGTGTAACTTGTTTATGCATATTAACATGTTCAATTGTGTGTTGAATATGATATATGTTTATGTGAATTATAGAATGTTATAAATACATGAAATGATTTCATGATTGGAAATGTATTTAAAATGTTAAGCTCCGTTGGAATAATGAAAATCAATGGATATGTATGATTTCCTGTACGTAAATGTGAATCTACATATGTTGCAGATGGGATTTAGCTCAGACGAGTAATCTCAATATAACCTCTAAAGAATACTAATATATATATAGTTCTTGTGAGCATCCTGATCGGTAGCGATTTAGCATGTGTTGCACACTACCGCAGCTCTTTGTGAGCATCCTGATACATGTTTCGATCGGTTATGATCCGACATATAATACTGATACACACAGCTCTTCATGAGTGTCCTGTTAAGCTCGCTTGAACTCTCTGTTACCTTATCCAAAGCTCTCTAATATTATCTCTTCGAAGATATCTAAAAGGCTCTATGAGCTTCTTGAGTAAAAACTCTTATGAGTTTCCTAATTAGCTCGGATAAGTGTCCTGTTACATGATTACATGGCTCTTTTGAGCATCTTGACATGTGGCTCGAGAGTATGTTCCCTGAATATGAATTGACAATTTATAGATATGTACACCTTGAGTGTACTATTTGAGTATCCATCGATATTTCAATAATTCAATGGATAACACTCTTGACATGAGAAAATGATGAGATAAATAGAAATATGCCCTAAATGATTTTGAATTATTTGATGAAGGATTAAATGATGAGTTCATCTATGTTTATTTAATATTTAAATGTATTATATGACTAACTTGATTGGTTGAGTATATGTGTTTAGGTAAATTTGTCAAAATGATGAAAGCATGTTAATTATATGCGTAATGTTGTAAAATGTGATTGGTAAGTTTTAATTCCTATTATATGAACTTACTAAGCATATAATGCTTACTAGGTTTTATTTTCTCTGTCTTATAGTGCTTGGACGCTTGAAAAGGTTGGAGATCGGTTGGAGCATCATCACACTATCCACTAACTTGTTTTGGTATAAGTAGTAAACTTATTTTGGTATAATGGTATGTATAGGTAACTTGGCTAATGATGACATATATAACACCCTTAACCCATATCCGTTTTTGGACTAAGGTTAAAGGTGTTACCAGACAAATCGAAATAATTTACGGAGAATTCATATACATTATCCATAATCATAGTCAAACCTAATCATAATGTCCTTTATATAGGTCATTGAGACCTTAAACATGCATTAGAAAGGGGTCGGGACTAAATCGAGTTCATTCAAAAAATTTCAAAACTTAAACAATTTTTCGAAGTTATACAGGTCACACGCTCGTGTGAACAGGCCGTGTCAAAACAGGGCATACATACTGACTTGTTCACATGGCCACAAGACACGCCAGTGTGCCAGGACATGTGAAATTTTGGGAGGCTGCTGACTTGAGTCACACGCCCGTGTGTCTAGCCCGTGCTCAAAATTGACTTGGCCACACAGCCTAGCACACGCCCGTGTGGCCTACTCAGGCTCATTTCAAAATGGCCATTGGGCAACACAGCTGACACACGCCCGTGTCCCTGGCCATGTAGGCAAAAATAGGCCATTTGCAAGGCCAAATTGCCACCCATTAAGGGTCCTCCCTACAGGCATCAAATAGGCATCATATTTTCAACCAATTTCAAACCCAAATCATACATCATTCATACCATTTCATTGATATCCAATTCATGATTGCAACACATAATAAAACATGTCATCTCATAAGCCAAAATCATACCAAAACATGTGGTTTATAAATATTAATATACTTATTCAATTTCATACCACATTCTTACCAATTCCACAATTAATCACATACCAAAAACTTACCAAACTCCAAAATAAGTACTTACCACAAACTTACCCAAAATGACCTATTCTCTTGGCCATTCAAGAACATATCATATTAGCATAATTACATCACATAATTCATACCAAAAACACATTCATATACACAACCAAAACCGAGCCAAATCACATGGCTTAATATATACATCACCAAACATATTCACACACTTCTATCCTATACTTGCCATACTTTAATATTCTCATTTTCAAAAGGTACCAAATTATAGTTCGATAGTGTGGTGATGATCCTTGATGATCCTTGAGCTCCTAGTAGCTTTGATATCAATAAAGCGGTTGAAAAACACATAGAGTAAGCTTTCAAAAGCTTAGTAAGCCATATACAAATAAACTTATCATTCAAAACATGAAATCATCATCAAATTACATATACTCCATGGCCAAATACTATCCTAAAATACAAAGTTCATATACATTTCACATAATCCAATTCATTTACACATATAACATATTTTCTCATACTTATAACTCATATCATCACTTGTACATATACTTACCTTTTATTCTCAAACATAGCATACATTTTGAACGTACCTAAATTGGATACACATCTCATATAATCATTTGTTTCTCAGCATGCCCGTTGAACCATTCGAAATCATAAGGATACATGGATAGCTCAGAAAGCTCATACAATGCCACCGTCCCAGATGTGGTCTTACATGTAATTAAATATCGATGCCACTATCCCAGACAGGGTCCTACACGAAATCAAATACAATACCGATGTCCCAGACATGGTCTTACACGTAAATCATAAATCGATGCCAACGTCCCAGACGTGGTCTTACACGAAAACATATATAGGATCCTATGTCATGACATATGTATCCTAACTATTCCTAAAGTTCGTACGAGACTTTTCGGATGTCGTCACCTTATTGGAATTTTCTCATATATCACATATTGAGCTCTCATATAGCCATTCTACACAATTCAATGTCATATAAACATAAATAAATCAACTCAACACGTTTATTTGTACATTAACTTACCTCGTATAGAAATGAACAGAAACGAGCAACTATTCAACGACTTTCGTTTTCCCCCGATCTAATTCCGTTTTCTTTGGTTCTTGATCTAAACACATTCAAATTTAACCTTTTTATTCACCAAATCATTCAATTCAATCCAAAAACACATATTTAGGGCATTTTACAAATTAGCCCTCACATTTTCACATTTTGACACTTTAGTTCTTAATTCACAAAATCACAAAATACACAAAATATCTATATACCCATGTTAAGCCGAATTCTCATAGGATTCATACAAGTCCACATATTTCATTTATTTTACATTTTAGTCTTTCAATTTTTCATTTTTACAATTTAGCCCAAATTACTCAAATTCATCAAAAGTTCAAAGACAAAACATGTTAACCCAATACATATCTTTCATTTACTATCATCAAACTTCATAAAACTCATAATTTCATCAATGGCATAACTAAAAATCATCAAAAAAATCAGAAATTGAAACATGGGCTTGATAGAACACTAACCAACAATCACAAAAACGTAGAAATTATCCAAAATCAAGTTAAAACAGACCTTTAATCAAGCTACATGTTGGCCGAATGCTTCAAACACATAAACTCTAGCTTTTGCTTCTTCAATTTAAGCAAACAAGATGATAAATGCATAATTTTCATGTTTTGTTATAATTAATATTAACATAAATATATATTTTACCAATTTACCCTTGCATTATAAACATTTAAAACATTAATATCAAGGCCATTAATGTCCACTCATATGTTCAATGGTCAAATAATAACATAAGAACCTCTCAACTATAAAGACATATCAAATAGGCACATTAACAATTAGAAGGCCACTTTTATATTTTATGCGATTAGGTCCTTTTTCAAAATTAAGCACACAAACGATCAAATTAACACACGAAACTTTCACACATGTCAATTCACATATTACAAGTATGGAAATATATTTAAAACATTTTTTTTGACTTGGATTTGTTGTCTCGAAACCACTATTCCGACTAAGGTCTAAACCAGACTGTTACAACTCTTCCCCTTAGAGATTTTAGTCCCCGAAAATTTTACCGTCGAAAAGATTCAGATATTGTTGTCTCATAGCATCTTCGGGCTCCCACGTGGCCTCTTAAACACCGTGTCGATGCCATATCACTTTTACTAACGAAATTTTCTTATTTCGTAGTTCTTTAACCTCACGAGCCAAAATACGGGTCAGTTCTTCATTATAGGTCAAATCAAACTGAATCTCTATCTCAGAGGGAGGAATCACATGCGAAGGATCAGATATGTATTGTCGAAGCATCGATACGTGAAACACATCATGAATCTTTTCTAGTTCTGGTGGCAACAACAATCTATAAGCAACTAGCCCGATAGGCTCGATAATCTCATACGGCCCGATGAACCTCGGACTCAATTTGCCTTTTCTGCCAAATCGGAGTACTTTCTTCCACGGAGATACTTTCAGAAACACTTTGTCACTGATCTCAAATTCAATATCTTTTCATTTCAGTTCTGCTTATGATTTCTGACGATCAGATGCTGCTTTCAGACTATCTTGGATTGTTTTTACTTTCTGTTTAGTATCTTTTATCAAATTGACCCCATGTATCCTATTCTCACTAAGCTTAGTCCAATAAAAAGGTGTATGACATTTACGACCATATAAGGCTTCGTACGGTGCTGTTTTAATGCTCGATTGAAATCTATTTTTGTATACAAATTCAATCAATGGCAAATATTGTTCCCACGTACCTTCAAACTTATGAATGAAACATCTCAACTTATCCTCGAGAATCTGAATAATCTGCTCGGATTGACCATCTGTTTGCGGGTGGAAAGCAGTACTAAATTGCAATGTTGTACCTAAAGCCTCTTGTAATTTCTTCCAAAATCGCGATGTGAATCTCGGATCTCTGTCTGACACAATAGATAACGACACACCATGCAATCTCACAATATCGAAAATGTATAACTCAGTTAATTTATCAAGCGTGTAATCGGATCTCTGTCTGACACAATAGATAATGGGTTGATTTCGTCAATCGGTCAACCACAACCCAGGTTGCATCTTTCTTTCTAAGAGATAGGGGAAACCCGAAACAAAATCCATTGTCACTCTATCCCATTTCTATTTCGGAATCATAATCAGTTGTAACAAATCGGATGGCACTTGATGTCCAGCTTTAACTTGCTGGCAGATTAAACATTTCACAACAAATTCAGAGATGTCACGGTTCATACCAGACCACCAATAAAGCTGTTTCGGATCGTTATAGATTCTCGTACTACCCAGATGCACAGATAAACAACTATTGTGAGCTTCGTTCCAAATCATCTAAATCAATTCTGGATTTCTCAGAACACAAATTCGATCTCAGAATCTCAAAAAATCATCATTACTAACTTGAAATTCAGAATCAGAATTTAGATCACACTAAGCTCGTTTTGCTATTATCTTATTATCAACCTTCTGAGAATCAATAAGCTTTTGTAATAACAATAGTCTCGCTTTCAATTCAGATAAAATTGAACCATCATCGGACAAAACTAAATGAGTATTCATGGCACATAATGCAAACAGTGATTTTCAACTTAAAGCATCAGCAACTACATTTGCTTTTCCCGGATGATAGTCAATCACAAGCTCATAGTCTTTTAGTAGTTCTAGCCATCTTCTCTGTCGTAGATTTAAATCTTTCTGAGTCATAAAATATTTCAAGCTTTTGTGATCAGAATAAACGTGACATTTTTCACCAAACAGACAGTGACGCCAAAATTTTAAAGCAAACACAGTCACAGCTAATTCCAGATCGTGCGTCATATAGTTCTTTTCGTACGGCTTTAACTATCTCGAAGCATAAGTAATGACTTTACCTTCCTGCATCAAAACACATCCCAGACCGTTCAACGAAGCATCACTGTAGATCACAAATTCTTTACCCAATTCGGGTTGTACTAACATTGGAGCTTCAGTAATATGGCTTTCAATTGATCAAAGCTTTTTTGACACTTTTCGGAACATTCAAATTTCACATCTTTCTAAATTAATTTTGTTAACAGAGTTGCAATCATAGAAAAGCCTTTTATGAACAGTCTATAACAACTAGCAAGTCCCAAAAAATTGTAGACTTCGGAGACATTTCTCAGAGGCTTCCAATCCAAAATAGTTGAAATTTTGCTCAGATCAACTTGGATACCTGATGCTGATACAATATGGCCTAGAAAACTAACTTCTCATACCAGAATTCACGTTTGCTAAACTTTGCATATAATTGTTTATATTGCAAAGTCTATAGCACTATTCTCAGATGCTCAGCATGCTCGGATTCATCACACGAATAAATCAATATGTCATCAATGATTATGACAAAAAATTGATCTAAATACGGTCTGAAAATTATGTTTATCAAATCCATAAAGATAGCAGGTGCATTAGTTAATCTGAAAGGCATAACTAAGAACTCATAGTGGTCATACCTCATTATGAATGCAGTTTTCAGAATGTCTTAGTCTTTTACTCGCAACTGATAATAGCCTGATCTCAAATCTATCTTCAAAAACACGGTATCTCCTTTCAATTGATCAAACAAATTATCAATTCGAGGCAGAGAGTATTTATTCTTGATAGTCACTTTGTTCAATTAACGACAATCAATGCACATTCTCATCGTATCGTCTTTCATTTTCTCAAACAGAACTGGCGCACCCCAAGGTGAGAAACTCAGCCTAGTAAACCCTCTATCAGACAACTCTTGCAACTAAGATTTTAATTCTTTTAGTTCGGTCAGAGCCATTTTGTACGGAGGTATCAAAATCAAATTAGTTCCTACTACTAATTCAACGCCAAATTCAACTTCTCAAATCGTAGGTAATCCCAAATGTTCTTCAAGAAACACATTAGAGAATTCGTAGACAACAAACACTGATTCAACTTTCTTTTTTGATACTTTCGAATCAATCACATAGGCAAAATAAGCTTTACAACATTTTCTCACAATACTCAGAGCCTTCATTGACGAAATCAATACCGGTAACCCATTCACATCACCAGATTCAATTCAGACAATTTTATCATTCTTGCATCTCAAATCAATAGCTTTTTGTTTGCAATTCACAATAGTATCGTACACAGTTAGCCAATCCAAACCCAAAATTATATCAAACTCATCAAAGGGTAATAACATCGGATCAGCCGAAAAACAAATGTCTCGAAACATTAACGGACAATTCTTGCACACTTTGTCAACTAAGACACTTTTACCTAGGCGGTTCTATACTCTAATCACGAATTCAGTAGACTCTACAGGAAAAGTCTTACTGGATATTAAATTCATGCATATATACGAATGTGTTGATCCAGGATCTATCAAAGTAATCACAGAAGTATCGCAAAGATTTAATGTACCCGTTATCACATTAGGAGACGAAAATTCCTTACGTGCTCAAATGGCATAGGCTCTAGCAGGTGCTCTAGCCTCAGATCATACAGTAGTTTCTTTAGTCCCTCTATGACTACCACTCACATTTCTCATATTTCTAGGAGGTTACCTTGAGCTGAAGTGTTACTAGGTCTCGGGTTTTGTATAATTTCTTCCTTGACAGTCTCGGGGCAATCACAGATGAAATGGTTTAATGATCCATATTTAAAACAAGCCCAATCGTATAGTCTAAAATTGTCTGGATGTCTTTTACCATAGTGTTTACACTCGGTTCAATCCGATCGAACATTTCCAACACTGGCAACAGATGTAGTTAGAGCTCCGAAGCTCAAATTTGATCTAGCACGATCTCTACTCGAATGTCCCACATTAGCCTTTGAACAACTAAAATAATCTCGAAACTTCTTTGATGTAGATTGAAATGGCTTGCTCGATGATCTCTTTCGTACTTCTCTAGCTTCTAAATAAGCTTTTCTTTTCTCTTTCCCGAGCTCTTCAGCTTTATATGTAACTGCCCGATTTAGGGCTTAGTCAGAGTAGTGGTCTCGGGACCACAAATCCGAAGTTAAAGAAGTTATTTTGTTATTATTTTGGATTCATAGCATGTTTATATTAGTGCATGAAAAATTTGGTGAGCTAATTTTAACGTTTGAGAGCCCAGTTACGAAAAATGACTAAATCGCATGAAATGTAAACGTCCTAAATTGATAGCTAAACATGTCAAATAGCTAAAGGATAAAATTTGGGGGTATTTAAAGAGAAATTAGACCCATAGAGACTAGGGTGGCCGGCCATAGGAGACAATTTGTTGGGAAAGTCAAAATTAGGTTGTGTTTGGTCACCAATTTTGACTAGTTTTAAATTAAATAAAATAAAGGCCACACCCCTTTTATTTTCTTCTTCTTCTTCTTCACCGATTTTTACCAGCCATAGGTGGGTTGTGAACTTCAAATTTTTTAGCAACTTGAAGCACTCACAAGTAAGTGATTTCCATGTCCTTTTTTGATGATTTTTGTATTTTTAAGACACTTGGAGCATGAGCTTTCCAATGAGGGTACTATTTTACAAAATGATTAAGAGCGTAAGGTTTTTCCATGAAAGGATTTGTCAGGTTTGCTGAGTTTTTATGGAAGAAAATGAATTTTGGGTGTCTTATAAACAACTTTTATGAAAGGTATTAGCATGGAAACACCTAAAGAGACTATTTTGCATTAGTTGTAAGATAAGTGATGAATGTTGCTATAAGAGTAAAGAGGGTTCGAATAGGCTTGAAATACAAATAAATTTGATAAAAATTGATTTTCGAGCATAGGGACAAAATGGTCATTTTGCTAAGGTTTAGGGGCAAAATGGTCATTTTACCTAAGAAGTGAACTTTAGATTTACCTAATTTACTTAGAGACTAAATGAGTGCATTTTGCCATTATAGATCAAGATTTACTGAATCTGAATCTAGACCGGGGGAAGGCCAAGCAAATCGACTAAACCGAGTAGTTGTGTACGTTTTGTAATCCGAGGTAAGTTGTATGTAAATAATACAACTACATTGTTATTAGATGTGTTTAAATTGATATAGCATGAATTTCTTGGTTGTGGAAATGATTATGTATGATGAATATTGAGATAATAAAATTCCTGTTTGAACCTGAAGAAACAATTCGGATATTCATGCCATGACATTCGGGTTATTTGTGTGCCAGTGTAAGACATGTTTGGGACATGTATCGGCCACATTATGAGAGCTAGTGTAAGACCATGTCTGGGACATGGCATCAGCATTGAGGCGAGAGCTAGTGTAAGACATGTCTGGGACATGCATCGGCCTCGAGACGTAAGCCAATGTAAGACATGTCTGGGACATGCATCGGCTATGAGATGATAGTCAGTGTAAGACCATGTCTCGGACATGGCATCAACTTGAGATATGAGCCAGTGTAAGACCATGTCTGGTATAGGTACAGGTACCTAATTGGTACGTATGAGAAATGAGTTCAATATAGTATATGTGACTAGTATGGATGGTAATGAGTAAGTGTGCTTATGCCTACCTTTGTGTTACGAGCATAATGATCATTGATGAATTTGTTGTTGTGTATTTACTCATATGCAACTTACAAAGCTTTTATGCTTACTCCCGTTTCTATCCATTTTTCTTATAGTGCTACCTAACTCGCTCAAGGATCACCGAAAGTCAAAGATATCGACCACACTATCAACAGAAGCCTTCGGTATAGTTGGATTTATGTTTTTGAATATGGCATGTATAGGGCTTAGACTTCATTATTTTGTGTCTTTGAGAAGTTGGCCAAATGTGTTGGCTTGGGATAGATCCCACACTTTGTATTAAGCCTTGAATGATGGCTAACATTCATTTTGAGTTTGTAAAAGATGCATTTTCATGGTTGAATGAATATCCGTTATGGCTTATTTGATTATAGAAATTGTGTTCGTTTTGATATTGGATGGCATTAGTGTGAAAATAGGTATGTAAGGGTGGCAATGAGGCTTGGTAAATAGCCTTATATTGTCCATACGGGTAGACACACGGGCGTGTGTCTAGGCTGCGTGTGACACATGGCCAGCCCCATGGGCATGTAGACCAACCGTGTGTCCCCTGCATGTAAAAATTTCAAGTCAGTATGCATGGTAATAAACACAAGGGCAGGGACATGGTCGTGTGTCTCAACCGTATGAATGACACGGCCTAGCACACGGGCATGTGCCTTGGCCTTGTGACATTCTGAGCATTTAGAAATAGAATGTCCATGATTTGACACACGGGATAGGACACGGGCGTGTCGAGGCCGTATGAAGGATACGGGCGTGTGTATGGCCGTGTGAAAACCCCTACAGGTGCGAATTTGAATTTAATTCCACACGGGAGTGTGCCCTATTTTAAAAACAAATTTATTAAGTTTGGTTGAAGGACTCGTAATGGTCTCGAATAGTTTTCAACAGTTGAATTGGGGCTCGTAGGCCCATAATAAGAAGTTCAAAGTAGAAATTGAAAAAGTTTATATTGGACCGAGTCTCGGTGACTTGAGTTTGGTTGTATGCATGAGATCAAGTTAGGTAATGCCTTGTACTCTAGCCCGGTGTGGGTTACGAGTATAGGGTGTTACATTTAGTAGTATCAGAGCTATGATTTAGTTAGTTCTAGGACTAACCTAGCGAGAATACGAGTCTAGCTATACATGTCATAACTGTATGTTGATAGTGTGACGATTTGTGACGATTATAAATTATGTTTTTATATAGTAAATGGATCCTGATAGAGCCACGGTAGATGACGTGAAAAGTAATGTGTCGGCTCTCGCTGAAAGGACCGCGCCAGTTGAGACTGAGCCCGTGAATATGGCGAAGGCGGATGGGCTAGAGAAGCCTACCTCCAGATGATGGATGCCTGGTAGAAAAAGCTTTTTCGTGTGAATCCAAACACTCCACCTCCCCCACCTCCTCTGATTCCTTAGTATGCCCCGGTAGCTCAGCAAGGTGCGGACATGTTTAAAAGAGGGAAGCCTCCGGTGTTTATGGATTTGACGAACCGTATTTTTTAGTCGTATTTAGATAAGTTCACAGTGGTCTTTATCGATGACATATTGATTTACTCGCGTGATGAGGGTGAGCACGCGGAGCATTTGAGAACGGTTCTACAAACTTTGAGAGATAAGTAGCTTTAAGCTAAGTTCAGTAAGAGTGAATTTTGGCTTAAAGAGGTCAGATTTCTAGGGCACATTATGTTGGGTGACAGGATCAGAGTCGACCCAGCAAGATCTCGGCTATCATGGATTGGAAATCGCCAAGAAATGTGACAGAAGTCTGAAGCTTTTTAGGTTTGGCTGGATATTATAGACGATTTGTAAATGGATTCTCTATGATAGCTACACTGATGACAAGAATGCTGTAAAAAGATGTCAAGTTTGAATGGACAAAAAAGTGCCAATAGAGTTTCGAAAAATTAAAGGCTTTATTGATCGAAGCCCTAGTGTTGGTGCAACAGGATTCGGACAAGGAGTTTGTGATTTATAGTGATGCCTCCTTGAATGGGTTGGGGTGCGTGCTTATGCAGGAAGGTAAGATCATAGCGTACGCATCGAGACAACTAAAGCCAGATGAGAAGAATTACCTAATGCATGATTTAGAGTTGGCTGCCGTCGTGTTCGTGTTGAAAATTTAGAGACACCATCTGTATGGCAAGAAGTGTTGGGTATTCATTGGCCATAAAAGTTTAAAGTGCTTGATGACTCAAAAGGAGTTGAACTTAAGACAGCGATAATGGTTAGAGCTAATAAAGGATTACGAGTTGGTAATCGACTACCACCCAAGAAAGGCGAATGTCGTCGCTGATGCATTGAGTAGAAAATCATTATTTGCGCTGAGAGCAATGAATGCCAATACGGATTTGTCTAATGATGGCTCAGTTCTAACATAGTTGAGAGCTAGACCGATGTTCTTCCAAGAGATCCGAGAAGCTCAGAAAGGTGATGAGAAATTGCAAGCCAAGAGAACTCAGTGTGAGTTGGGAATTGAATCAGATTTTTGTATTAGTACCGATGGATGTATAATGTTCAAAGACAGAGTTTGTGTACCCAAGGACAATGAGTTTATTCAGAAGGTTCTGAGAGAGGCACATAACGGTTGTTTGTCTGTCCACCCAGGTAGTGTGAAAATGTATAACGACCTTAAGAAAATGTATTAGTGGTCGGGTATGAAAAGAGACATTTCAGAGTTTGTGTCTAAGTTTATAGTGTGTCAGCAAGTGAAAGCTGAAAATCAAGCACCTTCGGGTCTACTAAAGCCTATCATGGTTCTCGAGTGGAAGTGGGATTGAATTACGATGGATTTCATGATAGGTTTGCCAATAACCCCGAATAAGAAAGATATAGTATGGGTTGTTGTAGATAGAGTAACTAAGTCGGCACATTTCATACCTGTGCGTACCGACTACTCCCTTGAGAGATTAGCCGACTTGTACGTTTCTGAGATTGTGAGACTACACGGGGTGCCCATATCGATTGTTTTAGATAGAGACTCAAGATTTACTTCGAGATTTTAGAAGAAGTTACAAGAGGCACTGGGAACAAAGTTGACTTTTAGCACGAAATTTCACCCACAAATTGACGGTCAGTCAGAGAGAGTAATTCAGATATTAGAGGACATGTTGCGGTGTTGCGTCCTATAATTCCAAGAAAGTTAGGAGAGGTACTTACCGTTGGCCGAGTTCGCCTACAACAACAGTTATCAGGCAAGTTTGAAAATAGCAGCTTATGAGGCTTTGTATGGGCGAAGTGTCGAACGCCCTTATATTGGACTGAGCTCAAGGAAAGTCAAATTCAGGGGGTCAATTTAGTCAAAGAGACTGTAGAGAAAGTTAAAGTGATTCGTGACTAGTTGAAAGCCGCCTCAGATAAACAGAAATCTTATATGGATTTGAGACGAAAGGAAATTAAATTTCAAGTAGGTGATAAGGTATTTTTAAAAGTATCTCCGTGGAGGAAAGTCCTCAGATTTGGTAGAAAAAGTAAATTGAGTCCTCGTTTCATAAGGCCTTATGAGGTTATCGAGAGAGTAGGACTGGTTGCCTATCGGTTGGCTTTACCACTAGAGTTGGAAAAGATTCACAATATGTTTGATGTTTCTATGCTACGTTCAAACAACTGAGGAATTAGACTATAGCACTCGTGAAAGTTTTGTGGCATAGACATGGAGTCGAGGAAGCCATATAGGAACCCAAAGAGACTATGAGAGATTAGTACCCAAACTTATTCACCGGTAAGATTTTCAGGGACGAAAATCCCTAAGGAGGAGAAATGTAACAGTCTAATTTAGGGCCTAATCAGAATAGTGGTTTAGGGACCATAAATCCAAATTCAGGGAAATTATTTTATTATTATTTTGGAGTCATAGCATGTTTATATTAGTGGATGAAAAATTTGGTGAGCTAATTTTAATGTTTGAGAGCCCAATTGTGAAAAAAGACTAAATTGCATGAAATGTAAAAGTCCTAAATTGATAGCTAAAGGTGTCAAATAGCTAAAGGATAAAATTTGGGGGTCTTTAAAGAGCAATTTGGCCCATAGAGACTAGGGTGGCTGGCCATAGGAGACAATTTGTTGGGAAAGTCAAAATTATGTGGTGTTTGGTCACCAATTTTGACTAGTTTTAAATTAAATAAAACAAAGGCCACACCCCTTTTATTTTCTTATTCTTCACCAATTTTTACCAGCCATAGGAGGGTTTTGAACTTCAAAATTTTCAGCAACTTGAAGCACTCACAAGTAAGTGATTTCCATGTCCTTTTGTTGATGATTTTTGTATTTTTAAGACCCTTGGAGCATGAACTTTCAAATGAGGGTACTATTTTACAAAATGATTAAAACTTTAGAGTTTTTCCAAGAAAGGATTTGTGAGGTTTGCTGAGTTTTTATGGAAGAAAATGAATCTTGGGTGTCTTATAAACAACTTTTGTGAAAGGTATTAGCATGGAAACACCTATAGGGACCATTTTGCATAAGTTGTAAGATAAGTGATGAATGTGTGAAATAGTTAGAATTTGAAGTTGCTATAAGAGTAAATAGGGTTCGAATAGGCTTGAAATACGAATAAATTTGATAAAAATTGATTTTCGAGCAAAGGGACAAAATGGTCATTTTGCTAAGGTCTAAGGGCAAAATGGTCATTTTACCTAAGAAGTGAATTTTAGATTTGCCTAATTGTACTTAGAGACTAAATGAGTGCATTTTGCCATTATAGATCAAGATTTACCGAATCTGAATCTAGACCGGGGGAAGGCCAAGCAAATCGAATAAACTGACTAGTCGTGTATGTTTTGCAATCCGAGGTAAGTTGTATGTAAATAATACAACTACATTGTTATTATATGTGTTTAAATTGATATAGCATGAATTTCTTGGTTGTGGAAATGATTATCTATGATGAATATTGAGATAGTAAAATTCTCGTTTGAACCAATTCGGATATTCATGCCATGACATTCGGGTTATTTGTGTGCCAGTGTAAGACATGTCTAGGACATGTATCGGCCACATTATGAGAGCTAGTGTAAGACCATGTCTGGGACATGGCATCAGCATTGAGGCGAGAGCTAGTGTAAGACATGTCTGGGACATGCATCGGCCTCGAGACGTAAGCCAGTGTAAGACATGTCTGGGACATGCATCGGCTACGAGATGATAGTCAATGTAAGACCATGTCTAGGACATGGCATTGGCGCCTTACCCAGGTTTGAGGCTTAATGAATATCCAATAGAGTTCCAAATGGTTGAACGGTGAAAATTTTGAATGTGAGTTAATAAGGAAAGTATAACCGTGTTGTGAGTGGTATAGGTATCTAATTGGTATGTATGAGAAATTAGTTCAACATAGTATATGTGACTGGTATGGATGGTAATTAGTAAGTTTGCTTATTCCTACCTTTGTGTTATGAGCATAATGATCATTGATGAATTTGTTGTTGTGTATTTATTCATATGCAACTTACTAAGCTTTTATGCTTACTCCCGTTTCTTTCCATTTTCCTTATAGTGCTGCCTAACTAGCTCAAGGATCACCGAAAGTCAGAGATATCGATCACACTATCAACCGAATCCTTCGGTATAGTTGGATTTATGTTTTTTAATATGGCATGTATATGGCTTAGACTTCATTATTTTGTGTCTTTGAGAAGTTGGCCAAATGTGTTGGCTTGGGATAGATCCCACACTTTGTATTAAGCCTTGAATGATGGCTAACATTCATTTTGAAATTATAAAAGATGCACTTTCATGGTTGAATGAATAACCATTACGGCTTATTTGATTATAGAAATTGTGTTCGTTTTGATATTGGATGGCATTAGTGTGAAAATAGGTATGTAAGGGTGGCAATGAGGCTTGGTAAATAGCCTTATATTGTCCATACGGGTAGACACACAGGCATGTGTCTAGGCCGTTTGTGACACACGGCTAGCCCCATGGGCATGTGGACCAGCTGTGTGTCACCTGCACGTAAAAATTTCAAGTCAGTATGCATGATAATAAACACACTGGCAGAGACACGGCCGTGTGTCTCAGCCCTGTGAATGATATGGCCTAGAACATGATCATGTGCCTTGCCCATGTGACATTCTAAGTATGTTGATGTCAAAAATAGAATGTCCATGATTTCGCACACGGGTTAGGACACGGGCGTGTCGTGGCCGTGTGAGGGACACGGGCCATTAACACAGGCGTGTGTATGGTCGTGTGAAAACCCCTGCAGGTGCGAATCTGAATTTATTTCCACATGGGTGTGTTACCCTTCCATACGGGCCTGTGCCTTGTTTTAAAGACAAATTTCTTAAGTTTGGTTTAAGTGCCCGTAATGGTCCCTGATAGTTTTCAATGGTTGAATTGGGGCTCAGAGAACCAAAATAAGAAGTTCAAAGTAGAAATTGACAAAGTTATAAATTGGACCATGTAACACCCCGAATTTGGGCCTAGAAGTATTGGGCTTTGAGTATGGGTCCGTAAGGAGGTGGTATATAAGTATTTAATTGTGCAAGGAAATGACACAATTAAATGTCTACTTTGGTGGTTTATGGCCCTGAGAAGTGTTGGAGAAATCTTGGGTTCAAACCTGGGCTTTAGCAAAAACTTTGGTATTAAGTGAATAAAACCCTGGATGCTTGGATGATGGCCTTTTAAATTATTGTGTTAAATAAATGACACAAGGAAGTATGTGGTGTAGTAGTTGTGGCGTCATTAAGGTTGCAAAGGAGCCTAAGTTCAAATCATGGCTCTTACAATTCATTTTGGATTTTTCTCTTAAATGAATCTGGACGCTAGCACATAAGTCTTAAGGTTAATTATGGACGTTTTTAACAAAGAAAGAGCCAATGGTGGAGTGCCAAAGTGGCATGTTGTGTAACTGTAAGGTCTGAGGTTCAAGTCTTGGGATGCACAGTGGAGTATTTATTTTGCTATTTGAGTTGTGTAGGAGGTGGAGTTGGACTGGAACACTATGGTTAAAGTGGTCATAAGAATGAGGAATTTTCCTAATGGCTGAAAGTAATCCCACATCGAGAAGCTAACATGAGAATTGGTGAGAAGCTGGCTTTAAATAGAGAGAACCAGATGAGTTGGGAGGAAAACTCAATGCAAGATGTGCCAAGGTTGGTGATCGTGGACTTCGGCGCGTTCTCATAAACAGGTGTGTATCCGCGCCTTTCTTTATTAGAAGTCGGCAAAAGCTGAAAAGCCGAAACTTCGGCATTTGAGGCCTCACAAGCGTGCGATCGCTTGTGTGGTAAACTGATCCAACAAACCATGGGCGATAGACTGTAGAGGCTGCCACGAGTGTTCTAGTGTGTTGAGATTGTTGTGGGCCTCGATGGGCTGAATGGGCCCAATGAGCACGTGAGCCCGCTTGTGTAAATCTAACTATTAGGTGGGAAGTAATTCGGCCACATAGCCGTAACTAAATTTAGGCTAAATGGGCCATACGAGCGTGTGGGCCCACCTGGGCTGAGTAATGGGCCTTAGGCCCGTTTGCACCGTTAGGTCTGTTTAGGTTACATAAGTCGCTCGAGGCGACGGTGAACCTTCTGTTGGGTCGTTAAGACCCTCGATTTGTAAAATTACCGAAATACCCCCAGTTTGTAAAATTACCAAAATACCCTAAATTGGTAAAATTACCGAAAAACCCCTAATTTGTAAAATTACAGAAACACCCCCAATTTGTAAAACTACCAGAATACCCTTGATTTGTAAAATTACAGAAATACTCTTAGTTTGTAACATTATCGAAATAACCCCGATTTGTAAAATTATCGAAATACCCCTAGTTTGTAAAATTACCGAAATACCCCCAGTTTATAAAATTACCGAAATACCCCCAGTTTATAAAATTATTGAAATACCCTCGACTTGTAAAATTACGTAAATACCTCGACTTGTAAAATTACCAAAATACCCTCAATTTGTAAAATTATCAAAATACCCCTAATTTGGAAAATTACGGAAATACCCATAATTTGGAAAATTATAGAAATACCCCTGACTTACAAAATTACTAAAGTACCCTTGACTTTCAAAAATTACAGAAATACTATTTGTTTGCAAAATTACTAAAATACCCTTAGTTTGTAGATTTACCAAAACACCCTTGTAGGGTGAAATGACTAAAATACCCGTAATAAATAAAAAGACCGTTTTGCCCCTCTAGGGTATATGACTCACTGATAATAGAATTTAATTGATTTGAATATGTTTTGACTGAGAATGTATGGATCGTGATTGGATCGTGTGAGTGTGATTTGTATGATTTTGTATGTCGTGTGTATACTTGTTGCATTCATATAATATGGTGTTGCACATGGGTGGGGATTATGAAACGGAGGAAGAAATTGAGGATCGGATGGTTGCTTGAAGACCGTAGATCCACCGATTAAGGATCGCATGGTTGCTTGATGACCGTGGATCCACCAGTGTCTTTTAAGCCCAATATATGATTATTGATGACTCTGTGTCGATCACATTTACCTAGGGCTGTGTGCTGGTTATGTTACTCTAGTTGATGGCTATGTGCCTAACATGATACAGCTACCGATGGCTTAAAGCCAATTATTCTGATTATGGCTTTGTGCCAACCTACATATGGCTCTGTGCCAACCTGATAATGGCTGTGTGCCAAACGTATTTGCCTAAGGCTATGTGTCAATATATGATTATTGACGACGGCTTAGGGCCGCTTAATCTGATTGTGGCTTTGTGCCAACCTAAAAATGGCTCTGTGCCATCTTGACTATGGCTTTGTACCAAACGTATTTACCTGTGGCTATGTGCTTAACATACTTATGGATGACTGTGTGTGGATCATATTTTCCTAGGGCTGTGTGCCGATTATATTACCGTCGCTGATGGTTATGTGCCAAACATAATACAGTTACCGATGGCTTTGTACCAATTATAATACCGCTACTAAAGGGTTTTTAAGCCCAATATATGATTAGCGACTTTCTTTGTAATGAAGGTAGTCTTCGCAATGGGCTACCATTGATGTGTATCGGATGGGTGGGCCAATATTTATATCCCCACATAATGTGTACCGAGGGACGGAGTTGATGTGTAACAGTTGGATTATTGGGATGGGATAGCATGCATCTATGCATTCACACATTCTATACTGTTATTTGTTTGGGCCGGGCCCAACCGATTCTGTTATGGGTCGGGACCAAAATGACATTGTAATAGGCTTTGGCCCATGTATGCTCTCGACTGATCATATCATTATCGTTAACGGGCTCTAGCCCGCATCGCTTCGATTTTTGTTTCAGATATCTCTTGCTTTACTCTAGTAAGGGGATTACACACTCGAGTTTTAGTAAACTCACCCCGTCTATTAACTGTGTAGGTAATCCCCAACGTTAGGTGGTTCGGTGCTTTGCGAGGGGGCTCGAGAGACGACCACACAACTACACATGTTTTTTCTATTTTGTTTATTTAGTTAAGCACTTTGGTTTTGATTTGGGTTGTATAAGGCCTCTTTATTTCCTTAACTTTTATTTGGAAAGTTGATGTAGTATGTCTAATATCTCATTGGAAGTAGGACACGATTTTCTAAAACGAAACTATTTTCAAACATTACGTTTTCGCAACATATTCAAAATGCTTTTGCAACTTAACTTTTAAACATCACGTTTTCGTAAATCGGTTACTTTTAGAATTAGCTTTTGAAAAGTAAAAAGGAATTTTGGAAAGAAAATTAAGAAGTTCTCAATGTACTACATTTTAGATAAGAAGGGTTTCAAATGAAAACATGGTTTTTGAAAAACACTTCAATGTGACACGTCAGATTTGGGTCTAACTTATGGGCGGGTTTGGGGTTTTACATTTAGTGATATTAGAGCCAAGTTGCAAAATTTGGCTGTAGAATGGGTTTTAAAATTGGATTTTCGAAAGAATTGTTTCAAAAAGGTTCGAAAAGATTTGAGGTATTTGAAATGTTTTTCTGAATATTTTCCTGAAAGTGTGGTTACCGAGTCTCCGGCGCCGAATTCGTAAGTTTTCTATTAGACTGTACTTAAAGTTAGATTTTCTATTTATTCAGTGTATGTTCTGGAAATCAGATTTTGTTTAAGTTAGCAACAGTACTGTGATGGATTCCAAAGGCAAGCAAGGTCGCGAAGAGTTACCCGTCTCCCCAAAACATGAGATGGTTCAGGAAACTATAGTCAAGGTAAGTCCGCCAACTTCGAGTAACAATAACCCAGAGCTTGGTACGGAGGCATAGACTCGGTTGGTAAGGGAAGTGCTGGAAAAAGTGTTTGAGGCAAGAGTTAAGTCGTATGGTGAAACACTTCAGGCTAGGCGCTTAGAGTGCAGCAGAAAGAGGGATCACAATCCTCTGAAGCAAGATCTCCATTCTATGAAATGCGTTAAGACGCGTCTGAACTTTTTGGCTTAAGAGCGCTGCAAAAGGCGCCATCCGGGCGAATGCTGGAGAAAGTTAGGAGCGTGTTTCAAATGCAGGTCTAAGGAGCATTGGGTTCAGGATTGCACAGTTCCTTTTAAGTCAGGTGTGTTTTGTTTGGATGTGATGTTTGAATATAGAAATTATATGCATGTGTGGTAAATATTTGTTTGCTTCTGTGGTTAGATGTTTGGTTGGGTGTGAGAGGTTTTGAGATTAAGTTAAAAGTGTATTAGTGTAGTTTGGAATTAGAGTGCGTAGCGGGAGCGTAGTGGTGTAGGTTAAACTAAGTGCTTGTTCAGATAGTTGGAAATTTCGAGGACGAAATTTCTTTAAGGGGGTAGAATTGTAACGCCCCAAATTTGGGACTAAAAGTATTGGGCCTTGAGTATGGGTCCATAAGGAGGTGGTATATAAGTATTTAATTGTGCAAGGAAATGACACAATTAAATGTCTACTTTGGTGGTTAATGGCCCTGAGAAGTGTTGGAGAAATCTGGGGTTCAAACCTGGGCTTTAGCAAAATTTTTTGTATTAAGTGAATAAAACCCTGGATGCTTGGATGATGGCCTTTTAAATTATTGTATTAAATAAATGACACAAGGAAGCATGTGGTCTAGTGGTTGTGGCGTCATTAAGGTTGCAAGGGAGTCTGAGTTCAAGTCTTGGCTCTTACAATTTATTTTGGTTTTTTCTCTTAAGTGAATCTGGACACTGGCACATATGTCTTAAGATTAATTATGGATATTTTTAACACAGAAAGAGCCTGTGGTAGAGTGGCAAAGTGGCATGTTGTGTAACTGTGAGGTCTGAGGTTCAAGTCTTGGGATGCGCAGTAGAGTATTTATCTTTCTATTTGAGCTGTGTAGGAGGTGGAGTTGGACTGGAACTCTATGGTTGAAGTAATCCCACATCGGGAAGCTAACATGAGATTTGGTGAGAAGCTGGCTTTAAATAGAGAGAACCAGATGAGTTGGGAGGAAGACTCAATGCAAGATGTGCCAAGGTTGGTGATCGTGGACTTCGGCGCGTTCTCATAAACAGGTGTGTATCCGCGCCTTTCTTTATTAGAAGTCGGCAAAAGCTGAAAAGCCGAAACTTCAGCATTTGAGGCCTCACAAGCGTGCGATCGCTTGTGTGGTAAACTGATCCAACAAACCATGGGCAATAGACTGTAGAGGCCGCCACGAGTGTTCTAGTGTGCTGAGATTGTTGTGGGCCTCGATGGGCCGAATGGGCCCAATGGGCACGTGAGCCCGCTTGTGTAAATCTAACTATTAGGTGGGAAGTAATTCGGCCACATAGCCGTAACTAAATTTAGGCTAAATGGGCCACACGAGCGTGTGGGCTCACTTGGGCTGAGTAATGGGCCTTAGGCCCGTTTGCACCGTTAGGTCTGTTTAGGTTACATAAGTCGCTCGAGGCGACGGTGAACCTTCTGTTGGGTCGTTAAGACCCTCGATTTGTAAAATTACCGAAATACCCCCAGTTTGTAAAATTACCAAAATACCCCAAATTGGTAAAATTACCGAAAAACCCCTAATTTGTAAAATTACAGAAACACCCCCAATTTGTAAAACTACCAGAATACCCTTGATTTGTAAAATTATAGAAATACTCTTAGTTTGTAACATTATCGAAATAACCCCGATTTGTAAAATTATCGAAATACCCCTAGTTTGTAAAATTACCGAAATACCCCCAGTTTATAAAATTACCGAAATACCCCCAGTTTATAAAATTATTGAAATACCCTCGACTTGTAAAATTACAGAAATACCCTCGACTTGTAAAATTACCAAAATACCCTCAATTTGTAAAATTATCAAAATACCCCTAATTTGGAAAATTACGGAAATACCCATAATTTGGAAAATTATAGAAATACCCCTGACTTACAAAATTACTAAAGTACCCTTGACTTTCAAAAATTACAGAAATACTATTTGTTTGCAAAATTACTAAAATACCCTTAGTTTGTAGATTTACCAAAACACCCTTGTAGGGTGAAATGACTAAAATACCCGTAATAAATAAAAAGACCGTTTTGCCCCTCTAGGGTATATGACTCACTGATAATAGAATTTAATTGATTTGAATATGTTTTGACTGAGAATGTATGACTGTGATTGGACTGTTGTGAGTGTGATTTGTATGATTTTGTATGTCGTGTGTATACTTGTTGCATTCATATAATATGGTGTTGCACATGGGTGGGGATTATGAAACGGAGGAAGAAATTGAGGATCGGATGGTTGCTTGAGGACCGTAGATCCACCGATTAAGGATCGCATGGTTGCTTGATGACCGTGGATCCACCAGTGTCTTTTAAGCCCAATATATAATTATTGATGACTCTGTGTCGATCACATTTACCTAGGGCTGTGTGCTGGTTATGTTACTCTAGTTGATGGCTATGTGCCTAACATGATACAGCTACCGATGGCTTAAAGCCAATTATTCTGATTATGGCTTTGTGCCAACCTACATATGGCTCTGTGCCAACCTGATTATGGCTGTGTGCCAAACGTATTTGCCTAAGGCTATGTGTCAATATATGATTATTGACGACGGCTTAGGGCCGCTTAATCTGATTGTGGCTTTGAGCCAACCTAAAAATGGCTCTGTGCCATCTTGACTATGGCTTTGTACCAAACGTATTTACCTGTGGCTATGTGCTTAACATACTTATAGATGACTGTGTGTGGATCATATTTTCCTAGGGCTGTGTGCCGATTATATTACCGTCGCTGATGGTTATGTGCCAAACATAATACAGTTACCGATGGCTTTGTACCAATTATAATACCGCTACTAAAGGGTTTTTAAGCCCAATATATGATTAGCAGCTTTGCTGTAATGAAGGTAGTACTGCAACTGGGCTACCATTGATGTGTATCGGATGGGTGGGCCAATATTTATATCCCCACATAATGTGTACCGAGGGACGGATTTGATGTGTAACAGTTGGATTATTGGGATGGGATAGCATGCATCTATGCATTCACACATTCTATACTGTTATTTGTTTGGGCTGGGCCCAACTGATTCTGTTATGGGCTGGGACCGAAATGACATTGTAATAGGCTTTGGCCCATGTATGCTCTGAATCGACTGCATCATTATCGCAATCGGCTCTAGCCTGCATCGTTTCGGTTTTTTTTTCAGATATCGGCTTTTACTCTAGTAAGGGGATTACACACTGAGTTTTCGTAAACTCACCCCGTCTATTAACTGTGTAGGTAATCCCCAACGTTAGGTGGTTCGGTGCTGCGAGGGACTCAGAGACGACCACACAACAGCACATGTTTTTTTCTATTTTGTTTATTTAGTTAAGCACTTTGGTTTTTGATTTGGGTTGTATAAGGCCTCTTTATTTCCTTAACTTTTTATTTGGAAAGTTGATGTAGTATGTCTAATATCTGTTGGAAGTAGGACACGATTTTCTAAAACGAGAACTATTTTCAAACATTACGTTTTCGCAACATATTCAAAATGCTTTTGTAACTTAACTTTTAAACATCACGTTTTCGTAAATCGGTTACTTTTAGAATTAGCTTTTGCAAAGTAAAAAGGAATTTTGGAAAGAAAATTAAGAAGTTCTCAATGTACTACATTTTAGATAAGAAGGGTTTCAAATGAAAACATGGTTTTTGAAAAACACTTCAATGTGACACGTCAGATTTGGGTCTAACTTATGGGCCGGGTTTGGGGTTTTACATTTAGTGATATTAGAGCCAAGTTGCAAAATTTGGCTGTAGAATGGGTTTTAAAATTGGATTTTCGAAAGAATTGTTTCAAAAAGGTTCGAAAAGATTTGAGGTATTTGAAATGTTTTTCTGAATATTTTCCTGAAAGTGTGGTTACCGAGTCTCCGGCGCCGAATTCGTAAGTTTTCTATTAGACTGTACTTAAAGTTAGATTTTCTATTTATTCAGTGTATGTTCTGGAAATCAGATTTTGTTTAAGTTAGCAACAGTACTGTGATGGATTCCAAAGGCAAGCAAGGTCGCGAAGAGTTACCCGTCTCCCCAAAACATGAGATGGTTCAGGAAACTATAGTCAAGGTAAGTCCGCCAACTTCGAGTAACAATAACCCAGAGCTTGGTACGGAGGCATAGACTCGGTTGGTAAGGGAAGTGCTGGAAAAAGTGTTTGAGGCAAGAGTTAAGCGTATGGTGAAACACTTCAGGCTAGGCGCTTAGAGTGCAGCAGAAAGAGGGATCACAATCCTCTGAAGCAAGATCCCCATTCTATGAAATGCGTTAAGACGCGTCTGAACTTTTCGGCGTAAGAGCGCTGCAAAAGGCACCATCCGGGCGAATGCTAGAGAAAGATAGGAGCGTGTTTCAAATGCAGGTCTAAGGAGCATTGGGTTCAGGATTGCACAGTTCCTTTTAAGTCAGGTGTGTTTTGTTTGGATGTGATGTTTGAATATAGAAATTATATGCATGTGTGGTAAATATTTGTTTGCTTCTGTGGTTAGATGTTTGGTTGGGTGTGAGAGGTTTTGAGATTAAGTTAAAAGTGTATTAGTGTAGTTTGGAATTAGAGTGCGTAGCGGGAGCGTAGTGGTGTAGGTTGAACTAAGTGCTTGTTCAGATAGTTGGAAATTTCGAGGACGAAATTTCTTTAAGGGGGTAGAATTGTAACGCCCCAAATTTGGGACTAAAAGTATTGGGCCTTGAGTATGGGTCCATAAGGAGGTGGTATATAAGTATTTAATTGTGCAAGGAAATGACACAATTAAATGTCTACTTTGGTGGTTAATGGCCCCGAGAAGTCTTTGGAGAAATCAGGGGGTTCAAACCTGGCTTTAGCAAAATTTTTGTATTAAGTGAATAAAACCTGGATGCTTGGATGATGGCCTTTTAAATTATTGTATTAAATAAATGACACAAGGAAGCATGTGGTCTAGTGGTTGTGGCGTCATTAAGGTTGCAAGGGAGTCTGAGTTCAAGTCTTGGCTCTTACAATTTATTTTGGTTTTTTCTCTTAAGTGAATCTGGACACTGGCACATATGTCTTAAGATTAATTATGGATGTTTTTAACACAGAAAGAGCCTGTGGTAGAGTGGCAAAGTGGCATGTTGTGTAACTGTGAGGTCTGATGTTCAAGTCTTGGGATGCACAGTAGAGTATTTATCTTTCTATTTGAGCTGTGTAGGAGGTGGAGTTGGACTAGAACTCTATGGTTGAAGTAATCCCACATCGGGAAGCTAACATGAGAATTGGTGAGAAGCTGGCTTTAAATAGAGAGGACCAGATGAGTTGGGAGGAAGACTCAATGCAGGATGTGCCACGACTGGTTATCGTGAACTTCATCACGTTCTCATAAAAATGTGTGTATTTGCACCCTTCTTTGTTAGAAGTCGGCAAAAGTCGAAAATTCGAAACTTCAGCATTTGAGGCCTCACAATCTTTCGAATGCTCGTGTGATAAATTTAGCCCACAAACCATGGACGATAGACTGTAGAGGCCGCCACGAGCATTCTCGTGTGCTGGGGCTGTTCTGGGCCTCGATGGGCTGAATAGGCCCAACGGGCTCGCAAGCCCACTTGTGTAAATCTAAATGTTAGGTGGGCCACATAGCCGTAACTAAATTTGGGCTAAATGGGCCACACGAGCGTGTGGGCCCACTTGGGTTAAGTAATGGGCCTTAGGCCCATTTGCACCGTTAGGTCTGTTTAGGTTACTTAAGTCACTCGAGGCGACGGTGGACCTTCTGTTGGGTCGTTAAGACCCTCAATTTGTAAAATTACCGAAATACCCCTAGTTTGTAAAATTATCGAAATACCCCTGATTTGTAAAATTACTAAAATACCCCCAGTTTGTAAAATTATCGAAATACCCCCGATTTGTAAAATTACCAAAATACCCCAAGTTTGTAAAATTATTGAAATACCCCTAATTTGTAAATTTACTAAAATACTTGCGATTTGTAAAATTATTGAAATACCTCCAGTTTGTAAAATTACCTAAATACCCCTAGTTTGTAAAATTACCGAAATACCCTTGACTTGTAAAATTATAAAAATACCCTCGACTTGTAAAATTACCAAAATACCCTCGATTTGTAAAATTATCAAAATACCCGTAATTTGGAAAATTATTGAAATACCCTGAATTTGGAAAATTACAGAAATACCCCTAATTTATAAAAT
Organism: Gossypium longicalyx; assembly: GCA_025698465.1. Lineage (NCBI taxonomy): Eukaryota > Viridiplantae > Streptophyta > Magnoliopsida > Malvales > Malvaceae > Gossypium > Gossypium longicalyx. Next base: position 36,456,942 of record CM046996.1, read on the forward strand.
TACTAAAATACCCTTGACTTTCAAAAATTACTGAAATACTATTGGTTTGCAAAATTACTGAAGTACCCTTGGTTTGTAGATTTACCGAAGCACCCTTGTAGGGTGAAATGACTAAAATACCCCTAATAGGTAAAAAGACCGTTCTGCCCCTTAGAGTATATGACTCACTGATAATACAATTTGATTGATTTGACTATGTTTTGACTAAGAATGTATGACTGTGATTGGACTATTGTGACTGTGATTTGTATGATTTTGTATGCCGTGTGTATATTTGCTGCATTCACATAATATGGTGTTGCACATGGGTGGGGATTATGAAACGGAGGAAGAAATTGAGAATCGCGTGGTTGCTTGACGACCGTGGATTCACTGGTGGCTTTTAAGCTCAATATATGATTATTGACGACTCTGTGTCGATCACATTTACCTAGGGCTGTGTGCCGGTTCTGTTACTCTAGTTGATGGCTATGTGCCTAACATGATACAGCTACCGATGGCTTAAAGCCAATTATTCTGATTATGGCTTTGCGCCAACCTACATACGGCTTTGTGCCAACCTGATTATGGTTGTGTGCCAAACGTATCTGCCTAAGGCTATGTGCCAATATATGATTATTGACGATGGCTTGGTGCCGCTTAATATGATTGTGGCTTTGTGCCAACCTAAAAATGGCTTTGTGCCCTCTTGACTATGGCTTTGTGCCAAAAGTGTTCACCTGTGGCTATGTGCCTAACATACTTATGGATGACTCTGTGTGGATCATATTTACCCAAGGTTGTGTGCCGGTTATATTACCGTCGCTAATGGATATGTGTCAAACATAATACAGTTATCGATGGCTTTGTGCCAATTATAATACCATTACTGAAGGGTTTTTAAGCCCAATATATGATTAGCAGCTTTGTTGTAATGAAGGTAGTACCGCAACCAGGATACCATTGATGTGTACCGGGGGACGGAGTTGATGTGTAACGGTTGGATTATTGGGATGGGATAGCATGCATCCATGCGTTCACACATTCTGTACTGTTATTGGTTTGGGCTGGGCCCAATTGATTTTGTTATGGGCTATGACCCAAATGACATTTTAATAGGCTTTGGCCCATGTATGGTCTGAGCTGGACTGTACTGTTACTGTTAACGAGCTCTAGCCTAGACTGTTTCTATTTTTTTCTGTATACTGATTGTTACTCTAGTAAGGGGTTTACACACTGAGTTTTTGTAAACTCAACCCGTCTATTCACTAAGCAGGTAATCCCCAGTGTTAGGTGGTTCGGTGCTGCGAGGGACTCAGAGACGACCACAGAACTGCACATGTTTTTTTTCTATTTTGTTTATTTAGTTAAGCACTTTGGTTTTTGATTTGGGTTGTATAAGGCTTCTTTATTTCCTTAACTTTTTATTTGAAAAGTTGATGTAGTATGTCTAATATCTGTTAGAAGTAGGACACGGTTTTCTAAAACAAGAACTATTTTCAAACACTACGTTTCCGCAACATTGTCAAAATGCTTTCGCAACTTAACTTTTAAACATCGCGTTTTTGTAAATCGGTTACTTTTAGAATTAGCTTCTGCAAAGTAAAAAGAAATTTTCGAACCGAAATCATACATCATTCATACCATTTAATTGACAACCACCTCATGATTATAACACATAACAGAACATGTCATCTCATAAGACAAAATCATACCAAAACATATGTTTTATAAATATTAATATACTTAATCAATTTCATACCACATTCTTACCAATTTCACAATTAATCACATACCAAAAACTTACCAAACTCCAAAATAAGCACTTACCACAAACTTACCCAAAATGACCTATTCTCTTGGCCATTCAAGAACATATCATATTAGCATAATTACATTACATAACTCATACCAAAAACACATTCATATACACAACCAAAAGCGAGTCAAATCACATGGCTAAATATATACATTACCAAACATATTCACACACTTCTAGCCTATACATGCCATACTTTAATATTCACATTTTCAAAAGGTACCAAACTATAGCTCGATAGTGTGGTGATGATCCTTGATGATCCCTAAGCTCCCAGTAGCTTCGATATCTATAAAACAGTTGAAAAACACACAGAGTAAGCTTTCAAAAGCTTAGTAAGCCATATACAAATAAACTTATGATTTAAAATATGAAAGCATCATCAAATTATATATGCTTCATGGCCAAATACTATTCCAAAATACATAGTTCATATACATTTCACATAATCCAATTCATTTACACATATAGCATATTTTCTCATACTTTTAACTCATATCATCACTTGGACATATACTTAGCTTTTATTCTCAAACATAATATACATTTTGAATGTACCTAAATTGGATACACATCTCATATAATCATTCGTTTCTCAGAATGCCCATTGAACCATTCGGAATCATAAGGATACGCGGATAGCTCGAAAAGCTCATACAAAGCCAACGTCCCAGACATGGTCTTACATGTAATCAAATATCGATGCCACTATCCTAGACAGAGTCTTATAGGAAATCAAATACAATGTCGATGTCTCAGACATGGTCTTACACGTAAATCATAAATCGATGCCAACGTCCCAGATGTGGTCGTACACGAAAACACATATTGAATCTTATGTCATGACATATGTGTCTTAACTATTCCTAAGGTTCATACGGGACTTTTCGAATGTCATCACCTTGTCAAAATTTTCTCGGATATCACATATTGAGCTCGCATATAGCCATTTAGCACAATTCAATGTCATATAAACATAAATAAATCAACTCAACACGTTTATTTGTATATTGACTTATCTCGTACAGAAATGAATTGAACTGAGCAACTATTCAACGACTTTTCTTTTCCCCCGATCTAATTCTGTTTTCTTTGGTTCTTGATCTAAACACATTCAAATTTAACTCTTTTATTCACTAAATCATTCAATTCAATCCAAAAACACTTATTTAGGGCATTTTACAAATTAGCCCTCACATTTTTACATTTTGACACTTTAGTCCTTAATTCACAAAATCACAAAATACACAAAATTTCTATATACCAATGTTAAGCTGAATTCTCATAGTATTCATACAATTACACATATTTCATTTCATTTACATTTTAGTCCTTCAATTTCTCATTTTTATAATTTAGCCCAAATGACTCAAATTCATCAAAAATTCAAAGACAAAACATGTTAACCCAATACATATCTTTCATTCACTATCATCAAACTTCATAAAAATCATAATTTCATCAATGGAATAACTCAAAATCATCAATAAAATTAGAAATTGAAACATGGGCTTGATAGAACACTAAGAAACAATCACAAAAACGTAGAAATTATCAAAAACCGAGATAAACGGACCTTTAATCAAGCTAGAAGTTGGTCGAATGCTTCAAACACATAAACCCTAGCTTTTGCTTCTTAAATTTTTGCAAACAAGATGATAAATGCACAATTTTCTTGTTTTGTTATAATTAATATTAACATAAATATACATTTTATCAATTTACCCTTGCATTATAAACATTTAAAACATTAATATGAAGGCCATTAATGTACACTCATATGTTCAATGGTCAAATAACAACATAAGGACCTCTCAACTATAAAGACATATCAAATAGGCACTTTAACAATTAGAAGGCCACTTTTACATTTTACGCGATTAGGCCTTTTTTCAAAATTAAGCACACAAACAATCAAATTAACACACGAATCTTTCACACATGTCAATTCACATATTATAAGTACGGAAAATATATTTAAAATAAAAGTACGGAAAATATATTTAAAATATTTTTCTAACTTAGATTTGTGGTCCTGAAACTACTATTTTGACTAGGGTCTAAATTGGACTGTTATAGCATATGATTGTGGTTTGTAAACTAGCTATCGGAATGGCTAGTAATGGTTTGTTTTGGTATAATTATAAGGTTATATTAAGAAAAATACCTATGTGTTAAGTTTGTTAAATATGGTTGATCAAGTTATGCTTAACATATAAATTAAACAAAGGTAAGATTGTAATCATGATTGCATATGATAAAATATCTTATTAGATGATAGAATTGGCTTGGTTTTAATGCTTGAATTGGCTAGTTTTTATTTGTAAGTTTTGGTGTAGGTTATTGGAAAATTTGGGTGTGAAATAAAGCTAGGAAATGGATTTATTTTATCCACACGGGTAGACACACGGGCGTGTGTCATGACTTTGTGTGACACATGGCCTGACACATGGGCGTGTGGTTTGGCCATGTCCCCTTCATTTTAAATTTGATAAACAGAATGCTCAAAATTGAGCACACGGACAGAGACACAGGCATCTGTCTTAGCCGTGTGTGCTACATGGCCCAGAACATGGGTGTGTGTCTTGGCCGTGTAAACCCTGCACCTAATTTTTGAAAATTAAATTGATCACACGACCTACTCACACTAGCGTGTGGCTGGCTGTGTAGCACAAGTCAGAGAGTTACACGGGATCGAACACGGCCGACAACACGAGCATGTCTTAGGGTCACATGGGTGTGTCCCTGGACCACTCGGGCGTGTACGCCCTGCATCTAGGAAAATTTTTGAAATTTTACGAAAAATTCTCTAAGTTCCTGATTTAGTCCTGACTCGATTCTAATACTCATGTTGGGCCTCGATAGTCCATTTAAGAGACATTATGAATAATTTGGGGAAATGAATAATAAATGACATAAATTATCTATAAATATTCTGTAAGCTTTGGTAATACTCTATAACCCTGTTCTAGCGATAGATACGGGTTAGGAGTGTTACATTCATAATGTTTGTACCTAGTTCTGAACGTAGTTTTCGGCACATCTGAATCTTTAACTCACAACTGATAATAGCCAGATCACAAATCAATCTTTGAAAATACTGTTGCTCCTTTCAACTGATCAAATAAATCATCAATTCCCAGCAAAGGATACTTATCCTTAATTGTAACCTTGTAAAGCTGACGATAGTCTATACACAATCTCATCGATCCATCTTTCTTCTTTACGAATAGAACTGGTGCACCCTAGGGCGATAGCCTAGGTCACACAAAACCTTTATCTATTAACTCTTGCAATTGAGCTTTCAATTCTATTGGAGCCATTCTGTACGAAGCTATCGATATCAGTGATGTTCTCGGTACTAATTCAATAGCAAATTCAACCTCTCTGATTGGTGGCAACCCAGGTAACCCTTTTGGAAACACATCCAAATATTCAGAAACCACTGGTACTGATTCAATCTTTAATTCAGACACTTTTGTATCCAGTACATATGCAAGATAAGAATTGCAACCTTTCCTCACATATTTCTAAGCTAGCATCATAAATATTACTATGGGCAACCCACTCGAGTCATCAAATTCAATTCGAAGAATTTCACTATTCTAACATTTTCGCTTAATAGTCTTTCATCTACAATTCATAACAACATCATACAGAGTCAACCAACCCATACCCAAAATTACATCGTATTCATCAAATGGTAAAAAGCATCAAATCAGCCGAAAAACAGTAACCCCGAGTCATCAAAGAAAAATTCTTGCAACCTTTATCAACTAGGACATACTAGCCTAAGGGGTTCGATACTTTAATCACAAATTCAGTTGACTCAATAGTTAAACTCTTACTAGACACTAAATTCTTATAAACATACGAATGAGTCGATCCAAGATCAATCAAAGCAATTACATCAGTGTCATAAAGAGAAGATGTACCGGTGATAACATCTGATGATGACACATCTTCGCGAGTACGAATAGCATAAGCTCTGGCTAGAGCTCGATCCTCAGATCTCATAGCAGAATCCTTTGTCGCACATTTACTACTAGTCACATTTCTCGTATTTCTAAGTGGTCTCTCTTTAGCAGTTGTATTACTCGGTCTTATATTCAAAAAATTTTCTTTCTCAGGTAACTCAGGACAATCCCGAATAAAATAATCTTGCGAGCCACATCTGAAGCAAGCTTTATTACTCATCCAACAGTCTCTAAAATATTGTCTTCTACACTGTTGACACTCAAGTTAGTTGACTTTAACACTACCAACGCTCGATACTGAAGTGGCTTGAGCTTTAGGACTCGTGTGTTGTTTCCCAATATCTCTATTAGAATACCCTATAGAAGCATTCGAAATGTAACACCCCTAACCCGTATCCGTCGCCGGAACAGAGTTATGGAGCATTACTGAAACTTTCAGAACATTTACAGATAAATCATGTCAATCACTATTCATTTTCTGAGATTATTCAAAACGTCCCTTAAATGGACCTTCGAGGCCCAATATAAGCATTAGATCAAGTCGGGACTTAATCGAAAACTCTAAGAATTTTTCACGACATTTCAAAAATTTTCTATGTTACAAGGCTCACACACCCGTGTCGTCCAAGGGACACGTCTGCGTGACCCTGGGACACGCTCGTGCTGCAGGCCATGTTCTACCCCGTGTAACTCTCTGACTTGTGCACACGGCCATGCCACACGCCCGTGTTCTAAGCCATATAGTTAATTTTATTTTTCGAATTTAGGTGCAGGTTTCACATGGCCAAGACACATGCCCATGTTCTAGGCTATGTACCACACACAACTAAGACACACGCCAGTGTCTCTGCCTGTGTGCTCAATTCTGACCATTCTATTTCACAAATTTAAGGCGCACGGGACACACGACCTAACCACACACTTATGTACCAGGCCGTGTGTCACACATGGTCTAAACGCACGCCCGTGTGGACAAAATGAAGCCATTTCTAGCTTATTTCTCACCCAAAATCACATCAATAGTCTACACTTAAACTCACATCCAAATACCAACCATTTCAAGCATTCAAATTAAGCAAACTCTATCATTCAACATGGCATATCATTACATGCATACATGTTTATAATCTTACCTTAGTGTATTCCATATGTTAGACATAATTTGTACAACCATTAAACATGTATGTAGTTACCATAGTATGACATTACAAGTATATCAAAAACAACCATTACTAGCCATTCCAATGGCTAGATTACAAACCACAAAGTTAAGCCATCTCTGGCCAAGTTAGCCTATACATGCCATTATACCAAAATGATTTTACTATATATATACCCAAAATAAGCTAGTGGATAGTGTGGTGATTTTCCAATGATCTCCAACCTTCGCGAGCTTCTGAGCACTATAAAATAGGGGAAAATGAAGTAGAGTAAGCATTACATGCTTAGTAAGTTCGTATAATTGAAACTAAACTTACCAATCCCATTTATTAGATCTAAGTATACAATATCCTGTTTTCCATCCATTTGGAAAAATTGCCTAAACACATGCATTCAATCAAACAAGTTAGTCACAAAATTTTCATATACATCAAGTAAACATAGATGAGCTCATCATGCAATATTCTTTTAAGACATTATCATTTCATCTCATAATTCTCTCATCATACCAAGAGTTTTGTTCATTGAATCATTGAAATTTCGATGGATACTCAAGTAGTACACTCAAGGTGTACAATTCAATAACCCGTCAATTCTTATCCAAGAGTACCCATTAGGGCATTTAATCAAAGAACACACTCTCGGGCCACATACCGCATTTCAGGATTACCAATACAAGCTAAATCCTTTATGTAACTTATGCTAAGAAGGGCTGAATTAGGATTACCAGTCTAGGTTAAACCCTAATTGTAACATATGCTCGAGAGGGATTATATCAAGATTACCCATCCAGGCTAAATCTTTTCTATAATGAGATCAATAGGATTACTCGTCCTAGCTAAATCCCCTCAGCAACAAATGCATTACCTCGTTCATTCGGGAAAGCACATTTATCCATCGAAATTCAATATTCAAACGAGACATTACCCTTTTATCAACATTTCCGAACATGTAATCATTTCACACATTTAAATCATTCAGATAAATATAATTCATATTGCATACAATCATAACATTCGAATTAACATATTTACATGCTCGATTAAGTTACACGAACTTACCTCGTAATAGCCTGATTTAGATCCTATTCGGAACGGTGATTTCGAGACCACGAATTCGAGCCAAAAAATATTTTAAAATAATTTATGTCTTTATTAAGTGTGAATTTATATCTGTGGAATTTTTGTGCTTTAATTTTATCGTTTGAGTGCCCGATTTAATAAAAGGGATTAATTGCATAAAATCACAATTTGATGGCTAAATGTAAAAGGGCCGAATTGTTGTTGTCTTTTTAAATTGAGGCATTTATGTTGCAATTATGCCATTGATTATATGAATGGATGGTAATGACATGTAATATATAGTTTTGTTATTAAATCATTAAGGTTAAATATGTAAATTTATTAATATGTTAATATATCATAAAACATAAATTAATCATAATGCATTCATCTTTTGTTTTTGATGACCGAAACACTAAAAGAAAAGATAGAAAAAAAGCTTAGGGTATTTGGCCTTTCTTAAGCTCAATCAAGGTATGTAACTAGCTTAGTTTTTTTTTATAATTTTTACGTTTTTGAGATCGTTGCAGTGTAATGTACAAAGCCCATGCTTGAATTTCTGATTTTGATGAATATTTTGAGTTTTTACATTGATGAATATTTGAGTTTTGTGATGTTAGTTGATGAAGTATGAAAGATATGTTTTGTATTGGAATTTTTTATGATTTTGAGTAATTAGGCTTAATTGCAAAAATGATAATTTGAGGGACTAAAATATGGAATATATGAAATGTATGGACTTTTATGAACATAAGGAATATTCTACCTAAGCATGGTGTACTCAAATTTTGCAAGTTTTGTGTTTTGTGCAATTTGGACTAAATTGTAAAAAGTGTAAAATGTTAGTGGTAAAATGGTAATTTGCCCATTTATATGTTTTTGGACTAAACTGAGTGAAAATATGTTTGAATGAGTTTAATTTGAATATGTTTAGATCAAGAACCAAAGAAATTGGATTTGGATCTGGGGAAAACCAAAGTTGTCGATTAGTCATCCCGTTTCAATTCTCATTGTCCGAGGTAAGTATATAAGCAAATAAATGCTGTAAATTTTGAATATATATGAATGTAAGTTGCTGATTTAGATTTTATGAGCTAGTATATATGATAGCCAAATGTGTATATACTTGGGAACTATGTTTACGAGTTCGATTCGACTGAGTTACGATGTTTGAAAGCCCCGTACGAACCTTAGGAAAAAGTAGGATTCATATGTCATGACATAGGATTTTCTATATGTGTTCTCGTATAAGACTATGTCTAGGACGTTGGCATCGATATGTGATTACATGTAAGGACATGTCTGGAACATCGGCATCATATTTAATTCATGTAAGACCCTATCTATGACAGTGGCATCGATACGTGATAGCATGTAAGACCACATTTCGGACGTTGGCATTGTACTATATATGTGATTATCTGAGTATCCTATTCAACTCTGAATGGTTCAACGGGCAAATATAAATTGTGATCGAATGTGTAAAATGAGCTAAAATGATCAGGTAGGAGTTAGTTGATTACCTATTTGAAAAGAAGGTAAGTTAGCTATTTGATATGTGATGCAAATTATACAAGTTACTAATGTAAACATATGTGCATTTGTGTAGTATATTTGGCCATATGCTATGAACATGTATGTGATGTTATATTTTTATTCATGAGTATATGTATACGAGTGTAAATGTACTTGGTTATATAATGATATTTTGGCTTTGAAATTGAATGATACTTTGTTAATATATATATGTGTACATTAAGCCATGATAAAGTTTATATGTAAAAGTATGAGTTATACAGGAAATTGTAAGCTTGAGTTTAAATGTGATCATGATAGTATAATTTCGTTTGGTTTAAATGAGTCGATTATGTCATTGACTTGTTTACTTGCTTATGACTTACTAAGCTATGATAGCTTACTGTGTGTGTTTATGTTTGCCTCTATTTTATAGATTTTGGAGATTAGTTACGAGCTCGGGGATCGTCAGCAAAGTCTATCACACTATCGACTGTTTTTGGTATTTTATAAGTTTGAACTTGAACATATGGCATGTATAGGCTAGATTATATTTGGTTAAGTTTGAAGTTATGTATATATTAAGCCATGCGAAAATGGCTAATATGCTATGAGAGTATATGAAACTTTAGTCAAGTTATTATGTGTTATGTGTATTGATAATGGTTGGTGAAATTTGATGTGGTCTGATTAAATCAACCATGGTATATACATAAGTATGTTTGGTTGATTCGGCTATGGTTCATGCTAAGATAAAATATACATGTGAATTTGGTTGTTATGTTTGGTTATGGTGTTATATGTGATTTGGCATTGAAGGATATTTGGTTATATCCGAACATGGTAAGAGTTTATTTTGAGATGATTATTACATGGTATGTAAGATTTGTGTTTTGGATATATATCTATATTTGGTTAACGACTTATTGTTGAGAAGTATAATTTGTAACATGAATTAGTTTGGAAGTTATTATAATGTACGTGTATATTCGGTTATATGATGAAAATATATGAGATGGTTATAATCAACTTTGTGAATCGACAATGATGGTTTAAGAGGTAAAATTTTAAGTATAAATTGTATGTGAAATGGCTATATAGATTCGTTTGTTATTTGAAAATTTATGAATGTGTTTAGGTGGATTTTTGCTAGTTGAATAGATAAGAGAAGAATTGGTCTTGTGTATGATATTTAGTATGATGTATAACTTTTGAAATTGGCATGTTTTGATTTGGCATTAAAATTTATAAATTGGGTGTATTAAGTCATATAGAAATGGTATGAATTATTTGTATGTGTTTTAATGACCGAATAGAATATGTTCGAATGGTTAGTATTTTGCATATAAATTTTAGTATGTTTTGATTTGGTAATTATGTTAAAAAATGGTCCATATTAATTCGATAATATGCGCATGAAATTGCAATGTAAAAAAAGTATTTTTGGCCATGTAGTAATTCTAGCTATTATCTTATATAATAATGAATATTTTACTATGAATAAGGTGATATGATATAATATACAAATGTATATTGATTAGGTTTTCAAAATCCAATGCCGCATATATTTTATATGACTTTGAATTTTTATTGATATTTGTATTATGATTTTAAAATTATTTGTTTAATGTTTAAACAGATTTATGTTTTAGTTTTGTGAATATATCATATGTGTATATGTGAATGTTCGAAATTTTGTGTCTCGTTCGGTAATACCTCGTAACCCCAATCCGGCGACGGATACGGGTTAGGGGTGTCATATTTTATTGGTATCAGAGTTATAGTTTAGTCAATTCTAGGAATAACGTAGCGTGTGTAAGTCTAGCTATACATGCCATATTATATACTGTGATAGTGTGATGACTTCTGACATTTGAAAATGTGTTTTCGTATAGTAAATGGATCCCGACAGAGCCATAGCTGATGATGCCGAGAGTATAGTGCCTGCTCCTATGCAAGGGACAGTGCCGGTTGATTCTCGACTGACCTTGAGTAACCAAGAGGGAGAGGCTAAGCAAGCCTTTTACCAAATGATGAACGACTGGTTTACTTAGTATATCCGAATGAATCTGGCTGTACAACAACCTCCACCCCAACTAATCCTTCTCGATACCTACTATACATCAAGTAATTGATCTGTTGAGACTACATAAGCCTCTTGTTGATAAAATCATAAAACACGAGGCTGAAGAATTCAGAGCTACTGATGATGATGATGCTGAGCAAGCTGAATTCTGGCTTGATAATACTATCTGCGTGTTTGATGAGTTATCTTGTACCCCGGATGACTGTCTAAAATGTGCCATATCTTTGCTATGAGACACCACATATCACTGGTGGAATACATTAGTATTGGTGGTTCCTAAAGAACGGGTGACCTGGGACTTCTTTCAGACTGAGTTTTGTAAGAAATACATCAGCCAGAGATTTACTGACCAGAAGCGCAAAGAATTTTTAGAGTTGAAACAGGGTCAGATGACCATGATGGAATATGAACGGAAATTCGTGAGACTCAGTCGATATGCCTAATGTGTAAAAGATTTGAAGACGGGTTGAACGAAGACATTAATCTTCTAGTTGGAATACTTGAAATAATAGAGTTTGTAGTACTGGTTGAGCGAGCCTGCAAAGTCGAAGAGATCAGGAAATAGAAAAGAAAAGCTGACTTTGAAGCTAGAGATTCACATAAGGGATCATCGAGTAAGTCATTCCAGTCGGCACCAAAGAAGTTCCGAGATGATTTTAGCCATTCTAATGCTACTTCGGGTTATTCTAGACGGGATCGGGATAGACCACCTGTGAGCTCGAAATCTACCTTAGTAGCTAGTGTTGGTAATGTTAGAACGAATCAACCTGAGTGTAAACATTGTGGTAAATGACATCCTGGTAGCTGTAGATTGCATGATCGAGCCTGTTTTAAATGTGGATCGATGGATCACTTCATTCGTGAATGCCCTAAATTAGATGAACAAAACACCATACAAAATATGAGATTGGGTAATATTGCAACTCGAGGTAGACTACCCAGAAATATGAGTAACGTGAGTAGTAGTCAAAGAGGGACTAAAGATACAGCAGTTAGATTCAAGGCTCATGCACCTACTAGAGCCTATGCTATACACGCACGCGAGGAGGCTTCATCCCCAGATGTTATTGTTGGTATATTCACTCTCTATGATACTAGTGTAATTGCATTGATTGATCCTGGTTCAACTCATTCTTATGTGTATGAGACTTTAGTATTCAGTAAGACTTTGCTTGTTGAGTCTACTGAGTTTGTGATTAGAGTATCGAACCCCTTGGGCCGATGTGTTCTGGTTGACAAAGTGTGTAAGAATTGTCCCTTGATGATTGAGATTTGTGTTTTTCGACTGATTTGATGTTGTTGCCATTTGACGAGTTCGATATAATCCTAGGTATACACTGGTTTACTTTGAATGATGCTATTGTAAATTGGAAAAGAAATACTATTGATTTACGGTGCCAGAATGATGTGATTATTCAGATTGAATATAATGATCTGAATGGTTTACCGGTAGTAAATCTTTGATGTTAGCTCAGAAGTATGTAAGAAAGGGTTGTGAAGCTTACTTTGCGTATGTGCTTGATAGTAAAGTGGCTAAAAGAAAGATCGAATTAGTACCAGTTGTGTGCGAGTATTCAGATGTGTTTCCTAAAAAATTGTCTGGTTTCCCACCTATTCGATAAGTAGAATTTGGTATTGAGTTAGTGCCGAGGACGACTTTGATATCGATAGCTCTATACAGAATGGCACCTACTGAATCAAAAGAATTGAAAGCTCAGTTGCAAGAGTTGACAGATAGAGGTTTCGCGCGACCAAGTTTCTCTCCCTAGGGTGCACCAGTTTTATTTGTGAGAAAGAAAGATGGAACTATGAGAATGTGTATGGACTATAGACAGCTCAATAAGGTGACTATCAAGAATAAATATCCGTTGCCACGGATTGATGACCTATTTGATCAATTGAAAGGGGCTACAATGTTTTCGAAGATAGATTTGAGATCAGGCTATTATCAGTCGAGAGTTCAAGACTCCGATGTGCCAAAGATTGCTTTCCAAATGAGGTACAGACATTATGAGTTTCTGGTTGTAACGTCCTGTACCCGAGACCGTTGCCGGATTCGAACACGAGATGTTAACAGACTTAATTCATTGCTTAAACAGCTCAAACAATTTAATTTTAAAATTTTCAGTCAAGCTAGCAATTTGCGTCACAGTCACTTAATAATTCATATCTCGAGTTTGGAAACTCAAAATCCAATTCTGTCAATTTTACCTGAAACTAAACTCATATATCTATTTACTAATTTTTTTCTAGAATTTTCGGCTGGGCCAATTAGTACAGTTTATTAGTTAAAGTCTCCCCTGTTTCAGGGTTCGACTGCTCTGACCTCTGTGTATTACGAATCAGATATCTCTTTGTAAAAAATTTCAATGACTATGAAGTTTGTTTCTCTAAAAACTATACTCAATAAGAAGTCTGTACATATAAAGTATGACTTCTAATTATTTTTATACAATTTATGGTGAATTTCCAAATTCAGAACAGGGGATCCAGAAATCACTCTGACCTTGTTTTACAAAAATTCAAATATCTCATAAATTATAATTCATATACCTGTTTTGTTCAATCCATAGGAAAATAGACTCATTAAGCTTCAATTTTATAACTTACTCATTATTTAATTCCATTTCTACTATTTTTAGTGATTTTTCAAATTTACATCACTACTGCTGTCAGATTCTGTTTTATGGCAAATTTCACTTTACTAAGGATTTTCATGGACTAAATATCATTTTAAACATACATAACATCAAATATGACTTAGATTGGTAATTCCAATGGCTAATCATTTACGAACCCTTTTCTTGCCAAACCATAGCCATATCATAAGATCAATTACACAAAGTGAGTATTTTGCCATACATGCCACATTCAAAATATACAAGTCATTTTACCGATTTAAGCCTTCGGATAGTGTGAACGAGTCTTCGACCTATCCCGATTCTCAAGCTGGCTTGTCAAAACTACAATGAAAGAAAAGGAGGGAGTAAGCATAAATGCTTAGTAAGCTCACATGCAAATAGCAAGTAACATAATCACACAATCCCACATAAAACATCATTTACATTTAATATCTTTCTAAGATTTCACCTTACCAAGTTTTCAACCCGAGGGTTTAGGCACATACCTGTCAAATTTTCTCATTTACCACACTTACCAACATGTCACCTTCGTTTTAGGCATTCTCCTTATTTTCTTAAGATCCACCCGTTGAACACATCGGAATATAATTCGAATACACGGAAAGTTTGTACATAAGTGCCACATATGTAGCCAAGCTACCATGTAACCCGCCCATAAGCGAACTCGGACTCAACTCAACGAGCTCGGGCGTTCGCATCCATAAGTGAACTCGGACTCAACTCAACGAGCTCGGATGCCTAGTTACATCTCACGAACTCGAACTCAACTCAACAAGTTCGGATGCCCAACCATCCTAGTGACATGTCACTTGTATTCTAATTTATTCCCAAGGTTCAAACGGGCTTTTTCCTCGATTACACATCTTTGCCGTCTTCCACGGAACATCGAAACCGATACTCGGTAGCAAATCATAATTTACATATTATTCAATAATAACCATAAAGCATAATATTTCATGACATTAACCATCATATCACATAAATAACATTAAATTAGTTAAAATGACAATTATGTTACTACATTTACACATGAACTTACCTCGGTATAAAACTATTAGCAATTGAGCCTATTCTTCGTAAACTTTGTTTTTCCCTCGATCGCGACTTGAATCTCGTTTCTCTTTATCTATAATGCCAAATTAATCTTCTTTAATACATACATTCATCAAAACAGCCCCAAATACGAACTTTGGCAAAATTACCATTTTACCCCTAAACTTTTGCAAAATTACACTTTTGCCCCTAGGCTCGGGAATTAAACTTCATCCTATTTTCTTATGTTTTATGACATGCTGATCATTTTTCCCTTCTATGGCAGCATCAATTTCACACTCTAACATGTAGTTATGACTATTAGGTATTTTTACCGATTAAGCCCTTTTACTCGTTTTCGCTTAAAACCGAGTAGTACAAGTTGCCTGAAATAATTTAAAACCTCATACTTTATCATAAAACACCAAAATACACATATTTCAACTATGGTTATTTTTCCAAATATGAACCCTAGGTTAAATTATTGCTAGCATAAGCTAAATCAAGTTACCGGGACTCCAAAAACGTAAAAAAATTAAAAACGGGGCTTGGAATCACTTACTATGGAGCTTGGAAGCTTGAAACAAACCCTAGCTATGGAGAACCCTTTAATTTTCATCCTAATGAAGAAGATGGACATATTTTGCCATCTTTTTCATTTTTTTAATCTTTTAATTACCAAATGACCAAAATACCATTAATACCTTTCTTTGAAAATTTTCATGTACAAGCCCATTTTTGTCCAAAATTTTAGAAATTTGTCAAATTTCTATTTAAGACCTCCTCATTAATATTCCAAAGTAATTTCATACTAAAAACTTCTAGAATGCAAGTTTTGCAACTTATTCGATTTAGTCCCTAATTTCAACTTAAGCACTTTATGCACAGAATTTCGTCACAAAATTTTCACACAATCATGCAATCATATCATAAACATCAAAATAATTATAAAATAATTATTTCTATCTCGGACTTGTGGTCATGAAACCACTATTCCGATTAGGCCCTAATTCGAGATATTACACTGGTTATGCCTTTCGGACTCACTAATGCACCTGTTGTTTTCATGGATTTAATGAACCAGATCATCAGACAGTATCTAGATCGATTTGTGGTTGTGTTCATAGATGACATTTTGATCTATTCCCGTGTTGAAATCGAACATGCCGAACATCTGAGACTTGTGTTACAGAATTTACAAGATAAATAGTTGTATGCGAAGTTCAGTAAATGTGAATTCTAGTTATGCGAAGTCTATTTTCTGGGACATTTTGTATCAACATCGGGTATTCGGGTTGATCCGAGTAAAATTTCAGCTATACTTGAATGGAAACCTCCAATAAATGTTTCTGAAGTCTGATGTTTTCTAGGACTTTTCGGTTACTATAGATGGTTTGTGAGAGGTTTCTCTATGATTGCAAACCCGATGACGAAGTTACTACAAAAAGTTGTTAAGTTTGAGTGGTCAGAAAAGTGCTAGAAAAGTTTTGATCAATTGAAAGCCCTTTTGACTGAAACTCCAGTGCTAGTTCAGCTAGAATCGGGTAAAGAATTCGTTATCTATAGTGATGCATCTTTAAATGGTTTGGGCCGTGTTTTGGAATAGGAAGGGAAAGTCATAGCTTATGGCTCGAGACAATTAAAGTCGCATGAAAAGAATTATCCGACACACAATCTAGAATTGGCAACTATTGTGTTTGCATTCAAGATATGGCATCACTATCTATTCGGTGAGAAATGTCATGTTTATTCTGATCACAAAAGCCTAAAATATTTGATTACTCAGAAAGATCTGAATTTGAGACAATGATGATGGTTAGAGTTTCTAAAAGACTACGAGCTTGTGATTGATTATCATCTGGGAAAGGCTAATATTGTTGCTGATGCTCTAAGCCGAAAATCACTTTTTATTTTGTGTGCAATGAATGTGCATATGGCTATGTTTGATGATGGCTCGATAATAGCTTAATTAAAAGCAAGACTGTTATTTGTGCAACAAATTTGTGATGCTTAGGAAATTGATGATTTGTTAGCAAAGCAAGTTCAATGCGACTCGAGTATTGATTCAGAGTTCAGAGTTGATGCTGAGGGTTGCTTGAGGTTCAAAAACTAAATATGTGTCCCGAGAAATTCAGAGTTGATTCATTGACTTTGAATGAAGCTCAAGTAGTCAGTTGTCTATTCACCCGGGTAGTACGGAGATGTATAATGATCTAAAACAACTATACTGATGGCATGGTATGAAACGAGACATTTCTAAATTTGTTTCGAAATGTTTAGTCTGTTAGTAAGTAAAAGCCGAGCATCAGGTACCTTCTGGTTTGCTTCAGCCGATCATGATACCTGAATGGAAATGGGACAGAATCACGATGGATTTTGTATCCAGTTTACCGTTGACACCGAGCAAGGAAGATGCAATCTAGGTTATTGTGGATAAATAGACTAAATTGGCTCATTTTGTTCCGATTCGTACAGATTACTCACTTGACAAACTTGCTGAGTTATATGTTTCTTAGATTGTGAGATTACACGGGGTGCCTATTTCAATTATTTTGGATAGAGATTCGAGATTTACATCGCGATTTTGGAAGAAACTGTAAGATGCTCTAGGTACGAAATTAAATTTCAGCACTGCTTTCCATCTGCAAACAGATGGTCAGTCCAAATGAATCATTCAGATACTTGAGGATATGTTGATATGTTGCATTCTCGAGTTCAAAGGTACATGGGAATGATACTTACCCCTAATTGAATTTGCATTCAATAACAGCTTTCAATTAAGTATCAAAATGGCACCTTACGAGGCTTTGTATGGTCGTAAATGTCGAATGCCATTATATTGGACCAAGCTCTGTAACACCCCGAACCCAGCCTAGACGTTATGGTCGAATATGTGATGTCACATTGAACTACTTTTGAAAATATAATTTCTTAGATAATCCGTTCCACATAAAAACCTCTTTGGGATCTTAACGAAAATTCAGGATGTCTTGTTAATTGTTAAAACTCAAGTTGTTTTAGCAAAATATTACTCATATTAAATTTACATTTTAAAATAGTGTTTGTTGCGAAAGCTCTCAAAATATGTTTGCATAAACGCGATGTTTTGAAAAGCATTTATCTTTTGAAAACCTGTGTCCTACCACTAGTAGATATAAATCAAAATAATAAAAGCCCAAATTAAGGACTAAAATTTAGAGAGGCCTTATTACAACAAAATACCCAAATTAACTACTTATAATTTAAAATCTAATGAGGAAGTCCATGCGGTTGTGTGGCCACCTTCGAGTCCCTCGCAGCACCGATCCGTCTAAGACTGGGGATTACCTGTACAGTTAAACAGATGGGTGAGTTTACGAAAACTCAGTGTGTAATCCCTTAACGTCAAACAGCCAAACATACAGAGA
This sequence comes from Gossypium longicalyx, assembly GCA_025698465.1. NCBI lineage: Eukaryota > Viridiplantae > Streptophyta > Magnoliopsida > Malvales > Malvaceae > Gossypium > Gossypium longicalyx. The sequence continues at coordinate 36,475,621 of CM046996.1, forward strand.
GCGAAATACATTCTGGGCCTAAGCCCATCCTAGTAATAGTAATAGTCTAGGCCTAAACCCATTTTAATAACAGTAACAGTTTGGGCCTAAGCCCATCTCAATACAGAAGCAGTCATATATTCGGGCCTTGGCCCATTACAATAATAGTAAACAGTGTAGTAACAGTAAATAGTGCATCATCAGTAAACAGTACGCAAGTCCTACCAAATCCAGCCTCTACACACCATCTCCGTACCAACCCTACACACCATGTGGGGATAAAATCGACCCACCCAGACCTACACTCCAAAATAGCACCGATTGTGGCACTAAAACAGTATTTGCAGCAGAGCTGCCAGTAATAGGCTTATAGCCTTTCAGTACACTTCGTCCAAAATCATATATCCCACCCCATGCAATGTAACATAATATAATGTATATACAGTACGGATGGCATGCTCTAATAGTCATACATCGCATAGTTGTAAAACAGTCCTCTTACCATATAAGGGTAAAATAGTCATTTCTAACAAATTGGGGTCTAGATACACTTACCAACCCAAAAATATGTCTATAGTCGTCTCGGGAGACCCATGCAACCTTAATAGTCAAACAGTGAAAATGGGCCCAAGGTCCATTATGCGGCGCATGTGGGCGCATACGCTTGTGTGGCCCAAAAAGCCTAAAAATGACCTTGGCTATGCAAACAACACAGCCTAGCCCAAAAATCTCCATACGATTGAATGGTTTACCCGTGTGGGGCCCATGAGCCCATGGGGCTCGGGCCCACACGACCCACTTTGGCCTAACATGGCCCAAAACGGCCTAAGCCCATGAATCCGCTTATGGTGGCCTCTACATTTGAATGCTCACATTTTGTGCATTCAGTTCCCTACACGAGCGAGCGCAAACTCATGTAGCAACACTAGCCATATTTTTCGATTTTTGCCGAATTAAGATTAAAGCAGTGTGATTACACACCTGATTGCAAACGTGCGCGACTAACCCACGAGAACACCAACCTATATTCAAAAACACCATTAATCTCATTAACAACATGATTAGCAGTCCTTTTCTATATCACTTAACAAAATGGTATCTCATCACTTGCCTATCTCAATCGATTGGGGTTTGCACACCTAACCCGTTGCAAGAGACTAATCGCTTGTTCTTTAATGATATCCTGCAATCCACCTGACACCGATTAACATATATTCCTATGATCAGATTGAACCAATGAATGATCACTTACCAAAATACAACCCATGCGTAGGGGAAAGGAACAATTAGTCTACCCCCAACCAGTCACACGATACTCCAGAAGCAAGGCTAGCAACACCCCACCTCTAGCAATAAATGGCAGCAAAAGAGTTTATTAGAAGGACAATTTATTACAGTAGGGACAGGGAGAGAAAATAGAGAAGAATTGAGTGCACCCATCGATTGGTCGATTCTAAATTATCAAAATCGAAAACAAAATGTAGAAAAAGAGACATGAAGTATTTGGCTATCATAATAAGATGAAAAGAGTGGGATATGTTAAACTAAAAGAATTGAGAGAGAGGAGGAGAATAGGACATTTGACCAGAGAGAAAAGGGAAAGAATGTCAATTAGAGGAGTAGAGGAAGAAAGAAAATCTAAGCAGAGTAAAGCTGTATGGAAAAATAAAGTCAAAACAATAAAACGATAAATACTCGAATGGTCTCTAAGCAAATATCAGTCCCAAAAATAGAGAGAAAAATGAAAGGTGAAGAAGCAGTAAAGTCCAAAGTCAAAATTTGCCTCAATAGCAACAAGGGAAAACAATTGCTAAAGAAGTAGAGGGAGAAGAGCAAAATCAGTCAGTAGAGTACTGAAAATGAATGATAAAACCGAAATGGGCAAAATGAAGAGTACCCAAATCATCCCTTACCAGAATTCAACAATCCAGAAGTGTAGAAAAGAACCAAAACCGATCACAAAACTGAAAATAGAGAGAAACCATTGCCTAGTCAAATTCTTGGGAAGTAGAAGTTCACAACTAGTACAACTCTCCTTCCAATTTGAACTTCCTCGATTTTCTCCTTAATTTCCTCCTGTCTACCAATTCAAACAATCAAAATCTCCCATAATTCTCTCCTCAGATTCGACTAAAAAAAAATCTATTCAAACTTTCGATATTTCGGTCAAACACAACCTCCTCCCACGGCCATCAGTAAAAATAATCTCCATTTGCACAAGCATGGATTCAAACCTCAGACCCCTTGCACACTCCACATGCCACTATCCACTAGACCAACAGGCCCATTCTATCAGGTTTTTAACAAGTTTTACTTATAACCCTACTAACCAACGATAGGGATTTTATCCTTAAAAAAAATTTGTGGAAGCCAAGGCTTGAACCCAAGACTTCTCAGCCACTCCCAAAACACTCAAAAAACATAACCACTGAAGCAGATACACACTTGTGTCACTTTCTTCAACAACTAACTATTTATGTGCCGCCTCTTAACTATTCCCATGCTCAAGAGCTAATACTTCTAGGCCCAAATTTGAGGCGTTACAAGCTTAGTGAAAACAAGATACACGGGGTCGATTTGATCAGAGAGACTGAACATAAAGTAAAAGTGATCCGTGAAAGTCTGAAAATAGCGTCAGATCGTCAAAAATCATATGTGGACTTGAAACGAAAAGATATAGAGTTTCAAATCAGGGATAAAGTATTTTTTAAAGTCTCACTATGGAAGAAAATACTCAGATTCGGTCGTAAAGGCAAATTGAGTACGAGATTTATTAGGCCGTATGAGTTTATAGAGCGTATAAGGCCGGGTTCTTATAGACAATTTGTTGCCACCTGAGTTAGAAAAGATCCATACTGTATTCCATGTTTTGATGCTTTGTAGATATCGATCTGATCCCTGACATGTGATTAATCTGTCAGATATTGAGATTAAGTTTGATATGACATATAAGGAAGAACTGATTCGTATACTGGCTCACGAAGTTAATGAATTACAAAATAAGAAAATTTTGTTAGTGAAAGTATTGTGGCATAATCATAGAGTTGAGGAAGTGGCATGGGAGCCAGAGGATGCAATGAAAGAACGTTATCCAAACTTATTCACTGGTAAGATTTTCGAGGACGAAAATCCCTAAAGGGGAGAGTTGTAACAGCCTGATTTAGACCCTATTCAGAATGGTGGCTTTGAGACCACGAATCTGAGTCAAAAAAATATTTTAAATTTTTTTTTGTGTTTATTATGTGTGAATTTATATCTGTGAAATTTTCGTGCTTTAATTTTATCGTTTGAGTGCCCAATGTCATAAAAAGGCTTAATCCCATAAAATGAGAATTTGATGGCTAAATGTAAAAGGGCCGAATTGTCCGTTGATTATATGAATGGACAGTAATGGCATGTAGTATATAGTTTTGTTATTAAATCATTAAGGTTAAATATGTAAATTTATTAATATGTTAATATATCATAAAACATAAAATAATCATAATGCATTCATCTTTTGTTTTTGGTGACTGAAACACTAAAAGAAAAGAAAGAAACAAAGCCTAGGGTATTCAGCCTTTGTTAAGCTCAATCAAGGTATGTAACTAGCTCAGTTTCTGATAAGTTTTACGTTTTTGAGATCGTTACAGTGTAATGTACAAAGCCCATGCTTGAATTTTTTATTTTGATGAATATTTTGAGTTTTTCCACTAATGAATGTTTGAGTTTTGTGATGTAAGTTGATGAAATATGAAAGATATGTTTTGGATTAACATGTTTTATATTGGAATTTTTGATGATTTTGAGTAATTAGGCTTAATTGCAAAAATGATAATTTGAGGGACTAAAATATGGAATAAATGAAATGTATGGACTTGTATGAACATAAGGAAGAATTGGCCTAAGCATAGTGTACTCAAATTTTGCATGTTTTGTGTTTTGTGCAAACTAGACTAAATTGTAAAAAGTGTAAAATGTCAGGGGTAAAATGGTAATTTTCCCATTTATGTGTTTTTGGACTAAATTGAGTGAAAATATGTTTGAATGAGTTTAATTTGAATACGTTTAGATCAAGAACCAAAGAAATCAGATTTGGATCGGGGGAAACCAAAGTTGTCGATTAGTCGTCTCGTTCCAATTCTCGTTGTCTGGGGTAAGTTTATAAGCAAATAAATGCTATAAATTTTGAATATATGTGAATGTAAGTTGCCGATTTAGATTTCATGAGCTAGTATATATGATAGCCGAATGAGTATATACTTGGGAACTATGTTTACGAGTTCAATTCGACTGAGTTATGACGTCCGAAAGCCCCGTACAAACCATAGGAATAGCTAGGATTCATATGTCATGACATAGGATTTTTTATATGTGCTCTCGTGTAAGACCATGACTGGGACATTGGCATTGATATGTGATTATGTGTAAGACCATGTCTAGGACATCGGCATCGTATTTAATTCGTGTAAGACCGTGTCTGTGACAGTGGCACCGATACGTGATAGCATGTAAGAGCACGTCTAGGACGTTGGCATTGTACTATATATGTGATTATCCGGGTATCCTATTGAATTTTGAATGGTTCAATGGGCAAATATGAGTTGTGCTCGATTGTGTAAAACGAGCTAAAACAATCAGGTATGAGTTAGTTGATTACTTATTTAAAAATAAGGTAAGTTGGCTATTTGATATTTGATGCAAATTATACAAGTTACTAATGTAAACATATGTGCATTTGTGTAGTATATTTGGCCATATGCTATGAACATGTATGTGATGTTATATTTTGATTCATGAGTATATGTATATGAGTGTAAATGTACTTGGTTATATAATGATATTTTGGCTTTGAAATTGAATGATACATTGTTAATATATATATATATATATATATATATATATGTGTACATTCGGCCATGATAAAGTTTATAGGTGAAAGTATGAGTTATACAGGAAATTGTAAGCTTGAGTTTAAATGTGATTATGATACTATAATTTGGTTTGGTTTAAATGAGTTGATTATGTCATTGAGTTGTTTACTTGCTTATGACTTACTAATCTATGATAGCTTACTGTGTGTGTTTATGTTTTCCTCTATTTTTATAGATTTTGGAGATAAGTTATGAGCTCGGGGATCGTCAACAAAGTCCATCACGCTATCGACTATTTTTGGTATTTTATAAGTTTGAACTTGAACCTATAGCATGTATAGTCTAGATTATATTTGGTTAAGTTTGAATTTGTGTATATATTAAGCCATGCGAAAATGGCTAATATGCTATGAGAGTATATGAAACTTTAGTCAAGTTATTAGTGTTATGTGTATTGATAATGGTTGGTGAAATTGGATGTGGTTTGATTAAATCAGCCATGGCATATACATAAATATGTTTGGTTGATTCGACTATGGTTCATGCTAAGATAAAATATACATGTGAATTTGGTTGTTATGTTTGGTTAAGGTGTTATATTTGATTTGGCATTAAAGGATATTTGGTTATATCTAAACATGGTAAAAGTTTATTTTGATATGATTATTACATTGTATATAAGATTTGTGTTTTGGATATATATCTATATTTGGTTAACGACTTATTGTTGAGAAGTATAATTTGTAACATGAATTGGTTTGGAAGTTATTATAATATACTTGTGTATTCGGTTATATGATGAAAATATAAGAGATGGTTGTAATAAACTTTGTGAATCGACAATGATGGTTTAAGAGGTAAAATTTTAAGCATAAATTGTATGTGAAATGGCTATATAGATCTATTTGTTATTTGAAAATTTATGAATGTGTTTAGGTGGATTTTTGCTAGTCGAAGAGATAAGAGAAGAATTGGTCTTGTGTATGATATTTAGTATGATGTATAACTTGTGAAATCGACATGTTTTGATTTGGCATTAAAATTTATAAATTGGGTTTATTAAGTCATATAGAAATGGTATGGATTATTTGTATGTGTTTTAATGTCCAAATAGATTATGTTCTAATGGTTAGTATTTTGCATATAAATTTTAGTATGTTTTGATTTGGTAATTATGTTAAAAAATGGTCCATATTAATTCGGTAATATGCGCATGAAATTGCAATGTAAAAGAAGTATTTTTGGCCATGTAGTAATGCTAGCTATTATCTTATATATTAATGAATATTTTACTATGATATAAGGTGATATGTATAATATACAAATGGATATTGATTAGGTTTTCAAAATCCAATGCCACATATATTTTATATGACTTTGAATTTTTATTGATATTTGTATTATGATTTTAAAATTATGTGTTTAATGTTTAAACAGATTTATGTTTTAGTTTTGTGAATATATCATATGTGTATATATGAATGTTCGAAATTTTGTGTCCCGTTCAGTAATACCTTATAACCCCAATCCAGCGACGGATAGGGGTTAGGGGTGTTACATACCTCGACACTGGTTTGTGTATAAAATCTACTAATGCGAAACCTTTTCTTTTCCTCAATCTAACCTTGAATTTGTGTTGTTTGGATCTACGTAAATAACTTTAATCATCAAATTCACTCATTTCATATTCATTTGGACTCAATTTACGTCCTAGGAAAAATTACCATTTTGCCTATAACTTTTCCATAAATAATAATTTCGTCCCTTAGCTCGAAAAATGAAATTTATGCAAATTTACTCCCTATTCCAAGCCTAATCGAAATTTCGACATAAAATTTACAACAAATATTTTCTATAAATTTCAAAATTTTTCATTAATTTTCACAACTTTACATTTTAGTACCAAAATCATATTTTTATCAAAAGTCACTTTGTAAAAGTTGTTTATCTATCAACAACCTTTCATTTTCTATCATAAATTTCTAATTTTTAGCATATACATCCATGACCTAATTTCTATACTTTTATAACTCTTCAAATTGATCCCCAAAATAGATATATTAAGCTCTCCTAATTTCAAAAATATCAAAATTACTAAAAATGGGACAAGAAAACTTAACCAATTAAGCCATGAAAGTTTCTACTCTCTCTCCTAGGGTTTCCATGTATTTTTGGGGAAGAATATGAGTAAATAAGATGATATTTTCTTTTTCATCCTTTAATTAATTAAATTATTTCAAATTCCAATTTAGTCCTTGACCTTTTTCTAAATTTCCATGGATGAGTCACCAAAATATCTACATACTTTTCTTTAATGGTCTAATTACTATATAAGGACCTCAAGTTTTGAATTCCATAGCTATTTAATCCTTCTAGCTACTAGAATTCAACTTTTGCATTTTATGCGACTTAGTCCATCCCATAATTAAGTACTAAATCGATAAAATTTTATTATTAGAATTTCCACATGACATTTCTATCATATTTCGGACCATGTAATAAAATAAAATAAACATAAATTTTACTTTCGGATTGGATTTGTGTCTCGAGACCACTGTTCTGAGTTCACTAAAATTGGACTGTTACACGAACGATTATACGAATCCCGTGATTTCTTTGAAGAAGAATGACAGCGTTTACTCATTGGCCACTTTCTTGAATCTCTAGTCTCAATATTGGCTTTTCTCTTTTCTTTTACAAGTTCCTCGGCTTTGCAAGCTCTATCGACTAACACAATAAATTCTTTCAATTTAAGAAACCCGATTAGAAGCTTAATGTATTCATTCAACCCATCTTTGAACCGCTTACACATAATCTCTTTAGTGGAAACACATTCTTGAGCGTATTTACTGAGTCTCACAAATTCTGTAACATCTCGAATTAAGGTCTAGTCAAAATAGTGGTTTCGAAACCACAAATCCTAAATAGAAACAATTTGGTCCCATGACATGATTGCATGTTTGTGTGAAATTTTTATGAAGAAATTCTATGCCTAAGATGTTCAATTTGACTTTAGGGACCAAATTGAATAAGTTGTAAAACTTGTGTTCTAGAAGCTTTAAGCATGAAATTGCATTGGATTTTTAATTAGAGGTCCTTATCAATTTGACCAAGTTCTAAAATTTTGGACAAAAATGGGCATGAATAGGAAAAATTTGAAAGAAATGCCTTAAGAGCATTTTGGTCATTTGGTTAATAAAAGAATAAAAAGGGAAAAATCAAGAAAAAATCTTGTCCATCTTCTCTCACCTTAGCCAAAATTTACAAGGACTCCATAGCTAGGGTTTTCAACATTTCAAGCTTAATTATAAGTGCTCCCAAACCCCGTTTTTAATGTTCTTTACATTTTTGAAGTCCTTGAAGCAAGATCTATCCATTTCTAGCCATATTTTGAAGTAGGGTTCATGTATGAAATTTGACCCATGTGTGACATGGTTGAGTTTTGATGTTTAATGGAGGAATATGAATGTTTGATGTGTGATAAACATTTTTTGCTAAGTGATTTTTAGTGAAAACATCTAAAAAGGACTTATTTGTAAAAGGTGTAAAAATGAGTAGTAGAAATGTGAAATGAAGGAAAATATGGGCTGATATGAGATGGAATATGAAACAGTTAGGCTTGGGTAACCAAGAAATTACATGTATTTCATTTTACTGGCCTAGGGACTAAAGTGTAAATAAGTGAAAAGTTAGGGGTAAAAAGGTAATTTTACCAGAGTATGTGTTATGGGTCGATATGAGCAATGTATGTATTGAACAAATTGAATTTGGTATTATAGATCAAGAAAAACATGATTCAGGTCTTGATCGGGGGAAAAACAAGGTTTACAAGGTTTAGGCTCTTTTCTAACATTTTTGTACCGAGGTAAGTTCATTTGCAAATAATGCAACATGTACCATACTTTGAATGCTTTAATATTGCATGTATGGTATGTACATACATATTTAATATGATGTTGTATCATGTATCTATTGCCTAAATTTTATCATGAATTATGCTTTGATCATTCCATGAATATATGATTGGTGCTATGAAATTGAAATCGACATTACGAGCAAGCTCAATGGGAAATGTGGTATCAAAGAATCCTATTTGAACTTAGGAATAGTTAGGATACAAGTGACATGTCACTAGGAATTATGTAATCTGAACTCATTGAGTTGTGGTCTGAGTTCATGATATATGTGACATCCGAACTCATTGAGTTGTGGTATAAGTTCGTGATATATGTGACACATGTTTTGGCATCTGAGTACTGGTCTCGTATATGTTATTGATGGCGAGGTAGTCCGGCATGTGTTTTGGATACCTGGTAGCCTGCATGAGCACACCCGTGAGTAGCTCGTAAACGAGCAATATGTGATCTGAGATATGAAGTAGCATTGGCTACATATAAGGCACTTAGGTGCAAATCTCTGATGTATCCGATAGTATTCCAAGTGTTCAACAGGTAGTTCAAAGAAGTTCCATGAATAATCGTAACGATTGCATCAAAACACGAAAATAAGTTATAATGTGCAAGTGGGCACAGGTATGTACACCGAACTCATGGGAATGACATGAAATATGATGAGCTCATGGTAAAAACATGTATTTATATATATGTGAGGAATTTATGAGAATTGATAACAGGCAAGATTATGTTCATTATGTTAAATGCATGATTTAAACATGTTTAAGTTGCCTTTTATTTGCGTGTGAACTTACTAAGCTTCATGCTTACCCCCTTTCTTTTCCATCTCTTATAGTTTCGCCAAGCTAGCTCGGAGATCGGAGAACTTCGGAGACTTGATCACACTATCAATTGAACCTTCGGGTATAGTTAGCTTTATCATTTTGGATATGGCATGTATAGAGACTTGGCCTTTTTATTACATGTCATATTGATTAGCCAATGTGTTAGCTCATAATGCTATTATGACTATTTTTTATATAGCCATGAGAGGTGGCTCATATTGATTATTTCGGGTTGTAACCCTAGTTATTGATGCATGCATGCAAATGTGATTATGCTTTAATGTGGTTATGGTTGCTTATGGTTAATGAGTGTGATGGATGGAATGTATGTTTGATGTATGAAATATGATCAATGTGTATGGAAATAAAGGTAATGCAAGTGTGTAACTTGAAAGTAGGTTAGTGAATATAATAAACAAATATGAAATTAGTGTGGAATGCCATATGAAAGCATGATAGTTTGAATAGGTGATATGTTGACATTACCAAGTCATAATTTAACCATGAATGTGAATACTTGAGTAATTAAATGTGCCATGTTGCATGCCATGAACCGAGTGTAAGTGTGTGAGTGTCTAAGGGTGGAAAATGGCTTCAAAAATAGCCTAGGAATTGTCCACACGGTTAGACACATGGGCATGTGTCTAGGCCGTGTGTGACACACAGTCTACCCCATGGGCGTGTGATCCAGCCGTGTGTCCCCTGCACCCTAATTATGCAAAATAAAATGTTCAGTAGTAAACACACAGGCAGAGACACGGCTGTGTGTCTCAACCGTTTGAAGGACACAGCTTAGGATATGGGCATGTGCCCAAGCCGTGTGAAATCTGCACTTAATTTTTCGAATTTAATTCGCCACACGGCCTAAGCACACAGGCGTATGACTTGGCCATGTGACCTTATTTGGCTGATGATGTCATAAACAGAGAGTTACACAGGCTGAGGACATGGTCGTGTCCCAAGCCACACGGGCGTGTGTGACCACACGGCCTACCCACACAGGCGTGTGACTCTCCAAATCAATAAATTTTTCTAAGTCTTCCTATTATTTTCAAAGTCCTCGGTTTAGTCCCAAACCACCCGTCGATGTATGTTTTGGGCCTCATAGGCCCATATAAGGGACAGTTTGTACATGTATGAATGAATTTGAATTGAACGAAAATTTTATGGCCCAGTTTTGTATGATTGGTTACGTTTAAGTCTGGTAACGCCTCGAACCCTATCTCAAATTTAGAGACGGGTAAGGGGTGTTACAAATTCTCTTTCATACTCGATCATAGACATATGACCTTGCTTCAACTCTAAAAGTTCTTTGTGCTTTCGATCAATAAACTGCTGACTTATGCATTTCTTTTTGAACTCGGTCTAAAAGAATTCCCACCTAACTCTTTCTCTCAGCACCACAAATATCAAAGTGTTCCACCACTTGTATGAAGTATCTCTCAGAAGTGATACAGTGCATTTGACACATTCTACCGGCCTACAAGAAAATTCATCAAATACCCTGATTGTATTCTCAAGCCAAAACTCAGTACTCTCATGATCATCATCAACTGTAGCTCTAAACTCTTTAGCCTTGTACTTTTGAATTTTATCAACAGGTGGCCTACTTAAACGTAAAAGTTCCAAACCTTGAGGAGCTGCACGAATTGGTTGGGGAATAGGTGGGCGTGGAGGTTGCTGAGCAGCCAGATTCATTCGAAAAAACTCAGTGAACCATTTGTTCATCATTTGGAAGAAGGCTTCCTCAGCCTCTCCTCCCTGACTCTCAGACACAGGCCTCGATTCAGATGGCGATGCTCCGTGAATGGAGGCTAGCGCGTTACTTTCAACATCATCAACCACTGCTCGATTCGAATCTATAGCTATATGAAAACACGATTTAAAACTGTCAGGAGATATCACACTGTCACAAGTTATATATGGCATGTATAGCTAGACTCACACACGCTACGTTAGTTTGAGAATCGACTAAACTGTAGCTCTGATACCAATAAATGTAATACCCCTAAACCATATATGTCGCCAGAGTAGGATTATGGAGTATTACTGAACTTATTACTTAAAGAAATATATAGTTCTCGTACATTTTTCATAACCAAATAAAAGTCATTCACAATCAATCATATTGTCCTTAATACGAGCCTACGAGACCCAAAACATGCATTAAAAGTGGTTCAGGACTAAACCAAGAACTTAGGAAACTTTCTGGAAAGCATTGTACATTTTTAAAATACAGAGGACACACGCCTGTGTGGCCCAACTATGCATCTCAAGCTGCCAAAGACACGCCCATATCACAAGCCGTGTGGACATTCGAAATGGGATCACATGGCCGTGTCCCAGCCCGTGCCCTACCCCATGTAACTCTCTGACTTGGGTCACACGGCCAACCACACGCCCATGTGACTAGCCCGTACACCCTTCGAAATGGCCTCACACTCTCGTGTGCCAGACTGTGTGCTAGACCGTGCCAAATGTGTAGACTATATTGACTTATGCCACACAGCCAAGTCAAATGCCTGTATGCTGGGCCATATGGTGCATACTGACTTGGTTTTTAATTAAACACCAGGGGACACACGGTCGTGGAAACTAACCATGTGTCACACAGGGCTGAGATACACGCCCTTGTCTCTGCTTGTGTGGACAAAAATAGGCTATTTTCCAAGCCATCATTCTCACCTAAATGTGCATCAACCTAAACATGTCAAATGGCATAAATCATAGCATCAATAGGCATTCAAACCAATCTCAGTCAAGCCTAAAATCATGCTATACCAATATCAACAACTATAATATTCATAAGATCATATTTTGCCAATTCAAAACATACCAAATTTCACATTTGCACATCACTTAAATGGTTAACTTCATATATGCATTATCTTGCCTAAAACCACAAGCAAACCATACCTCAACATTCAACCATTTAATACTCAAAATACCAATCCACAACAAGCATTCACATAGAAATTTCCAAACACATAATGAAAGGCCATTTGCATAACTATATACACAACCAAATATACCAAAACAAGCCAAATCAGATGGCTATATACATAACCAAAACATTCATCATCTACAACCCAATTCAATTGGCTAAATCTATTATCAACATATAGACCAAATTAACTACAACTCCTACACATGCCATATAACCAAATACACAAGTTCAAAAGTACCAAAATGACAGCTGGATATTGTGATGAGATCTCCGATAACTCCCAATCTGAGCAAGCTTCGATAATCACTATAAAACACGAAAAAATAAACAGAGTAAGCCATAAAGCTTAGTAAGATCGTATAGTTAAAAAGTAAAACTTACCATTCATTCACCAATTAAGCTATCTATCATAATATAATACAATTGAACCTAATCATAAGGCTAACAAATCTTCATCCACATGGTAACTTATGTAATTCAAAAATTACATATATCCAATGTTTATACGATTTACGTACATACCTGCACTGGTACGTATCAATCTTTTACCCTTTTCATATCTTTAATATGCCCACTGAACCATTTGTAATAATATTGGATACTCAGGAATCTCGCACCCTAAGTGTCAATACCAGGCCAAAGCCATCTCAATCTCATATCTCATATTATGCTCACAGTAACACCCCAGACCCGACTCGAACGTTATGGTCGGATCTAGCGCATCACATTGAAGTGTTTTAGCAAAAACTGTGTTTTCATTGAAAACCCTTCTTAAAATAAAAGAAACCTTAATTAACTTAAAAAAAACTCCTTTCAATCGCTTGTTTCAAACATATGATTTTATGAAAACATGTCAATTTAAAATTTAGTTGCAGAAGCGTAGAAAAACATACTAATGTTTAAGAAACCATGTTCAACTTCTTATAATTACGTCACATAAAAATAATAATCCAACTTCTAACAAAATGGAAGCCTTATTACAATCAGGTCTGAAAAGTACTCAATGAAATAGAAACTTAAATGCTTAGAAAAAAAAAACAAGTCCAAATTGTCTTGCTAGCTGGCCACCCAGAGTCCCCCCAAACATCAAACCTTCTACTGAGCATCACCTGAAAATAAAATAAAAGAGGGGGTGAGTTTTCACAAACTCAGTGTACAAAACAAGCATTCAAAAATCATCATACATCAAACATGCAATGCAAACCCATCCCAATTATCCATCTGCTACACACCAGCTCCGTCCCCTGTCACATCATGTGGGGATATAAATATCGACCCACCCATCTGTCACATCTATGGTAGCCCTGTTGTGAAACTACCTACATTTACACATTGGGTTTAAAAGCCGTCGGTGGATCCACGATTGTTAAGCAACCATGCATTCCTCATATACTTCCTCCGTTCCATAATTCCCAACCCCTATGCAACCTAAGCAGAATATCATATCTATGCATGTCACATCCATAAAACTTACATTCAACACCTAGGGGTATTTTGGTCATTTTCGCCCTCAGGGGCATTTCGGTAATTTTCCATTAATTACGGTTTTCACTTACCTTAGCCCGTTAACAAATCCCATGAGCTAAGATGAACGAATACAATACACCAGGTAGGATTCCAGAGAAGAGGAGGTGAGTCATTAAGACCGCTTAAGTACCAAGCTCTCCTTAGATCCAATCCTAGACATGCATATACCCGTTGCCACACCTTAACCATTTTACTTGTCCACGGTCGCAATAGATTAATTATGTCTTATGTAGTTATCATATACTAGGCCCAAAACCCCTTACAAAGCCCAAACAAATTCACCTACCTGTATTTGGCCCAATATGCCTAATCATATTCATATGGCCCATTAGGCCCAGATCACCTGTATATGGCCCATTAGGCCCAAATCCCATTTATATGGTCCATGAGGCCCAAATCACATTTATAGTCATGCTCACATACATATCTTCCATCACATAGCATCAAATATCAATTTTGCCTATTATGGGCCCAACAGCCTATCACCTATTAAGCCTATTCTGGCCCGGTTGGCCAAATCACAGCCCAAGTCCATGGAATCGCCCATGGGCCTCAAACAACCTATCATTTTCCTCATCACGAGTGTTCGCACACTCGTAAGACTATCGTAGCCAACTTTCAACTTTTCGGCATTTCGGCATTTCGGCTTTTTGGCATCTCGGCGTTTGCCGATTCATTATGTGTGTGTAGTGTATCTACACACCTGGTAAGTAAGTGTGCTACGATTCCCTTAGTCACCAGCCTACAAACGTTATCACCCTTCAATTAATCGTATGCTTAATACGTATTCTTACTTAAACCGAAGCCTCACCTTAACCTCACCTTTCGCGATAAGCCCCCTTTTTAAATCACTAACCACGATCAACTCCTAGATCTGCACCAATATTAACTATTAAAACCAGAATAATAGATGACTCGTATCCAACACAAGTCCCCTTACCTTAATTATGAATATTCGGCCACCTTAGCCAATGAGAGAGGAATACTTACCAAAACCGCAAACACCTAAAGAACAATTCGGCAGAGAGCTAAGATCTGAGATCCGATACTAATTCCCTACCAAAGTTGATTAGAAAGAGTGAGGGAAGAAAAGCGTAATATATTTATAGCAAAACTGATTGGAAGAGCAAACACTTACACTAGATTCGGTCAAAGAGTATTCGACCCTTGGGAGATTTGGCTTTTTGGCTTTCAAACTTAGTATGGTGAATAAGGTTTATTTGGTACAGATTAAAGAAGAAGAGTAGAAGAAGGAATTGGCTAATTGAAACAAAGAAAATTGTGTAGAGAAGAATAGAAATTGGTAGAAAGAAAAGAAAGAAAAACAGAAGGGTTTTTAGCTTTTAGGGAAGAGGGTTTCTGGCGACAAGGTGAGGGGAAATTCGGCATTAGCCTGGCAAACTCCCACTCGGCACCTATTTATAGCCCTATAGCTGAATTCCTCAAGCCTAAGTTCCCAATTCGGCTCTATTACTTCTCCCTTCTCATCTCCTTGTTTTTCTCCCTGATAACCCCTTGATCCTTTCCTCAAATTTCTCTTCTGAACACTCCCCTTGGAGTCCATTTTCACGCCACTTCCAACCTTCTAGAAGGCCAAAATTATACTTCTAAAAATACTAAGCTAGGATTCAAACCTTGGATCTCCTTGCTAGCCACTAACGCCACCTCCCTACACCCTAAGTGGCGTCACTTAGCCATTCCTCCACAAGGCTTTTTGATTCTATTTTCCCCTATATTTATTTAAAAGTCCAACCACTTGCCATAAGGGTTCCTTTAATAATTCAACTATAATTTATTTTACCCTGAGATTTGAACTCAAACCTTGACCAAGACCTACCATCGCATAATTAACACTTAATCGGAATTGCTAAGTTCAAAAAGAAAAAATTTGAGATTTTAAGATTTTCGAGTTTCGGGATTTTTGGGGCGTTACAACTCTACCCCCTAAAAGAAATTTCATCCTTGAAATTTTACCTAATTCAAACAGTTGAGGATATTAACGTAGCATTGCTTCCTCGGATTCCCAAGTAGCCTCCCCAGCCTTGTGATTCCGCCAAAGCACTTTGACTAATGGAATAGACTTCCTTCTCAATTCTTTGACATCTCGACCAATTATTTGTATGGGCTCTTCCTCGAAAGTTAGGTCTGGCCTGACCTCGCTTTCTTCAATCGCCACGACATGTGAAGGATCTGAGCGATGCCGTCTCAGCATGGAAACATGAAACAAGTTGTGGATCTGGCTTAGTTCAGGAGGTAATTCCAGCTGGTAAGCGACTGGCCCAATCCGCCTTACCACTCGATATGGCCCAATGAACCTTGGGCTTAACTTCCCTTTTTGTCCAAACCTTAATACCTTCTTAAGTTTTTTGAAACTCTCTTGCTGCTTGTTTTTCCAGACAAACGGTACTCCCTTCCTCAACAACTTAGTTAAAGGTGCAACAATTACTGAAAAACCCTCAACAAACCGCCTATAGTATTCTGCCAAGCCTAGAAAACTTCAAATTTCTGACACTGACTTGGGTGTTTTCTAGTCTAACACCGCTTCAATTTTTTGGGGATCCACCTTAATCTCCTCAGCAGACACTACATGTCCTAGAAAAGTAACCTCCCTTAGCCAGAATTCACACTTACTGAATTTGGCATACAACTGCTTCTCCCTCAAAGTCTGCAACACAATCCTTAAGTGTGTCGTCTATAAAGACTACCACGAACCAATCCAAGTAGGGTTGGAAAACCTGATTCATGAGATCCATGAAAGCGGCAGGTGCGTTCGTCAGCCCAAATGGCATCACCAAGAACTCGTAGTGCCCATAATGAGTTCTGAAAGCTGTCTTATGAACATCTGCCTCCTTAACCCTTAATTGGTGATATCCTAAACGCAAGTCAATCTTCGAGAAAATAGAATCTTCCCTAAACTAATCAAAAAGAGCATCGATTCTCGGTAGAGGGTACTTGTTTTTAACAGTTAACTTGTTTAATTGTCGATAGTCGATGCACATTCGCAAGGTTCCATCCTTCTTCTTCACGACTAACACTGGTGCTCCCCATCGAGTCACGCTTGGTCGTATGAATCCTCGATCCAAAAATTCCTGAATTTGTGCCTTAAGTTCCACCAACTCCTTTGGTGCCATCCGATAAGTAGCGATGGACACCAGAGCCATCCCAGGTAACAACTCGATTCCAGATTCCACTTCTCTGCTGGGTGGCAACCCAGGCAGCTCCTCGGGAAAGACATCAGGAAAATCCCCAACGGTTCTCAACTCCTTAACAGTAAGGCTCTTAGCCTCCGTATTACTAATATAAGCCAAAAAGGCTTCGCATCCCTTTCGTACTAACTTCTCAGCCCTTAACACCGAGATCACGTTCGACAGATAGTTTTGGCGTTCACCAATCACCACTACTTCCTTATCTTCCACCGTTCTTAACACCATTCGCTTTGCAGCGCAATCCAAGGTGGCTCGGTGCTTCACCAGCCAATCTATACCCAAGATTAAGTCAAATTCGCTAAACGATAGCTCCATCAAATCCACTAAAAAGGTAACTCCTTGGACTACTAAGGGTACCTCCCTAAATAACTTATTCACTCCTACTGACTGCCCTAACGGACTAATCACAGTCATCTCATTCGCAGTAATTTCAAACATATCACCCAAAGATTCAGTCATATTGCATGCAACATATGAATGTGTCGATCCAATATCAATCAATGTTGTGTAAGGTAATTCATATATAAGGAACATACCCGTTTTCACATCTGGGGAATCCCCGTCTTCTCGGTGACGAGCAACATAATCCAAAGCTGGTTGTCTCGCCTCAGTAGGGCTTGAATTTCCACTTAATGCTCCATGTCCACGCCTATTGCCATTACCGCCTCTGGCTTGCCCACAACCCCTTGGCAACAGTTGACCACCCCTTGGTGGATGAGCACCATCTTGGCCCACTACTGGCACTCGACCTAGCATTTGGGGGCAAGTCTTGATCCTATGCTTCATAGACCCACAAGCGAAACAAACTCTCATCCTCTTCCAACACTCGCCTCTATGGCTTCTCCCACAATTAGCACAAGGTGGCATCCCTGGATTAGTAGCAGGGGGCCCTACTCTAACTGGCCCATTATTTCTGGCCCTAACCCTAGGCCTCTATCCGACACCCAGAGTCTCAGCCTCCCTCTTATTCCTACCCTCTTATTCCTCAGCTATCTTTGCTTTTTCCACCAATTCCGAGAAAACTTGCTCCCTTTGTGGAGCTATCAATACCCTGAGGCTATCTCTAAGTCCATCCTCAAACCTAACGCAACACTCATATTCCATTGCCACCATTACTCTTGCATACCTACTAAGGCGTAAAAACTACGTTTCATACTTCGCCACCGATTTGTTTCCTTGGGTTAAGTTCAGGAACTCCATTCTTCTAGCATCCTCATAGCTTGCACCCACATACTTCCCTTACAATGCAGCTTTGAAAAACTCCCAAGTGACCCGCTCCGGTTGGGTGCCCTCTTTCACTGTCAACCACCACTGGTAGGCTTCTTCCTTAAGCAGCGACACTACCTCTTTCAGCTTTTGTTCCAGTGAACAGTCCAGGTCCTCCATTATCCTTTCAGTGGCCTCCAACCAATATTCTGCCACGTTAGGAGCCATGCCAACCACGCCCTTAAAGATCTCAGCCCCATTCGAACGAAGTTGCTCCAGAATGGACCCCCGATTTCCAGTGCCATTATTGGGCCCAACGACCCTTTCCAAAATCCTTAGCATTGCTTGCGACAATGCATCTTCTCCCATGGCCTGATCATATGGTTCATTCCCAGCCACAGGTGAGGCCGGAGCCCCTTCTACTCTAATATCGGGCATATGGCCCGATCTCGACAATTCAACATTAACGCTTCCACGGCCTCAGCCACAGCCACAGCCTCTTGCACCTCTTCTAGCACTCATTGTTGATTTGCGTATTATCTGAATTAAAATTTTATGAAGTTTTAGTTAGTTTAGTAATTACACTGATGTTTTATGAAAATATTTAAAGAGAAGATTATTTTCGAAAATCCTCTACAGTTTTTAGATCCTACGGGCTTTAGTTTCATTCTAACAATCATCTAAAGTAGCTCTCTAACTATCTACTGTATAATAATTTAAACAAACTTAAAAATAAAAGTACTTACTTGGTTCGACGTCGGAGACTCGGTGTGCCGCTCAGCAAGCTTTTCCTTTTCTCCAAAATAGTGTGATCCAAAATATTTTTAAAATCTAAATAGTAAGTAGAAAAGAGAAACCAAATAATAATAAGGCCCACTTCGTAGCCGAGTTTTGTAACTTAGGCTCTGATACCACTAAATGTAACATCCTAAACCTAGCCCAGACGTTATGGCCGAATCTGTCTCATAACATTGAAGTGTTTTAGCGAAAATCGTATTTTCATTGAAAACCCTTCTTAAAATAAAAGAAACCTTAATTAACTTTAAAAAAAAACTCCTTTCAATCGCTTGTTTCAAACATATGATTTTATTAAAATATGTCATTTTAAAATTTAGTTGCGGAAGCATAGAAAAACATACTATAGTTTAAGAAATCATGTTCAACTTCTTATAATTACATCACATAAAAATAATAATCCAACTACTAACAAAATGGAAGCTCTATTATAGTTAGGTCTGAAAAGTACTTAATGAAATAGAAACTTAAATGCTTAGAAGAAAAAACAAGTCCAAATTGTCTTGCTAGCTGGCCACCCAGAGTCCCCCCCAAACATCGAACCTTCTACTGAGCATCACCTGAAAATAAAATAAAAGAGGGGTGAGTTTTTGCAAACTCAGTGTGTACAACCTTCGACAAAACAAGCATTCAAAAATCATCATACATCAAACATGCAATGCAAACCCATCCCAATTATCCATCCGCTACACACCAGCTCTGTCCCCTGTCACATCATGTGGGGATATAAATATCGACCTACCCATCTGTCACATCTATGGTAGCCCTGTTGCAAAACTACCTGCATTTACACATTGGGCTTAAAAGCCGTCAGTGGATCTACAATTGTTAAGCAACCATGCGATCCTCATATACTTCCTCCGTTCCATAATTCCCAACCCCTATGCAACCTAAGTAGAATATCATATCTATGCATGTCACATCCATAAAACTTACATTCAACACCTAGGGGTATTTTGGTCATTTTTGCCTTAAGGGCATTTCAGTAATTTTCCCTTAATTACGATTTTTACTTACCTTGGCCCGTTAACAAATCTTGTGAGATAAGATGAATGAATACTATGCACCAGGTAAGATTTCAGAGAAGAGGAGGTAAGCCATTAAGACCGCTTAAGTACCAAGCTCTCCTTAAATCCAATCCTAGACAAGCATATACCCATTGCCACACCTTAACCCTTTGACTTGGCCACGGTTACAATAGATTAATTAAGTCTTATGTAGTTATCATATATTAGGCCCAAAACCCTTACAAAGCCCAAACAAATTCACCTACTTGTATCTGGCCAATTAAGCCCAATCATATTTGTATGGCCCATTAGGCCCAGATCACCTATATATGGCGCATTAGGCCCAAATCACATTTATATGGCCCATGAGGGCCAAATCACATTTATAGTCATGCTCATATATGAATTTCCCATCACATAGCATTAAATATCAATTTTGCCTATTATGGGCCCAATAGCCTATCACCCATTAAGCCTATTCTGGTCCGGTTGGCCAAATCACAACCCAAGTCCATGGAATCGCCCATGGGCCTCAGAAAATCTATCGGTTTCCTCCTCACGAGTGTTTGCACACTCACAAGACTACCATACCGCAACTTTCGGCTTTTCAACATTTCAGCTTTTCAGCTTTTCGGCATTTCGACTTTTGCCAATTCATTGAGTGTGTGCAATGTATGTACATACGTAGTAAGTAAGCGTGCTGTGATTTCCTTAGTCACCAACCTACAAACATTATCACCCTTCAATTAGTCGCATGCTTAATACATATCCTTACTAAAACCGAAGCCTCACCTTAACCTTACCTTGCGCGATAAGTCCCCTTTTTAAATCACTAACCACGATCAACTCCTAGATCTGCACCAATCTTAACTATTAAAACCAGAATAATATATGACTCGTATCCAACACAAGTCCCTTTACCTTAATTATGAACATTCGGCCACCTTATCCAATGAGAGAGGAATACTTACCAAAACCGCAAACACCTAAAGAGCAATTCAGCAGAGAGCTATGATCCGAGATCCGATACTAATTCCCTACCAAAGTTGATTAGAAAGAGTGAGTGAAGAATAGCGTAATAGATTTATAGCAAAACCGATTGGAAGAGCAAACACTTACACTAGATTCGGTCAAAGAGTATTCGGCCCTTAGGAGATTTGGCTTTTTGGCTTTCAAACTTAGTATGGGGAATAAGGTTTATTTGGTATAGATTAAAGAAGAAGAGTAGAAGAAGGAATCGGCTAAGTGAAACAAAGAAAATTGTGTAGAGAAGAGTAGAAATCGGCAGAAAGAAAAGAAAGTAAAACAAAAGGGTTTTCAGCTTTTAGGGAAGAGGGTTTCTAGCAATAAGGTGAGGGGAAATTCGGTACTAGCCTGGCAAACTCCCACTCGACACCTATTTATAGCCCTATAGCCGAATTTCTCAAGCCTAAGTTCTCAATTTGGCTCCATTACTTCCCCCTTCTCATCTCCTCGTTTTTCTCCCTGATAACCGCTTGATCCTTTCCTCAAATTTCTCTTCTGAACACTCCCCTTGGAGTCCATTTTCATGCCACTTCCAACCTTCTAGAAGGCCAAAATTATACTTCTAAAAATACTAAGCTAGAATTCAAACCTTGGATCTCCTTGCTAGCCACTAACGCCACCTCCCTACACCCTAAGTGGCGTCATTTAGCCACTCCACAAGGCTTTTTGATGCTATTTTCCCCTATATTTATTTAAAAGCCCAACCACTTGCCATCAGGGTTCCTTTAATAATTCAACTATAATTTTTTTTACCCCTAGATTCGAACGCAAACCTTGACCAAGACCTACCATCGCGTAATTAACACTTAATCGGAATTGCTAAGCACAAAAAGAAAAAAATTTGAGATTTTGGGATTTTCAGGTTTCGGGATTTTTGGGTCGTTACACTCACACTCGAGCTATTAACGGGTCTGCTCACACAAGCTAATGATCAAGACGTAACTACACGAGAATTCACAACACATGCCAAAAATTTTAGCCACCGGTAGAATGTACGGACCAGCACCCAAACACAATAACCCTTAATGACATGTCATTTGTATCCTACCTATTCCTAAGATTCAATTGGGATTTCACACGTAGCCAATTCTCGTCAAACATTTCTATAAGATTGTATTCACAATTTATTCAATAATAAAGTATTTAAAATACAATTATATTAATGCTTATTAACATATGAACTTACCTCGGATTTATACGGAGAGAAACGAGCTATCAATCCACTATTTTGTTTTTTCCCTGATCTAGTTCCAAACTTCACTTTTCTTGATCTATATATAATCAAACTTAACTTATTTAATTATCATTCTATTCAATTTAATCCAAATTTAATATTATGGAAAAATTAAACTTTTGCCTCTAATATTTCAATCTCTTTACAATTTAGTCCCTAGCTCATAAAAATTCAAATTCATGCAATTAAGTCCACACCCATGCTAGCCGAATTTCCTATAGACCCATAGCAGCCCAAAATTTTCATTATTTCACACATTTCACCATGAATTTTACACATTTAACAAATAAATCCCCAATTTGCAATTTCAACAAAATCACATAAAAAATGTTGTTTATCTGACAACAACTATTCCTTTTCTATCATCAAAAATCAAAATATACACATATTCATCAATGATAAAAACACCAAACCTTTAACAATTTTGCAAATTAGTCCTTGGGCTAGCTAGATTAAGCTAAAAAGACTCCAAAAACATAGAAATAATTAAAAATCAAGTCAATATCACTTACATGCACTAGGTATCAATGGCCGAATGCTTCAAGCACAACAATGGAGTTTCTTTCTTCTACATTTTGGCTAGGTGAAGAAGATGGACAAAAATGTAATAGCCCGGTTTAAACCCTAGTCAGAATAGTGGTTTCGAGACTACAAATCTAAGTCAGCAAAATATTCAAATATTATTTTCTATGTTTACAGTATGTGTTTAAGCATGTGTGAAAGTTTTGTGAGAAAATTTTATTATTTGTGTGCTTAATTTTGAAAAAGGACATAATCGCAGAAAATGCAAAAGTGGCATTCTATTTGATTAAGTGCCAAAAGTTTGTGTCTTTTTAAATGAGAGGTCCTTATGTTGTAAAAGGACCATTGAATTCATGAATAGACATAGATGGACATGGGATAGTGGAATTTTACTGTTATTAATCAAGGTTAATTTAGTAATTAAATAAATAATGTATATTAAATAAAACCAAAAGAGGAAAACATGTTCATCTTTGTTGAATGTCAACCGAAATTAGAAGAAAAGAAACCAAGGGCGAGCTTTTAGGGTTCAGCTAAGCATGATTAAAGGTCCGTTTTTGTTCAATTTTTGATAATTTTTATATTTTTGTAATCATTGCTTTGAGTTCTAGCTAGCCCATGTCTTGATTTTTGAATTTTTTGATGATTTTAAAAGATGGAATTGATGAATTCATGTGTTTTGTGATGTTTAATGTTGAATTATGAAAGCTCGGTGATTAATATACATGTTTTGTGAAGTGATTTTAAGTAAAAATGCATATTAGGGATTAAATTGAGAAAAGTGTAAAATTAAAGGGTTAAAATGTAAAATAAATGAAAGTTTTGGGCTGCTAGAGGTCCCTATGATATTCAGGCATATATGGGTTTGTTGAAATTATGTGTATTTTGTTATTTTATAAATTAAGGAGTAAAGTGTTAAAATGTGAAAATGTGATGGTTAATTTGTAAAATACCCTAAATATGTGTATATGGATTGAATTGAATGATTTGTTCAATAAAAGGGTTAATTTTGAATACATATAGATCAAGAAAAGAGGAACTCCGATTTAGATTGAGGAAAATCGAAGATTATCAAGTAAACGATCCGAATCGTCAATTCCAAGTACGAGGTAAGTTCGTACATGATAAATGATGTTACAATTTATGTTTTAATGTTTTGATAATATATAAATTGTATATATTTGACCTTGTTTTGAACATGATGATAAATCGACTATGTTCGGCACTAAGTGTGCGATTCAAATAGCTTCGGCTATAAGTAGCACTAAGTGTGCAATTTGGAATAGCTTTGGCTATATGAGGCACTAAGTGTATGATATCGAGATAACTTTGGTTAGTTGAGATGGCACTAACTGTGCGAGATCGTTATTGCTTTGGCTAATCATTAATGCACTAAGTGTGTGAATTCTTAAAGCTCAAAAAAACTTTCGAATGAATTAATGCATTTGAACGAGAGGTGAGAATGTGTTTTTCATATAGCAAATGGATCCCAAACGAGCGATAGCTGATGATGTTGAGAGCAATGCGCCTGCTCCCGCTCAAGGGGCAGCGCCGACCGAATCTAGGCCGATATCTAGTAGTCAGAGAGGAGAGGCTAAGCAAGCCTTCTTCCAAATGATGACTAAGTGGTTCACAGCGTTCGTTCAAATGAATTCAGCTGCTCAACAACCTCCACCCCCACCTATTCCTCAACAAGTCCTGGTTGTGCCACAAGTAATAGATCCGATTCAATTAAGTAAGCCACCTGTTGATAATATTTGTAAACACGGGGCTGAAGAGTTTTAGGCTACAGTTGATGATGATGCCGAAAGGGCTGAGTTCTGGCTTGAGAACACTATCCGAGTATTTGATGAATTGTCCTATACTCCAAAAGAATGTATCAAATGCGTAGTATCTTTGCTTAGAGATAATGTATATCACTAGTGGAAAACGATGACATCGGTGGTTCCTAAAGAATGAGTTACTGGGAATTCTTTTAGACTAAGTTCCAGAAAAAGTACATAAGCTAAAGATTCCTCGATCAAAAAAATAAAGAGTTTCTGGAGTTGATACAGGGTATGATGACTGTAACAGAATACGTGTCTACTGAAGAGAACATGTGTAAAATATTTTGTTGATGGATTGAACGAAGACATAAAACTGTTAGTCGAGATTCTTGAACTGAAAGAATTCATAGTATTGGTTGAGAGATCCTGTAAAGTAGAGGATCTCAGCAAAGAAAAGAGAAAAGCTTATTCAGATGATAGAGATTCGAGAAAGAGATCAATGAATAAATCTTATCATTCCTCGTTAAAAAAATCTAGAGATTTTATTGATCGATCGATAGCTTTAGCGAGATATCAGAATAGATATTGTGGAAAGCAATATACCAACCGTAAAGCTCAAACTACCTCATTATTGAGTGTTGGTAATGTAAAGGATGTAAAGCCTGAGTGTAAATGATGTGGAAGACGTATTTTGGAGATTGCTGGGGAAAAAGTAATAACAAAGCTTGTTACAGTTGTGGTTCATAAGATCACTTTATAAAAGATTGCCTAGAGTTAGCTGAAAAAGATAATGCTCAGAACATGAGGCTGAGTAATACTGCAGTTAGAGGTAGACCTCCGAGAAACACGGGAAACATGAGTGGTGGTAAAGGTGTGACACTAGACACTACAGCGAGATCTAATGCTAGAGCACCTACACGAGCCTACGCTATTCGAGCACGAGAAGAAGCGTCATCTCCAGATGTTATTATCGGTACTTTTACTCTTTGTGCTAATAAAGTCATTGCATTGATAGATCCAGGGTCTACTCATTCGTATATATGTGTGAATTTAGTATCCAGTAAGACTTTGCTTGTAGAGTCTACTGAATTTTTAATTAGAGTATTGAATTCTTTAGGCAAGTGTGTATTGGTTGATAAAATGTGCAAGAATTGTCCATTGATGATTCGGGGTAATTGCTTTCCGGCCGATTTGATGTTGCTACCATTTGACGAGTTTTACATAATCTTGGGTATGGATTAGCTATCGATGCATGATGTTGTTGTAAATTGCAAATGAAAGATGATTTATTTGAGATATCAGAGTAATGATATTATTCGAATTGAATCAGATGTTTTGAACAGATTGCCAGTAGTGATTTCAATGATGTTAGCTTAGAAATATATGAGAAAGGGTGCGAAGCTTATTTAGCTTATGTGCTTGACACGAAACAGGCTGAAAAGAAGATTGAATCAGTGCCAGTTGTGTGTGATTACTTAGATGTGTTTCCTGAAGAGTTACCGGGTTTACCACCAATCCAAGAGGTTGAATTTGGTATTAAGTTAGTGCCTGGAACAACTCTGATATCGATAGCTCCGTACAGAATGGCACCGACAGAGTTAAAAGAGTTGAAAGCTCAGTCACAAGAATTGACAGATAAAGGCTTCACACGACCGAGTTGTTCTCCCTGGGGTGCACCGGTGTTGATTGTGAAAAAGAAAGACAAAACTATGAGAATGTGCATCGATTATTGACAGCTCAATAAAGTGACGAGGAAGAACAAATATCATTTACCATGGATAGATGATTTGTTTGATCAGTTGAAAGGAGCTACTATGTTTTCAAAGATAGATTTGAGATTAGGTTACTATCAGTTGTGAGTAAAAGATTCAGACATTCCGAAAATTGTATTCAGAACGAGGTACGAACACTATGAGTTTCTAGTTATGCCTTTTGGATTAACGAATACACCTACTGTTTTTATGGATTTGATGAATAGAATTTCCAGACCGTATTTAGATCATTTTGTTGTCGTATTCATTGATGACATTTTGATTTTATTCGCGTGATGAAACTGAGCATGCTGAACATTTGAGAATAGTGCTACAGACTTTGCCAGAAAATCAGTTATATGCAAAGTTTAGCAAATGTGAATTTTGGTTAAGAGAAGTTGGTTTTTTGGGACATGTTGTGTCGACATCTGGCATCCAAGTTGATCCAAGCAAGATTTCGGCTATTTTGGATTGGAAGCCTCCGAGAAATGTTTCTGAAGTCCGTAGTTTTCTGGGACTTGCTGGTTATTATCGACGGTTCGTAAAAGGCTTTTCATTGATCACGACTCCGTTGATGAAACTATTTCAGAAATGTGTGAAATTTGATTGGTTTGAAAAGTGTTAGAAAAGTTTTGATCAGTTGAAAGCCCTATTGACTGAAGCTCTAGTGTTAGTTCAGCCAGAATTAGGTAAAGATTTTGTGATCTATAGTGATACTTATTTAAATGGTTTGGGCTGTGTTTTGATGCAAGAAGGAAAAGTCATAGCTTATGCCTCGAGACAGTTAAAGTCGCATGAAAAGAATTATCTAACCCATGATCTTGAGCTGGCTGCGATTGTATTCACGTTAAAAATTTGGCGCCACTATCTGTTTGGTGGAAAATGTCACGTATTTTCTGATCATAAAAGTTTGAAATATCTGATAACTCAGAAAGATTTGAATCTGCGATAGAGAAGATGGCTAGAACTACTAAAAGACTATGAGCTTGTTATTGATTACCATCCAGGAAAGGCCAATGTTGTTGCTAATGCTTTGAGCCAAAAATCATTGTTTGTATTACGTGCCATGAATTCTCATTTAACTTTATCTAATGATGGTTCGATTTTAGCGGAACTGAAAGCGAGACCTTTATTCTTACAGTAGATTATTGATGCTTAGAAGGTTGATAATGAGATTTTAGCAAAACGAGCCCAGTGTGATCTAGATTCTGATTCTGAATATCGAATTGATAATGTTGATTGTTTCAGATTTCGAGGTTGAGTTTGTGTTTCAAGAAATTCAGAGTTAATTCAGATGATTTTAAACGAACCTCATAGTAGTCAGTTATTTGTTCATCCAGGTAGTACTAAAATGTATAATGATCTAAAACCGCTTTATTGGTGGCATGGTATGAAACGAGATATCTCAGAAATTGTTTCAAAATGCTTAATTTGTCAGCAAGTTAAAGCTAAGCATCAGGTTTCGTCTGGGTTACTTCAACCAATTATGATTCCTAAGTGGAAATGGAACAGAATCATGATGAATTTTGTATCAAGTTTACCTCTGCCACCGAGTAAGAAAGATACAATTTGGGTTGTTGTTGATAGATTGACTAAATCGGCTCATTTTATCCTAGTTCATACAAATTATTCACTTGATAAGCTTGCTAAGTTGTATATTTCTCAGATTGTGAGATTGCACCGAGTACCTATTTCTATTGTTTCGAATAGAGATCCGAGATTCGCATCACGATTTTGGAAGAAACTGCAAGATACATTAGGTACGAAACTACACTTTAGCACTACTTTCCACCCACAGACGGATGGTCAATCTGAATGAATTATTCAGATACTCGAGGATATGTTGAGATGTTGTATTCTTGAGTTTGAAGGTACGTGGGAGTGATACTTGCCATTGATTGAATTTGCATATAATAATAGCTTTCAATCGAGTATCAAGATGGCTTCTTACGAGGCTTTATACAGTTGAAAATTTCAAACACCGTTGTACTAGACAGAGCTTAGTAAGAATAAGATTCACGGGGTTGATTTGATTAGAAAAATAGAAGAAAAAGTGAAAGTAATATGTGATAGTCTGAAAGCAGCCATGGATAGTCAGAAATCGTATGCAGATTTGAAAAGAAAAGACATTGAATTTGAGATCGGTGATAAAGTGTTTCTGAAAGTATCTCCGTGGAAGAAAATACTTCGATTCGGTCGTAAAGGCAAATTGAGTCCGAGGTTCATCGAACCGTATGAAATCATAGAGCATGTCGAGCTAGTTGCGTATAGATTGCTATTGCCACCTGAGCTAGAAAAGATCCATAACATATTTCATGTATCGATGCTACGAATATACAGATCAGATCTTCGCATGTATTTCCCCGACTGAGGTTGAAATTCAGCCTGATATGTCTTATGAAGAAGAACCAATCCGTATCTTAGCTCACGAGGTTAAAGAGTTGAGAAATAAGAAAATTGCATTAGTGAAAGTACTGTGGCATCAGCACTGGGTTGACGAAGTAGCATAGGAACCCGAGGATGCTATGAGAAAACAATATCCAAATCTATTCAATGGTAAGATTTTCGTCCCTAAGGGGGAGAGTTGTAACAGCTCGGTTTAGACCCTAGTCGACATAGTGGTTTTGGGACCACAAATTTGAGTCAAAAAAATATTTAAATATTATTTTATGTGTTTATATTATGTGTTTAAGCATGTGTGAAAGCTTCGTGTGGAAATTTTATCATTTGTGTGCTTAATTTTGAAAAAGAACTTAATCGCAGAAAATACAAAACTGAAATTCTATTTGATTAAGTGCCAAATCGTTGTGTATTTTTAAATGTGAGGTCCTTTTGTTGTAAATGGACCATTTAATTCATGAATAGACATATATGGACATGGGATAATGGAATTTTAATGTTATTAATCAAGGTTAATTTAATAATTAAATAAATAATGTATACTAAATAAAACCAAAAGATGAAAACATGTTCATCTTTGTTGAATGTCAACCAAAATTAGAAGAAAATAAACCAAGGGAGAGCTTTTAGGGTTTGACTACTACTAAGCTTGATTAAAGGTCCATTTTTGTTCGGTTTTTGATAATTTCTATGTTTTTGTAATCGTTGCTTTGAGTTCTAGCTAGCCCATGTCTCGATTTTTGAATTTGTTGATGATTTTGAAAGATTCCATTAATAAATTCATGTGTTTTGTGATGTTTAATGATGAATTATGAAAGCTCGGTGCTTAATAGAAATGTTTTGTAAAGTGATTTTGAGTAAAAATGCATATTAGGGATTAAATTGAGAAAAGTATAAAATTGAAGGGTTGAAATGTAAAGTAAATAAAAGTTTTGGGCTGCTAGAGGTCCCTATGATATTTGGCCATATATGGGTTTGTTGAAATTATGTGTATTTTGTGACTTTATGAATTAGGGACTAAAGTGTTAAAATGTGAAAATATGAGGGCTAATTTGTAAAATGCCCTAAATATGTGTATATCGATTGAATTGAATGATTTGTTCAATAAAAGGGTTAATTTTGATTACATATAGATCAAGAAAAGAGGAACTCAGATTTAGATCAAGGAAAATCGAATATTATCGAGTAAATGATCCGAATCGTCAATTCTGAGTACGAGGTAAGTTCGTACATGATAAATGATGTTACAATTTATGTTTTAATGTTTTGGTAATATATAAATTGTATATATTTGGGATTGTTTTGAACATGATGATAAATCGACTATGTTCGACACTAAGTGTGCGATTCAAATAACTTCGGCTATAAATAACACTAAGTGTGCGATTTGGAATAGCTTTGGCTATATGAGGCACTAAGTGTGTCATACCAAGATAACTTCGGTTAGTTGAGATGGCACTAACTGTGAGAGATCGTTATAGATTCGGCTAATCATTAATGCACTAAGTGTGTAAATTCTTAAAGCTTGGAAAAACTTTCAAATGAATTAATGTATTTGAACGAGAGGTGAGAAGGAAACGAATAAATATGGGAAAGTTCAAGTATGTTCGATACCTATGTGGTAGATGATACTATGTGTATGAAGCTTGATGAATTTGTATGAACTTATTAAATGAGATGGAATAGAATTGATGGATGAATTGTGAACTATTAAGTGATAATTAGTTGATGTTTCATATTATATAAACTATTGATTATTTTTGGTACGAACTTGCTAAGCTTTAAAGCTTACGGTGTGAAATGTTCTCTATTTTACAGTGTTATAAAGCTAGCTCAAATCTGGGGATTGTCAGCAACTCATTCACACTATCGGACATCTATTTTGGTACCATTTTGAGGGTTGTCCATATGGTATATGGCATGTATAGGCTAGAGTTATTTTGATAGGTTTTGTGATATGAGTTATCTAGCTATGAGATTTGGCTTGTAAATATTGGTATGTATGACCTTTTGAGTTGGCCTAAATGATGTGTTTGATAGGTAAGTCATATGATGTATATAATGCTTATGTGATGGTTTGAATATGGAATGTTGAAATGGTAAATTTTGTGGTATGAAATTGGTGATTGTAACACCTCTAACCCGTATCCGTCACCAGAATAGGGTTACAGGGCGTTACCAGAAAAGATACAACTTTCATGTATTCATACCATCATTCAGATTAAATTAAAAAACATACATCTATAATTTTAATTTAAACAAATCATGAATCATTAATATACAAAGCACAAATCAATTTATTAAATTGACATATTACCATTTGGTTATCTTATAGTAGGAACTACTTTTACTATAATCAATTTCCAATGTAATAATCGAAAGTTAAAACATGCTAAATATAAATGCTTTATTCAATGTCTACTTTCATTTTACCTATTACTTTACATGCATGAAATATTTCATATAACCAACCAATAAGTTACTCACAAAACAAATTACACATGATCATATCATTTTGCCCAAACTGAATATATATGCATCACATAAAATTCATATTACCTATTTGATTTGCCAATACAAAATTCACTATTCATTTGGTCATTTAGTTCAATGTATTACCGTATATAAGCATACCTAATAATCAAGCTATGTTCAAAATTACATTTTGAACGTTTTACACTATCATTCCATACGCATATAACCTTCCATGGAAATGAACTGTTATACATATATACCAACCATATTTTAGACATCAATTCAAATATACTACAAATATATCTTATCATATACATCAATATCATATCAAAACATTATATAATTGTAACATCCTGATTTTCGGGTTTTTTATTTTGTGATTCTCGAGATTTTGGTTAAGTTTTAAAAATTTGGTATTTGGTTGTGAAATTCATAATTAAAGTGTGTAAGTGGGCTAATGGAAGGCCCATGCGATGGCCAAAACCCAGTAGAATTATTGAATTTTGGATTTAAGAAGTTAGGGGCTTTGGATAGGTGGTTTTATTAAAAATCATGGGTAAAATGTATCACAAGAGAGCCTCTTGCAGAGTGGCTAAGTGACACCACTAGGGTGCTAAGAAGGTGGCGTGTAAGTGGTTGAGGGAAACCTGGGTTCGATTCCCTGTGATGGCAAATGTGGTGTTATTTTTATGCTTTGAGCATGCAAGAGTTGTAGCAGAATGGAACTCTGTGGGAGAGAGTTTGAATCAGTCAAACGCATGGATTAAGGAGGGATAAGGGGAGAGATTTTAGGGATTTGAGAGGGAGATAGAGTTAGCCGAATAGAGGGGTTTAGAGAGGGGATTTCGGCAGAGGGGTATTAGGTTAGTATTTTCGGCATTAGGGACTTAGGTTGTGTCGTTTTCTTCTTTAGGATTAGTTTTTTCTTTTCCTTTTCTTTTCCAGCCGAATCTACCACCCTTCCATTCATCTTTCCTTCCTTTTCTTTTTCTAAAACCAGCCCACTACTCCCTTCTGTTCATCTACTTCTTTCTTTACCTCCACTTCTGCCGAAAAGCCACAAAAGCCGAACCTGTGAAGCTTGGTGGTGCCAATTCTTTATTGACCAGCAACCTTCTTTTTCCCTTCACTTTTTGGGGTGGCCAATCCCTTTATCTTTTATGCTTTAAACGGATTCAGATTGTGGTAAGTATTCGTACTCTAAATCGATTTCAATAGTAATTGTTGAGAAAAGCTGAAACCCCTATAGTTTAGAGAGGTGGCCGATTGTAGGTATAGGCCTTATTGGGCTTCTTCCTTTGATATTTTATGGTTTGTATAGTGAAGGAGCAGCAAGGCGTGGGGTGTCGAGTTGGATTAGCTGGGATCATCGGAGTGACTAAATCTAGTCATCAATTTCGGCAAAGGTATGAACCCTAGGGCCATGGTGGATGGTGGCCAAATATGTAAAAGATGATAATAGATAGTTTTCAATTTTGTTTAACTATTAGCATGATCTAATCTATAGGCGGTTGATTAAAGTAGAAATCGCGTAGGAGGTCTCATCAAGGAATATCGCAAATTAGGACTGTAACGAACCCTCTTTCGTAGCTTAAATCGATAAATGCCGAAAAGCTGAAATGATGGAATTTCGGCATTTCGAGGACTTGTGAGTATGTGAACGCTCATTGGTTAGTTAGATTTGCTAAGTTGATGATCGGGATCGTTGGAACAGGTAAGAGCACGATTTTTGACATCACGATAAGTTGGGCCTCGAGGGGCTGAAATTGGGCCTAATGGGCTTCCGAGCCCATTTGGGTAAATTTTGGTAGAAAGAGGAATCCTATTAAATTGCGCATTAAGACTGTTAATATTGCTATGGAATATAGGCTAAATGGGCCTAGATGACCAAATTGGCTAAGTAGGGCCCATTAAGGGTTTTTGGCCCAATAATTCGGTTTCGCTAAGAATGGGTTAAAATCGCTGTCAAAACACTCGAAACTGTTAGTAATTGATAATGAACATGGAAAACCCTAATGTTTGGTAAAATTATGGAATTACCCTTATAATATGGAAATGACTGTTTTGCCCTTAGGTATAAAGGACCATTATACCCCTAGGGTTTAATTATGAATTTGATGCATGAGATTTTGATATACATGTTTTGACATGATATGCACATGATATGTATGATACGCACATGATGTATTCATTTATGCATGGGTTGGGTTTTATATGGATGGAGGAAGTGCAAAAGGGTTTTGCCCCAGTTTATTAAAAAAAGGCTTTGCCCCAGTTATTAAAAGAGGCTAGGCCTCCAGTTATAAGATAAAGAAGCTATGCTGCCAGTGGAGAGTTTGGTTGGGTGGGTTGAGTTATTCCCCACATAGAGAGCTTGGTTGGTACGAGTGGAGAGTAGTGGTTGGTGGGTTGAGTAGTCTCCCCAAATAGGCTTGCGTTCATCCTTTGATATTACATGTGATATTGAAATGGGCCTTTGGCCCATACCGTTTACAGAAAAGGCTTCGACCCAGTGATATGATTTATGAAAAGGCTTCGGCCCAGTAACCGTTAAACAAAAGGCTTCGGCCCAGTATGCTGATATTAATTTGAGCTATAAAAGGGGCTTGTTGCACACTGAGTTTCCAAACTCACCCCCTTCTTTAACCTTGCAGGTGAGCCTTGATGTGGGGACTTGGAGCCGGAGGGGATTCAGAGTGGCCACGAAGATCGCTTTTGGACATTAAAATAAGTAACTGGTTTTCTTTAGTTTATCTTATTTATTATTTATTTTTGGGTTGTAATAAGGCCACTTTAACTTTATTCTCTTCTCTTTTCTAGGATTATTTTATTTTTAATAACTTTAAACTGGTTGATGATAACTCAAATGGGCTAGACTTAGGGTGCGTTTTCAAAACGATACACGTTTTGAAAATAATACAACATCACGATTAATTGGTTTATCAAAGGTGTCCACTCAATAAACTTCAACTCGTTATAACCAAGTGTGGCAATGGTTGTGGGCATGTCTAGGATTGGATCCAATCGAAGAGCTTGGTACTTAAGTAGCCTTCATGGCTCACCTCCTCTGTTTTGGATACCTACTTGGTGCACAGCTTCCATTCACTTGGTTAAGCCTTTTCAAAAAGACGGTTTATTAATGCACTAAAACAAAACGTGAATTTTTAACTTCAATGTGACACATCAGATTCGGCCATAACATCTGGGCCGGGTTTGGGGTGTTATATTTAGTGGTATCAGAGCCAAGTTGCAACAACTCGGCTGTGGGTTTTTAAAGGGATTAACATCAAGAATTTCAAAACAAAGGTATTTTAAATCAAATTTCAGGAAATTTTCTATTTCCTGTGACCAAACACAAGGGTTTTTTTTAAGGGTTTTGAGAAATAAGTGGCTGCTGAATCCCTACACTGTGTCCAGTAAGTATACTCTCTTTTACGTTATGTGATATTGATATGATGCTGAGACCCTTCTATGATACTTTAGATAGGGTAGAGCTGTAAAATGGTAGGAATGAGACTGTAGCTAGGCTACGACGTTGCAAAAACAATTCTTGAACTGCAATATTTCCATAAGACATCTCGTAGTAAACAATTGAACATTAAACTAATGTCATAAAATTTGTAATCAGATAACTCGATATGAGTACAAGAGGAACTCGAGGACGGGGCCGCGGACGTGATTGCGGTAGGGTGCAAGCGGAATCTTCATCCTCAGGGCATAGGCCAGCTAAGGAGGCATTCGTGCCACAAGCAACTGAGACTGGGTCATATGATCGGGTTGCGGGGGACGATGCTCTGTCCCAAGCAATGTTAAGGGTTTTAGAAAGAGTTGCTGGAGCTAGCACTGGGACAATAAATAGGGGATCCATCTCGGAGTGACTCCGGGCTAATGGAGCAGAAGTTTTTAGGGGCGTATCTGGAGTAGCCCCAAATGTGGCTGAATATTGGCTAGAAGCAACAGAGCGGATTATGGACGATTTAGATTACTTTGTGGAGCAAAACCTGAAGGGGACTGTGTCGTTGCTACGAGACGAGGCATACCGGTGGTGGATTACCGTAAGGGACAGTACCTCGATTGAGCGAGTAACCTGGGAATTGTTCAAGACTACTTTTAAGGGGAGGTATGTTGGAGCTAGTTATGTGGATGCCCATCGAAAGGAATTTTTGAATCTGACTCAGGGTAATAAGACTGTTACGGAATATGAGGCGGAATTCTTGAGGCTGAGTCGATACACTAGCGGGATAGTTGCGACCGAATATGGGCGCAGTGTTCGATTCGAGGATGGCCTCCGCGATGAGCTTAGGATACTGATAGCTCTACGGAGGGAGCGTGATTTCGCTGTGTTAGTAGAAAAGGCTAAGATAGCCGAGGAAGTAAAGCGAACTGAACTGCAGAATCGTGAGAAGGATCGACCCAGATTTAGGAGGGATTCTGGACCCCCAGGTGTTGCAAATAGGAATGTTAAAAGAGCTAGAATGGAGGAACCGGTTCAGGCAGTTCCAATGAATACTTTTAGACTGCAGGCTTGCAGGGACTGTGGCAGGGTGCATATGGGGGAGTGCTGGAAATGAACTGGAGCATGTTTTCGATGTGGGTCAAAGGAACATAAGTTCAGAGAGTGTCCTTGGAGAGCAGCTCAGGATCAAGCTGCGGAGTCAAGAGGTGTCCAACCGCAGCGAGGAGGACCACCACCATAGAGAGGCCGTGGGCAGGGTAGAGGTGGAAATGGTAATGGACAAGGACGTGGGGCACCTGGTAGGGGTGCTGGACATGCTAAAGCTCGTCAGTCGGCGTTGGTTTATGTTGCACGGCGTCGTGAGGAGGGTGACACTCCTGATGTTATAACTGGTACGTTTTTCATTCATAGCAAGCCTTACACTGCTTTAATTGATGTGGGTTCCACTCACTCGTATGTTGCCTGTAATGTATCTGAGGCATTGGGTGTGTTTCCTGAGGAGACTGTGAGTGGGGTATCAGTGATAACTCCTTTGGGACACTCAGTTAAGGTAGATAAACTCTTTAGGGAGGTGCCTTTGGAGACACAAGATAAGATTTTTGAAGGAGATTTAATGGAGCTGCCATTTGGGGATTTTGATCTTATCTTGGGAATGGACTGGCTAACTAAGCATAGGGCGACGTTGGATTGTGCTGCTAAGAGAATGGTACTAAGAACTGCTAAGGATGAAGAGATAATGGTCATAGGGGAGTGAAGGAACTAGTTGTCCAATGTTGTCTCGGCTTTAAGGGCCGAGAAGTTGATTCAGAAAGGTTGTAAGGCGTTCTTGGCATTTGTAAGTCAAGCTAAATCTGAGGGGATAACTGTGGAGTCCGTTAGAACCATTAAAGAATTTCAAGATGTATTTCCAGAGGAACTTCCGGGACTACCTCCGAGCAGAGAAGTCGAGTTCGGAATCGACTTGTTACCTGGAACAGCTCTAGTGTCCATTGTGCCTTATAGGATGGCACCAAAGGAGTTGGTAGAATTGAAAGCTCAGATTCAGGAACTGTTGGATAGAGGGTTTATAAGACCAAGTGTTTCCCCGTGGGGCGCACCAGTGCTGTTCGTAAAGAAGAAAGATGGGACCATGCGGATGTGCATTGACTATCTGCAATTGAACAAACTGACGATCAAAAACAAGTATCCTCTGCCAAGAATCAACGATCTGTTTGACCAACTAAGAGGAGCCTCGATATTTTCTAAGATTGACCTTCAGTCAGGATATCATCAGTTGAGAGTCAAAGAAGTGGATATTCATAAGACGACATTCAAGACTCGATATGGTCATTACGAGTTTCTGGTTATGCCTTTTGGTTTGACTAATGCACCGGCAGCTTTCATGGATTTAATGAATCGGGTGTTTCAGCCATACTTGGATCGATTCGTAGTTGTTTTTATCGATGATATCTTGGTGTATTCAGAAACGGAAGAGAAGCATGATGAGCATCTCCGTATTGTGCTGCAAGTGCTAAGGGAAAAGTAACTTTATGCAAAGTTTAGTAAGTGTGAGTTTTGGTTGAAGGAAGTCATTTTCTTGGGACATGTTATGTCTGCTGAGGGGATCAAGGTGGACCCTCAAAAGATTGAGGCAATTCTTGGATGGAAGCCACCGAGGTCAGTAACAGAAATTTGAAGCTTTCTGGGGTTGGCAGGTTATTATCGAAGATTTGTGGAAGGATTTTCAGTGTTGACAGCACCATTAACTAAACTTATAAGGAAGGGAGCACCTTTTGTTTGGACGAATAAGCAGTAAGAGGCTTTTGAAAAGCTAAAGAAGGTTCTGACTGAGGCACCAGTGTTGATTCAGCCAGAGTCTAGTAAGGATTTCACAGTGTATAGCGATGCGTCACATGTAGGTTTGGGCTGCGTGTTGATGCAAGAGGGTAAAGTGGTCGCTTATGCTTCACGATAGCTTAAGCCTCATGAGGTAAACTATCCTACTCATGACTTGGAGTTGGCAGCGGTGATTTTTGCGCTTAAAATATGGAGGCACTACTTGTATGGAGAGAGATACATTATCTATACGGATCATAAGAGTCTTAAGTACATGCTGACTCAAAAGGAGCTGAATCTTAGACAGCGAAGGTGGATAGAGCTGCTAAAGAACTATGACTGTTCAATTGAGTACCATCCAGGTAAGGCAAATGTCGTGGCTGATGCGCTAAGTCGAAGGACTATGGCGGAATTGAAGGCAATGTTTGCTCGTTTAAGTTTGTATGACGATGGAAGCTTATTGGTAGAGTTGCAAGTGAGACTGACTTGGGTGGAGTAGATTAAGAAGCAGCAGTTGGTGGATGAGTCATTGGTTTCTCGGTTTCAGCAAGTTGAAAAGGGGAAATTCAGATTTTGGGTTAAATAATTATGGGGTTCTTTATTTTCAAGGAAGAATTTGTGTGCCGAAGGACTCTGACTTGAGATTGATGATTTTGAGGGAGGCACATAGTGGATCATGTGCTATGCATCTAGGAGGGAGTAAGTTGTATCGAGACTTGCGAGAGCTATATTGGTGGCCTGGGCTTAAGCGAGAAGTGACCGAATTTGTGGGAAAATGTTTGACGTGTCAACAAGTAAAAGCCGAGCATCAACTGCCTTCAGGATTGTTACAGCCAGTAAAGATACCACTTTGGAAGTGGGAAAGGGTAACTATGGATTTTGTAAGTGGGTTGCCGTTGACACCTTCCAAGAAGGATTCAGTTTGGGTAATTGTGGATAGGCTCACAAAATCTGCCCATTTCATACCGGTCCGAACCGTTTACTCACTTCAGAAGCTGGCCAAGTTTTATGTGGCGGAGATAGTGCGGTTGAATGGGGTGCCAGTATCGATAATTTCTGACTGAGACCCAAGATTTACATCTCAGTTTTGGCAGAAATTGCATGAGGCATTGGGAACGCTATTAGATTTCAGTACGGCTTTTCACCCTCAGTCGGATAGGCAGTCTGAGAGGGTCATTCAGATTCTAGAAGACATGTTGAGAGGTTGTGTTATTGAATTTAGGGGCAGTTGGGAAGATTATTTGCCATTGGCGGAGTTTGCGTATAACAACAGTTACCAAGCAAGTATTCAGATGGCTCCTTATGAGGCACTATATGGGCGAAGGTGTCGTTCGCCTACTTGTTGGGCAGAGTTGGGGGAAAGGCAATTACTTGGGCCAGAGTTAGTGGCGGATACTGAAGACAAGGTTAAGATGATCAAGAATCGATTGAAGGAGGCAGCGGATCGACAAAAGTCTTATGCATATCTAAAGCGTAAGGACATTGAATATGCAGTTGGGGACATGGTCTTTTTGAAAGTTTCGCCTTGGAAGAAGATATTGAGATTTGGTAAGAAGGGCAAGCTGAGTCCACGGTTTATTGGACCTTATCGAATTATTAAGCGAATAGGACCAGTGGCTTATCAGCTAGAGTTACCTCCAGAATTGGATTGTATTCACGACGTTTTTCATGTGTCCATACTAAGGAGATATCGTTCTGACCCAACTCATATCGTGCCAGTTGCAGAAATCGAAGTACAGTCGGATTTGACCTTCGAAGAAGAGCCTGTGCAGATACTTGATCACGACATCAAGGTACTGAGAAGGAAGTCAGTCCCATTAGTGAAGGTACTTTGGAGAAACCATGGCAAAGAAGAAGCTACCTGGGAGACCGAGGAGGCAATGCGTTAGCAATACCCTCAACTGTTTGGATCAGGTAAAATTTTGAGGCCGAAATTTCTTTAAGAAGGGTAGAGTTGTAACATCCTAATTTTCAGTTTTTTTTCGTGATTCTCGAGATTTTGGTTAAGTTTTAAAAATTTTGTATTTGGTTGTGAAATTCATAATTGGAGTGTGTAAGTGGGCTAATGGAAGGCCCATGCGATGGCCAAAACCCAGTAGAATTTTTGACTTTTGGATTTAAGAAGTTAGTGGCTTTGGATAGGTGGTTTTATTAAAAATCGTGAATAAAACGTATCACAAGAGAGCCTCTGGCAGAGTGGCTAAGTGACGCCACTAGGGTGCTAAGAAAGTGGGGTGTAAGTGGTTGGGGAAAACCTGGGTTCGATTCCCTATGATGGCAAATGTGGTGTTATTTTTATGCTTTGAGCATGCAAGAGTTGTAGCCGAATGGAACTCTGTGGGAGAGAGTTTGAATCAGTAAAACGCATGGATTAAGGAGGGATAAGGGGAGAGAATTTATGGATTTGAGAGGGAGATAGAGTTAGCCGAATAGAGGGGATTAGAGAGGGGATTTCGGCAGAGGGGTATTAGGTTAGTATTTTCGGCATTAGGGACTTAGGTTGTGCCGTTTTCTTCTTTAGGATTAGTCTTTTCTTTTCTTTTTCTTTTCCATCCAAATCTACCACCCTTCTATTCATCTTTCCTTCCTTTTCTTTTTCTAAAACCAGCCCACTACTCCCTTCTGTTCATCTACTTCTTTCTTTACCTCCACTTCTGCCGAAAAGCCACAAAAGCTGAACCTGTGAAGCTTGGTGGTGCCGATTCTTTATTGACCAGCAACCTTCTTTTTCCCTTCACTTTTTGGGGTGGCCAACCTTTTATCTTTTAGGCTTTAAAATGATTCAGATTGTGGTAAGTATTCGTACTCTCTAAATCGATTTCAATAGTAATTGTTGACAAAAGCCAAACCCCTATAGTTTAGGGAGGTGGCCGATTGTAGGTATAGGCCTTATTGGGCTTCTTCCTTTGATCTTTTATGGTTTGTATAGTGGAGGAGCAGCAAGGCGTGGGGTGTCGATTTGGATTAGCTGGGATCATCGGAGTGACTAAATCTAGTCATCAATTTCGGCAAAGGTATGAACCCTAGGGCCATGGTGGATGGTGGCCGAATATGTAAGATATGATAATAGATAGTTTTCAATTTTGTTTAACTATTAACATGATCTAATCTATAGGCGGTTGATTAAAGGAGAAATCGCGCAGGAGGTCTCATCAAGGAATATCGCAAATCAGGTGTGTAACAAACCCTCTTTCGTAGCTTAAATCGATAAATGCCGAAAAGCCGAAATGCTGGAATTCTGGCATTTCGAGGACTTGTGAGCATCCGAATGCTCATTGGTTAGTTAGATTTTCTAAGTTGATGATCGGGATTGTTGGAACAGGTAAGAGCACGATTTTCGACATCACGATAAGTTGGGCCTCGAGGGGCTGAAATCGGGCCTAA
Organism: Gossypium longicalyx; assembly: GCA_025698465.1. Classification (NCBI taxonomy): domain Eukaryota; kingdom Viridiplantae; phylum Streptophyta; class Magnoliopsida; order Malvales; family Malvaceae; genus Gossypium; species Gossypium longicalyx. The sequence continues at coordinate 36,516,708 of CM046996.1, forward strand.
TGGGCTTCCAGGCCCATTTGGGTAAATTTTGGTAGAAAGAGGAATCCTGTTAAATTGCGCGTTAAGACTGTTAATATTGCTATGGAATATAGGCTAAATGGGCCTAGATGACCAAATCGGCTAAGTAGGGCCCATTAAGGGTTTTTGGCCCAATAACTCAGTTTCGCTAAGAATGGGTTCAAATCGCTGTCAAAACACTCAAAACTGTTAGTAACTGATAATGAACTTGGAAAACCCTAATATTTGTTAAAATTATGGAATTACCATTATAATTTTGAAATGATTGTTTTGCCCCTAGGTATAAAGGACCATTATACCCCTAGGGTTTAATTATGAATTTCATGCATGCGATTTTGATATACATGTTTTGACATGATATGCACATGATATGTATGATATGCACATGATGTATTCATTTATGCATGGGTTGGGTTTTATATGGATGGAGGAAGTGCAAAAGGGCTTTGCCCTGGTTACGAAAAGGCTTTGCCCAGGTTTATCAAAAAGGGCTTTGCCCAGATTATTAAAAGAGGCTAGGCCTCGGTTATAAGATAAAGCGACTATGCCGCCAGTGGAGAGTTTGGTTGGGTGGGTTGAGTTATTCCCCACATGGAGAGCTTGGTTGGTACGGGTGAAGAGTAGCGGTTGGTGGGTTGAGTAGTCTTCCCAAATGGGCATGCATTCATCCTTTGATATTACATGTGATATTGAAATGGGCCTTTGGGCCATACCATTTGCAAAAAAGGCTTCGGCCTAGTGATATGATTTATAAAAGGCTTGGCCCGATGGCAGATTAAACAAACGGCTTCGGCCCAGTATGCTGATATTAATTTGGGCTCTGAAAGGGGCTTGTTGCACACTGAGTTTCCAAACTCACCCCCTTCCTTAACCTTCCAGGTGAGCCTTGATGTGGGGACTTGGAGCCGGAGGGGATTCAGAGTGGCCACGAAGATCGCTTTTGGACATTAAAATAAGTAACTGGTTTTCTTTAGTTTATCTTATTTATTATTTATTTTTGGGTTGTAATAAGGCCACTTTAACTTTATTTTCTTCTCTTTTCCGGGATTATTTTATTTTTAATAACTTTAAACTGGTTGATGATAACTCAAATGGGCTAGACTCAGGGCGCGTTTTCAAAACGATACACGTTTTCAAAATAATACAACATCACGATTAATTGTTTTATCAAAGGTGTCCACTCAATAAATTTCAACTTGTTAAAACCAAGTGTGGCAATGGTTGTGGGCATGTCTAGGATTGGATCCAATCGAAGAGCTTGGTACTTAAGCAACCTTCATGGCTCACCTCCTCTGTTTTGGATACCTACCTAGTGCACAGCTTCCATTCACTTGGTTAAGCCTGTTCAAAAAGACGGCTTATTAAAGCACTAAAACAAAACGTGGATTTTTAACTTCAATGTGACACATCAGATTCGGCCATAACATCTGGGCCGGGTTTGGGGTGTTACAATAATTATATATATAAATGCCGAATCAGAACTGGTTCATAACCATCATTTATATTTTATCACCTAACCAAATACAATTATATTTATCCAAACACATAACTTACATACCATGTAAGAAATATATCAAAATAAATTCTTACCATGTTTGGTCATAACCAAATATCTATTGATGCTAAATCACATATAATACCTTAACCAAACATATTAACCAAGTTCACATGTATATTTTATCTTAGCATGAATCATAGTCGAATCAGCCAAAATTACTCATGAATATATACCATAGCCAATTTATCAACCACATATATATCTGAAATCGTCAACCAATTCCAAAGCATATAACACATATAAGCAATAACTGAACACCAAAATCAAACATGACCATCACCTAAATGAAACATTAAATACATACATACCAAAGTAATAAGCCATTTTCACATGGCTTGTAACGCCCCCACGCCCGAGACCGTCGCCGGAGTCGAGTATGAGGTGTTACTAAGCTTAATTTAACATTTTTAGAACTTTGGATTATTTGTTTCTACATTCACAGCTTTCAAGCTACTTGCGTCATAGTCACAAAAAAAAATCATATCTCGAGTTACGAAACTCGAAATCAACGTCCATAAATTTTCCCTAAATCTAGACTCATATACCTATCTACTAATTTTTTTTCTAGAATTTTTGGTTGGGCCAATTAGTACAGTTTATTAGTTAAATTTAGCCCTGTTACAGGACTTGACTGGACTGACCTCTGTTTACTACGAACCACATTTCTCTCTGTAAAAAATTCATATCATTATGAGGTTTATTTTTCCTGAAACTAGACTCAATAAGAATTCTGAGAATATAAAATACACCACCTAATTATATCTGTACAATTTATGGTGAATTTTTAAAGTTGAAACAGGGGATCCAGAAACTGCTCTGACCCTGTTTCACTAAAATTCAAATATCTTCTAACATATAATTTCTTTACCTGTTTCATTTGTTTCATGTCAAACTAGACATTATAAGCTTCAATTTTATATTTAATACATCACCAAATTCAATTTCTATGATTTTTAGTAAATTTTCAAACTCACATCAGTGTTGCTGCAATATTCTGTTTATGGCAATTTCATCCTTTTTATGAGTTTTCATGAATTAGATAACTTATTAATTTTCTATAACATCAAACATAATCTAAACTAACCATTTCCATAATTTATCATTATCAAGCATTTTCTCAACCATTCCATCAGCATATCATAAGATCATTTACACAAAATAGGTATATTGCTATACATGCCATACTTAAATTTACAAGCCATTTACTGAAAAGTTCTTCCGGATAGTGTGACTGATCCTTCGACCTATCCCGACTCCTGAGCTGGCTTGTCCAAAACTACAATGAGTAAGAAGGAGGGAGTAAGCATAAATGCTTAGTAAGTTCATATGCAAATAATAAGTAACATATCAAAGTAATCATACCAATCAACATTAGCATGCATCACCAAAACACATATCACATTTCTAACCATTTTTCATCATCTTGTTACCTTATCGTGATTGTATCAATACTCAACCCGAGGGTTAAATACATACCTGTCCAAAATATCCATTTCACATCACTTACCAATACACCTCTTTACATCTCGAGTTTTCCTCCATTTGAGTAGAACTTTACCCGTTGAACACATCGGAATATAATTCGGATACATGGATAACTTGCATATAAGTGCCATATATGCAATCAAGCAATCATGTAACCCGCCCATAAGCGAACTCGGACTCAACTCAACGAGCTTGGGCGTTCGCATCCATAAGTGAACTCGGACTCAACTCAACGAGCTCGGATGCCTAATTACATCTCACGAACTCGGACTCAACTCAACGAGTTCGGACATTCGCATCCGTAAGTGAACTCGGACTCAACTCAACGAGTTCGGATGCTCAACCATCCTGGTGACATGTCACTTGTATCCTAATCTATTCCTGAGGTTCAAACGGGATTTTCTTCGAACACATATCCTTGCCGTCTTCTGTAGAATGCCGAAATCAATACTCGGTAACAATTTGTACTTAACAAGTAGCTTACATAATTTACATATTATTTGAAATTAACCACAAAGCATACATTTCATAATAAAATTCAGCATAACATATAATTAACATCAATAACTTAAAAATAACCATTATGCTACATTATTTACACATAAACTTACCTTGATACCAAAATACAAAGATTTTGCAATTTAGTCCTCAATCATTTCTTTTCCTCGATTGGGGTCGATTCCACGTCTTTCTTGATCTAAAATAACACATTTAGCTTATTTAATACTCACATTATCAAATTAATCCTTAACTCAAATTTTGGCAAAATTACAATTTTACCCCTAAACTTTTGCATATTTACATTTTTGCCCCTAGGCTCGGGATTAAACTTTATTCCTTATTCTTATGTTTTACAACATGCTGATCACTTTTCTCTTCTATGGCAACATCAAATTCTCACTCTAACATGTACTTGTGACTATTAGGTATTTTTACCGATTAAGCCCTTGTACTCGTTTTTGCTTAAAATCGAGTAGTACAAGTTGTCCAACATAATTTAAAACTTCATATTCTATCATAAAACATCAAAATACACAAATTTCACCTATGGGTATTTTTCCAAATATAAACCCTAGGTTAAATTATTGCTAACATAAGCTTAATCGAGCTACCGGGATCTCAAAAACGTAAAAATCATTAAAAACGGGGCTTAGAATCACTTACTATGAAGCTTGAAAGTTGAAGAAACCCTAGCTATGGTGAGAGTGAAGTTTCGGCAGCAACTAAATGGGGAAGATGACTATTTTGTGTCATTTTCTCCATTTTATTTCATTAATTATCCAAATGACCAAAATGCCCTTAATACCTTTCTTTGAAAATTTTCATATACAAGCCCATTTTTGTCCAAAATTTTAGAAATTGGTCAAATTTCTATTTAAGACCTCCTAATTAATATTTCAAAGCAATTTCATACTAAAAACTTCTAGAATGCAAGTTTTGCAACTTTTTCGATTTAGTCCCTAACTTCAAATTAAGCATTTTATGCATAGAGTTTCCTCACAAAATTTTCACACAATCATGCAATCATATCATAAACCTCAAAATAATTATAAAATAATTATTTCTATCTCGGATTTGTGGTCACGAAACCATTATTCCGATTAGGCCCTAATTCGGGATATTACATGGCTCATATTTACATAAACCAAAATTCAACATTTCAAAAAAAAAATCCAGCCTATGCATGCCATAGATTCGAAAGTTCACTAATCAAAAATACCGAAGACAGTCGATAGTGTGATAAACTTTGTTGACGATTCCTGAGCTCGTAACTTGAATCCAAAATCTATAAATAAATAACTAATTAACATAATCAATTCATTTAAACTAAACCAAATTATACTATCATAATCACTTTAAATATTAAGCGTACAATTTCATGTATTATATATACTTTCACATACAAATTATTCAAAGCCAAATGAATATATATATACATTAACAAACTATCATTCAATTTCCAAGCCAAAATATCTATATCATACCAAGTACATATACACTTGCATGTATATACTCAGAAGTCAGAGTATAAAAATCACATACATATTTATATCAAATGGCCGAAAATACAACCAAATTCACATATGTTTACATTAGTAACTTGTATTATTTTAATCACATATTAAATGACCAACTTACCTTATTTACAAATAGGTAATTAACTAACTCATACCTGATTGTTTTAGCTCATTTTACACCTTCGTTCACAATATATCATTGTCCGTTGAACCATTCGGAATTGAATAGGATACTCAAATAATCACATATGCCATACAATGCCAACGTCCCAGACGTGGTCTTACATGCTATCTCATATAGATGCCACTGTCCCAGACATGGTCTTACTCGTAACCACATATCGATGCCAACGTCCCAGACGTGGTCTTACTCTAGGTGTAAAAATATTGAATGGGTATGATCCACATGCCTAAAAGTGAAATTTTGTATCAAGTGAAAATATGTTTATGAGGCCATATCACATGCATGGGGTGGGACATGTGTAAGGGGGAAATACTAGCAGCTTGTCTGCACTACTGGTAGTTTATATGCACTATTGGTGGCTTGACCATATTACTGGAAGTTTATCTCAAATACTGGCAGTTTATTTGCAATACTGGTGGCTCAGCCACATAACTGACAGTTTGTCTACATTACTGGTGGCTTGTCTACAAATTAGAGTGTTTGGATGGACAAGTTCTAGTGAACTCGATTTTGGAGTGTAGCGGTGATGGTAGGATGTTTTAAAACAAATTTGCATAAGTGTTTTATAAAAATCGCATTGCAATGATCATGTAAATAAACAAAATTGATTATGTTGTATGATGATTATGTGTTCATTGTTATTTAATTGTTGAATAGGCTCACACTTGGCTTTGAAAGCTCACTATTTTAGTTTCAAAACATTTCAAGTAATACTCAGACTTAGGACATGGATTCAGCATTTACTGGAGCCTCTTGGATGGTTTTTAATAATGAGTTAATAAATTATTGGGATGTTATTTTTGGACTTCGGACGTTGGACATTTGATTTGGGTGTTTCTTTATTTTATAACATTAAAACTGCCATGCATGCATGCAAAAATGTGAGATTTTTGATATTTTATATTATCGAGTTTATTCAAATTATTTATGATTTCACTTGGTTTTAGACAAAATTATAAATCATGATTTGCTAAGTATTTTTGAATGTTCGCTGCAAAAGATTTTTAACCAAAATAATTTTACGAAATAATTAAAATAAAAATTCCTTATTTTAAATAAATTAAAATGGCATTACGATAAATACCGTCTTTTTCAAGTAATCATGTTTTAAAGAGTCTTTTTCAAAAATAAAAAAAGTTACTAAATATTTAAATTTTAAAGTTTTCATAAAAATAACTAAAACTTAGTTATCTTTAACGAGTAAATGATTTTCAATTGTCGTTAATGTAATTTTCGATATTTGACCATAGCATTTAGGCTGCATCTGGGTATTACATTTAGAGATATCAGAGCTTGGTTCAAAAACTCAGACTATGTAAATTAATTGGTTCTGCATGCATATTTTAAAATAGTTTTTTGAAAGGTATTTTGCTATTGAATTTAAAATTAAAATTTTGAAAATTCAAGACTCTCAAAGTTGATCCAAGATAAGTACTCTTTATATTTGAAACATTAGATTATGAGAACTTAAATTTAAGATGATATACTTATAGATAGTAAGACTCTGATTGAAAACACTCAAGTGATAACATAAAACTTGTTTCTAAAAGAAATTATTAGATAAAATTCATAAAAAATTATCAATAAGCTTTATGGATAACCGAGGAGTACAAACTCGTGATGTACGTCATTTTGAGGCGCAGGAAGAGTCATCTAATGCACGAGTACCTACACTGGACCTAGGTGTCAATGATGATGCAATATCACAAGCACTATTGAAAATTTTACAGCGAGTTGTTGGAGGCCAAACTAGTACTGGAGGTAGCAAGTCTATAGCAGAAAGGCTTCGATCTAGTGGAGTTGAAATGTTTAGGAGAGTTGTTGGGACAACCCCTACGATAGCTGAATATTGGATGGCATCTAAGATTTGTCGTAATTCAGTATAGCATATTAAACTAATTTCCACACTTTAAGAGCTTGAAAGAAAACATTTTCATTATATAGTAATTATGTTTTTGTAAGTTTTCATTAAGTTAATAAAATGTGCAAATTGAGTCTTTTACTGACCTTATGGATCGAATGAGGCCTAAGGGTGAGCTACTAACCTTTATAAGTGTGCAAGAGACCATTAGAAGGTGTAATAAATCGATACTAGTCTCTATGTCGCAACACGGAATGATTGATGTCGCAACATAGGGAGCAAATGGAGAAATCACAAAACTACCTTCGATGTCACAACACACCCTAAGTGTGTCACAACATACCCTTGAAGATATCCCAAGAGGAGTACACTGATTACTATGCCGTGACACATGACCTGGTGTGACGCGACATGGACTCTTAATGAGAATTAAACATGAGACAGGGGCATTTTGATCCACACAATCAAACTTAAAGCTCAAGAATGTCAACTGACATAGGATTAAGGATGACCACCACTTGAAATCTATAAATAGGACCTTTTGTCACATGTTATGGACACCATTCATTTAGCCTAGAATTAGTCTATTAATTTTAGTTTAGTTTTCTCTTTTCTTAGGTTAGATTTATTTTCATTTATTCTTGTTCTATTTTTAGAGATTTGTATCATGGAGACAATCAAACTTTGTGGATTCAAGATTAACCTTAATACAATCAGACTCATTCGTAAACTTTATATTGTCAATTTATTTAGCTGGTTTTCTCTTTATATCGATTTTATATTGTCTATGGAGGCCATGAGGAACTAGTCCCTCCATGGGGGATTAGTGAGTGGAGGTATAATAAGTTAAGTGTTTTGTAGGGATATTCAACGGATTATATATTTGGGAAAGGAAGAACATAAAACAAACCCTAGGCCTGACAACCTTGGGATGTAACACCCCTTACCCGTATTCGATGCTGGGACATGGTACAAGGCATTTCCGAACTTAAACATACACAAACATGCAAAATCTGGCCATAAAATTTCATCCAAATTAAAACTTTTCAAACACATGCATATCGTCCCTTATACAGGTCTTTGAGGCCTAAAACATACATCGGGGTGGTTCGAGACTAAACCTAGAACTTAAGAAAAAAATTTATAAAAATTTCCCGTGTTAAACCTCACACACCCGTGTAGAGGTATTACACACGCCTGTGTGCTTAGGACATGCCCTTGTCCAATACCCGTTTGGAATTATTTTTCAGTTTGAACCTATAAGAGTTTTCACATGGCCGAGCACACGGCCATCTCCCTGGCCCATGTCCCTCACACAGCCTCGACACGCCCGTGTGATAGCCCGTGTCCAAAAACCTGGACATTCTGTTTATGACATCATCATTCATTTTGAGGCACACGGCCAGGGCATATGCCCGTGTACTAGGTTGTCTCATCCACACGATCGAGACACACAGCCATGTCTCTGCCCGTGTGTTTACTACCATACATACTGACTTAGAAAATTTGGGTGCAGGGGACACATGGCTATTCAACCAGCCTATGGGGCAGACCGTGTGTCACACACGGGGTTAAACACATGCCCGTGTGTCTACTTATGTGGACTATTTTAAGGCTATTTTCCAAGCCATTAGTGTAACACCCCACATTTGGGCCTAGAAGTATTAGGCCTTGAGTTTGGGTCCATAAGGAGGTTGTATATAAGTTTTTAATTGTGCAAGGAAATGACACAAATAAATGTCTACTTTGGTGGTTAATGGCTCTGAGAAGTGTTGGAAGAATCTGGGTTCAAACCTGGGATTTAGCAAAAATTTTGGTATTAAGTGAATAAAACCTTGGATGCTTGGATGATGGCCTTTTAAATTATTGTGTTAAATAAATGACACAAAGAAGCTTGTGGTCTAGTGGTTGTGGCATCATTAAGGTTGCAAGGGAGCCTGGGTTCAAGTATTGGCTCTTACAATTCATTTTGGTTTTTTCTCTTAAGTGAATCTGGACGCTGGCACATATGTATTAAAGTTAATTGTGGACGTTTTTATCACAGAAAGAGCCTGTGGTGGAGTGGCAAGGTGGTGTGTTGTGTAACTATGAGTTTTGAGGTTCAAGTCTTGGGATGCGCAGTGGAGTATTTATTTTGCTATTTGAGCTGTGTGGGAGGTGGAGTTGGACTGGAACTCTGTGGTTGAAGTAGTCATAAGAATGAGGAATTCTCCTAATGGTTGAAAGTAATCCCATATCGGGAAGCTAACATGAGAATTGGTAAGAAGCTAGCTTTAAATAGAACGAACCAGATGAGTTAGGAGGAAGACTCAATGCAGGATGTGCCAGGGTTGGTGATCGTGGACTTCAGTGCGTTCTCATAAACAGGTGTGTATTCACGCCCTTCTTTGTTAGAAGTCAGCAAAAGCTGAAAAGCTAAAACTTTGGCATTGGAGGCTTCACGAGCGTGCGATCGCTCGTGTGGTAAACCAAGCCCACAAACGATGGGCGATAGACTATAGAGGCCGCCACAAGCATTCTCATGTGCTGGGGTTGTTCTGGGCCTCGATGGGCCCACTTGTGTAAATCTAACTGTTAGGTGGGAAGTAGTGTGCATGGCATAGGCCGTTAAGGGTTTCGTTGGGCTGAAATGGGTCGTGTGGGCCCGTGGACCCCACACAGATTAAATCCACGGTAAGTGATAAATGTTGGACTAGGCTTTGTGTAACATCCCGAAATAAGGCCTAAATAGAATAGTGGTTGCAAAACCACAAATTTGAGGTAGAAAATTTTATTTTATTAGCATTTTAAGATCTATGGCATGATTACATGATTGTGTGAAATTTTCATTTAGAAATTTTATAGATAGAGGGTTCAATTTGGTATCAGGACTAGATTGCGAATGTTGTAAAATGTGTGTTCTAGTTCACAAAGGTACTAAGTACTTGTGAGTAATGGATTTTTAAAGTGGAGATCCTTGAATAGTAACTAGACCATTATACTAGTTTGGACAAAAATACCTAAAGGAAGATAAAACACCATAGTTTTTAATTAAGGGCATTTTGGTCATTTAGTTATTAAAATGAATTAAAAACAAAATTAAAAGCCAATTTTTGTCCATCTTCATCCCCTTGGTCGAATTTCACATGAGGAAGACATAGATAGGGTTTTTCAAGCTTCCAAGCTCGATTGTAAGTCCGTTTTAGCCTCGTTTTTAATGTTCTTTACGTTTTTAGAGTCTCGGTAACTTAATTAAGCTTATTCTAGCAATAATTTAACCTAGGGTTTATATTTGAAAAAATAACCATAGGTGAAATGTGTTTATTTTGATGTTTTATGGTAGAATATGAAGCTTGAAATTGTGTTAAACAACTTTTGCTAAGCGATTTTACGTGAAAACGAGTAAAACGACATAATCGGTAAAAATACCTAATGTTCATAAGTACATGTTAGAGTGAGAATTTGATGTTACCATAGAAGGGAAAAATGATCAGCATGTCATAAAACATAAGAAAATAGGATGAAATTTAATTTTCGAGCCTTGGGGAAAAAGTGTAAATATGTAAAAGTTTAGGGGCAAAAGTGTAATTTTGCCAAAGTTTGAGTCAATGAATGTTTTAATAAATTTGAGTATCAAATAAGCTAAATTTTTTATTATAGATCAAGAAGAACAAAATCCAGAGTTAGACCAGGGAAAGAAAAAGATAGTGGACTAAATCGATATAGTTGATTGTATTTTGTTTCAAGGTAAGTTTGCGGTAAATAAATGCAATATTCTATTATTTTATGTTAATGTTGTTATTTTCCAGCATTTGTATATTTATTTTATGAAATTATTCAAAGAATACTCAGGCATGAATTGAAGAAGAAGTAATTTCAAAAAGTCCCAGTTGAACCTTAGGAATGTGTAGGATACAAATGTCATGACATTAGGGTTTAAGGATACCAAGTAAGACCATGCCAAGGCATGGAAATTGGTAAGGTTTCTAAGGCAAGGAAATCATGTAAGACCATGTCAAGGCATGGCATTGATAAGTTACTATAAGGCAGTGGTCTCATGTAAGACCATGCCAATGCATAGCATTGGTGAGTTCATAAGGTAAGGATACCATGTAAGACCATGTCAAGACATGGCAATGGTAAGTTTCAAAAGGATACCATGTAAGACCATGACAAGTCATGGCAATGGTAAGGTACCTGTGTATCCTTAGTATTTCAAGTGGTTCAATGGAAAAAAATTTAAAGAGAATATCAAGATAAGGTAAGGTAAGACGAGTTATGCTAAAAAGGTAAGACAAGTTCATGCTAGAAGAGCAAAGGTAAGTATATAATGTTCATGTATGCTTGATAAGGAAAAAGGCAAGTAAAATGTATTAATAAATTTGATTAAGTAAGTAAGTATTTAAGTAAGTGAGTAAGTGAAGAAATTTAAAATATGTCTATGGCAATTAATGAGGTTGCAAAGTGAAGAAATTTAAAATATGTCTATGGCAATTAATGAGGTTGCATTAAGTACTATCATGCCATGTAGTAAGATAATTCTTATGAATGTTGTTATTTATTTGCATGAAAACTTACTAAGCTTAATGCTTACCCCCTTTATTTTCTTTCTTTTTATAGTTTTGTCAAGCTAACTCGGGGATCGTAAAGTACGTCGAAGGTCCGGGCACACTATCACAAGGATTAATTTGGTATAGCTAGACGTTTCATTTTGAGTATGGCATGTATAGCATCGTAGCCATTTTGTGTGTATGATCTTATGATATGGCTAATGAATGGTATGTAAATGATTGATAATGATTAGCTATTGGACTGGCTAATCAAGGACATATTCGGTGTTATGTATGCCTAAATGCTAGTTATTCCATGGAAATCATGAAAAAGGTGAAATTAGCTTTAAAACAAAGATGATTCACAAAGAAAGAATGACTTGAATTTGGAAAATCACTAAAAATTGTAGAAATGGATTTAGATAGTGAGTGAGATATAGAATTAAATTTTATTGAGCCTATCTTCATATGAAAGAAACAGAGTAAATAAATGAGTTGTATTTTATGAGATATTTAAATTTTGGTGAGATAGGGTCAGAGTGATTTTTGAATCCCCTATTCTGACTTTAAAAATTCACTAAAAATTTTAAACAAATAGGAGTTATACTTTGTAATATAGATTCCTTATTGAGTCTAATTTTAATAGAAATAAATATCATGGTTATTTGAATTCTGTACAGGGAGAAAATTAATTCGTAGTCAACAGAGGTCAGAGCAACCAAACACTAAAACAGTAGAAATTTTAACTAATAAAATGTAGTAATTGGATAGATCAAAAATTCTTTTAAAAAAATAGTAAAAAGGTATATGAGTCTAGTTTCAGAGAAAATTTACGGATTTTAATTTAAAGTTTCGTAACTCGAGTTATAATTTATTTAGTGACTATGACGCAGATAGACAGTTTATTTATGAAAGATGAAATAAATTGTTTTGATTTGTTTAAGTGATCGGAAAATTTTTATTGATTCTGATTTGTTCCTGAACCGTTTCAATTTCATGTTTTAGAGTATCGAGGACCCTTTTTAGGGACATATTGAATGAATGAAACTAAATTAATTTTAAAAGTAAATTTTTATGCCCCAAATTAGTAAGCTAAGTCAAGTAACGCCTTGTGCTCGACTCCGGCGACGGTCTCGGGTAAGGGGTGTTACACTTTGTAGGTCACATAGCTGTAACTGAATTTTGGCTAAATGGGCCACACGAACGTGTTGGCCCACTTGGGCTGAGTAATGGGCCTTAGGCCTATTTGCACCGTTAGGTCTGTTTAGCTTACTTAAGTCGCTCGAGGCGACGGTGGACCTTCTGTTGGGTCGTTAAAACCCCCGGTTTATAAAATTACTAAAATACCCCCGGTTTGTAAAATTATCGAAATACCCTCGATTTGTAAAATTACCAAAATACCTCCGATTTATAAAATTATCAAAATAACCCCGGTTTGTAAAATTACTAAAATGCCCTCAGTTTGAAAAATTATTGAAATACCCTCGATTTGTAAAATTACCAAAATACCCTCGATTTGTAAAATTTTTGAAATACCCCCAGTTTGTAAAATTACTGAAATACCCTTGATTTGTAAAATTATCGAAATATCCCCAGTTTGTAAAATTATTGAAATAGCCTTGATTTGTAAAATTACTAAAATATTCCCGATTTGTAAAATTACCGAAATACCCCTAATTTGTAAAATTACAGAAATATCCCCGATTTGTAAAATTACTGAAATTCTCTTAATTTGTAAAATTACCAAAATACCCTCGATTTGTAAAATTATCGGATTACCCTTGTGGTGTAAAATTACTGAAATACCCCTGTAGGGTAAAATGAATGTTTTGCCCTTGTGGGTAAATGACTGACTTGGACTATGAATTTGACTGATTGACTGTGATTGTATGATTGTGTTTTAACTGACTTGACTGTGGTTGTAAAATTGATATGTTTTTAATATATGTTTAAATAATTGTGACTGAGCATGGCCATTTTGTATACACGTGTGATGATTGAGAACGACATACACGACATATTGCATGGGGTTGGAATTGTGAAACGGAGGAAGAAATTGAGGATCACATGGTTGCTTGACGATCGTGGATCCACCGATTGAGGATCGCATGGTTGCTTGACGACCGTGGATCCACCAATTAAGGATCGCATGGTTGCTTGATGACAGTGCATCCACCGGTGGCTTTTAAGTCTAATATATGATTATTGACGACTCTATGTCGATCATATTTACCCGAGGCTGTGTGCTGACTGTATTATCGTCACTGATGGCTATGTGCCTAACATGATACAGCTACCGATGGCTTAACGCCAATTATTTTGATTATGGCTTTGCGTCAACCTACATATGGCTCTGTGCCAACCTGATTATGGCTGTGTGCCAAACGTATTTGCCTAAGGCTATGTGCCAGTATATGATTATTAATGACGGCTTAGTGCCGCTTAATCCGATTATGGCTTCGTCCCAACCTAAAAATGGCTCTGTGCCATCTTGACTATGGCTTTGTGCCAAACGTATTTACCTGTGGCTATGTGCCTAACATACTTATGGATGACTCTATGTGGATCATATTTACCCAAGGCTGTGTGCCGATTATATTACCGTCGCTGATGGCTATGTGTCAAACATAATACAGTTACTGATGGCTTTGTGCCAATTATAATACTGCTACAGAAGACTTTTTAAGCCCAATATATGATTAGTAGCTTTGCTGTAATGAAGGTTGTACCGCAACCAGGCTACCATTGATGTGTATCAGATGGGTGGGTCGATATTTATATCCCAACATAATGTGTACCGGGGGATGGAGTTGATGTGTAACGGTTGGATTATTGGGATGGGATAGCATGCATCCATGCATTCACACATTCTGCTTCATATTGGTTTGGGCTGGGCCCGATTGATTCTCATGCATGGGTGTGACCCAAATGATATTGTAATAGGCTTTGGCCCACGTATGCTCTGAATCGGATTGTATCATTATCGTTAATGGGCTCTAGCCTGCATCAAGCTTCTGTATTTGTTTCTCAGATATCGATCGTTACTCTAGTAAGGGGATTACAGGCTGAGTTTTCGTAAACTCACCCCGTTTATTAACCATGCAGGTAATCCCCAGCGTTAGGTGGATCGGTGTCACAGAGGGACTCGAAGACGGCCACACAACTACACATATTTTTCTATTTCGTTTATTTAGTTAAGCACTTTGGTTTTGATTTGGGTTGTAATAAGGCCTCTTTATTTCCTTAACATTTTATTTGGAAAGTTTATTTAGTATCTCTAGTATCTATTAGAAGTAGGACACGGTTTTCCAAAACAACAACTGTTTTCAAAACACTACATTTTCGCGACTTAACTTTTAAAACATCACATTTTCGTAAATTGGTTACTTTTAGAATTAGCTTTCGCAAAGTAAAAAGGAGTTTTGGAAATAAAATTAAGAAGTTTTCAATGTACTAAGTTTTAAATAAGAAGGGTTTCTAATGAAAACATGGTTTTTGAAAAACACTTCAATGTGACACGTCAGATTTGGGTCTAACTTTTGGGCCGAGTTTAGGGTATTAGATTTAGTGGTATCAGAGTCAAGTTACAAAACTCGATTGTGGAATCGGTTTTAAAATTTGATTTCTGAAAGAATTATTTCAAAATGGTTCAAAAAGATTTGAAGTATTTGAAATGTTTTTCTGAATATGTTGTTGAAAGTGTGGTTACCAAGTCTCTGGCGCCGAATCCATAAGTTTTCTCTTAGACTCTACTTAAAGTTAGATTTTGTATTTATTCAGTGTATGTTCTGGAAATTTGATTTTGTTTAAGTTAGCAATAGTACTATGATGGACTCCGAAGGCAAGCAAGGTCGCAAGGAGTTGCCTGTCTCCCTAGAACATGAGATGGTTCAGGAAACTGTAGTCAAGGTAGGTCCGCCAACTTCGAGTAACAATAACTCAAAGCTTGGTACAGAGGCACTGACTCGGTTGGTAAGGGAAGTGCTGGAAGAAGTGTTCGAGGCAGGAGTTAAGGCGTAAGGTGTAACACTTCAGGCTAGGCACTTGAAGTGCAGCAAGAAGAGGGATCACAGTCCTCTAAAGTAGGAGCCCGTTCTGTGAAACACGTTAAGATGCATCCAAAATTTTTGGCTTGCGAGTGTTGCAAAAGGCGCCATCTGGGTGAATGCTGGAGGAAGTCAGGAGCGTGTCTCAGATACGGGTCTAAGAAGCATCGGGTTCGGGATTGCACAGTTCCTTTTAAGTCAGGTGTATTTTGTTTGGATGTGATGTTTGAATATAGAAATTGTATGCATGTGTGGTAAATATCTGTTTGCTTCTGTGGTTAGATGCTTGATTGGTTGTGAGAGGTTTTGAGATTAAGTTAAAAGTGTATTAGTGTAGTTTGGAACTAGGTTGCGCAGCGGGAGCGTAGTGGTGTAGGTTGAGCTAAGCGCTTTTTCAGATAGTTGGAAATTTCGAAGATGAAATTTATTTAAGGGGGTAGAATTGTAACGCCCCACATTTTGGCCTAGAAGTATTTGGCCTTGAGTTTGGGTCCATAAGGAGGTTGTATATAAGTATTTAATTGTACAAGGAAATGACACAATTAAATGTCTACTTTGGTGGTTAATGGCTCTGAGAAGTGTTGGAGGAATCTAGGTTCAAACCTAGGCTTTAGCAAAAATTTTGGTATTAAGTGAATAAAACCCTAGATGCTTGGATGATGACCTTTTAAATTATTGTGTTAAATAAATGACACAAGGAAGTTTGTGGTCCAGTGGTTGTGGAGTTATTAAGGTTGCAAGGGAGCCTGGGTTCAAGTCTTGGCTCTTACAATTCATTTTGGGTTTTTCTCTTAAGTGAATCTGGACGCTGGCACATATGTCTTAAAGTTAATTGTGGACGTTTTCTTCACAGAAAGAGCCTGTGGTGGAGTGGCAAGGTGACGTGTTGTGTAACTGTGAGGTCTGAGGTTCAAGTCTTGGGATGCATAGTGGAGTATTTATTTTGCTATTTGAACTATGTGGGAGATGGAGTTGGACTGGAACTCTGTGGTTGAAGTGGTCATAAGAATGAGGAATTTTCCTAATGGTTGAAAGTAATCCCATATCGGAAAGCTAACATGAGCATTGGTGAGAATCTGGCTTTAAATAGAGCGAACTAGATGAGTTGGGAGGAAGACTTAATGCAGGATGTGCCAAGGTTGGTGATTGTGGACTTCAGCACGTTCTTATAAACAGGTGTGCATTCGCGCCCTTCTTTGTTAGAAGTCGGCAAAAGCCGAAAAGCTGAAACTTCAGCATTTGAGGCTTCACGAGCGTACGATTCCTCGTGTGGTAAATCGAGCCCACAAACCATGGGTGATAGACTGTAGAGGCTGCCACGAGCATTCTCGTGTGCTAGGGCTGTTCTGGGCCTCGCTGGGCCAAATAGACCCAATGGGCCCATGGGCTCGCTTGTGTAAATCTAACTGTTAGGTGGGAAGTAGTTGGGCTTGTCATGTTGTGTGCATGGCATAGGCCATTAAGGGCTTCATTGGGCCTAAATGGGCCATTTGGGCCCAATGTGCCTGTGGGCCCCACACAGATTAAACCCACGGTAAGTGATAAATGTTGGACTGGGCTTTGTAGGTCACATAGCTGTAACTGAATTTGCGCTAAATGGGCCACACGAGCGTGTGGGCCTACTTGGGCTGAGTAATAGGCCTTAGCCATTTGCACCGTTAGGTCTGTTTAGGTTACTTAAGTCACTCGAGGCAACGGTGGACCTTCTCTTGGGTCGTTAAGACTCCCAGTTTGTAAAATTATCGAAATACCCCTGGTTTGTAAAATTACCAAAATACCCTCGATTTGTAAAATTATCGAAATACCCTCGATTTGTAAAATTATCGAAATACCCCCAGTTTGGAAAATTACCAAAATACCTCAGTTTGTAAAATTACCGAAATACCTTTGATTTGTAAAATTATCGAAATACCCTTGATTTGTAAAATTATCAAAATACCCCCAGTTTGTAAAATTATCGAAATACCCCCAGTTTGTAAAATTATCGAAATACCCTCGATTTCTAAAATTACTGAAATATCCCTGGTTTGTAAAATTATTGAAATACCCTCGATTTTTAAAATTATCGAAATATCCCCAGTTTGTAAAATTACTGAAATACCCTTAATTTGTAAAATTACTGAAATATCCCCGATTTGTAAAATTACCGAAATTCCCCCAATTTGTAAAATTATCGAAATACCCCCCAATTTGTAAAATTATCGAAATACCCCCTATTTGTAAAATTATCGGATTACCCTTGTAGTGTAAAATTACTGAAATACCCATGTAGGGTAAAATGAATATTTTGCCCTTGTGGGTAAATGACTGACTTGGACTATGAATTTGACTGATTGACTGTACTGTGGTTGTAAAACTGATATGTTTTTAATATATGTTTAAATGATTGTTACTGAGCATGGCCATTTTGTATACACGTGTGATGATTGAGCACGACATACACGACATATTGAATGGGGTTGGAATTGTGAAACGGAGGAAGAAATTGAGGATCGCATGGTTGCTTGACGACTGTGGATACACCGATTGAGGATCGCATGGTTGCTTGACGACCGTGAATCCACCGATTAAGGATTGCATGGTTGCTTGACGACCGTGGATCCACCGGTGGCTTCTAAGCCCAATATATGATTATTGACAACTCTGTGTCGCTCATATTTACCTGAGGCTATGTGCCGATTGTATTACCATCACTGATGGCTATGTGCCTAACATGATATAGCTACCGATGGCTTAAAGCCAATTATTCTGATTATGGCTTTGCGCCAACCTACATACGGCTCTGTGCGAACCTGATTATGGTTGTGTACCAAATGTATTTGCCTAAGGCTATATGCTAGTATAAGATTATTGACGACAGCTTAGTGCCGCTTAATCTGATTGTGGCTTTATGCCAACCTAAAAATGGCTTTGTGCCAAACGTATTTACCTGTGGCTATGTGCCTAACATACTTATGGATGACTCTGTGAGGATCATATTTACCCAAGGCTGTGTGCCGATTATATTACCGTCGCTGATGACTATGTGCCAAACATAATACATGTAACACCCCAAACCCAGCCCAAACGTTACGGCCGAATCTGGTGTGTCACATTAAAGTGTTTTAGCGAAAACCATGTTTTCATTTAAAACCCTTATTAAATAAAAGAAACCTTAATTAACTTTTAAAAAAGACACCTTTCAGTTGCAAAAACCTTGTTTGAAACATTTGATTTAAGAAAACTTATCATTTAAAAATTTAATTGAGGAAACATAGAAAACTTACTATAATTTAGGAAACCCATGTTCAACTTCTTGTAAATTAGAATGAAAATAATAATAATAGTACAAGTAATAATAACATAACAAAAACCTTATTACAATCTGATCTGAAACATAATTAATTAAATAAAAACTTATATGCTCAAAAAAAACAAGTCCAAATTATCTTGCTAGCTGGCCACCTAGAGTCCCTCCAAACATCGAACTTTCTACTGAGCATCACCTGAAAATAAAATAAAAGAGGGGCTGAGATTTCGCAAACTTAGTATGTACAACCCTCGAAGAAAACAAGCATTCAAAAAAAAAACATCATTCATCATTTATGCAATGCAATCCCAACCAAATTATCCATCCGCTACACACCGGCTCCATCCCCCGTCACACCATGTGGAGATATAAATATCAATCCACCCGACCCACACACCAGGTAGCCCGATTGTGGAACTACCTTCATTTACATATTGGGCTTTAAAATCCGTTGGTGGATCCACGTTTGTCAAGCAACCATGCGATCCTCTTATACTTCGTCTTTTCCATAATTCCCAACCCATATGCAACCTAAGCAGAACATCATATGTATGCATGTCACATCCATAAAACCTACATTCAACACCTAGGGGTATTTTGGTCATTTTTGCCCTTACGGGCATTTCGATAATTTTCCCTTAATTACGGTTTTCACTTATCTTGGCCCGTTAACAAGTCCCGTGAGCTAAGATGAACGAATACTATGCACCAAGTAAGATTCCAGAGAAGAGGAGGTGGGTTATTAAGACCGCTTAAGTACCAAGCTCTCCCTAGATCCAATCCTAGACATGCATATACCCGTTGCCACACCTTAACCCTTTGACTTGTCCACGGTCGCAATATATTAATTAAGTCTTATGTGGATATCATATACTAGGCCCAAAAACCCCTTACAAAGCCTAACAATTTCACATACCTGTATCCGACCCATTAAGCCCAATCATATTGGTATGGCCCATTAGTCCCAAATCACCTATCACATAGCATCAACATTCAGTTTTTGCTTAATCGGGCCCATTTAGCCCATTTCGGCCCATGTGGCCAAATCACAACCTAAGTCCACGGAATCACCCGTGACCTCAGGCAACCTATCGGTCTCCTCCTTACGAGTGTTCGCACACTCGTAAGACCACTGTAGCCAAACTTTCAGCTTTTCAGTATTTCGACATTTCAGCTTTTACCGATTCATAGTGTGTGTGCAGTGTATGTACACACCTGGTAAGCAAGCGTGATGCGATCTTCTTAGTTCAAACATACAATCGATATCACCCTTCAATTAATCGCATGCTTAATACTTATTTACTCAAAAATCGAAACCTCACCTTAACCTT
This sequence comes from Gossypium longicalyx, assembly GCA_025698465.1. Taxonomy (NCBI): domain Eukaryota; kingdom Viridiplantae; phylum Streptophyta; class Magnoliopsida; order Malvales; family Malvaceae; genus Gossypium; species Gossypium longicalyx. Next base: position 36,537,027 of record CM046996.1, read on the forward strand.
ACCTTGAGCCCAATACTTAATCGTTTTTTTCTTGATCACGTATTTCCTAGATCTGCATAAATCTTAACTATTAAAACCTGAATAATAGGTGACTCGTATCCAACACAAGTCTCATTACCATAACTATGACCATTCGGCCACCTTAGCCAATAGGAGAAGAATACTTACCAAAACCGCAACACCTTAAGGAGCAATTCGGCAGAGAGCTAAAAACCAAGATCCGATACTAATTCCCTACCAAAGTTGATTGGAAAGAGTGAGGGACAATAATTGATACTAAACAAAGAAAACCGATTGGAAGAGCAACACTTGCACTAGATTCGGTCAAAGAGTATTCGACCCTTGGAAGATTCAGTTTTTTGACTTTTCAAACTAAGTATGGTGAATAAGGTTTATTTAGTACAGATTAAAGAAGAAGAGTAGTAGAAGAAATCGGTAAAGAAAATTGTGTAGAGGAGAATAAAAATCGACAGAGAGAAAAGAAAGTAAAATAGAGGGTTTCGGCTTTTTAGAGAAAAGGGTTTCTGGCACAAAGTGAAGGGAAATTCGTCATTAGCTTTTCAACCCTCCCATTCGGCACCTATTTATAGCCCTATAGTCGAATTCTTCAAGCCCGAGTTCCTATTTCGGCTCCACTTACTCCTCACTTCTCATCTCCTCATTTTTCTCCCTGATAACCCCTTGATCCTTTCCTTAATTTTCTCTTCTGAACACTCCACTTGGAGTCCATCTTCACGCCACTTCCATCCTTCTAAAAGGCCAAAATTAAACTCTAAAAATACTAAGCTAGGATTCGAACCTTGGACCCCCTTGCTAGCTACTAACGTCACCTCACTACACCTTATGTGGCGTCACTTAGCCACTCCACCACAGGCTCTTTTTGTGTCCAATTGTTTCTTCATATATTCAAGTGCCCATCTACTTGTCAGTCCTTATTCTTTTAATAATTAAAATATAATTTCTTCTACCCCTTAATTCGAACTCATCCTTAGCTAAGACCTACTAAAATTATCGCTTGGATAAGAATATTAAACATAATTTTTATAAAAATCGATAATAAAAAAAACTCAGGATTTTGAGATTTTTGGGGCATTACAACTCTACCCCGTAAAAGAAATTTCGTCCTTGAAATTTACCTGATCCAAACAGTTGAGGATATTGACGTCGCATCGCTTAAGTTACACCACTACGCTTCTGTTGCGCACTCTATTTCTAATTTCAAAATAGATAGATCGCACACTATGGATAAAGTACGTACCAATATTCGCTTCGGGAGCATCTTCGTCTTCTCGGGGACGAGCAGCATAAACCAAAGCTGGATGCCTAGCCTCAGTATGACCTGCATTTCCGCCTACTACTCCATGTCCATGTCCATTGCCGTCACCACCCCTGGCCTTCTCACGGCCCCTTGGTGGCAGCTGACCACCACTGGGTGGCTGACCACCAGCTTGGCCCACTACTGGCTCTCGACCTTGTATTCGGAGGCAATCCTTGATCCTATGCTCCATTGACCCACAAGCTAAACAAGCACCCGTTCTCTTCCAACACCCGCCTCCATGTCTTCTCTTGTAATTAGCATAAGGTGGCACCCCTGGATTAGTAGCAAGGGGCCCTACTCTAACTGGCCTATCAACTTTGGCCCTAGCCCTAGGCCTCTGATCGACACCAGAAGTCTCAGCCTCCCTCCTATTCTTACCCCTTTCCTTCTCCCGATTTAGGCGTTCAATGCACTTTACCTCCTCCGCTATCTTTGCTTTCTCCACCAACTCCGAGAAAACTCGCTCTCTTTGTGGAGCTATTAATACCTTAAGGCTATCTCTAAGTCCATCCTCAAACCTAACGCAATGCTCATAGTCCGTTGCCACCATAACTCTTGCATACCTATTAAGGCGTAGAAATTTCGCTTCATACTCTGCCACAGATTTATTGCCTTGGCTCAAGTTCAGGAACTCCTGCACCCACATACTTCCCTTGGAATGCAGCTTTGAAAAACTACTAGGTGACCCGCTCCGGTTGGGCACCCTCTTTCACCGTAAGCCACAACTGGTAGACTTCTTCCCTAAGCAATGACACCGCCCCTTTCAACTTTTGCTCAGGTGAGCAGTCCAAATCCTCCATTATCCTTTCAGTGGTCTCCAACCAATATTCCGCCACATTGGGAGCCACACCAGACACGCCCTTAAAGATCTCAGCCCCATTCGATCGAAGTCGTTCTGGAATAGACCCCCGATTTCTGTTGCCATTATTGGGCCCAGCGACCCTTTCTAAAATCCTCAGCATTGCCTGCGACAATGCATCTTCTCCCGCGGCCCGATCATACTGTCCATTCCTAGCCACAGGTGAGGCCAGAGCCTCTTCTACTCCAACATCGGGCATATGGCCCGATGTCGATGATTCAGCCCTAACACTTCCGCGGCCTCGGCCACGGCCTCTTGCACCTCTTCTAGCACTCATCGTCGATTTGCGTATTATCTAAATTAGAAATTTTATGAAGTTTTAGTTAGTTTAATAATTACACTGATGTTTTATGAAAATATTTAAAGCGAAGATCATTTTCGAAAATCCTCTACAGTTTCCAGAACCTACGGGCTTTAGTTCCATTCTAACCATCATCTAAAGTAGCCCTCTAACAATCTACTACATAACAATTTAAACAAACTTTAAAAAAATACTTACTTGGTTCGATGTCGGAGACTCAGTGTGCCATTCAGCACGATTTCCCTTTTTCCAAAGCATTGTGATCCAAAATATTTTTAAAATTTGAAAAAAAAACCAAATAATAAGGCCCACTTCACATCCCGAGTTTTGCAACCTAACTCTGATACCACTAAATGTAACACCCCAAACCCGACCCAGACGTTATGGCCGAATCTGGTGTGTCACATTAAAGTGTTTTAGCGAAAACCATGTTTTTATTGAAAACCCTTATTAAAATAAAGGAAACATTAATTAACTTTTAAAAAAAACACCTTTCAGTTGCAAAAACCTTGTTTGAAACATTTGATTTAAGAAAACTTATCATTTAAAAATTTAATTACGGAAACGTAGAAAACATACTATAATTTTGGAAACCCATGTTCAACTTCTTGTAAATTACAATGAAAATAATAATAATAGTTCAAGTAATAATAACATAGCGAAAACCTTATTACAATCTGATCTGAAACATACTTTATTAAATAAAAACTTATAAGCTTAAAAAAACAAGTCCAAATTATCTTGCTAGCAGGCCACCTAGAGTCCCTCCAAACATCGAACTTTCTACTCAGCATCACCTGAAAATAAAATAAAAGAGGGGGTGAGTTTTCGCAAACTCAGTGTGTACAACCCTTGAAGAAAACAAGCATTCAAAAAAAAAACATCATTCATCATTTATGCAATGCAATCCCATCCAAATTATCCATCTGCTACATACCGGCTCTGCCCCCGTCACACCATGTGGGGATATAAATATCGACCCACCCGACCCACACACCGTGGTAGCCCAGTTACAGAACTACCATCATTTACATATCGGGCTTTAAAAGTCGTCGGTGGATCCACGATTGTCAAGTAACCATGCGATCCTCATATATTTCTTCTGTTCCATAATTCCCAACCCATATGCAACCTAAGCAGAACATCATATGTATGCATGTCACATCCATAAAACCTACATTCAACACCTTGGGGTATTTTGGTCATTTTTGCCCTTAGGGGCATTTCGGTAATTTTCCTTTAATTACGGTTTTCACTTATCTTTGCCCGTTAACAAGTCCCGTGAGCTAAGATGAACGAATACTATGCACCAGGTAGGATTCCAGAGAAGAGGAGGTGGGTCATTTAAGACTGCTTAAGTACCAAGCTCTCCCTAGATCTAATCCTAGACATGCAAATACCCGTTGCCACACCTTAACCCTTTGACTTGTCCACGGTAGCAATATATTAATTAAGTCTTATGTGGATATCATATACTAGGCCCAAAAACCCCTTACAAAGCCTAACAATTTCACATACCTGCATCTGGCCCATTAAGCCCAATCATATTGGTATGGTCCATTAGTCTCAAATCACCTGTATATGGCCCATTAGGCCCAAATCACATTTATATGGTCCGTTAGGCCCAGCCATATACATATTCATGCTCACATACAAATTCCTATAACCTAGCATCAATATTCAGTTTTTGCCTACTATGGGGCCAACAACCCATCGGGCCCATTTAGCCCATTCTGGCCCATGTGGCCAAATCACAACCCAAGTCCACGGAATCGCTCATGGGCCTCAGGTAACCTATCGGTCTCCTCCTTATGAGTGTTTGCACAGTCGCAAGACTACGGTAGCCAAACTTTCAACTTTTCGGCATTTTGGCTTTTCGGCATTTCGGCATTTCGGCTTTTGCCGATTCATAGTGTGTGTACAGTGTATGTACACACCTGGTAATCAAGCATGATGCGATCTCCTTAGCCCAAACATATAATTGATATCACCCTTCAATTAATCACATGCTTAATACTTATTTACTCAAAAACTGAAACCTCACCTTAACCTTACCTTGAGCCCAATCCTTAATCGCTTTTTTCTTAATCACGTATTTCCTAGATCTTCACAAATCTTAACTATTAAAACCCGAATACTAGGTGACTCGTATCCAACACAAGTGTCCTTACCATAACTATAACCATTCGGCCACCTTAGCCAATGGGAGAAGAATACTTACCAAAACCGCAACACCTTAAGGAGTAACTCGGCAGAGAGCTAAAAACCAAGATTCGATACTAATTCCCTACCAAAGTTGACTAGAAAGAGTGAGGGACAATAATTGATACTAAACAAAGGAAACCAATTAGAAGAGCAACAGTTACACTAGATTCGGTCAAAGAGTATTCGGCCCTTGGAAGATTCAATTTTTCAGCTTTTCAAACTAAGTATGGTGAATAAGGTTTATTTAGTACAGATTAAAGAAGAACAGTAGTAGAAGACATCGGCAAAAAAGATTGTGTAGGGGAGAATAGAAATCGGCAGAATGAAAAGAAAGTAAAATAGAGGGTTTTCGGCTTTTTAGAGAAAAGGGTTTCTGGCACAAAGTGAAGGGAAATTCGTCATTAGCTTTTCAACCCTCCCATTCGGCACCTATTTATAGCCCTATAGCCAAATTCTTCAAGCCCGAGTTCCCAATTCGGCTCCACTTACTCCTCACTTCTCATATCCTCATTTTTCTCCCTGATAACCCCTTGATCCTTTCCTTAATTTTCTCTTCTGAACACTCCCCTTGGAGTCCATCTTCACTCCACTTCCATCCTTCTAGAAGGCCAAAATTAAACTCTAAAAATACTAAGATAGGATTCAAACCTTGGACCCCCTTGCTAGCTACTAACGCCACCTCACTACACCTTATGTGGCATCACTTAGCCACTCCACCATAGGCTCTTTTTGTGTCCAATTGTTTCTTCATTTATTCAAAAGCCCACCTACTTGTCATCCCTGATTCTTTTAATAATTAAATTATAATTTCTTTTACCCCTTAATTCGAACTCATCCTTAGCTATGACCTACCAAAATTATCACTTGGATAAGAATATTAAACACAATTTTTATCAAAATCAAAAATAAAGAAAATTCGGGATTTCGAGATTTTTGGGTTTCGAGATTTTTGGGTTTCAAGATTTTTGAGTTCAGGATTTTTGGGGCGTTACAATACAATTACCGATGGCTTTGTGCCAATTATAATACCGCTACAGATGGCTTTTTAAGCCCAATATATGATTAGCAGCTTTGATGTAATGAAGGTAGTACCGCAACCAGGCTACAATTGATGTGTATCGGATGGGTGGGTCGATATTTATATCCCCACATGATGTGTACCGGGGGATGGAGTTGATGTGTAATGGTTGGATTATTGAGATAGGATAGCATGCATCCATGCATTCACACATTCTCTTCTGTTATTGGTTTAGGCTGGACCCAATTGATTCTGTTATGGGCTGTGACCCAAATGACATTGTAATAGGCTTTGGCCCACGTATGCTCTGAATCGGATCAGCATCATTTACTATTAACGGGCTCTAGCCCGCATGTTTTTCTTTTTGTTTTCGATACTCGATCGCTACTCTAGTAAGGCAATTACACACTGAGATTTTGTAAACTCACCCCGTTTATTAATCGTGCAGGTAATCCCCAGCGTTAGGTGGATCGGTGTCGCAGAGGGACTCGGAGATGACAACACAACTGCACATGTTTTTCTATTTCGTTTATTTAGTTAAGCACTTTGGTTTTGATTTGGGTTCTAATAAGGCCTCTTTATTTCGTTAACATTTTATTTGGAAAGTTTATTTAGTATGTCTATTATCTGTTAGAAGTAGGACACGGTTTTCCAAAATAACAACTGTTTTCAAAACACTACGTTTTCACGACTTAAGTTTTAAAACATCACATTTTCGTAAATCGGTTACATTTAGAATTAGCTTCCGCAAAGTAAAAAGGAGTTTTGGAAATAAAATTAAGAAGTTTTCAATGTACTATGTTTTAAATAAGAAGGGTTTCTAATGAAAACATGGTTTTCGAAAAACACTTTAATGTGACACGCCAGATTCGGGTCTAACTTCTGGGCCGAGTTTGGGGTGTTAGATTTAGTCATCCTCATTCATTCATACACTTAGACATAAGTCATAACATGCATCATGGTATAATTAATCACTCAAATATTCAATTCTATGGCACTTCCAAACCAACGTAATGTCATCTTATGGCGCGTACATTTATTTATACTACTTAGAATCATTCAACACAAATTTCATGCATTGTTATACTTGTTACCCAAAACTTCAATGTTATGTATCCATGACTATAGTCAATTTCAAACATCAAGTCATCCCTTATCTCTAAGCACCTAACTAACACTTCATCAAGCATCCATCAAGAAATAACATATCATATCATCGAGGCATTATTACATGCATGCATGGGCAATTAGATTACAACCCAAGGATCAAATATATGCCATGTCACATGGCCATTACAAAAATGAATCATCATCATTATAGGCCCTCACAATTTGGCCAACTAGCATGTCACATATCACAAAATAACCAAGTCCCCTATACATGTCATACTCAAAATAATACATTTACCATACCAAATGATCTTTTGAAAGTGTGATCGAATGCTCCGACAATGCCCGATCCCCGAGCTAGCTTGGCGAAACTACAAGGAAGAAAATGAGAGGGGAGTAAGCATTTAAGCTTAGTAAGTCCACATGCAAATAATATGCTAAGGTAACGTGCACCATCATGCAAAATCATAGGAACATATTCACAATTTCTCATCATTCAAACGTTTTTGGCTTATTTATTTAGTAATCACATATACACATACAGACTCACTTTCTTGTCACATGTCTTCCATTAGCAAGGCATTACATATGAGAATAATGTACATACTTGTACATCCTTGTAGCATCTTAAATAACTTTACCTGGCCCACCTCGGGGTTTTCATCACATCGTTCTTTATATCAATTGCCAAACTTCTCATTGCATTTCCCATTGAATCACCCGTTGAACTCTTGGAATACCATGGGATACACGAAAACTTGCACCTGAGAGCCATATAAACATGGGTAAAAACCAATAAAATGTGTCGCATCCATTTTGAACTCATACCGCTCAATGAGTTTGGATGCTCGCATCTATAATGAACTCAGACCACTCAACGAGCTCAGATGCTACATATCTCGTGAACTTGGATCGCTCAACAAATTCAGATTAACCACATGTTTCATGAACTCGGACTGCTCAACGAGCTCGGATATCATATACATCACAAACTTGGACCGCTCAACAAGTACGAACTTCTTAATCTCCTAGTGACATGTCACTTGTATCCTAAACTATTCCTAAGGTTTAAACGGGATTCTTTTACTCATGCACGTAACTTCTTCGCCATACTTGCTCATTGTGTCAGAATAACATCCATAAATTTTCTCATGCTTGCAATGTCATCAATAAACATAACATATACAATAATGACATAATGGTAACCATGCAATATCAATGCGTTAAAACATGTCATATTGTCACATTATTTACATGTGTACTTACCTCAGTACAAAATGGTAATAATCGAGTCTAATCGTCGTATACTTTATTCTTCCTTCGATCAAGACCCGGTTCATGTCTTTCTTGATCTATAATGCCAAATTTAACTTCTTTATTAATCATAATCTTCAAATCAATCCCTTAACTTATGCTTTGGTACAATTAGCCTTTTACCCCTAATTTTTCACTTATTTACAATTTAGTCCTTAGGCTCGTAAAAATGAAATGTATACATTTCCCTTGTTATCTAAGCCTAGCCGAACTCATAACATGCACATAGCAGCCCATATTTCCCATTATATCATACATCTCTCTACCCATTTTACAAACTTTACAAGTTACTCCCTTTTTAGCCATTTTCACTAAAAATCACCTAGCAAAAAACGTTTACCATGTCTTAAACATTCATATTCCTCCATTAATCAACAAAACACATGCATATTACACATGGATAATTTTTCAAACATAAACCCTAGCTTAAAATATAGCTAGAAATGGATAGATCATGTTACCGGGACTTAAAAAATACAAAGAACATTAAAAAGGGGCTAGGGAAACACTTACTATTAAGCTTGGAAATGTTGAACAAAACCCTAGCTATGGAGTCTTGGTATTTTCGGTAGCTAAGGAGGAAGATGGACTACATTTTCACTTGATTTTTCCCTTTTTATTATTTTTATTACCAAATGACTAAAATGCCCTTAGGGTTTTTCTTTCCAATTTTTCCTATGCATGCCCATTTTTGTCCAAAATTATAGAAACTGGTCAAGTTCCTAATTAGGACCCTTTAATTCATAATCTAAAGCAATTTCATGCTTAAAGCTTCTAGAATGCAAGTTTTTCCTTTTATTCAATTTGTCCCTAAAATGCAATTAGACATTTTATGCATAGAATTTATTCATGAAACTTTCATACAAGCATGCATTCATAACATAAACCTCATAAGAATCATAAAATAATTATTTCTATCTCGGGTTTGTGGTCTTGAAACCACTATTCTGGCTAGGCCCTAATTCGGGATGTCACAACTCTTCCGTTTTAGGGATTTTCATCCCCGAAAATCTAACCAGTAAAAAGGTTTGGGTATTGTCTCTTCATAGTCTCTTCGGGTTCCCATGTAGCCTTTTCAACCCCATGTCTTTCCTCTAACAATGGCCTCTAACAATCAAAGGGCACTTTTTACATTCTCTATCAAATATCACATACTTTCCTAACAGATTCGACACTTTAATCATAAATTTTGTAGACTCGATAGGATATTCATACTAGATGCCAATTTCATACACACATATGAATGAGTAGAGCTAGGGTCTATCAAAGCAATAACATTAGTATCATAGAGAGAAAATTTACCAATAATTAAATCAGGAGAAGTTGTATCTTCTCGTGCAGGTATAGCGTAGGCTCTACCTGGAGCCCTAGCTTCAGATCTTACTGTTGTTCTTCTTGTCACATTCTTACTACCGGACCCATTCCCGGCATTTCTCTGAGGTCTTCCCTTAGAAACTACGCCACTCGACCTAGCATTCTGAATTCTTTCTTTCTCCATCCTCTCAGGACAATCTTTAATAAAGTGGTCTAGAGAACCACATCTAAAACAAGATCCTTCACTCACTCTACAGTTACCAGAATGATGTCTACCACATTGCTGGCATTTAGCTCTGGAAAGTTTAGCATTACCCATACTTGCCACAGATGTAGCCTAAGGTCTAAAACCCGAATTCTGCTTTTTATGATTCCTGTATGAATACCCAGCTGACACATGTGAACAAGAGTACACCTCTCTAGATTTCTTAGACTGAGATGGCAATAACTTACTCATATCGCTTTTTCTAGTGTCTCTAGCCTCAGACTCGGCTTTCCTCCTATCTTTAGTTAGCTCTTTGGCTTTACAAGCCCGTTCAACAAGTACCACAAATTCTTTTAACTCAAAAATGCCCACCAATGTCCTTATATCCTCGTTAAGACCATCTTCAAATCTTCTGCACATCTTAGCTTTGGAAGATACACATTCCTGAGCGTACTTACTGAGTCTGACAAATTCTCTCTCATATTCACTAGCTGTCATACAACCCTCTTTCAAATCCAGAAGTTCCTTACACTTCTGATCTATAAATCGCTCACTAATGTACTTCTTCTAGAATTCCTCTTGAAAGAAATCCCAAGTAACTCTCTCTGCAGGTACCACCGATATCAAAGTTCTCCACCAATGATACGCTGCATCTCTCAATAAGGATATGGCACATTTTAAGTACTCCTCGGGTGTACAAGATAATTTATCAAATACCCGTATCGAATTCTCTAACCAGAACGCTGCCCTTTCAGGATCATCATTAGCATTTGCCCTAAATTCCTCAGCACCTTGCTTTCAAATTCTGTCAACTGGTGTTCTGGAAAATCTCATAAATTCCATACCTTGAGGCATTACGGGTGCGGGTTGAGGACTTAGGAGAGGTGGAGCAGGTTGAGCATTAGGGTTCGTATGAACAAACTCTGTATACCATGCCCTCATCATGTGGAGAAAAACTTCTCTACCTCTATCTAGTCTATTAACAGTTTCAGGTCTACTTTTAGATAGCACCGTTCCTTCAGCTGGAGCAGGTATCTTACTTTCTACATCATCTACCGCTGCTCGGTCGGGATCCATTTGCTATATGAAAACACATTTTAATGCTGTCAAGAATCGTCACACTATCATCACATATATATGGCATGTATAGCTAGAATCAAACACACTAGGCTAGTCTGAGAATCGACTAAACCATAGCTCTGATACCACTAAATGTAACACCCCTTACTCGTATCCGATGCTGAGACAGGGTATGAGGCATTACCGGACCTAAACGTACACAAACATGCAAAACTGGGCCATAAAATTTCATCCAAATTAAAAATTTTCAAACACATGCATATCGTCCCTTATACAGGTCTTTGAGGCCTAAAGCATACATTGGGGTGGTTCGGGACTAAACCAAGAGCTTAAGAAAAAATTAAAAAAATTTCTCGTGTTAAACCTCACACAGCCGTGTGGAGGTATTGCACACGCCCGTGTGCTTAGGACACGCCCGTGTCCAATATCCGTGTGAAATTATTTCTCGGTTTGAACCTACAGGAGTTTTCACGTGGCCGAGCACACGCCCATGTCCCTGGCCCATGTCCATCACACAGCCTCGACACGCACGTGTGATCTCCAGTGTCTAAAAACTTGGACATTCTGTTTTTGACGTCATCATTCATTTTGAGGCACATGGCCAGGGCACACGCCCGTGTACAAGGCCGTGTCCTCCACACGGCCGAGACACATGGCTGTGCCTCTGCCCTTGTGTTTACTACCATGCATACTGACTTAGAAAATTTGGCTGCAGGGGACACACAGCTATTCAACACGCCCTTGGGGCAGATCGTGTGTCACAAACTGTTTAAGCACATGCCTGTGTGGACTATTTTAAGGCTGTTTTCCAAGCCACTAGTCACCCTCATTCATTCATACACTTAGACATAAGTCATAACATGCATCATGGCATATTTAATCACTCAAATATTCAATTTCATGGCCCTTCCATACCAACGTAATGTCATCTTATGGCGCGTATATTTATTTATACTACTTAGAATCATTCCACACCAATTTCATTCATATTTATACTTGTTACCCAAAACTTCAATGCTACGCATCCATGACTATAGTCATTTTAAAACATCAAGTCATCCCTTATCTCTAAGCACCTAACTAACACTTCATCAAGCATCCATCAAGCAATAACATATCATATCATCGAGGCATTATCACATGCATGCATGGGCAATTAGATTACAACCCAAGGATCAAATATATGCCATGTCACATGGCCATTACAAAAATGAATCATCATCATTATAGGCCCTCACAATTTGGCCAACTAGCATGTCACATATCACAAAATAACCAAGTCCCCTATACATGCCATACTCAAAATAATACATTTACTATACCAAATGATCTTTTCATAGTGTGACCGAATGCTCCGACAATGCCTGATCCCCAAGCTAGCTTGGCGGAACTACAAGAAAGAAAATGAGAGGGGAGTAAGCATTTAAGCTTAGTAAGTCCACATGCAAATAATATGCTAAGGTAACATGCACCGTCATGCAAAATCATAGGAACATATTCACAATTTCTCATCATTCAAACCTTTTTAGCTTATTCTTTTGGTAATCACAATAAACATACGAATTCACTTTCTTGTTACATGTCATCCTTTGGCAAGGCATTACATATGAGAATAATTTACATACTTGTACATACTCGTAGCATTTTAAATAACTTTACCTGGCCCACCTTGGGGCTTTCATCACATCGTTCTTTATATCAATTGCCAAACTTCTTATTGGATTTCCCATTGAATTACCTGTTGAACTCTTGGAATACCATGGGATACATGAAAACTTGCACCTGAGTGTAATATAAACATGGGTAAAACCCAATAACATGTATCGCATCCATTTTGAACTCGGACCGCTCAAGAGCTCGAATGCTTGCATCTGTAATGAACTTGGACCATTCAACAAGCTCAGATGCTACATATCTTGCGAACTTGGATAGCTCAACAAGTTCAGATTAACCGCATGTTTCACGAACTCAGACCGCTCAATGAGCTCGGATATCATATACATCACAAACTTAGACTATTCAACAAGTTCAGACTTCTTAATCTCCTAGTGACATGTCACTTTTATCCTAAACTATTCCTATTACTCGTGCACGTAACTTATTCGTCATACTTGCTCGTGGTGTCAGAATAACATCTATAACTTTTCTCATGCTTTCAATTTCATCAATAAACATAACATATACAATAAGACATAATGGTAACCATGCAATATCAATGCGTTAAAACATGTCATGTTGTCACATTATTTATATATGCACTTACCTCGGTAGAAAATGATAATAATCGAGTCTAATCGTCATATACTTTACTCTTTCCTCGATCGAGACCTGGTTCATGTCTTTCTTGATCTATAATGCCAAATTTAACTAATTTATTAATCACATTCTTCAAATTAATCCATAACTTATGCTTTGGTACAATTACCCTTTTACCCCTATTTTTTCACTTATTTACAATTTAGTCCTTATGCTCATAAAAATGAAATGTATACATTTTCCTTGTTATCTAAGCCTAGCAAACTCATAACATGCTCATAGTAGCCCATATTTCCCATTATATCATACATCTCTCTACCCATTTTACAAACTTTACAAGTTAGTCCCTTTTTAGCCATTTTCACTAAAAATCACCTTGCAAAAAATGATTACCATGTCTTGAACATTCATATTCCTCCATTAATCAACAAAACAAATGCATATTACACATGGGTAATTTTTCAAACATAAACCCTAGCTTAAAATATAGGTAGAAATGGATAGATCATGTTACCGGGACTTCAAAAATACAAAGAACATTAAAAAAGGGCTAGGGAAACACTTACTATTAAGCTTGGAAATGTTGAACAAAACCCTAGCTATGGAGTCTTGGTATTTTCGGCAACTAAGGAAGAAGATGGACAACATTTTTTCTTGATTTTTCCCTTTTTATTCTTTTTTATTACCAAATGACCAAAATGCCCTTAGGGTTTTTCTTTCCAATTTTTCCTATGCATGCCCATTTTTGTCCAAAATTACAAAAATTGGTCAAATTGCTAATTAGGACCCTCTAATTCATAATCTAAAGCAATTTCATGCTTAAAGCTTCTAGAATGCAAGTTTTGTCTTTTATTCAATTTGTCCCTAAAATGAAATTAGATATTTTATGGATAAAATTTCTTCATGAAAATTTCACGCAAGCATGCATTCATAACATAAACCTTATAAGAATCAGAAAATAATTATTTCTATCTCGGGTTTGTGGTCTCAAAACCACTGTTCTGACTAGGCCCTGATTCAGGATGTCACAACTCTCCCCCTTTTTGGGATTTTCATCCCCGAAAATCTTACCAGTAAAAAGGATTGGGTATTGTCTCTTCATAGTCTCCTCGGTTTCCCATGTAGCCTCTTCAACCTTATGTCTTTGCCACAAAACTTTCACAAGAGCAACACTTTTGTTTCTTAATTGATTAGCTTCTCGGGCCAAGATCTTAATATGTTCCTCACCGTATGTCATATCCAGTCTGATTTAGACCTCTGTCGGCACAATCAAATTAGAAGGGTTGGATCTATATCAGCGCAACATGGATACATAAAACACATCGTGGATCTTTTCTAATTTAGGTGGTAAAGCCAACTGATAAGCATCAGGCCCTATTCTTTCGGTAACCTCATAAGGTCCTATAAATCGAGGACTCAACTTGCCTTTTCTTTTGAATCTCAAAACCTTTTTCCATGGAGACACTTTTAAGAATACTTTGTCTCTGACCTAATACTCGATTTCTTTCCTTTTTAAATCTGTATACGACTTTTGTCTATCCGATATTGCTTTTAAACAATCTCAAATTATTTTCACTTTTTCCTCGGTCTCCTTAATCAAATCTACTCCATGAATCTTATTCTCCTTAAGCTCAGTCTAGTACAACAGTGTACGACATTTACATCCATACAATGCTTCATAAGGTGCCATTTTCAAGCACAACTGATAACTATTCTTATAGGAAAATTCAACCAAAGGTAAGTATTTTTCCCAGCTACCTTGGAATTCAAGAATACAACATCTGAGCATATCCTCACGTGTTTGAATCACTCTCTCGGATTGTCCATCAGTCTGTGGATGAAAAGCAGTACTAAAGTTCAGCTTCGTACCCAATGCTTCTTGTAACTTCTTCCAAAATTGCGAAGTGAATCTCGGATCTCTATCCGAAATAATCGATAAAGGCACTTCATAAAGTCTAACAATTTTAGAAATATACAATTCGGCTAACTTATCAAGTGAATAATCAACACGTACCGGCATAAAATGAGCCGATTTAGTCAATCTGTCAACCACAATCCCATACAGTATCTCTTTTTCTCGGTGTCAATGGTATGCTTGTCACAAAGTCCATAGTGATTCGGTCCCATTTCCATTTAGGAACTAAAATAGGGTGGAGCAAACCTGAAGGTACCTGGTGTTTCACCTTTACTTATTGACAAATCAAGCATTTCGATACAAATTTAGAGATATCTCTTTTCATACTGTTCCACCAATACATTTTCTTTAAGTTATTGTACATTTTCGTGCTACCTGGGTGAACTGACATGCTTCCATTATGAGCCACATGTAAATATTCTGAATCAACTCATCATTCTTTGAAACACAGATTCTATCACGAAACCTCAAATAACCTTCAGAATCTATCTAAAAATTTGATTTGCTACTCAACTCACACTAAGCTTTCTTAGCTAGTAACTCTTTATCAACTTCCTGAGCATCACAAATTTGTCTAAGTGCTCTTAGTTCTGCTAAAATTGTACCATCATGAGATAAGGCCAACCGTGCATTCATAGCTCTTAACACAAATAAACACTTTCTACTCAGGGCATCTATAACCACGTTTGCCTTACTGGGGTGATAATCAATCACGAGCTCATAGTCTTTCAAAAACTCAAGCCATCTTCGTTGCCTCAAATTTAGATCCTTTTGAGTCTAGCTTTGTCTAGGTTTTGACTATTTTGCAAAAATATTAAAGATTTTAGATTTTTCCATTAATGAATACATGAGTATTTCAATGCTTAATGTTAGATTATGAATGTTTGATGTTAGTTATAGAAGTTATTTTTTGTGATTTTTAGTGAAAATGCAAATTAGGGATTAAATTGTGAAATGTAGAAAATTTGTAGTTAAAATGTGAAATAAATGGAAAATATAGGCTGTTTGGGACATAATAGTAATTCGGCTAGTATGGGTTGTGGTTAAATTGCATGAATTTGTGTTTTTATGAAATAAGGACTAAATTGTAAAAAATGTGAAACATTTGGGGAAAATGTGTAAAAGTGCCTTAATGTAAATTTTGGACTAAATTGAATAGAGAGATAATTAAATAATTTAATTTTGATTACATATAGATCAAGGAAAGTGAAACTCGGATCTAGATCGAAGGAAAAACAAAGTTCTCGACTAATCGACTAGTTTAGCCATTTTTACATCCAAGGTAAGTTTGTCTGTAATAAGTTTTGTTATAAATGTATTTTAAATGCTTTGATATTGCATAAATTGTGAATACGAGACTACGGATAAGTTCGACAATGTTTCAACGACGATTCATCATTGGAAATCCCGGTTGAACCTTACAAATAAATTAGGATATGAATGTCATGTCATTAGGAGTTATTGCGATTATGAGATCCGGATGCTAGTCCTGTACGTTCCACAGATGGCTGAGTATACCGGCATGTGTTACAGTTACTTGACAACTTGTGTGAGTAGCACTGTGTAGCTACGTCTTGACCCACAACTTGTGTGAGCAGGCCCGTTGATAGCTCGGAGATAGATTTGGCTAGATATGTGGCACTTCAGGTGCAGGTTACATTGATTTGGCTTCGAGACATGATATTGGCACTTAGTGTGTGAGACTTCTGAGTATCTGAATTTTATTCCGAATGGTTCAATGGGAAAATATTATGTTTCGAGGATGAAAACAATGATATGGATTAGCTCAGGTACTTGTGATAAGTTTGGCAAGTAAGTGATAATTGATAAGTTTATTGCAAAGTAAGTAAGTTGATGAATTTTTTTCATGATATCAATAATCATGGTAATGTGAGAATTGTTAAATTGAATGTATTATTTATGTTCTTTAAATTATGATTGAATTGGAAATTATACTTCTTTTTATACGAGCTTACTAAGTTATAAAGCTTACTTTATTTATTTTTTCTTGTTTTATAGTGAAAGCAAGCTAGCTCAGATTCAGGGATCGTCAGAGATATTGTCACACTATCCTACTATCACTTTGGTACTTTTTGAGCTTATGTTTTGAGTATATGGCATGTATAAGGACTTTGGTCATTTTGGCATATGTTTTGTTAATGTATTTAGCCATTTGAATCGGCTTGTAAATGTTTTAAGTTTGGTTTTGTTTTGCCATTTGAGTTGGCTTAATTTTGGTTGGTATGGTTATGTGTATAAAAGTGTGTATATGGTTTATATTATGTAGTTAAGTTTGGCCTTGTGATGCTTAGTGATAATAGATGTTGTGATTGTCAAATATTAGAAACTAGAGAAGTTATATTCTTGTAAATTGAGCATGTAGATGTATAATTGAATGTGTTTAATTGGTTAATTGTGCATGTGTGAATTTGGTATAAATAGTATGGCCTACTTTTGTGACTTGTGTTTATGGAAGATGGTGATATAGAATATGTATGATTTAAGCTTGAATTGGTTGGTTTAAATGTCTATTTTTATGCCATGAGTTGCGCAATTTGGTTTGGTATATGTTTGTACAAGTTGGGTGACAAAATGACTTGGTAAATAGCCTATTTGTGTCCACACATATAGAGACATGGACATGTGTCTCAGCTATGTGTGACATATAGTTTTGTACACGACCATGTGTCCCCAAGGGTTGAAATTAAAACCAAGTCAGTATGCTCTACACGGCCTTACACACGGGCATGTGAGTTGGCCATGTGGGATAAGTTAGTATACCCTACAAGTTTGGCACGACCTAGCACATGACCTAGCACATGGGCATGTGTGGCCACTTCGAAGGGTACACGAGCTAAACACACAGGTGCGTGGTTGGCCGTGTGACCCAAGTCAGTATGCTCACTAGTTTGGACACGGGGTTGGACACGGACTGGGACACGACCATGTGTTTCCATTTCGAATGTCCACACGGCCTGTGACACGGGGATGTCTTTGGTCGTGTGAGACACACGGTCGGGCCACACGGGCATGTGTCCCCTATTTTTGAGAATGTTTTCTAAGTGTTTCAAAAGTTTTTAGACTTATTAGTTTAGTCTCGAACCACCCTGAATGCATGTTTAGAGACTCATAGGCTCGTATTGGGGAAAAAATGATTGGTTGTGAATGAATTGTATTTGAAATGATTAGTTGTATGAGAAATGTATGTTTTAATTGTGTGATAAGTTTGGTAATGCTCTGTAACCCTATTCTAGCATTGAATACGGATGAAGGGTGTTATATTTGTGGGTATCAGAGCTATGGTTTAGTCGATTTTCGGACTAACGTAGCGTGTGTGAGAGTCTAGCTATACATGCCATATATAACCTGTGATAGTGTGATTAATCTTGACAACTTTAAACTGTGTTTTCAAATAGTAAATGGATCTTAATTGAGCTGTAGCTGACGATGTTGAGAGTAATGCGCCAGCTCCTGCTCAAGGGGGCAATGTCGTCTGAATCTAGAAATGTATCGAGTAGTCACAGAGCAGAGGCTAAAGAAGCCTTTTTCCAAATGATGAATGAATGGCTCACACAATTTGTCCGGAAAAATCCAGCTGCTCAACAACCTCCACCCCCACCTAACCCCCAACCAATTCTCATAACTTCTCAAGGTGATGAACTTCTAAGATTTAATAAGCCTCCAGTAGATAAAATTTGAAAATACGGGGCCGAAGAGTTCAGAGCTATCGTTGATGATGATCCCGAGAGAGCTAAATTTTGGATTAGAAACACTATTCGGGTATTTGGTAAGCTTTCATGCATGCCAGCTAAGTGCTTAAAATGTGCCATTTCATTATT
Source organism: Gossypium longicalyx (assembly GCA_025698465.1). Lineage (NCBI taxonomy): Eukaryota > Viridiplantae > Streptophyta > Magnoliopsida > Malvales > Malvaceae > Gossypium > Gossypium longicalyx. Next base: position 36,555,761 of record CM046996.1, read on the forward strand.
GAGGGACACAGCTTATCAATGTTGGAATACTATGGTATTAGTGCTACCTAGAGAAAAAGTGACCTGGGAATTCTTTCAGACTGAGTTTCAGAAGAAATATATAAGTCAACGGTTTCTTGATCAAAAGCACAAAGAGTTTCTAGAATTGAAATACGGTCGAATGACTGTGACTGAGTACGAAAGAGAATTCATAAGATTGAGTAAGTATGCTCGAGAGTATGTTTCTACTAAAGAAATCATGTGCAAACAGTTCATTGATGGGTTGAACGAGGATCTTAAACTTCCAGTTGGAATTCTTGGTTGATAGAGCTTGCAAAGCCAAAGAGCTTAGCAAAGAAAAGAGAAAAGCAGATTCGGAGGCTAGAGACACAAGAAAAAGATCGATGAGTAAGCCATATCAATCTTTGTCAAAGAAATCCAGAGATTTGTTCAATCGTCCAAATGCTTCAATCGGGTATTCAAACAGAGATCGTGGAAAAAAAACTCAAATCCCAAAACTCAAGCTACATTGGTATTGAGTGTTGGCAGTGTGAGAAATTATAGACCTAAATGTCAGCAATGTGGAAGACAACATCCTGATGAATGTTGAATGAATAACTGGGCTTTTTACAAATGTGGTTCACAAGATCATTTTATCTGGGATTGTCCTAAGTTAAATGAAAAAGATAAATCTCAGAATGCAAGATCAAGCAATATACCCGCTAGAGGGAGGCCACCAAGAAATGCGGGAAATGCGAGTGGTAATCACTGTGCTACGAGAGATTCTATAGTGAGATCTAGGGCCAAAGTACTTGCTAGAGCTTATGCTATTTGTGCTCGCGAAGAGGTGTCGTCACCCGATGTTATCACTGGTACATTTTCTCTTTACGACACTAATGTGATTGCATTGGTTGATCTTTGATTAACTCATTCATATATTTGTATGAATTTAGTGTTTAGTAAAAATTTGCCTGTTGAGTCTTCTGAGTTTGTGATTAAAGTATCGAACCCCTTAGGCAAGTATGTTCTAGTCGATAAAGTTTACAAGAACTGTCCTATAATGGTTTGGGGTTACTTTTTTTGCCTAATTTGATGCTTTTGCCATTTGATGAATTCGATGTAAATCTGGGTATGAATTGGTTGACTCTGCATGATGCTGTTGTAAATTGTAGACGGAAGACTATTGAATTGAAATGTCAGAACAGTGAAATTCTTCGAATTGAATCAGATGAGTCGAGTGGGTTGCTAGTTGTAATTTTTTCTATGTCAACTCAAAGATATGTGAGAAAAGGTTGTGATGCTTACCTTGCTTATATTTTAGATACAAAAGTGTCTGAATCAAAGATTGAATCAGTGTCTATAGTTTGGGATTTTTCAGATGTGTTTCCAGAAGAGTTGCCTGGGTTACCACCAATCAGAGAAGTCAAATTTGCTATTGAGTTAGTACTGGGAACATCAAAGATATCTATAGCTTTGTACATAATGGCTCTGACAGTATTGAAAGAGTTGAAAGCTCAGCTGCAAGAGTTAACAGATAAAAGTTTTGCACAACCTAGTTTTTTGCCCTAGGGTGCTCCAGTATTGTTTGTAAAGAAGAAAGACGGGTCAATGAGAATTGTATTGACTATAGACAACTCAGTAAAGTTACGATAAAGAATAAGTATGTAACACCCTAAACCTGGCCTAGACGTTATGGTCGAATCTGGCGATGTCACACTGAAGTGTTTTCGAAATCTAAGACTCGCCGCTTAAAAAGCTCTTTCTTTAACTCGCCTCTTTGTGTAGGTTGAAAAGTCATTTTAAAGCCTTATTGTGTATTCATAATGTGGTTGTACTTTTAAAGGTTTCTTTTAAAAAAACGTTATTAATTTTGAAAATGGTTTGTTAATCACAAAAGCTTTGAAAACGAGTTATATACATGTGGTGGTTTTGAAAACATTTTGACTTTTTGGAAACTCACGTCTTCCTATCACTAGCAGTTATAAACCCAAGCAAATAAAACCCAAATTCAAAATAGTTAGACATACAGAGAGTGAATACATTCTGGGCCTAAGCCCATATCAATAACAGTAGCAATCTGGGTCTTAGCCCATTTCAGTAAAGGTAGCAGTCTGGGCCTTAGCCCATTTCAGTAATAGTAATTATTGCAGTAACCATGATTAATGTAGTAAAATAATCAGTGCAGTATGCAAGCAGAAAATCCTACCCAATCCAGCCTCTACACACTATCTTTGTACCAACCCTACACACCATGTAGGGATAAAATTAACCCACCCAGCCGTACACACCAAGTAGCACCGGTTGCGGCACTAAAACAGTATTGTAGCAAAGCTACCAGTATAGTAGGCTTAAAGCCATCAGTAGGTCCAGAGTCATCTTGCTCGACCCGTGCGACCATATCAGTATAGTACACTTCCTCCAAAATCATATATCCCACCCCATGCAATGCAACATAATATCATACATGGATGCAACATACACATAACGTGGCATGCTCAAGTACAGTCACACACATCGTAGAACAAACCTGTAATTTTACATTACATGGGTATTACAGCCATTTTACCCTACAGGTGTATTTCGGTCATTTTACCCTATAAGGGCAATACAATCATTGCAACACATTGGGGTCTAGGTAAACTTACCAACCTAACATAAGGTCACAGTCGTCTCACGCGACTCGTGTAACCCTAACAGTCCAATAGTGAAAAATGGGCCCAAGGCCCATAGTGCGGCCGATATGGGCCCACATGCCTGTGTGGCCCACAAGCCCAAAAATGGCATTGGCCGTGTAAACTACACAGCCTGGCCCAATAATCACCACACGTCCATGTGGTTTACCTGTGTAGGGCTAACGAGCCTGTGGGTCCCACACGACCCATTTCGGCCCAACGCGGCCCAAAAAGACCTAAGCTCATGAAGTCATTCATGGCGGCCTCTACATTCTAACACCCACAATTTACGCATTCTGGATACCGTACGAGCGAGCGCACGTTTATGTAGAGCCAACGATCCGTTATTTCGACTTCTGCTGTTTTACGATTAAGATAGTGTTTTACACACCTGTTGATGAGAGAATACCAGTCTCCACGTACTCCAACCTATTTCAATACAACCTTTGCTTAGACAACTAACTCACGAGTTGAAAGAAGCTCTAACCGAACTTGTACAAAGATCACTTACTATTGCCTTGCTTGAGCGATGTAGCCTTAACCCATTTAGATGCTGGCAAAAGTTGACAAAAGATTCCCTGCTAGCTATCTCCGGTCACGAACGCAAGAAAGGCTCCAACCGTTTCTGTAGCACTAGAGGGCTCCTTCACTCATCGAAAGTTACAGACAAAAATTTAGACAATGCACCAGTGAAAAAGGGAAGGATCCCGAGTAAATAGAGAGAAGAACAGAAAAGGGGAAAAGAAGGTATTCGGTCCAAGGTACAACTAATTGTGGAAGGAAGAAGATAGAGTCTAGAACTAAAGGTGACAATGAGGGAATGGTGGAGAAATCGGTCAAATCTCCAGAGAGGGGAAAATAGATAAGGATCGGCATAACCAAAAAACAACTGCAAGAGAGAGTCAAGAAGAAGAGTAGCAAAAGAAATCGGCTAACCAATTGACTGAAAGGAAAAAAAATAAAGTTGCACAACTAGATTAAAACAAAGTACCTGAGAGTCACCTTAAACAAAAGTTGGCCAGCAAAAATGACAAGGAAAAGAAGCAAAAGAGGAACAATCAATAACAGACGAAATGAAGAGAAACACACACTACTCTCTAGTCGAATTTTACCCCAAAAGAACTCCCCAATTTCGTTCAGCCTTCCACAGGCTAAACACCTCCCCCAACATCCCTACACAACCGAAACACTAAGTGCCAGAGTTAAAACCTGGCAAGACTCTTCTCCAAAATTGAACTTGCTTGATTTTCTCCTTAATTTTCTCCCATTCATCTTTTCAAATTCAGCTAACAACAACCCTGTTCAAATCTGTTCAAACTCTTGGTGTTTCAGTCAAATGCAACTTCCTCTTAAAACCACTAGCAAAAGTAATCTCGATTTGCACAAGCAGGGATTCGAACCTCAGACCATAGACACTAGAAACACGCCACTTATCCCCTAATCCAGCAGGTTCTCTTCTATCATGTTTTTACCAAAATAAAATTATAACCCTACTGGCCAAAGATAGGGGTTTTATCCTCAAAAACCAAAATTTTGTGGAAGCCAAGGCTTGAACCCATGACTTCCCAAACACTTCCAGAGCACACAACCACTAACTGCACCCACTCAAGACTTAAAAATTCTAGGCCTAAAATTTGGGGCATTACAACTCACCCCTCCTTAAAGAAATTTCGTCCCCGAAATTTCCAACTATCAGAACAGTCACTTAACACAGACTACACCACTACGCTCTCGCTGCGCACTCTAGTTCCAAAACACTGCCACATTTAACCTAAGGTTTCAAGTACAGCAGATGCCATATAGGAATCCATAAACCCAACATCAATCAGTGTAGAGTAAGGTACATTACGGATAAAGAACGTACCTGTATCAACATTTAGGGTGTCTCCATCCTTTCGGTGACGTGTAGCATAAACCAGTGCTTCAGTATATCCAGCACCTCTGCCCTCCGCTCCACGGCCACGGCCCAAACCATTTCCACCCCTAGCTTGACCACGGCCTCTTGGTAGTTGCTAAACACCTCTCGACGACTGAAAAGTATCCATACCAGTAGCTTGCATCTGATCGAGCCTCTGTGGACAATCTTTGATATGGAGCTCTAAAGATCTACACCTAAAACATGCCCCAATCCTTCTCCAGCACTCGCCTTGATGGCATTTCCCACATTCAGCACAGGGCTGTTGTCCAGCAACAGCAACAGGGGCCGCAACTCTGTTCGGCCCATCAAATCTGGAGTTTTTTTAGGCCTTAAAAATGGGCTTGAGGGCTCCGAATCCCTCCTGTTCCTACCCTTTTCCTTTTCACAGTTCTAGCGCTTAGCGTGCTTCACATCCTCGGTGATCTTTGCCTTATCCACTAAAGCAGCAAAATCTCGCTCCCTCTGTGGAGCTATCAAAACCTGTAGACTATCTTTAAGGCCGTCCTCGAAACGAATGCAGTGCTCATATTTAGTTGCCACCATCCCTCGCGCATAACGACTAAGTTGCAAAAATTCAGCTTCATATTCAGCCACTATCTTATTCTCTGAGTTAAATTCAGAAATTCCCTCCTACGAGCATCCACATAACTGGCACCCACATGTTTAGCATGGAAAGTAGTCTTGAAAAGCTCCCAAGTCAAACGATCAGCTTGAGTGCCCTTTTTAACAGTAAGCCACCACTGGTAGGCCTATCTCTCAACAGTGATACCGCGCCTTTTAGTTTCTGTTCGGGGGTGCAATCAAGGTCATCCATGATTCTCTCTGTGGCTTTGATTCAATATTAAGCCATACTAGGGGCCACACCAGCAATACCCCTGAATATCTCAAATTTCATTAGACTGAGTCGTTACATCAGCGACCCATGGCCCACAAAGCAGATGCGATTACTAGGCCAGCCCCCTTTCGAAATCCTCAACATTACTTGGAACAGTGCGTCATCCCCAGCCATTCGATTTTGAGTCCTCATCTCAATCATAGGTGAAGTTGGCGCCTCTTTAGCTTCCTCATTAGGTTGGTGTCCAATAACAAAGACTCAACCCGAGCACTCCCATGGCCTCTGTCATGGCCTCTTCCATGAGTACCTCTGGTACTTATTATTGCATGCGCTTAGTCTGTGTAAACAGTTTTATGCCAATCAGTAATGCGCTTAGCCTGTGTTAACAGTTTTATGCCAGTTAGTTTATTGTTCCAATGCTTATTACTGATATTTTATGAACAATATTATTTCAGAGTTTGTTTTCGCAGTTCGCAATTTTACTATGGTTTGTAGTATATTCTAACTAGAGAGTTTCAATACAGTTTTACTACCTAAAGTAGTCTCAGTAATAACATTCCAATATAATCCTTTTAGTATAAACAGTCAGAAGACTTACAAGATCGGCGCGGAGAATCGGTGTACCACTCCTTCAGTAAAACATTCCCAAATTATATCAATCACTTTTAACCATTTGAAAAAAATTCTGTTAAAATTTCCACATTTTTACAAAAGCCCAAATCCACAGTCGAGTTTTGTAACTTGGCTCTGATACCACTAAATGTAACACCCCAAACCTGGCCTGGACGTTATGGCTGAATCTGGCGATATCACACTAAAGTATTTTTGAAATCTAAGACTCGTCGTTTAAAAGGCTTTTTCTTTAACTCGCCTCTTTATGTAGGTTGAGAAGTCATTTTAAAGACTTATTGTGTATTCATAATGTGGTTGTACTTCTAAAGGTTGCTTTTTATAAAACGTTATTAATTTTAAAAATGGTTTGCTAATCACAGAAGATTTGAAAACGAGTTATATACCTGTGGTGGTTTTGAAAAATTTTTGACTTTTTGGAAACTCACGTTTTCCAATCACTAGAAGTTACAAACCCAAGAAAATAAAACCCAAACTCAAAATGTAAAATTAAAGAGGCTTTATTACATAATAAAACCTAAAATAAAATATCAATTATAATATTAAGAGAAAACTTCGTGAGTAGCCACCTCTGAGTCTTCCGTCACCTCGATCTGTCTAAGCTTGGGGATTTCCTACATAGTTAACAGATTGGTGAGTTTGCGAAAACTTAGTGTGTAATCCCATAATAACAAACAGTAAGACGTACAGAGAGTGAATACATTTTGGGCCTAAGCCCATATCAGTAACAGTAATAGTTTGGGCCTTAGCCCATTTCAGTAACGGTAATATTCTGAGCCTTAGCCCATTTGAGTAACAATAATCAGTGTAGTAACCGTGATCAATACAGTAACAGTAATCAGTGCAGTATGCAAGCAGAAAATCCTACCCAATCCAGCCTCTACACATCATCTCCGTACCAACCCTACACATCATATGGGGATAAAATCGACCCACCCAGCCCTACACACCAAGTAGCACTGATTGCGGTACTAAAATAGTATTGCAGCAAAGCTTCCAGTATAGTAGGCTTAAAGCCATCAGTTGGTCCACAGTCGTCTTGCACGACCTGTGCGACCATACTAGTACAGTACACTTCTTCCAAAATCATATATCCCACCCCATGCAATGCAACATAATATCATACATAGATGCAACATACATATAACGTGGCATGCTCAAGTACAGTCATACACATCGTAGAACAAATCTGTCATTTTACCTTATAGGGGTATTACAATCATTTTACCCTATAAGGGCAAAAAATTCATTTGAACACATTGGGATCTAGGTATACTTACTGACCCAACAAAAGGTCATAGTCGTCTCACGCGACTCGTGTAACCCTAACATTCCAACAGTGAAAAATGGGCCAAAGGCTCATTGTGTGGCCCATGTTGGCCCACATGCCCATGTGGCCCACAAGCCAAAAAATGGCCTTGGTCGTGTAAACTACACAGCCTGGCCCAATAATCGCCACACGTTCGTGTGGTTTACCCGTATGAGGCCCACGAGCCCATAAGGCCCACACGGCCCATTTCGGCCCAACGCGGCCCAAAACAACCTAAGGTCATGAAGTCGCTCATGGCGGCCTCTACATTCTAACGCCCATGATTTACGCGTTCAGGATAACACACGAGCAAGCGCACACTCGTATAGAGCCAACGATTCGTTATTTTGACTTTTATCGTTTTACGATTAAGACAGTGTTTTACACACCTGTTGATGAGAATACCAATCTCCATGTACTCCAACCTATTTCAATACAAGCTTTGGTTAGACACCTAACTCACAAGTTGAAAGAAACTCTAACCGAACTTGTACAAAGATCACTTACTATCGCCTTCCTTGAGCGAGTGTAACCTTTACCCGTTTAGATCACTGGCAAAAGTTGACAAGAGACTCCCTGCTAACTATCTCCGGTCATGAATGTGAGAAAGGCTCCGATCGTTTCAGTAGAACTAGAGGGCTCCTTCACACCTCAAAAATTACAGACAAAAATTCAGCCAATACACTAGTGAAAAGGGGAAGGATCCTGAGTAAACAGAGGGAAGAAAAAAAATGGGAAAATAAGGTATTCGGTCCAAGGTACAATCGATTGTGGAACGAAGTAGATAGAGTCCAGAACCGAAGGTGACAATGAGGGAGTGGTGGAGAAATTAGTCAAAGCTCAGGAGAGGGGAGAATAGATAGGGATCGGTCTAACCAAAAAATAATTGCAAGAGAGAGTCAAGAAGAAGAGTAGCAAAAGAAGTCGGCTAACCAATTGATTGAAAGGAAACCAAATAAAGTTGCACAACTAGATTAAAACAAAGTACCCGAGAGTCACCCTAAATAAAAGTCAGCCAGCAAAAGTGAGAGGGCAAAGAAGCAATAGAGGAACAATCGATAACCGACAAAATGAAGAGAAACACATACTACTCTCTAGCCGAATTTTACCCCAAAAGACCTCCCCAATTTCGTTCAGCCTTCCACACACTAAACACCTCCCTCAATATCCCTACACATCCAAAACACTAAGTGCCAGAGTTCAAACCTGGCAAGACTCTTCTCTAAATTTGAACTTGCTTGATTTTCTCCTTAATTTCCTCCTATCCATCTCTTCAAATTTGGCTAACAACAACCCCATTCAAATCTGTTCAAACTCTTGATGTTTTAGTCAAACACAACTTCCTCCCAAAGCCACCAGCAAAAATAATCTCGATTTGCACAAGCAAGGATTCAAACCTTAGACCACAGACACTAGCAACATGCCACTTGTCCTCTAAGCCAGTAGGCTTCTTTCTATCATGTTTTTACCAAAATAAACTTATAACCCTACTGGCCAAAAATAGGGGTTTTATCCTCAAAAACCAAAATTTTGTGGAAGCTAGGGCTTGAACCCATGACTTCCCAGACACTTCCAGAGCACACAACCACTAAGCCAAACACACAATTGTGTCACTTTCTTGCATAATTAAAAATTTATGTACAGTCTCCTAACTGCACCCGCTCAAGACATAAAACTTCTAGGCCCAAAATTTAGGGTTTTACAAACTATCTGTTGTCGAGAATAGATGATTTATTTGATCAGTTGAAATGTACAATAGTGTTTTTGAAGATTGATTTACGGTCTGGTTATTACCAATTGTGAGTTAAAGATTCAGATGTGCCGAAAACTACTTTCAGAACGAGGTGCGAACATTATGAATTCCTTGTTATGCCTTTTGGTTTAACTAATGCTCCTACAATCTTTATGGATTTTATGAACTAAAATTTTAGACTGTGTTTAGACAGGTTCATTGTTGTATTCATTGACGACATTTTGATCTATTCACGAGATGAGTCTGAGTATGCCGAGCATTTGAGGATTGTGTTACAAACTTTAAGAGATAAGAAACTATATGCTAAATTCAGTAAATGTGAGTTTTGGCTTAGAGAAGTCTGATTTTTGGGGCACATTGTTCTAGTGAAAGGTATACGAGTTGATTCGAGTAAGATTTTAGCAGTTATTGATTGGAAACCACCGAGGAATGTATCCGAAGTCAAAAGCTTTCTGGGACTAGTTGGTTACTATCGACGTTTTGTTAAGGGATTTTCGATGATTACTACATCAATGACTAGATTACTACAGAAAGGTGTGAAAAGAGACATTTCAGAATTTGTGTCGAGATGTTTAGTTTTTCAACAAGTCAAAGCCGAACATCAAGTGTCTTCAAGATTGCTACAACTGGTGATGATACCATAGTGGAAGTGGAATAGAGTTACGATAGATTTCATATCGAGTTTGCCTCTGTCTCCGAAAAAGAAAGATGATATATGGGTTGTTGTAGATCGACTAAAGAAGTTTGCATATTTCATTCCGGTACGTACAGACTATTCACTTGATAAATTAGTTCAATTGTACATATCAGAGATCATTAGATTGCACGGGGTGCCAGTTTCGATTATTTCAGATAGAGATTTAAGGTTTACATCGCAATTTTGGAAGAAATCGCAAGAAGCTCTAGGTATGAGGTTGAATTTTTGTACGACATTTCATGCACAAACTTACAGTCACTCTAAGTGAGTAATATAGATTATTGAAGATATGCTTCGTTGTTGTGTTTTAGAATTTGAAGGCAATTGGGAGAAATATTTACCGTTGGTTGAATTTGTGTATAACAACAGCTTTCAATCAAGCATAAAAATGGCATTGTATGAAGCTTTGTATGGTCGCAGATGTCGAACTCCATTGTACTGGATCGAGCTGAGTGAGAAAAAGATTCACGGGATTGATTTGATCCGAGAGACTAAAGAAAAAGTGAAAGTAATTTGCGACAGTCTAAAATAGCTTCAGATAGACAAAAATCGTACGTGAATTTGAAACGTAAGACATTGAATTTTACATCGGCAATAAATTATTTTTGAAAGTTTATCCGTGGAAGAAAATCCTTCTATTTGGTTGTAAAGGTAAACTGAGCCCGCGTTTCATCGAGCCGTACGAGATCATTGAAAGAATAGGGCCAGTGGCATATCGGCTAGCTTTACTGTCAGAATTAGAAAATATCCATGATGTTTTTCATGTGTCAATGTTGCACCGATATAGATCAGACCTATCACACGTAATTTCTTCGGCAGATGTTGAAATTCAACCCGACATGACGTACAACGAAGAACGATTAAAATTTTAGCTCAAGAGGTTAAACAGTTGAGAAATAAAAGCATAGCTTTAGTGAAAGTACTTTGGCAATGGCACGGTGTCGAAGAAGCTACGTGGGAGCCTGAGGAAGCTATGAGAAAACAGTACCCTAACCTTTTTGCTGGTAAGATTTTCGGGGACAAAAATCCTTAAGGGGGGAGAGTTGTAGCAGCCCGTTTTTAGTCAAATCAGAACAGTGGTTCTGGGACCACAAATTTGAATTCAAAATATTTAATTTATTATTATTTTAATGTCTACAGCATGAAAGTATGATTGTGTGAAATTTTCGTTAAGAAATTTTATCATTTGAGTGCTTAATTTGATAAAAAGGACTAAATCGAATAAAGCGTAAAACTTGAGTTCTAATAGTTAAATTTGTCAAATAACTATAGAACTTTAAATTTAAGGTCCTTATATAGTATCTAGACCATTCATTAGATAGTGGATGATAATGGCTAGGCATAATTGAAATTTTGAATTAATAATAAGGTTAATTTTGTCATTTAGAAATTAAAGGTTAATTAAATAAAACAAGAGCCATTAATTTCATTCATCTTCTTCCTTGGCCATTTCTAACATGAAGAATAGCCATTTTTGGGGCTTGATATTCGGCCAAGCTTTGTATGCTCAATTAGGCATGATTTTTGTCCCATTTTTAATGATTTTTGTGTTTTTGAGATCGTTGCAGCTTAGTCTAGCTAGCCCAGGGACTATTTTGCAAAATTATTAAAGATTGTAGATGTTTCCATTGATTAATACATGAGTATTTTTATGTTTAATGATAGACTATGAATGTTTGATGTTAGTTATATAAGTTTTGTTAAGTGATTTTTAGTGAAAATGCAAATTAGGGATTAAATTGTGAAATGTGGAAACTTTGTGGTTAAAATGTGAAATAAATGGAAAATATGGGATTTTAGGGACATAATAGTAATTCAATTTGCATGGGTTGTGGTTAAATTGCATGAATTAGTGTTTTTATGAAATACAGACTAAATTGTAAAAAATGTGAAACATTAGGGGCAAATGTGTAAAAGTGCCTTAATGTGAATTTTTGACTAAATTGAATAGAGAGATAATTAAATATGTTAATTTTGATTACATATAGATCAATAAAAGCAAAACTTGGATCTAGATTGAGGGAAAAATAAAGTTCTCGACTAATCGACTAGTTTAGCCATTTTTACATCTGAGACAAGTTCGTGTGTAATAAGTTTCATTATAAATGTATTTTAAATGCTTTGATATTGCTTAAAATGTGAATACGAGACTATGGAAAAGTTCAAACCTTAGGAATATATTAGGATATGAATGACATGTCATTAAGAGTTATTGCGATTATATGATCCAAGTGCTGGTCCTGTACGTCCTACTGGTGGCTAAGTATACCGGCATGTGTTGCAGTTACTTGAAAGCTTATGTGAGCAACAATGTGTAGCTACGTCTTGACCTATAACTTGTGTGATTAGGCCCGTTGATAGCTTGAGAGGGAGCATATTTGTGATATGAGATAGCTTCGGCTAGATATGTGGCACTTCGGGTGCGAGTTACATTGATTTGGCTTCGAGCCATGATATTGGCACTTAGTGTGTGAGAATTCCGAGTATTCGACTTTTATTTTGAATTTTTCAATAGGAAAAGATTATGTTTCGTGGATGAAAACAATGATATGGATCAGCTCTGGTACTTGTGATAAGTTTGGCAGGTAAGTGATAGTCGATAAGTTAATTGTAAAGTAAGTAAGTTGATTTTTATTCGTGATATCAATAATCATGGTAATGTTAGAATTGTTAAATTGAATGTATTATTTATGTTCTTTAAATTGTATTGTTAAATTGAATGTATTATTTATGTTCTTTAAATTGTGATTGAATTGGAAATTATACTTATTTTCATACGAGCTTACTAAGCTATAAAGCTTACTTTATTAATTTTTCTGTGTTTTATAGTGAAAGCAAGCTAGCTCGGATTCGGGGATCGTCGGAGATTTCGTCACACTATCCTACTATCACTTTGGTGCTTTTTGAGCTTATGTTTTGAGTATATGGCATGTATAGGGGCTTTGGTCATTTTGACATATGTTTAATCAATGTATTTAGCCATTTGAATTGGCTTGTAACTGTTTTAAGTTTGGTTTTGTTTTGCCATTTGAGTTGGCTTAATTTTGGTTGGTATGGTTATGTGTATAAAGGTGTGCATATGGTTTATATTATGTAGTTACGTTCGGCCTTGTGATGCTTAGTGATAATAGATGTTGTGATTGTCAAATAGTAGAAACTAGAGAAGTTATATACTTGTAAATTGAGCATGTTGATGTATAATTGAATGTGCTTAATTGGTTAATTGTGTATGTGTTAATTTGGTATAAATGGTGTGGTCTGTGTTTGTTACTTGTGTGTATGGAAGATGGTGATATAGAATATGCATGATTTAAGATTGAATTGGTTGGTTTAAATGCCTATTTTTATGCCATGAGTTGTGCAATTTGGTTTGGTATAGGTTTGTGCAAGTTGGATAGCAAAATGGCTTGGTAAATAGCCTATTTTTGTCCACATGGGTAGAGACACAGGCGTGTGTCTCAGCCATGTGTGACACACAGTTTCATACATGGTCGTGTGTCTCCTGGTGTTGAAATTAAAATCAAGTCAGTATGCTCCACACGGCGTCACATACGGGTGTGTGACTTGGCCGTGTGGTATAAGTTAGTATACCCTACAGTTTAGCACGGCCTAGCACACTGCCTGGCACACTTGCAGTTGTGGCCACTTCGAAGGGCACACGGGCTAGACACACGGACGTGGGGTTGGCCTTGTGACCCAAGTCAATATGTTCACTAGTTTGGACACGAGCTGAGACACGGTGTAACGCCCCAAAAATCTCGAAACCCAAAAGTCCCGAAATCCCGAACTTTATTTGTTTTCGATTTTGATAAAAATTGTGTTTTATATTCCAAGCGAAGGGATAATTATAGCAGGTCTTAATTAAGGTTTGAGTTCGAATTAAGGGGTAGAAGAAATTATAATTTAATTACTAAAAGAATCAAGGTTGACAAGTAGGTGGCCTTTTGAATAAATGAAGAAACAATTGGACACAAAAAGAGCCTGTGGTGGAGTGGCTAAGTGACGCCACATAAGGTATAGTGAGGTGGCATTAGTGGCTAGCAAGGAGATCCAAGGTTCGAATCCTAGCTTAGTATTTTTGGGAGTTTAATTTTAGCCTTCTAGAAGGATGGAAATGGCGTGAATATGGACTCTAAGGGGAGTGTTCAGGAGAGAAAATTAAGGAAATGATCAAGGGGTTATCAGGGAGAAAAATGAGGAGATGAGAAGGGAGAAGTGATGGAGCCAAATTGGGAATTGGGCATGGAAAATTCGACTATAAAGGCTATAAATAGGAGCCGAATACAAGGTTGCCAGGCTGCTGCCGAAATTCTTCTTCACCTTGTTGCCAGAAACCCTTTTCTCTTCAAGATCCAAAAAGCTGAAAACCCTCTATTTTACTTTCTTTTCTTTCTGCCGATTTCTGTTCTCCTCTACACCATCTTCTTTGCCAATTTCTTATACTACTCTTCTTCTTTAATCTGTACCAAATAAACCTTATTCACCATACTTAGTTTGCAAAGCCGAAAAACTAAATCTTCTAAGGGTCGAATACTTTTTGACTGAATCTAGTGTAAGTGTTGCTCTTCCAATCAGTTTTCTTTGTTTAGTATCGATTATTGTCCCTTACTCTTTCTAATCAACTTCGGTAGGGAATTAGTATCAGATCTTGGTTTTTAGCTCTCTGCCAAATTGCTCCTTAAGGTGTTATGGTTTTGGTAAGTATTCTTCTCCCATTGGCTAAGGTGGCCAAATGGTCATAGTTATGGTAAGGAGACTTGTGTTGGATACGAGTCACCTATTATTCAGGTTTTAAGAGTTAAGATTTGTACAGATCTAGGAAATACATGATCAAGGAAAAAACGATTAAGGATTGGGCTCAAGGTAAGGTTAAGGTGAGGTTTCAGTTTTTGAGTAAATAAGTATTAAGCATGCGATTAATTGAAGAGTAATATCGTTTGTAGGTTGGCGACTAAGGGAACCGCAGCACGTTTGCTTACCAGGTGTGTACATACACTGCACACACACAATGATTCGGCAAAAGTCGAAAAGCTGAAAAGTCGAAAAGCCAAAATGCCGAAAAGCTGAAAGTGTGGCTACGTTAGTCTTGCGAGTGCGCAAACACTTGTAAGGGGGAAACTGATAGGTTACTTGAGGCCCACAGGCGATTCCATGGACTTGGATTGTGATTTGGCCATATGGGCCGAAATGGGCTAAATGGGCACAATGGGCTGTTTGGCCCATAATAGGCAAAACTAAATATTGATGCAATGTGATAGGAATTTGTATGTGAGCATGAATATAAATGTGACTGGACCTAACGGGCCATATAAATGTGATTTGGGCCTAATGGGCCATATGAATATGATTGGGCTTAATGGGCCAAATACAGGTATGTGAATTTGATTGGGCTCTGTAAGGGGTTTTAGGCCTAGTATATGATATCCACATAAGACTTAATTAATATATTGCGACCGTGGACAAGTCAAAGGGTTAAGGTGTGGCAACGGGTATATGCATGTCTAGGATTGGATCTAGAGAGAGCTTGGTACTTAAGCGGTCTTAATGACCCACCTCCTCTTCTCTGGAATCCTACCTGGTGCATAGTATTCACTCATCTTAGCTCACGAGACTTGTTAACGGGCCAAGATAAGTGAAAACCGTAATTAATGGAAAATTATCGAAATGCCCCTAAGAGCAAAAATGACCAAAATACCCCTAGGTGTTGAATGTAGGTTTTATGGATGTGACATGCATACATATGATATTCTGCTTAGGTTGCATATGGGTTGGGAATTATGGAACGGAGGAAGTATATGAGGATCGTATGGTTGCTTGACAATCGTGGATCCACCGACGACTTTTAAAGCCAATATGTAAATAAAGGTAGTTCCACAACAGGGCTACCATGGTGTGTGGGTCGGGTGGGTCGATATTTATATCCCCACATGGTGTGACAGGGGACGGAGCCGGTGTGTAGCGGATGGATAATTTGGATGGGATTGCATTGCATAAATGATGAATGATGTTTTTTTTGAATGCTTGTTTCCTTTGAGGGTTGTACACACTGAGTTTGCAAAAACTCACCCCCTCTTTTATTTTATTTTTAGGTGAGGCTCAGTAGAAGGTTCGATGTTGGAGGGACTCTGGGTGGCCAGCTAGCAAGATAATTTGGACTTGTTTTTTTTAAGCATATAAGTTTTTATTTAATTAAGTATGTTTCAGATCAGATTGTAATAAGATTTCGTTATGTTATTATTACTTGAACTATTATTATTATTTTCATTATAATTTACAATAAGTTGAACATGGGTGTCCTATATTATAGTATGTTTTCTACGAATGATAAGTTTTCTTAAATCAAATGTTTCAAACAAGGTTTTTGCAACTTAAAGGTGTTTTTTTAAAGTTAATTAAGGTTTCTTTTATTTTAAGAATGGTTTTCAATGAAAACATGGTTTTCGCTAAAACACTTCAATGTGACACACCAGATTCGACCATAACGTCTGGGCTGGGTTCAGGGTGTTACACAAGGGCATATGCTTCCATTTTGAATATCCACATGGCCTATGACACAGGCGTGTCTTTGGTCGTGTGAGACACACAGTCGGGCCACACGTGTGTGTGTCCCCTATTTTTAAGAAAGTTTTTTAAGTGTTTCAAAAGTTTCTAGAGTTATTGATTTAGTCCCGAACCACCCCGAATGTATGTTTAGAGCCTCGTAGGCTTGTATTAAGGACAAAATGATTGGTTGTGAATGAATTGTATTTGAATTGATTAACTGTATGAGAAATGCATGTTTTTATTGTGTGATAAGTTCGGTAATGCTCCGTAACCCTATTCTGGCGTTGAATACGGGTGAGGGGTGTAACGCTCTAAAAACCTGAGTATTTATTTTTTATGTTTGTGTTATACAAATACATGTCTGCTTCAGGGGTTAAATGTCCTGGGAGGAGTCTGAGAAGTCTTGGGTTCAAGTCGTGGCATGTGTAAAAAGTTCTATTTTTAAAGAATAAACCTCTGTCTCTAGTCAGTAGGCTTTTATATTAATGTGAGTAAAACATGACAGAATGGGCCTACCGGTCTAAGGGATAGGTGGCGTGTTACTATTATTCAAGGTCTTGAGTTCGAGTCTTGGTGATGCAAATGAGTGTTTTATTTTGCTGTTGATGCCATAAAAATGTTGTAGTTTGACCGAAACTGAGTGTTTGGAGGAGTGTGGGGAGTTGTGGCTGAATTTTAAGAGGTTGTTGGAGGGAATTTTGGTTGTTAAGGGATGTGGATAAGTGGGGATGTGGTTGAGTGATCTTAGGAGCAATTTCTTTGAGTGATTTGGGGAGAAAAATTAGGGGAATTTGAAGTGTGGGAGAGTTGGTGCCGAATTGGTATGCTAGCCACTCAAGAATTTGGCTTGGGAGTAGTATGTTTCTTTTTGTCCATTTTTGGTTTCTGTGACCGTTTTTCCTCTTTTCTTCACTTTTTGCTGACCGAGTTTTGCTAAGGGATCACTCGAGTACCTTGCATTTTTTGGTCTATTTTCGGTTTGCTCTTCATTATAGTTTCGTACTGACCGAATTTCTCTTCTTCCTCTACTCCTTTAACAATCATTCCTTCCCTTGTTCCCTTTTTGTGTTGGCCGAATACCCTCCTTCCCTTCTCTAAAATTCTTTTGGCTTTTAGCCCTTGGTTTTTGGCTGATTCTCTCTTTCTTCTCCCCCTCTCTTAATCAGTTTCTCTTCAACAGATTGCTCCTAGTTCCTTCTCCCTTTCTTAATCGATTTCCTCTTTGACCGATTACTCCTTCTCCCCCCTCTCTATTTTCGGTTTGGCAATTGTTCTTTGACCATTTGGTGGGTGCACACGGTTCTTTTTTGTTCTCTCTCTCCCTCTCTCTACTGTAGTAATCTTCCTTCTAATATTTTCCTTTGTTGCCGTTTATTGCTAGGATGTGGTGGCGCTAGCCTTTGCCTCGGTGGTATCATGTGATCGTTTGGGGGTAGACCATTTTTGCTTCCTTTCCCTTACACTTGGGTTGCGCTTTCGGTAAGTGGATATTCATTTGGTTCAATCTGATCGTGTGAATAAATGTTAATTGGATTCAGTTGTAATGTAGTTAATCACCAAGCAGCGTATCGTCACCTTTTTTCAGTGGTTTAAGTGGCTGAGCCATATTCGTTCTAGTAAGGCAAGTGACAATCTACCTTTTAGATAAGTAATATAAGATGGGTCATTGTAACCCTATCGTGAAGGATCTAATGGTGTGTTATGTTTGACTTTAGGTGGGAGTGCTCAAGAGTGGTGTGCGCACTTTTTGTAAAAAAGGTGTGTAACCACAATCCCAACTTTGGAAATTGGTGAAAGCCAAAAAAAGTGAACGATATGCTACATTGGCGTGGGCGCACTAATGTGGTAGTTCATGTGCCTAAACATGGCCGCATGATCGTCAAGGACCCCATGAGCGATTTCATGGGCCGAGGCTACTTTGGGCCATTTCGGGCCGAAATGGGTCATGTGGGCCACACATGAGTAAACCACACGGATGTGTGGAGAATATTGGGCCAGACTTTGTAATCCACACGGCCAAGGCCATTTCTTGGCTATGTGGGCCACACGGGTGTGTGGGCTATAGGCTCATTTTCACTGTTTGACTGTTAAGGTTGCACGGGTCACCTAAGACGACTGTGGACCTACTGTTGGGTTGGTAAGTATACCTAGACCCCTAAATTGATAAAATAACTATTATGACCCTATGTGATAAAATGACTATTATGCCTTTATGAGATGTATGATTGTATTTGAGCATGCCATTTTAAACCAATTGAATACATGTATGATATTATGACACGACATGACATGAAGCATGATATGTTGCATGGGGATGGGTTTTATTATGATTGGAGGAAGTGTACTGTACTGGCAGCTCTGCTGCAAATACTGTTTAGTGCCGCAACCGGTGCTATTTGGAGTGTAGGGATGGGTGGGCTGATTTTATCCCCACATGGAGTGTAGGGTTGGACGGAGCTGGAGTGTAGAGGCTGGTTGGGTAGGATTTTTGATTGCATATCTATACTGCTACTGTCATTAAAATGGGATTTGGCCCAACTGATACTGATATTGTAATAGGCTAAGGCTCTAACTAAAACTGAACTGTTACTGAAATGGATTTAGGCCCAGACTGCCTTTGCTCACTATACGATTGACTGATTGGTTGATAAGTGATTACACACTGAGTTTTCGTAAACTCACCCTTCCGTTTATCTGCGCTGGTAATCCCCATTCTTAGGAGAGTTCGTGCTGCGAGGGACTCAAAGGTGGCTACACAACCGCACAAACTTTCCTATTGAATCTTAATTATAAGTAGTTCTGTTTTGGGTATATTTTTATGTAATAAGGGCTCTCTAAATTTTAAATTTTTAAATTGGGATTTTTACTTGCTTTGATATATAACTGCTAGCTATACGAAGAAAACGCGAGTTTTCAAAAAGATAACTGTTTCTTTTCAAAGACACCACGATTACAAAACCTGTTTTAAAGAGCTTCCGCATGTAATAATATTTTAAAATGAAAATAATAATAATAATAAATACATTTTAATATGATTAACTTTTTGACAAACATGTTAAAATAAGTCTTAAGTCACACAAAGAGGTTAAATAAAGAATGGGTTTTCAACGATATCACATTTTACGAAAAACACTTCAATGTGATATCGCTAGATTCAGCCATAACGTCCAGGCCGGGTTTGGGGTGTTACAAAACTGATCTGGACTGTAAGGTTGAAAGATAAGTAGTCCTTGTCGACTTGTTATTTGAGTAGAAGATCAGAGGATCTTGCTGGGATAGCGACTAGTTGATTGATGAGAAACTCGGAGCGATAGTTGATGGATTACTGAAATGACCTAATTAGCCATAATCAAATTCAATTATTTCTATGCTACAATCTCTTGAATTTTTGTTCTTTACTTTATTTTATTTTTTATTATTATAAAACCCTAAAAACTCCTTTTTATTTTACCTTCGTACTATAACTACACTAAAGTAGTAATTAGATATTTAGGTGTTTTGGTTAAAATTGATCTAGTAGTCGCCTCCCTTGGGAACAATCCTCGGAGTACTTACCTACTCCATTGTAACTATATTACAACTAGACCCTTATACTTGCGGATATCGCCCAATTTATATATCTTCTACAGCAGTATTCACACTCTAAATGTTAGTACGTTCGGTGGCGGCCAGGTTGTTGGCGTCGTTGCCAGAGAGGCAACATCACTAGTTTGATTTTAATTTTTGCACTTCCAAATGAATAATTAGAAAAATTTTAGGTTATAGATACAATTTTATTTTATTTATTTATTGCTACTAATCTTATCTATCTGGATTTAGTGTATAACTCGTCGTAGAGGCACACCTATTGTAGCAGTCACAGATCCAAAGAGAATAATTTGAAGAAATCACCGACAGCAACAGTAGCAACAACAACAACATATGTAAGATCCACCATCACCTACTATAGGTAACGTAACACCCGAGAATCGACTGTTTGGAAAAACTGACGATAAGGCCTTAGGGAACCCACCAGCACCACCATAACCATCTGCAAACATGTAAAAGGCTCCTAATAAGAGAACCTTAAGTGTAATATCCCGAATTAGGGCCTAATCAGAATAGTAGTTTCGTGACCACAAATACGAGATAGAAATAATTATTTTATAATTATTTTTAGGTTTATGATATGATTGCATGATTTTGTGAAAATTTCGTGACGAAATTCTATGCATAAAGTGCTTAATTTGAAATTAGGGACTAAATCGAATAAGTTGAAAAACTTGCATTCTAGAAGTTTTTAGTATGAAATTACTTTGGAATATTAATTAGGAGGTCTTAAATAGCAATTTTACCAATTTCTAAGTTTATGGACAAAAATTGGACATGGATGGAATTTTTGGAAAGTTTAGTAGTAAGGGCATTTTGGTCATTTAGGGGTAAAATGAATTAAAATACAAAATTAAAAGCCAATTTTGCTCATCTTCTTCACCGTGGCTGAATATAGCAAGGAGAAACCATGGCTAGGGTTTTTCAAGCTTCCAAGCTCGATTGTAAGTCCATTCTAGCCCCGTTTTTCAAGTTCTTTACGTTTTTGGAGTCCTGGTAGCTCGATTTTGCTTATGCTAGCAATAATTTAACCTAGGGTTTATATTTGGAAAAATACTCATAGATGAAATTTGTGTATTTTGATGTTTTATGATAGAATATGAGGTTTTAAATTATGTTAGACAACTTGTGCTACTCGGCTTTAAGTGAAAACGAGCAAAAGGGCTTAATCAGTAAAAATACCTAATAGTCATAAGTACATGTTAGAGTGAGAATTTGATGTTTCCATAGAAGGGAAAAATGATCAGCATGTCATAAAACATAAGAAAATAGGTTGAAGTTTAATTTACGAGCTTTGGGGAAAAAGTGTAAATATGCAAAAGTTTAGGGGCAAAATTGTAATTTTTCCAAGATATGATATTGGGTCAATTTGAATAATGTGAGTCCTAATTAGACTACATTTTAAATGATAGAGCAAGGAAAACTGAAATTCGGGCTAAAATGGGAAAAGTACCAAGTTGTGGACGAAATGGTAAAAGTAGCCATTATCGCATACTAGGTAAGTTCATGTGTAAATAATGTAGCATAATTGTTATTTTTAAGTTATTGATGTCAATTATATGATATGCTGATTTTTGTCATGAAATATATGCTTTGTGGTTATTTTCGAATAAAATGTAAATTATGTGAGCTACTTGTTAAATATAAATTGTTACCGAGTATTGGTTTCGGTATTCTACAGAAGACGGCAAGGATATGTGTTCGAGGAAAATTCCGTTTGAACCTTAGGAATAGATTAGGATACAAGTGACATGTCACTAGGATATTTGGGCATCCGAACTCGTTGAGTTGAGTCCGAGTTCACTTATGGATGCAAATGTCCGAACTCGTTGAGTTGAGTTCGAGTTCGTGAAATGTAACTAGGCATCCGAGCTCGTTGAGTTGAGTCCGAGTTCACTTATGGATGCGAACGCCCGAGCTCATTGAGTTGAGTCCGAGTTCGCTTATGTGCGGGTTACATAGTAGTTTGGCTACATATGTGGCACTTTTGTGCAAACTTTCCATGTATCCGAATTATATTCCGATGTGTTCAACGGGTAAAGTTCTACTCAAATGGAGGAATACTCAAGATGAAAGGGACGTATTGGTAAGTGTTGTGAAATGGATACTTTGAACAGGTATGTACTTAACCCTCATGTTGAAAAATTGATATAACAACAATATGGTAAGATGATAAATGAAAATATGATATGAATGTCTTGGTGATGATTATGCAAATGATGTTTTATGTTTGCTTATATGGTTATGTTACTTGCTATTTACATGTGAACTTACTAAGCATTTATGCTTACTCCCTCCTTTTCATTCCTTGTAGTGTTGACAAGCCAGCTCGAAAATCGAGAATGATCGGAGGCACGCTCACACTATCCGTATACCATCTTGGCATAACGGCTTGTATATTTTGAGTATGGCATGTATAGCATTATAATCATTTTGTATATATGGTCTTATGATATGGTTATTGAGTAGTATAAAAATGCTTGGTAATGATTAGCCATTGGAATGGCTAATTATGATCATATTTGGAGTTATGTATGTCAAATTGCTAGTTAATCCATAGAAACCATGAAATAGGTAAAATTTACCATAAAATAGATTCAGACAGCAGTAGTGACGTGAATTTGAAAAATCATTAAAAATAGTAGAGATATAATTATATGATGAGTAAAATATGGAATTGAAGAATTATGAGTCTATTTTCATATGGAAGAAACGAAACAGGTATATGAGTTATATTTTATGAGATGTTTAAATTTTTGTGAAACAGGGCCAGAGCGATTTCTGGATCCCCTGTTCTGATTTTGAAAATTCACCATAAATTGTATAAAAATAATTAGAAGTCATAATTTATATTTATAGATTTCTTCTAGTTTTAAGAGAAACAAACTTCATAGTCATTGAAATTCTTTACAGAGACATATCTGATTCGTAATACACAGAGGTCAGAGCAGTCGAACCCTAAAACAGGGGAGACTTTAACTAATAAACTGTACTAATTGGCCCAGCCAAAAATTGTAGAAAAAAATTATTAAATAGATATATGAGTCTAGTTTCAGGGAAAATTTACGGAATTGAATTTTGAGTTTCAGAACTCGAGATATGAATTTTTAAGCGACTGTGATGCAGTTAGCTAGCTTGTCTGGAATTTCTAAAATTAAATTGTTTGAGCTGTTTAAGCAATGAATTAAATCTGTTAACACCTCGTGTTTGACTCCGGCGACGGTCTCGGGTACGGGGCGTTATATTTGGTGATATCAGAGCAGGTTTAGTCGGTTCTCGGACTAACCTAGCATGTGTAAAAGTTTAGCTATACATGCCACTGATCTGTGATAGTGTGATGTCTTTCGACGCGTATGAGTACCGTCTTATTTAGACAGGGTACTTTCCAACAGAGCTGCGCCAACCGTGTTCAATGTTATGTGAAGATATTTTAGTAAAATTATGATTATGATAAGTATCGGTTCAGAAAAGTATGAATAAAGGTTTATGATACATATGTGATAAATATTCATATTTGCTTAATGCTCATATGATGTAGTGTATATGGCTTACTTGATAAGATGAACGGAATAAATAGAAAGTAGTAGAGGTATGTATAAAAGTCATAATATTATGATACGAATGAAAATGTCCTTGTTTTGATTTGGACGTCGAATGTTGATGAATGCTAATGATATATAATTTTTATGAGATAAAGGATTATAATGAAATGAACTTATCTATGTTAAATTGTTGGACTGAATTATATGATTGTAATGATATGTACATGATGATGCACGAAATGAAAGTTATGATTGTGGTGCAAATATCTATGTTTGTTTGGCCTTATATGATGTCATGAGCATGACTTAATTTAATTAAATGAATGGATAAGTAAAGCTATCTAGAAAACATAGAATATATGCATAAGTATATTGTCTAAATGGGACAATAGGAAAATTGGTGTAAGCCAACATGAATGAATGACATGATTTTGATGATGTTGCTATGATGATGGAAGTTGTTTCATATGTGTATGTATAAGAAAGTCGAGTCAGAGGTCCTATAACCCCTCCCCCTTACCAAAATGGTACTTATAATGGAATTTCATGAGATTTGTATTGAATAAGTTTCCGGTTGAGAACCCAAAGAGTTCAGTGATAGAATAATTATAAGTATGATCAGAGATTGAAAATGAGCTGATAAGTAAAGTTAGAGCCAGTAAAGTATCGGATTGACGTAAAGATTATTGGAATTATGCACTATTCCAGTTAGAAAAGGGATTCTCCTTGGTAAACCGAATTACTCAGGTGCAAGGTCGAGAAAAGTGTAAATAGAAATTTATTCAGAACTGGCCTTCTTTAGTGAATGGTTTAATATGAAATTTGTGATGGAAGAACTAGTTGGGGAAATGATATTTGAAATGTGACCTATCTGAGTGTGATAGTTATGACTGGACAGATTTAGCAGTCTCTTTTGAGATGTTCTATGTGTTTACCCATTCTCAGAAATATTTCTATGGCTATTGATCTTCTGAAGAAATTCTTGTTATATGGGAATGTCTTTTAATCATGGTGTTGGATGAAAGCATTGGTAGCCTGACTGGTTTATAATTTATATTGCTCTATTTCATCGGGTATTCTATTTCATTTCGTCTGATAAGAATTGATGAGAGAATACATATGATATTATGATTCTATTTCTTCTACTTGATGCTTCATCTAATATATATGTATTGGAACATATATTGTTCTTGTTATATTTGATTCCAGTGGGGTTAAATGATGTTTTCTTTTGGACTTTCTTTCTTTGAAGAATTATCGGGGTATTCCGTATTTTCTCTATGAGTTTGGTTTTCGATTCTCCTGCTTGGTTTTCGATTCTCCAGCATAGTATCGTATCTTGGGTTTCTTTATTCTAGATTTCTTTATTCTGGATTTCTCTATTTTGGATTTCTTTATTCGGTTTTCTTGTTATCTTTGTTCCATAATTTGTCAATTATGACTCGTGTTCAAGTCGTTCTTCACTCGTGATAAATCATGTCAAATATGACTATACTTCTAATTTGATCTTGGTAATGTGGTGATTTTAGTATTGGGGTTTTTTTCTAATTTACGTGTAAGGATTTGACATCAGTAAAGGCATAAGTGATAAAAGCGCGAGTTTCAGTCGGTATGGTGAATTATCTATTTGAAAGATTTCATGCGACAATTATTTCAGGATTATTTTTCCCAAGTCTGATAATAGAATTTCATTTTGTACGGATAAAAAGAGTAAATAGTCTGAACGAGAAGTGTATATTTATTAGAAAAAGTTTGACATTAGTTAAAGTCACTACGAATGATAAGGTTTTCATTTTGTAAAAGCTGAAAAGTTTATTACATGTTGACAAAGTTCGGATAGATGAGAATATTGGTAACCGAAGCGTCTGAACTAGACTAGTCTACATTGAGTAAAGACTTCCGACTTTCAAAGAATGTCTTGTGGTATGAATTGTGATGTGTTTCAAGACAGAGAGGTAATGTGATAGTTTAGAGCATTCGATGTTACATAAAATCGGAGTTGTTAAAGGGGTTAAAGCCGAGCATTGGGATCTATCAAAATTATCCTTGTCAGTGTTGATCCTGGGATGGAAATGAGAAGGATTATTCTTGAGGCTATATCAGAATTATTTCCATGGCAGAAAGAGGAAAATGTGATGTATCCTATTGTTAAATGTTTGGCGAGATCTATAAATCATATCTGTATTGAATGAATTCCTACTCATTAGATTCATGGAAATTCAGGTCTCTTTGATTGTTGGATTTCTTGGAATTCCAGTCTCCATTAATCAAGTTAAGATTCGGGTTTTATGTCATGATATCATGGGAAACTGAGAAGGGTTGAAAATTTAAGAACAGTTGAGAGTTGAGATGTAAGCTTTCAGATCATATGAGAAATTAAAGAGATGTATTGGAGGTACAGTCTAAGTGAAAGTTCTTCGGCACCGAATATGAGATTAAAAGTGAAGACCACTTTTCTGATAAGATTTTCGGGGACGAAAATCCCTAAAGGGGGGAGAGTTGTAATATCCCGAATTAGGGCCTAATCGGAATAGTGGTTTCATGACCACAAATCCGAGATAGAAATAATTATTTTATAATTATTTTTAGGTTTATGATATGATTGCATGATTGTGTGAAAATTTCGTGATGAAATTCTATGCATAAAGTGCTTAATTTGAAATTAGGGACTAAATCGAATAAGTTGCAAAACCTGCATTCTAGAAGTTTTTAGTATGAAATTACTTTGGAATATTAATTAGGAGGTCTTATATAGAAATTTTACCAATTTCTAAGTTTATGGACAAAAATTGGACATGGATGGAATTTTTGGAAAGTTTAGTAGTAAGGGCATTTTGGTCATTTAGGGGTAAAATGAATTAAAATACAAAATTAAAAGCCAATTTTGCTCATCTTCTTCACCATGGCCGAATATAGCAAGGAGAAACCATGTCTAGGGTTTTTCAAGCTTCCAAGCTCGATTGTAAGTCCATTCTAACCCCGTTTTTCAAGTTCTTTATGTTTTTGGAGTCTTGGTACCTCGATTTAGCTTATGCTAGGAATAATTTAACCTAGGGTTTATATTTGGAAAAATACCCATAGGTTAAATTTGTGTATTTTGGTGTTTTATGATAGAATATGGGATTTTAAATTATGTTAGACAACTTGTGCTACTCGGTTTTAAGTGAAAACGAGCAAAAGGGCTTAATCGGTAAAAATACCTAATAGTCATAAGT
Source organism: Gossypium longicalyx (assembly GCA_025698465.1). NCBI lineage: Eukaryota > Viridiplantae > Streptophyta > Magnoliopsida > Malvales > Malvaceae > Gossypium > Gossypium longicalyx. The sequence continues at coordinate 36,582,442 of CM046996.1, forward strand.
ACATGTCAGAGTGAGAATTTGATGTTGCCATAGAAGAGAAAAATGATCAGCATGTCATAAAACATAAGAAAATAGGCTGAAGTTTAATTTACGAGCTTTGGGGCAAAAGTGTAAATATGTAAAATTTTAGGGGCAAAATTGAATTTTTCCAAAATATAATTTTGGGTCAATTTGAATAATGTGAGTCCTAATTAGACTATATTTTAAATGATAGAGCAAGGAAAACTGAAATTCGGGCTAAAATGGGGAAAATACCAAGTTGTGGATGAAATGGTAAAAGTAGCCATTATCGCATACTAGGTAAGTTCACGTGTAAATAATGTAGCATAATTGTTATTTTTAAGTTATTGATGTCAATTATATGATATGCTGATTTTTATCATGAAATATATGCTTTGTGGTTATTTTCGAATAAAATGTAAATTATGTGAGCTACTTGTTAAATATAAATTGTTACCGAGTATTTGTTTCGGTATTCTACAGAAGACGGCAAGGATATGTGTTCGAGGAAAATCCCGTTTGAACCTTAGGAATAGATTAGGATACAAGTGACATGTCACTGGGATATTTGGGCATCTGAACTCGTTGAGTTGAGTCCGAGTTCACTTATGGATGCAAATGTCCGAACTCGTTGAGTTGAATCCAGGTTCGTGAAATGTAACTAGGCATCCGAGCTCGTTGAGTTGAGTCCGAGTTCACTTATGGATGCAAACGCCCGAGCTCGTTGAGTTGAGTCCGAGTTCGCTTATGGGCGGGTTACATAGTAGCTTGGCTACATATGTGGCACTTGTGTGCAAACTTTCCATGTATCCGAATTATATTCCGATGTGTTCAACGGGTAAAGTTCTACTCAAATGCAGGAATACTCAAGATGAAAGGGACGTATTGGTAAGTGTTGTGAAATGGATACTTTGAATAGGTATGTACTTAACCCTCGGGTTGAAAAATCGATATAACAACAATATGGTAAGATGATAAATGAAATTATGATATGAATGTCTTGGTGATGATTATGCAAATGATGTTTTATGTTTGCTTATATGGCTATGTTACTTGCTATTTGCATGTGAACTTACTAAGCATTTATGCTTACTCCCTCCTTTTCATTCCTTGTAGTGTTGACAAGCCAGCTCAGAAATCGGGAACAGTCGGAGGCACGCTCACACTATCCGTATACCACCTTGGCATAATGGCTTGTATATTTTGAGTATGGCATGTATAACATTATAATCATTTTGTATATATGGTCTTATGATATGGTTATTGAGTAGTATAAAAATGCTTGGTAATGATTAGCCATTGAAATGGCTAATTATGATCATATTTGGTGTTATGTATGTCAAATTGCTAGTTAATCCATAGAAACCATGAAATAGGTCAAATTTACCATAAAATAGATTCAGACAGCAGTAGTGACGTGAATTTGGAAAATAATTAAAAATAGTAGAGATATAATTAGAATATGAGTAAAACATGGAATTGAAGAATTATGAGTCTATTTTCATATGGAAGAAACGAAACAGGTATATGAGTTATATTTTATGAGATGTTTAAATTTTTGTGAAACAGGGCCAGAGCGATTTCTGGATCCCCTGTTCTGATTTTGAAAATTCACCATAAATTGTATAAAAATAATTAGAAGTCATAATTTATATTTACAGATTTCTTATTGAGTCTAGTTTTAAGAGAAATAAACTTCATAGTCATTGAAATTCTTTACAGAGATATATCTGATTCGTAATACACAGAGGTCACAGCAGTTGAACCCTGAAACAGGGGAGACTTTAACTAATAAACTGTACTAATTGGCCTAGCAAAAAATTCTAGTAAAAACTTAGTAAATAGATATATGAGTCTAGTTTTAGGGAAAATTTACGGAATTGAATTTTGAGTTTCAGAACTCGAGATATGAATTTTTAAGTGACTGTGATGCAGTTAGCCAGCTTGTCTGGAATTTCTAAAATTAAATTGTTTGAGCTGTTTAAGCAATGAATTAAGTCTGTTAACACCTCGTGTTCGACTCCAGCGACGGTCTCGGGTACGGGGCGTTACATTAAGAGACTACACACTACCAAGTCTAGACATGGTTTAAGAAAGCATAACAAGACTACACACTACCAAGTCTAGACATGGTTTAAGAAAGCATAACAAGGCGATTATTACAGGAAATAACTTCGAGATCAAGCCGGTAATGATTCAGATGATCCAAAATAATCTGCAATTTAGGGGCATGACGACAGAGGATTCGAATCAACATTTGGAACGATTTCTTCAAATTTTTGATACTTTTAAGTATAACGGGGTCACTAATGATGCTATTCATCTTTGGTTGTTCCCCATTTCTTTGATTGATAATGCCTTTTCTTGGTTAAACTTGCAGGCACTAGGATCTATCATGACATGGTATGAACTCACTGGAAAGTTCTTATAGAAGTTTTTTCCTATTAGTAAAGTGGTTCAATTAAGAAGAGAGATTGTTGTTTTTAGACAAATAGAAGGAGAAAGTTTCCATAAGGCTTGGGAACGTTTCAAAACATTGATTCAAAAATGCTTGCACCATGGATTCCTTGAGTGGATGCAATTGTAGGTGTTTTATAATGGGTTGGACGCGAACAGAAGATTAGGCCTAGACGGAGTAATAGGAGGAGAACTCATGAACAGGACGTACGAGGATGCATACGAAATAATTGAGAACATGACATTGAACTCCTACTAGTGGAAAATTGAACGATTTACATATGGCCAGAAAACCGATACGGTAAAAACTATTCAAGAGGATGATAAGTATTAACAGTTAGTGGATAGACTTAACTATATTGAATATACAAATAGTGCATCATCTATGAGTTTAGGAGATAAGCTGCTTCTCCAGTACCTCAACAATTCTGCTGAGGATGTGAGTTATATCGGAAAAAGTGATAGAAACCCTTATTCCAACACTTACAATCCTGGTTGAAGAGATCACCCGAATCTGAGATGGAGAGGAAACCAAGGTGGAGGTAATAGTTCAAATCAAGCTAAAAATACTAACTACCAACCTCGTTATTTGTAGAAACCTCAAGATAGGGTCAACCCAAGTAGCCATACTACATGTGGTCAATGTTTGGATTGAAATGGGGGAAAAATGCAGTCAATGAGAACAAATGTCAAGTAGGTGCAATCTGAGTGCACCAACCCAACCAAAACATTAACTAAACTTGAGGATCAAATGAGCTAAGTGATGAGCATGATGGGAAACATCAAAAGAAAAATTGGCAAATGTATTCCCAACAATATAAAAAATAATCCTTAGAGAGAAGGTAAAGAGCACGTGAAATCAATAACACTCTAATCGTGCAAAGTACTGAGTAGCCTATAAAGCCCTACTCCAAAGTGAAATATTGATAATGTTGATGACCCTCAAGAGAAATCCCTAGAGGCTAAAGATGAACTAGAGTTAGAGGAGGAAATTGCATTGGCAGTTGAGCCAGAAAAAGTGATACCCAAAGATTCTGCTGTCACAAAGATCCTATTCTCTTCATGGCTAGAGGAAAAACATAAGTTCGATGAAGATAAGTTTGTAAGCTTCTTAAACTTGTTCAAAACATTAAACATTAACCTGATTTTAATTGAATTAATTGAGAAAGCCCCTAATTATGCCATGTTTTTAAAGGAAATTATGTCTAAGCATAAGATAATTAAGGTAGGAGAACAAGTTAAGTTAAGTACCTCCTATAGTGTTATTATTTCAATGTAGGTTCCCCAAAAATTTAAAGACCCAGGAAGTTTTACTATTCCCATAAAGATAGGAAACATTTACTTTAATAGAGCTCTATGTGACCTAAGAGTTAGTATTAATCTAATTTCTTTGTTTGTTTTAAAAAACTCGGGTTAAGGGATCTCAAAACTATTCAGACAACATTAGAGTTGGCTGACAGGTCTTTAGTACATCCAAAAGGTGTATTGGAAGATGTGTTAGTCAAAGTCGTAGCTTCATTATCCCGAAAGATTTTATGGTTCTTGATTTTGAAGAAGATTGAGAAATACCTATCTTATTACGTAGACCTTTTCTATCCATTTCTAAGGCAACGATTGATTTTAAAAAAAAAAACCGAATTAACCATAAAAATCAATGGCGAAAATCTTTAAATGTGGTCATCAACCAAATGAAGAAGAAAGTTGGAAGAAGTTAGGGGAGCAATGCAAATAATTTGTAACACCCCTAACCCGTATCCGTCGCCAGACTAGGGTTTTGAGGTATTACCAGTCATATCACAGTTCACATAGATATTCATTACATTTCACAATTCAAAATTTAATCTAACATATATCAAAACAAACTATATATATATATACAGAACATATAACAAATCATCTATTCCATTAATTGAAATAGTAACCAATTATTATATCGCTTTAGCATAGGTATAAATTATACATCAAACAAATCAAATTTCAAAATTAAACTTATCAATCATTTATGTGGTATTGATATAATAGTCAATATGAATTTACCTGTTCTGTACATTAATGCAAATTAAAAAAAACCAATCGGATATGTATATATATATAAAAGCATATCCAAATAAAGCATTACGGATTAATATACAACCTAACATATAATAAGCACAACCATATTTCACCAAGTTCAAACACAAATCACCATATCATCATTAACCATCTTCGGACACAAATAACAATTTATTTCATATTATAATTCACAAACAGAGAATTATATCTAAACATTATACTAAATTGGATATACATGACCAATTCACTTCACATCTATTCAGTTATCAATTTAATCACATAAGATTATACCCACGTAATGATACCTTAACTAAATATACCATTTCATAATTATTTAACATTAAATATTATACATGTTATGCTAGCTCAATTAACCAACCATTCATTCATAAAAAATATTTCCATCTTGCCATAACAAATTGTATCAAACTAGCCATTAAACACTCATCAATGTGTTCATCAATTTACCTGATTACCAAGTCATGCTCAATTCACTAGACAAATTATACTCATACATTTCATTACAAAGCGAATATAAAGATTATTGCACATTCGAATATACATATATATTTATAAATTATTAAACCAATCATAAATATAAAACATATCATATAATATACATACCAAATTAATCTCCAACCATGTTTGGATTTAACTGAATATTCTTTATCACCAAATCACATGATAACATCTTAACAAAACATATCAACAAAATTCACATATACTTTTATCCATGCGTAAACCATAGCCAAATCAACCTCATATACACATCCAAAATCACCAACCATTTTCAAAGCATATAACACATATAAATATGACTAAAGTTTCATATAATCACTTAAAATATTAGCCATTTTCTCATGGCTTAATATATATACACAACTTCAAACTTATTAAACATAACCTAGCTTACACATGCCATAAAGTCAAGTTCTAACTTATAATGTACCAAAAATGGTCGATAGTGTGATAGACTTTGCTGACGATCCCCGAGCTCATAACTTGAATCCAAAATCTATAAAACAGAGGTAAACAAGAGCGCACACAGTAAGCTATTTAAGCTTAGTAAGTCATAAGCAAATAAATATCTCAATAACATAATCAACTCAAACTATACTATCATATTCACATTAAATCACAAACTTACAATTTCATGTATATCATACACTTTCACATATAGAATTAGTTGGAACCAAATGTACATTTATATATTAACAAAGTACATTTACTCTCGTACACAAATACTCATGAATCAAAATATAACTTAATATACATATTCATAGTATATGGCCAAATATACTACTCAAATACACATATGTTCACATTAATAACTTGTAAAATTTAGCATAACATATCAAATGGCCAACTTACCTTAATTTCAAATAAGTGATCAACTAACTCATACCTGATCGTTTAGTTCGTTTTACACCTTCGAACACAACTTATCATTGCTTGTTGAACCATTCAGAATTGAATAGGATACTCAGATAACCACATATATTGAAAAATGCAAACGTCCCAGACGTGGTCTTACATGCTATCTCATATCGATGCCACTGTCCCAGATAAGGTCTTACACGAATCAAATATGATGCCGATGTTCCAGACATGGTTTTACTCGTAACCACATATCGATGCCAACGTCCTAAATGTGGTCTTACTCGAGACACATACATGAAATCCTATGTCATGACATATGTATCTTAGCTATTCCTAAGGTTCGTACGGGACTTTCAGATGTCGTAACTCAGTCAAAACAAATTCATAACATAGCTGCCATGCTTGTACACATTTAGCTAACTCATATATATATTCACATATTTTATTTCAGCATATATAACACACATTTAATTAAAATTAACAACTTCTATTTTCTTATAAACTTACCTCGGACAATGAAAAAGGGAACGGGATGACTAGTCGACAACTTTAGTTTTTCCCCGATCCAAATTTGATTTCTTTGGTTCTTGATCTAAACATATTCAAATTAAACTCGTTCAAACATATTTTCACTCAATTTAGTCCAAAAACACATAAATGGGTAAATTACCATTTTACCCCTAACATTTCATACTTTTTACAATTTAGTCCAAATTACATAAAACACAAAACATGTAAAATTTGCACACATCATGCTTAGGCCAAATGTTCCTAGTGTTCATACAAGTCCATACATTTCATTTATTTCACATTTTAGTCCCTTAATTTATTATTTTTGCAATTTAGTCCTAATTACTCAAAATCATCAAAAATTCCAATACAAAACATATCAATACAAATCATATCTTTCATATTTCACCAAGTAACATCACAAAACTCAAATATTCATCAACGGAATAACTCAAAATATTCACCAAAATCAGAAATTCGAGCATGGGCTTTGTAGATAACATAGCAACGATCTCAAAAACGTAAAAATTATCAAAAACTGAGCTAGAACTTACCTTGAATCAAGCTTGGACAATGGCCGAACCTAGGCTTTCTTTATTTCTTTTTATTTTCTTTAGTTTCGGTCATGAGAAAATATGAAGAACATGGCTTTTAATTATGGTATATTATATCATATATATGTTTTTTATTATTTTACATATTTAACCTTTAAAAATTGATAACTAAAACACATATTCTAAGGTCACAACCATCCATCAATATTCCATGTGGTCAAATTTCAACATAAATTCCACATATAAGAAAGACATCATCAATTTAGCCCTTTTAAAAATAACCATCAAATTTTCACTTTACGCGATTAAGCCCTTTTATTAAATCGGGCACTCAAACGACAAAATTAAATCACGAAAATTTCACATATATAAATTCACATATAATAAACACAAGAAATAAATTTTAAATATTTTTTTGACTCGGATTCGTGGTCCCGAAACCACCGTTCTGATTAGGGTCTAAATCGGGTTGTTCTAACTCTCCCTCTTTAGGGATTTTGTCCTCGAAAATCTTACCGGTGAATAGGTTTGGATAACACTATTTCATTGCATCCTCTGGCTCCCACGTTGCTTCCTCAACTTCATGTTTATGCCACAGTACTTTAATTAACGAAATTTTCTTATTTCGCAATTCTTTAACCTCGCGAGCCAGAATGCGAATCGGTTCTTCTTCATATGTCATATTGGGCTTAATCTCATTCTTTGACGAACTAATCAAATGTGAGGGATCAGATCGATATCTACGAAGCATTGAAACATGGAATACATTTTGGATCAATTCTAGCTCAAGTGGCAACAACAGTCTATAAGCAACAGGCCCGATATGCTCCGATACGCTCTATAATTTCATATGGCCCAATAAATCTCGGACTCAATTTACCTTTATGATCGAATCTTAGTGTTTTCTTCCATGGTGAGACTTTTAAAAAGACTTTGTCTCTAATTTGAAACTCTATATCTTTTCATTTCAAGTCCGCATACGATTTCTGACGATCTGATGCTGTTTTCAGACTTTCACGGATTATTTTCACTTTCTGTTCAGTCTCTCTAATCAAATCGACCCTGTGTATCTTGTTTTCTCTGAGCTCAGTCCAATACAATGGTGTACGACATTTACGACCATACAAAGCCTCGTAAGGTGCCATTTTGATACTCGATTGAAAGCTATTATTGTATTCAAATTCAAAAAGAGATAAGTATCGTTCCCACGTACCTTCAAACTCGAGAATACAACATATCAACATATCCTCAAGTATCTGAATGACTCATTCAGACTGGCCATCTTTTTGCAGATGGAAAGCAGTACTGAAATGTAATTTCGTACCTAAGGTATCTTGCAGTTTCTTCCAAAACTGTGATGTAAATCTCGGATCTCTATCCGAAACAATAGAAATAGGCACACCGTGTAATCGCACAATCTGAGAAACGTAAAATTCAGCTAGCTTATCGAGCGAATAATCTATGTGAACCGAAATAAAGTCAGCTAATTTAGTCAATCTATCCACAATAACCAAAATTGCATCTTTCTTGCTAAGTGTCAACGGTAAACTGAATACAAAATCCATTATGACCTTGTCCCATTTCCACTCAAGTATCATGATTGGCTGAAGCAATCCAGAAGGTACCTAATGCTCAGCTTTTACTTGCTGACAGGCCAAAAATTTAGAAACAAATTTAGAAATGTGTCATTTCATACCATGCCACCATTAAAGCTGTTTTAGATCATTATACATCTTCATATTACCCAAGTGAATAGATAACCGACTGCTGTGAGCTTCACTTAAAATCATCTGAATCAACTTTGAATTTCTCAGGACACATATTTGGTTTCTGAACCTCAAACAACCCTCAGCATCAACTCGAAACTCAGATTCAACATTCGAATCACATTGAACTCGCTTTGCTAACAAACCATCATCAACTTTCTGAGCATCACAAATTTGTCGAACAAATAACGGTCTTGCTTTTAATTCAACTATTATTGAACCATCATCAGACATAGCCATATCCGCATTCATTGTACGCAAAGCAAACAGAGATTTTTGGCTTAGAGCATCAACAAAAACATTAACCTTTCCCGAATGCCAGTCAATCACAAGCTCATAGTCTTTTAGCAACTCTAACCATCAGCGTTTTTTCAAATTTAGATCTTTCTGAGTTATCAATTGTTTCATACTTTTGTGATCAGAATAAACATGACATTTCTGACCAAACAAATAGTGACTCCATATCTTCAATGCAAACACAATAGTTGCCAATTCTAGATCGTGTGTCGGATAGTTCTTTTCATGTGGCTTTAACTGTCTCGAGGCATAAAAAATGAATTTGCCCTCCTGCATCAGAACACAATCGAAACCATTTGAAGATGCTTCACTATAGATAACAAATTCTTTAACCGATTCTGGCTGAACTAGCACTGGAGCTTCGGGCAAAAGGGCTTTCAATTGTTCAAAACTTTTCTGGCACTTTTCTGACCACTCGAACTTAACATCTTTCTAAAATAGCTTTGTAAAAACCCAAACCCAGCCCAGACGTTATGGCCAAATCTGGCGCGTCACATTGAAGTGTTTTATCAAAAACCTTGTTTTCATTTAAAACCCTTCCTTAAAACGAGAAACCTTCATTAACTTATAAAAACTCCTTTCAATCGCGTAAGCTTGTTTAAAACATATGATTTATGAAAACCTGTCATTTTAATAAAATTTAGTTGGAGAAACGTAGAAAAAAAATTATGATTTAGGGAACCCATGTTCAACTTCTCATGATTACAACGCATAAAAATAATAATCCACATAATAACAAAAGGGAAGGCCTTATCACATTCCAGTCTGAAATTACTTAATAAACAAGAAACTATATGCTTTTAAGAAAAAACAAGTCCAAGTCATCTTGCTAACTGGCCACCTCAGAGTCCCTCCGAACATCGAACCTTCTACTGAGCATCACTTGAGAAAAATAAAAGAGGGGGTGAGTTTTCACAAACTTAGTTTGTACAACCCTTGACAAGTAACTAGCATTCATCAGTCACTATAAAATCATACATACAATGTAATGCAATGTAGTGCAACCCACCCCAATAATCCATCTGCTATACACCAACTCCATCCCCCGGTACACATCATGTGGGGATATAAATATTGACCCACCCAACCGATACACATCAATGGTAGCCCGGTTGCGGAACTACCTTCATTGCAGCAAGCTGCCAATCACATATTGGGCTTAAAAGTCATTGGTGGATCCACAGTTGTCAAGCAACCATGCGATCCTCATATACTTCCTCCGGTCTGCAATTCCCAACCCAGATGCAACCTAAACAAAATATCATATGTATGCAGTAGATATACATGTAACATTCATAAATCTTACCTTCAATATATAGGGGTATTTTTGTCATTCTCGCCCTTAGGGGCATTTCGATGATTTTCCCTTTTTACGGGTTTTCACTTACCTTGGCCCGTTAACAAATCCCGTGAGCTAAGATGAACGAATACTATGCACCAGCTAGGATTCCAGAGAAGAGGAGGTGAGTCATTAAGACTGCTTAAGTACCAAGCTCTCCCTAGATCCAATCCTAGACGTGCATATACCCGTTGCCACACCTTAACCCTATGACTTGTCCATGGTCTCAATAAATTAATTAAATTTTATGTCTGTTTAGGTAGTTATCGGATACTAGGCCCAAAACCCCTTACAAAGCCCTAACAAGTCTACATACATGCATATGGCCCACTAGGCCGAATCTCATTCATATGGCCCATTAGACCCAAATCACATTCACTTGGCCCATTAGGCCCAAATCACATTTATATGGCCCCTTAGGCCCAAATCACATCCACAGTGATGCGTGATTTCGCTTTCTTACAGATGATGCATCGTTCGCATTTCCTTATGACATCACGTTTCATTTTAGGCCAATAGAAATGTTCATGCAATATTGCTAGAGTCTTTGCAACTCTAAAATGACCCATAAGTCCACCACTATGGGCTTCATTGACAAGCATCTCTCAGACAAACCTTGAGAAATACACATTTTATCTTCACGAAAAAGGTAGCCTTCATGCTGAAAATACTTGTCAATTGCACCATGCAAACAACTCTTATAGATTTCACCAAAATCGAGATCAGTTTGATACAAATCTTTCATGAATTCAAAACCAAGTAACTTAGAGTCCATTAAGTTGACAAGTGCATACCTTCGTGACAGGGCGTCGGCAACAATGTTTTCCTTATCTTTCTTATACTTTATCACGTACGGAAATGACTCCAAGTATTCTACCCACTTTGCATGACGTTTTTTGAGCTTCGTTTGACCCTTGAGGTGTTTTAAAGCCTCGTGATCTGAGTGGATTAAAAATTTCTTTGGCCATAGATAATGTTGCCACGTCTCTAAGGCTCGGATCAGTGCATACAACTCCTTGTCATACGTTGGATAGTTCAACGTGGTCTCGTTCAACTTCTCACTAAAGTACGCTACGGATCGTCCGTCTTGCATTAAAACAGCGCCAATGCCAATTCCTGAAGCATCACATTCAATCTCGAATGTCTTGTTAAAATCCGGTAAAGATAATAATGGACCATTAGTAAGACATTCCTTAATTTTAACAAAGGCATTTTCTTGGTCATCAGTCCAAACAAAGGGCGAGTTTTTCTTAATTATACCTGTCAAGGGGGCGGCTATAGAGCTAAAATTAGGCACAAATCTTCGATAAAAGCTTGCCAACCCATGAAAACTCCTTACTTGGCTGATCTTTGCTGGTCACGGCCACTCGTTGATCGCTTTGACTTTTTCTTGATCAAGTTGGCATAAAGTACCTCTTTTCGTAGTACTTCCAACACCGCACGCAGATGCTGAACATGTTCTTCTAATGACTTACTATAGATCAAAATATCATCAAAATACACAACGCAAAATTTTCCAATAAATGTACGCAAAACATGATTCATCAAACGTATAAAAGTACTAGGGGCATTTGTAAGGCCGAATGGCATTACCAACCATTCATACAAACCATATTTCGTCTTGAATACGGTTTTCCACTCGTCGCCCTCTTGCATTCGAATTTGATGGTAGCCACTCTTTAGATCAATCTTCGAAAAGATTTGGGCTCCATTAAGTTCATCGAGTATGTCATCAAGGCGGCGAATAGGGTGTCGATATTTAACAGTTATTTTGTTGATGGCGCGACAGTCTACACACATTCTCCATGAACCATCCTTTTTAGGCACTAGCAACACCGGCACCGCACATGGACTTAAGCTTTCCCGAATGTAACCTTTTTCCATTAATTCGGCCACTTGCCTTTGCAATTCCTTTGTCTCCTCGGGGTTACTCCGATAGGATGGTCTATTTGGAATAGATGCTCCCGGTACAAAGTCGATTTGGTGTTCGATGCCTCGAATGAGAGGCAACCCGTTCGGCACTTCTTCGGGAAACATGTCTTCAAATTCCTGCAACAAAGAAACAATAGGAGAAGGCAATAATTTTTCTATCTCGTTAGTTTCCAACAAGCACTCTTTGTACATAAGTACAAGAATGGGTTGCTTTGCCAACAATAATTTCTGAATCTCTCGCTTTCTTCCAAAAACACTTGTTTTTTTCTTTTTCACTCTCATTTTCTTTTTCTTTTTCCACTCGTGTTTTTAACACACTTTTCTTACTTTTTCCACTCCTTTTCTTTTCTTTCTTTTTATCTTGCTCTTTTTCTTTTTCTCTTTCAATGGATTGCCTCAATTTGATTTGATCATCATTCACTTGTTTTGGTGTGAGAGGGGCTAGTGTGACATTCCTTCCAAGATGCTTGAATGAATAACGATTCGTGTAGCCATCATGGACTACCCTACGGTCATACTGCCAAGGACGACCCAATAGAAGGTGTCCCGCATGCATCGGCACAACATCGCATATCACCTCGTCTTTGTATTTTCCTATGGAAAACGCCACTTTTGCTTGCTTTGTAACTTTGAGTTCTCCTCCGTCGTTTAGACACTGCAACTTATAAGGGTTCGGATGCTTCATCGTGGCCAAACCAAGTTGTTCCACAAGCATGGTACTCGCGACATTGGTACAACTACCTCCATCGATTATCAAGCTACACACCTTGCCTTGAACGTGACAGCGGCTGTGAAAAATATTTTCTTGTTGCTGTTCTTCCTCGACACCTTGAATATTCAAACTTCGTTTTACAACGAGTATCTCTCCCTCGACCGGCATCTCAATTTCATCTTCTTCTTCCGAGGGCACTTCAGATTCATTCTCTTGTTCATCTTCAGACTCGATCTCGCCATTTGGCCGTACCACCATCACTCGACGATTAAGGCATTGACTAGCAATATGGCCTCGGCCTTGACACTTAAAACACTTTACGTCACGAGCTCGATTAGGAACGGGCTCACTTCTACTCTTACCGATGTCACCGCTTGGTTGATTGGGTTTAGTAGCAACGGATGGTTCCTTAGGCCGAATAGGAGCTTTGCTCGCTCCTTGAGTCCATTTGTTGGTAGAAGACGTTGGATAGGTCCGGTTGACACTTTTTCGCTTCAATTGCTTTTCAATCTTGATCGCCATGTAAACCATATCCATTACTTCAACGTAGTGTTGAAGTTCCACCACATGAGCTATATCTCGATTCAAACCGGCTAAAAACCTTACCATCGTCACTTCTCGGTCTTCTTCCACGTCGACTCTTATCATAGCAATCTCCATCTCCTTATAATAATCTCCGATGCTTCGATTGCCTTGAGTAAGATTTTGCAGCCGTTGATACAACTCCCGGTGATAGTAGGAGGGAACAAAGCGCTTCCGCATGACAGCTTTCATTTCGGCCGACGTAGAGATAGGCCTTTCACCATTTCTCCGTCGGCTAGTCACTAGCTGATCCCACCATACAAGGGCATAATCTGAAAACTCAATAGCTGCAAGTTTAACCTTTTTGATCTCCGAGTAGTTGTGACACTCGAAGACGAGTTTGACTTTCTTTTCCCACTCCATGTACGCCTCTAGATCATTTTTACCTTGAAACGACGATATTGACATCTTAATGTTTTTGAGATTGTCATCAAGATGATCTCGACCTCGTTGTCCACGGTTTTGACGTTCTTGTTGCCTAACACTTTGAACAAATGAATGATCGCTTTCAGACTCACTAGGCTCGTATAAATCATTTTGTTCTTGTCTAGGACGTCCACGTTCTCGCCGTTGGTTTTGTGGCTCCCTTACACGTTGTACCTCCTCATTTAAGTGATCCAATTGCTCTTGCATTGGTTCTATCGTCTCTCGGAGCATATGCTGAAATTCTCGGATCAAAGCTTGTTGACCCAAATCAGGGACTCCGCCACCTTGAGCAACATTCCTAACCGGGCGTGGACCAGTTCCGTCCATTTCACGTCTCTCGGGACTTCTAGACATAAAGTTTAATCACACCACAAAGAACTCACACATCTCTAAAAAAAATCACTCGATTTTGTTTTTTTGGCTTTTATCCCTCTCAGATGGTCTCTCCACTCTCTTGTCTTTTACCACTCGGTTTTCGCCTCTCGAAATTCTCCGCAAACTATGTAGACAAATCAAAGAGAACCTTTTTTTTGGGTCGGTTAACAAAATTGATGTGGCTAGGTGAGGAACAATGTAGGTTAAAAGGTAGGCTGAAAAAAAGAAGGATATCGGTTTAGTGTGGCATTGGTGTGTGCGAAAGCGGCATAGAACTTTAAAGATCAGAAATACTTGAGAGAGTTTAAAAGCAACTTCCAATCACCTTTTTTTTATTTTTTTCGAATTTTTTTTTGTATAACTTTTTTTTTGCACTATATAAGCAAACTAAATACAATAGGAACACTTCGGTACGCGATTTTTTTTTCGGCTGCGTAGATTTTTATTTTTGTAGTAACAGCAACAAACTAATCAAAATGAGGAAACTTCGGTATATGAATTTTTTTCTATACTCTTTTTTTTCTGATTTATGAATCTGGGCTTACAAATATCAGTACTTACCTCGATTTTAACTAGCTCTAATACCAACTTGATACGCACGCACCTCGGATGAGATTTGTGTCGTAATGTTTGCCCGATCGTAAATCGAGTAAGCTAAAGGTCGTTCAAGAAATGTTTTTTTGGAAGGAAAGAACTAGGTACAAAGTGGTTCGGTAGGATAATGGATAGTTTGGTAGATATTGGGATGGAATTCGGTTAAGGGCCAAAGTAAGAACTAGCACAACGTTGGTGTGCTAACCCGTTACTTATGTGACACTTGAGTCGAAAAATGGAAGACGGATATGGGGTTGTTTATGGAGACCTTGACCCGCTATCAAGAATGATAGGAACCTCGGTATAACTTAGAACGCCACACTTTGGGATTCAAAGTGATAAGTTCGGAAACAAAGATAGAATGACGCCACAAGGTTTCTTGATAAGTCAAACTAGTCTTTGGAGAAAATTGAGAGTTGAAAACAAACTCACAATTTTTATAAAATTCATAAAATGTTCATTTGCCTTCAACAAGTGAAAAACAAGCCATATTTATAGCCTAAACTATAGCTAGTAGAATAGTCATATGGCATTCAAAGGGACGGCTATCTTAAGCCTTAAGGATTTAAGAAATTTCCTAGCAATTTCTTGGACAAATTCTAGAGTCTTCTTGGCTTGGGAACCGAATGAGAAGCTACTAGAAGAGAATGATTCAGCTAGCCATTAATGGAAAGCTTGATGGACTAGTCCACATTCGGCCAAGGTGCTTGAAAGTAGCTTGAATGCTTCTTAAATGTGACGCCTAGATAAGCTTGAAAGCCTTGGATTAATTGAGCATTATGGAGGACTCCAATGGCCATTCAAGTGTGAAAGGCCGGATATGTTAGTCCTTGTGTGTGAAAACATGGAACCGAACAACCCTTAGTGTGAAAAGAACTTTCAGCAAAATGTGAACACAAAGATGCTGCTTGGGAGAGTTGGCTGGTCATTCTTGGAAAATAAATCACCACCCTTTGGCTTTTGATGTCCACGAAGGGGTGCATTTGATGGCTGCACATTCCCATGTCGTCCCATGCATGCTCCTTTAATGCTTATTTGCTGCACATTTATTTAAACCATTAGTCAACTTAATCTTAAATTCGGCTGTAACTAATTAAATTTGTCTCTAAACTAGACACATTAAATTGATGTCCTAAACTAGACACATTTAAGCTATGTATTAATATAAGACATATTTAATAATTTAAATTAAAAATGTCCAGATTTAAGACACATTAATTAACTAATTAATTTAAGCATAAATTTAACTAATTAACTGACACAAATAATTAATTTATTCTAGGCAAATAAATGCATCAAATAAATAAAATAGAAATTTAGCTCCATGAGCTAGCTAAGTGTCGAATTGAGCTCCCTTGAGCTAACACGAGCTAAGTCAGCTTGTAACACATTGCACAACGAGCTACTCGAGCTAGACTCTTGATGTTCGGCCAAGCCTTCCATCCATACTCGAGCAATGTAACTTGCTACAGCTTCTTGGAACCTCTTGGCACGGGCTCGAGTGATTGGCCCCGATGGCAATTCCATGGTTTTCATGGGCGAGTTCGCATCACACAGTCATGCTTTCATATGATTTTCCATCACATAGCATCAATTACCAATTATGGGCCCTACAGCCCATCGGCTCATTTAGCCCATCCTGGCCTGGTTGGCCAAAACACAGACCAAGTCCACGAAATCACCCATAGGGCCTCAGATAACCTATCGGTTTCCCCCTTTCAAGTGTTCGCGCACTCGCAAGGCTACCGTAGCCAAACTTTCAGCTTTTCGGTATTTTAGGTTTTCGACATTTCGGGATTTATCGATCTACTCTACGTGTGCAATGTATGTACACACCTGGCAATAAAGCGTGTTGCGATCCCCTTAGCCACAAACCTACAATCGATATCACTCATGGATTAATCTCACATACTTATCGAATACTTTATGAAAAGCCGAAGTCTCACCTTAACCTTACCTGAAACGCCAAGCGTTAATAGCTTTTTCTTGATTACTAACAACGAGTACTTTCCAGATCTGCATGAACCTTTATTGTTAAAAACATAATGGGTGACTTGAATCCAACATATGTCACCCTTTTCTACTAAAGCCTATTCGGCCAACCCTTTACTGAAGTGAAGAACACTTACCAAAATCTCACACCTGAGGAGCAAATCGGCAAGGATCCAAAAGACTGGGAGTCGATATTAATCCTACCAAAATCGATTAGTAGTAGTGGGGGATAGAGTAAACGATACTAGCAAAACTGATTGAGAGAACAAAACACTTACACTAGAATTGGCCGAAGTAGAAAGAGTAGTGGCGGCTCAGAAGATATTCGGCTCTTGCGACTTGTATGGTAAAAAGGTTATTCGGCACAAAGAGAAATCGTTTAAAACTAGAGGTGAATAAAAAAGATATCTCGAGTAGGGAAAGAATGGAGAATCGGCCCAAAGGAAAGAAGGAAGAACAAGAGATTTTTGACTTTTAGAAAAAGTGTTTTCTGGTAACAAGGAGAGGGAGAATTCGGCATTAGCCTGGCATCCTCACATTCGGCAACTATATATAAAGTCTATAGCCCAATTTCCCATGCCTAAATTCCCAATTTGGCTCTACCTCTTTGCACTCCCCATCTCCTAATTTCTCTCCCTGATAACTCCTTAATCCCCTCCTCAAATTTCTCCTCTTATCACTCCCTCCAAAGTTCATAACCAGAACCACTTCTGGCCATCTGTTAAGCAAAAATAAATCATTCTTTTGATCAAGGAGGGATTCGAACCCCAGACCTCCTTGCCATGCATGTGACGCCACTTGCCACTCCACCACAAAGCTCTCTTGTGTCAAATTCCTCCTTCATTTATTTAAAAACCAACCTTCTTGCCATCAAGGTTTTTTTTAACTATTAACTCATAATTTCCTTTACACCTAAATTAGAACTCAACCTTTATCCAAGACCTACTATCACATAATTAACTCTTGAATAGGAATGTTAAGCACAATTTTTATCGAAACTGAAAAAAAAAAAAAGAAAGTTCAGGATTTCAGGATTTTTGGGGCGTTACAACTCTACCCCCTAAAAGAAATTTCATCCTCAAAATTTTACCTGATTCAAATAGTTGAGGATATTGACATCGCATCGCTTTTTCAGGTTCCCAAGTAGCCTCCTCAGCCTTGTGATTACGCCAAAGCACTTTGACTAATGGAACAGACTTCTTTCTTAGTACCTTAACATCACGTCCAATTATTTTTATGGGCTCTTCCTTGAAGGTTAGGTCTAACCTGACCTCGATTTCCTCAACTGCTACGACATGTGAAGGATCTGAGTGATACCGTCTTAGCATGGAAACATGAAACACATGGTGGATTTGCCTTTGTTTGGAAGGTAATTCCAGCTGATAAGCGACTATCCCAATCCGTCTCACAACCCGATATGGCCCAACGAACCTTGGGCTTAGCATCCCCTTCCGTCCAAACCTTAATACCTTCTTCCACGGAGAGACCTTAAGAAAATCTAAGTCTCCCACTGCATACTTTATCTCTCGACGTTTAAGATCAGCATACGACTTCTGCCTATCCGAGGCCTCCTTCAACCGATCCCGAATCAATTTCACCTTATCCTCAGTATCCGCTACTAACTCAGGGCCTAAAACTCTTCATTTGCTAAACTCCATCCAACATGTTGGAGTTCGACACCTTCGCCCATACAGTGCTTCATATGAAGCCATCCCAATACTTGCTTGAGAACTATTATTGTATGCAGATTTGGCTAACGGTAAATAGTCCTCCCAGATACCTCGGAACTCAATCACACATCCCCTCAACATATCATCCAATACTTGTATCACCCTTTCCGACTGTCCATCAGTTTGAGGGTGGAATGCCTAACTGAAGTTCTACCTAGTGCCCAACGCCTCATGCAGCTTCTTCCAAAATCGCGAAGTGAAACAAGGGTCCCTATCAGATATTATAGAAACTGGCACTCCATGCAATCCTACAATCTCTGCCACATACAACCTAGCTAGCTTTTGTAACAAGTAATTGGTACGAATCGACACAAAATGGGTAGACTTCGTTAACCGATCTACTATAACCCATATCGAGTCTTTCTTAGTAGGCGTCAAGGGTAGCCCACCAACAAAGTCCATAGTAATTCTTTCCCACTTCCACAGTGGAATCTTTACTGGCTGAAGCAATCCTGAAGGCAACTGATGTTCCGCCTTCACCTTTTGACAAACCAAGCATTTACTTACGAACTCCATAACCTCGTGCTTAAGTCCAGGCCACCAATAAAGCTCCTGCAAATTTCGATACAACTTGTTTCCGCTAGGATGTATAGCATAGAGGCTGCTACATGCTTCCCGCATAATAGACTGCCTTAGATCATTGTCCTTAGGTATACACATTCTCCCACGAAAACACAACACTCCGTCACTATTTATCCCAAAGTCCGATGTCTCCCCACTCTCTACTTGTCTAAAACGAACACCCAAAGTCTCATCCACTAATTGCTTACTCCTTGTCTGCCCACACCGGTTTTACTTGAAGCTCTGCCAACAAGCTACCATCATCCAACAAGCTTAAACGGGCGAGCATAGCCCTAAAGTCTGACTTATCCTTACGACTCAATGCGTCAGCTACCACATTTGCTTTGCAAGGGTGGTATTCAATCGTACAATCATAATCCTTCAATAATTCCACCCACCTACGCTGCCTAAGGTTTAGCTCCTTTTGGGTAAGGAGGTACTTCAAACTCTTATGGTCCGAATAAATTATGCACCTCTCCCTATATAAATAATGCCTCCATATTTTTAACATGAAGACCACCACGGCTAGTTCCAAATCATGGGTTGGGTAATTCACCTCGTGAGTATTAAGTTGCCGTGACGCATACACAACCACCTTTCCTTCCTGCATCAACACACAGCCCAAGCCCACATGTGACGCGTCACTATAAATTGTAAACTCCTTCCCAGGCTCTGGCTGAATCAACATAGGGGCTTCAGTTAAGACCTTCTTAAGTTTTTCAATACTATCTTGCTGTTTGTCCGTCCAAACAAACGGTACCCCTTTCCTCAACAACTTAGTTAAAGGTGCGGTAATTATTGAAAAGCCCTCAACAAACCGCCTATAATACCCAGCCAAGCCCAGAAAACTTTGAATTTTCGTTACCGGCTTGGGTATTTTCTAGTCTAACACTGCTTCAATTTTTCGGGGATCCACCTTAATCCCCTCAGCTGACACCACATGTCCTAGAAAAGTAACCTCCTTTAGCCAAAATTCACACTTACTGAATTTGACAAACAACTGCTTCTCCCTTAAAATCTGCAACACAATCCTTAAGCGTGCATCATGTTCGTCCTCATCTCTTGAGTACACTAAAATGTCATCTATAAAAACTACCACAAACCGATCCAAGTAAGGTTAAAAGACCCGATTCATGAGATCCATGAAAACAGCAGGTGCGTTCGTCAGCCCGAATGGCATCACCAAGAACTTGTAGTGCCCATAACGAGTTCTGAAAGCTGTCTTATAAATATCTGCCTCCTTAACCCTCAATTGGTGATACCCCAAATGCAGGTCAATCTTTGAGAAAACAAAAGCTCCCCTAAACTGATCAAAAAGATCATCGATTCTCGGCAGAGGGTATTTGTTTTTAATAGTTAACTTGTTTAACTGTCGGTAGTCGATACACAGTCGTAACGTCCCATATTTCTTCTTTACGAACAACACCGGTGCTCCCCATAGAGACACACTTGGTCGGATGAATCCTCGATCCAACAATTCTTGAATCTGTGCCTTAAGTTCTACCAACTCCTTTGGTGCCATTCGGTAAGGGACGATGGACACCAGAGTCGTACTAGGTAGCAACACGATTCCAAATTCTACTTCTCTGCTGGGTGGCAACCCTAGCACCTCCTTGGGAAAGACATTAGGAAATTCCCTAACTGTTCTCAACTCCTTAACAGTAGGGCTCTTAGCCTCTGTATCGCTAATATAAGCCAAATGGGCTTCCCATCCCTTTTGTACCAACTTTTCAACCCTCAAAGCCGAAATCACATTTGACAGGTAATTTCGGCGTTCACCAATCACCACCACCTCCTTATCCACCGTCGTTCTTAACACCATGCGCTTTGCAGCACAATCCAAGGTGGCTCGGTGTTTCACCAGCCAATCTATACCTAAGATTAAATCGAACTCACTCAACGGCAGCTCCATCAAATCCGATAAAAAGGTAACCCCTTGTACTACTAAGGGTACCTCTCTAAATAACTCATTTACTCCTACTGACTGACCTAACGAACTTATCACAGTAACCTCATTCATAGTAATTTCAAACATATCACCCAATGGTTCAGTCATATTGCATGCAACATATGAATGCGTTGATCCAATATCAATCAATGCTGTGTAAGGTAACTCATATATAAAGAACATACCTGTTATCACATCTGGGGCATCCCCGTCTTCTCGACGACGAGCAGCATAAACCAAGGCTGGTTGCCTCACCTCAGCATGGCCTACAATTTCGCCCGGTGCTCCACGTCCACGTCCATTGCCGTTATCGCCCCTAACCTGCCCACGACCCCTTGGCGGCAGCTGACCACCCCTTGGTGGTTGGACACCACCTGGGCCCGTAACTGGCACCTAAGCCGGCATTTTAGGGCAATTCTTGATCCTATGCCCCATGGATCCGCAAGCTAGACAAGCTCTCGTCCTCTTCCAAGACTCGCCTACATGACCTTTCTCACAATCAGCACAAAGTGGCACTCTTGGTTTGACAGTAGGGGGCCCTGCTCTAGATGGCCCATTAACTCTGGCCCTAGCCCTAGGCCTCTATCCAACACTAGGAGTCTCAGCCTCCCTTTTATTCTTACCCCTTTCTTTTTCCCGATTTAAGCACTTAGTGCACTTTACCTTCTCCGCTATCTTTGCTTTCTCCACCAACTCTGAGAAACCTCGCTCCCTTTTTGGAGCTATCAATACCCTGAGGCCATCCCTAAGTCCATCCTTAAACCAAACGCAATGCTCATAGTCCGTCGCCATCATAACTCTTGCATACCTACTAAGGCGTAGAAATTCTGCCTCATACTCTGCCACAGATTTGTTTCCCTAGGTCAAGTTCAGGAACTCCTTCCTTCTTGCGTCCACATAACTCGCACCTACATACTTCCCATGGAACGCAGTTTTGAAGAACTCCCAAGTGACCTACTCAGGTTGGGTGCCCTCTTT
This sequence comes from Gossypium longicalyx, assembly GCA_025698465.1. NCBI lineage: Eukaryota > Viridiplantae > Streptophyta > Magnoliopsida > Malvales > Malvaceae > Gossypium > Gossypium longicalyx. The sequence continues at coordinate 36,604,627 of CM046996.1, forward strand.
CACTGTCAGCCACCACTGGTAAGCTTCTTCCCTCAGTAGTGACACTGCCCCTTTCAGCTTTTGTTCAGGTGAATAGTCCAAGTCCTCCATTATCCTTTCAGTGGCCTCCAACCAGTATTCAGCCACGTTAGGAGCCACACCAGCCACGTCCTTAAAAATCTTAGCCCCATTTAATTGAAGTCGCTCCGAAATGGACCCCCAATTTCTCGTGCCATTATTGGGCCCTACGACCCTTTCCAAAATCCTTAGCATTGCCTACGACTCAACCTTAGTACTTCTGCGACCTCGGGCGCAGCCTCGGGCACGGCCTCTTGCACCTCTTCTAGCACTCATCGTCAATTCACATATTTTCTGGATTAGGAATTTTATGAAGTTTTAGTTAGTTTCAATAATTAAACCGATGTTTTATGAAAGTATTAAAAAGAAGGTTGTTTTTGTAATTCCTCTACAGTTTCAAGATCCTACGGGCTTCAGTTCCATTCTAACTAAAAACCTCAACATAATTATCTAAAGTAGACCATTAACTACCTACAGTATATCAATATAACAAGCTTAATAATAAAGAACTTACTTGGTTCGACGTTGGAGACTCGGTGTGTCGCACAAGAAGATTTCTTTTTTTTCCAAAACATTGTATCCAATATTTTTTAAAAAAATCCAAATAATACGGCCCACTTCATAGCCCAAGTTTTGCAACGTGGACTCTGATACCACTAAATGTACACCCCAAACCCGGCCTGGAGGTTATGGCCAAATCTGGCGCATCACATTGAAGTGTTTTATCAAAAACCTTATTTTCATTGAAAACCCTTGCTTAAAATGAGAAACCTTCATTAACTTATAAAAACTCCTTTCAATCGCGTAAGCTTGTTTAAAATATATGATTTATGAAAACCTGTCATTTTAATAACATTTAGTTGCAGAAACATAGAAAAACAAATATGATTTAGGGAACCCATGTGCAACTTCTCATGATTACAACGCATAAAAATAATAATCCACATAATAACAAAAGGGAATGCCTTATCACATTCCATTCTGAAATTACTTAATAAACTAGAAACTATATGCTTTTAAGAAAAAACAATTCCAAGTCGTCTTACTAACTGGCCACCTCAGAGTCCCTCCGAACATCGAACCTTCTACTGAGCATCACCTGAGAAAAATAAAAGAGGGGGTGAGTTTTCGCAAACTCAGTGTGTACAACCCTCGACAAGTAACTAGCATTCATCAGTCACTATAAAATCATAAATACAATGCAATGCAATGCAGTGCAACCCACCCCAATAACCAATCTGCTATACACCAACTCCATCCCCCGGTACACATCATGTGGGGATATAAATATCGACCCACCTAACCGATACACATCAATGGTAGCCCGGTTGGAACTACCTTCATTGCAGCAAGCTGCCAATCACATATTGGGCTTAAAAGTCGTTGGTGGATCCACAGTTGTCAAGCAACCATGCGATCCTCATATACTTCCTCCGGTCTGCAATTCCCAACCCAGATGCAACCTAAACAAAATATCATATGTATGCAGTAGATATACATGTAACATCCATAAATCTTACCTTCAACATATAGGGGTATTTTTTTCATTCTCGCCCTTAGGGGCATTTCGATAAATTTCCCTTTTTACGGGTTTTCACTTACCTTGGCCCGTTAACAAATCCCGTGAGCTAAGATGAACGAATACTATGCACCAACTAAGATTTCAGAAAAGAGGAGGTGAGTCATTAAGACTGCTTAAGTACCAAGCTCTCCCTAGATCCAATCCTAAACGTGCATATACCTGTTGCCACACCTTAACCCTGTGACTTATCCATGGTCTCAATAAATTAATGAAGTTTTATGCCTATTTAAGCAGTTATCGGATACTAGGCCCAAAACCCCTTACAAAGCCCTAACAAGTCTACATACATGCATATGGCCCACTAGGCCCAATCTCATTCATATGGCCCATCAGGCCCAAATCACATTCACTTGGCCCATTAGGCCCAAATCACATTTATATGGCCCCTTAGGCCTAAATCACATCCACAGTCATGCTTTCATACGATTTTCCATCACATAGCATCAATTACCAATTATGGGCCTTACAACCCATCGGCCCATTTAGCCCATCCTGGCCTGGTTGGCCAAAACATAGCCCAAGTCCACGAAATCGCCCATGGGCCCTCAAATAACCTATCAGTTTCCCTCTAAGAGTGTTTGCGCACTGGCAAGACTACCGTAGCCAAACTTTTGGCTTTTTGGTATTTCAGCTTTTTGGTATTTTGGGATTTACCGATCTACTGTGTGTGTGTGCAGTGTATGTACACACCTGGCAATAAAGTGTGCTGCGATCCCCTTAGCCACGAACCTACAATCGATATCACTTAAGGATTAATCTTACATTCTTATCGAATACTTTACCAAAAGCCGAAGTCTCTACTAAACCTTACCTGAAACGCCAAGCCTTAATAGCTTTTCCTTGATTACTAACCACGAGTACTTTCCAGATCTGCACTAACCTTTATTGTTAAAAACATAATGGGTGACTTGTATCCAACATATGTCACCCTTTTCTACTAAAGCCTATTCGGCCAACCCTTTACCTAAGTGAAGAACACTTACAAAAATCTCAAAACTGAGGAGCAAATTGGCAGGGATCCAAAAGACTGGGAGTCGATACTAATCCTATCAAAATCGATTAGTAGAAGTGAGGGACAGAGTAAACGATACTAACAAAACTGATTGAGAGAACAAAACACTTACACTAGAATTGGCCGAAGTAGAAAGAGTAGTGGCGGCTCAGAGGATATTCGGCTCTTGCGACTTATATGGTAAAATGTTATTCGGTACAAAGAGAAATCGTTTAAAACTAGAGGTGAATCAAAAAGAGATCTCGAGTAGGGAAAGAATAGAGAATCGGAGCAAAGGAAAGAAGGAAGAATAAGGGATTTTCGACTTTAAGAAAAAGTGTTTTCTGGTAACAAGGAGAGGGAGAATTCGGTATTAGCCTGGCATCCTCACATTCGACACCTATATATAAAGTCTATAGCCCAATTTTCCATGCCTAAATTCCCAATTCGACTCTTCCTCTTTGCACTCCCCATCTTCTAATTTCTCTCCCTGACAACTCCTTAATCTCTTCCTCAAATTTCTCCTCTTATCAGTCCCTACAGAGTTCATAACTAGCACCACTACTGGCCATCTGGTAAGCAAAAATAAATCATCCTTTTGAGCAAGAAGGGATTCGAACCCTAGACCTCCTTGTCATGCATGTGACGCCACTTGCCACTCCACCACAGAGCTCTCTTGTGTCCAATTCCTCCTTCATTTATTTAAAAACCAACCTTCTTACCGTCAGGGGTTTTTTTTAACTATTAACTCATAATTTTCTTTACACCTAAATTTGAACTCAACCTTTATCCAAGACCTACTATCACATAATTAACTCTTGACTAGGAATGTTAAGCACAATTTTTATCGAAACCAAAAAAAAAGAAAGTTCAGGATTTTGGGATTTTTGGGGCGTTACAAGCTTTGTCATCAGGGTTGCAATTATAGAGAAACCTTTCACGAACTCTCTATAGTAACTAGCAAGTCCCAGAAAACTTCGGACTTGAAAAAAATTTCTCGGAGGTTTCCAATCAAGTATAGCTGAAATTTTGCTCTGATCAACCCGAACACCTGATGCTGATACAACATGTCCTAGAAAACTGACTTCACGTAACCAGAACTCACATTTACTGAACTTTGCATACAACTTTTGATCTCGTAAAGTCTGTAACACAAGTCTCAGATGTTTGGCATGCTCAGTTTCATCACGGGAATAGATCAAAATAACATCTATGAAAACAACCACAAACTTATCTAAATACTATCTAAAGATCCGATTCATCAAATCCATGAAAACAGCAGGTGCATTAGTAAGTCCGAAAGGCATAACCAAAAACTGATAATGTCCATACCTTGTTCAGAAAGAAGTCTTTGGCACAACAGAGTCTTTAACTCGCAACTGATAGTAGCCTGATCTCAAATCGATCTTTGAAAACACTATAGCCCCTTTCAGTTGATCAAACAGGTCATCAATTCGTGCCAACGTATATTTATTCTTTATAGTCACCTTATTGAGTTGTCTATAGTCGATACACATTCTCATAGTTCTGTCTTTCTTTTTAACAAATAACACTGGTGCACCCCAGGGAGAGAAACTCGATCGCGTGAAACCTCTACCTATCAACTCTTGTAGCTAAGCTTTCAATTCTTTTAATTCAGCAGGTGCCTTCTGTACGGAGTAATCGATATCGGAGTCGTCCCCGACACTAATTCAATACCGAAATCAACTTCTCGAATAAGTGGCAAACCCAGTAATTATTCAGAAAACACATCCAGATACTCGCACGCAACTGGTATTGATTCAATCTTCCTTTCAGTCATTTTAGAGTCAAGCACATAGGCAAAATAAGTTTCGCAACCTTTTCTCACATATTTTTAAACTAATATCGAATAAATCACTACGGTAAACCATTCAGATCATTAGATTCAATCTGAATAATCTCATCATTCTGGCACTATAAATCAATAGTGTTTCTTTTGCAGTTTACAGCAGCATCATGCAAAGTCAACCAATCCATACCCAAAATCATGTTGAACTCATCAAGTGGAACCAACATCAAATCAACCAGGAAACAGAAATACCGAATCATCAAAGAACAATTCTTATACACTTTGTCAACCATAGCACACCGGCCCAAGGGGTTCGATACTCTAATCACAAACTCAGTAGACTCAACAGGTAAAGTCTTACTGAATGCTAAAGTCTCACACACATAAGAATGAGTTGAACCAGGATCAATCAATGCAATTACACTAGTATCATAGAAAGTGAATGTACTAGTAATAACATCTAGGGATGAAGCCTTCTCGCGTGCGCATATAGCATAAGCTCTGGTAGGTGCATGAGCCTCGGATCTGACTGCTGTATCTTTAGTCCCTCTCTGACTGCTACTCACATTACCTGCATTTCTGGGTGGTCTACCTCGAGCGGCAGTGTTACACTGATCTCGTATTCTATACTGGATTTTGTTTAGCTAACTCAGGGCATTCACGAACAAAATGATCCGTCGATCCACATTTAAAACAGACCCGATCATGCAATCTACAATTGTCAGGATGTTGTTTACCGCAATGTTTACACTCGAGTTGATTAGATCTAACATTACCAACACTAGCTACTGAGGTAGCTCTCGAGTTCACAGGTGGCCTATCTTGATCACGTCTAGAATAACCCGAAGTAGCCTTATAATGGCTAAAATCATCTCTGAACTTCTTTGATACCGACTGAAATGACTTATTCAACGATCTCTTACATTAATCTCTAGCTTCAAAGTTAGCCTTCCTTTTCTCTTTCCCGAGCTCTTCGACTTTCTAGGCTCGCTCAACCAGTACTACGAACTCTTTTATTTCAAGTATTCCAACTAGCAGCTTAATGTCTTCGTTCAACCCGTCTTCAAATCTTTTACACATGATAGCTTCGGTCGAAACACACTCGCGGGCATATCGACTGAGTCTTACAAATTTTTGCTCATATTCTGTCACGGTCACCCGACCCTATTTCAATTCCAAAATTTTTTTGCGTTTTTGGTCGATAAATCTCTGGCTGATATATTTCTTACGGAACTCATTCTGCAAGAATTCCTAGGTCACCCGCTGTTTTGGAACCACCAATACTAGTGTATTCCACCAGTGATATGCAGTGTCTTATAGCAAAGATATGGCACATTTCAAACATTCATCTGGAGTACACGATAACTCACCAAAGACATGGATAGTATTATCAAGCCAAAATTCAGCTCACTCAGCATCATCATCATCAGTAGCTCTAAAATTTTCAGCCCCTTGTTTTCTGATTTTATCCACAAGAGGCTTATATAATCTCAACAGATCACTCACTTGAGGAATAGTAGGTATAGGAGAAGGATTAATCGAGGGTCGAGGTTGTTGTACAGCTGAATTCATCCGGATATACTGAGTAAACCAGTCGTTCATCATTTCATAAAAGGCTTGCTTAGCCTCTCCCTCTTGATTACTCGAGGTCGGTCGAGAATCATTCGACGCTGTCCCTTGCACGGAAGCAGGCACTATACTCTCGACATCATCAGCTACAGCTCTGCCGGGATCCATTTACGATACGAAAACACATATTCAAATGTCAAAAGTCATCACACTATCGAAGTACATAATAAGGCATGTATAGCTAGACTCACACGCGCTGCGTTAGTCCTAGAATCAACTAAACTGTAGCTCTAATACCAATAAAATGTAACACACCTAACCCGTATCCGTCGTCGGATTAGGGTTTTGAGGTATTACCGATCATATTACAGTTCATACAGATATTCATTACATTTCAAAACTCAAAATTTAATCTAACATATATCAAAACAAATTATATATATACAAAACATATAACAAATCATCTATTTCATTAATTGAAATAGTAACCAATCATTATATGGCTTTAGAATAGGTATAAATTATACATCAAGCAAAACAAATTTCAAAATTAAACTTATCAATCATTTATGCGGCATTGATATAATAGTCAATATGAATTTACCTGTTTAATACATTAATGCAAATTAAAAACATCCAATCGGATATATGTATATATATAAATATAAGCATATACAAATAAAGCATTATGGCAAGTCACATTTTCGGATTAATATACAACCTAACATATAATAAGCACAACCATTTTTCACCAAGTTCAAACACAAATCACCATATCATCATTAACCATCTTCGGACACATAACAATTTATTTCATATTATAATTCACAAACTAAGAATTATATCTAAACATTATACTAAATTAAATATACATGACCAATTCACTTCACATTCATTTCGCTATCAATTTAATTACATAAGATTATACCACATGTAATGATACCTTAACTAAATATACCATTTCATAATTATTTAACCTTAAATATTATACACGTTATGCTAGCTCAATTAACCAACCATTCATTCATAAAACATTTTTCCATCTTGCCATAACAATTCGTATCAAACTAGCCATTACACAATCAACCATGTGTTCATCAATTTACCTCATTACCAAGTCATCCTCAATTCACTAGACAATTTACCCGGGTTCAAGTCTTGGCTCTTGCAATTTATCTTGGTTTTTCTTTTAAAGGAACTTGAACTTTGGCCTATAGACCTTAAAATTAATTGAGGATAAAATAAGACACAGAAATAGCCTGTGATGGAGTGGCAAGGTGGCGTGTTGTCTAATTGTGAGGCCTATGGTTCAAGTCTTCGGATGCACAGTGGAGTATTTATTTTACTATTTGAGCTGTGTAGGAGGTGGAGTTAGACTGAAACTCTGTGGTTGAAGTGGTCATAAGAATGAGGAATTTTCCTAATGGTTGAAAGCAATCCCACATCGGGAAGCTAACATGAGAATTGGTGAGAAGTTGGCTTTAAATAGAGCGAACCAAATGAGTTGGTGAGGGGGAAAGTGATTAAGACTCAATGTAGGAGCTAGTTTTAAATTAATTACTAAAACTTGATGTAAAACAAAATTAAGTTGCGAAAGCATTTTGAAAATGTTGCGGAAACGTAATGTTTGAAAATAGTTATTATTTTGAAAATTCGATGTTCCTGCTCTAGTAGTTTAAAATATGAAATCAAAAGCCCATTAAAAGTTAAAAAACCCCAAATGGTCTTATTACATAATTAAAACCCAAATATGAAAGCTTAAATAAATTGAATCATTAACAACCAATCTGCGGACGTATGGTCACCACTGAGTCCCTCGCGGCTCCAAATCGTCTAAGGCTGGAGATTACCTGCGCAGTTAAAAGAAGGGTGAGTTTACAAAAACTCAGTGTGTAATGCCCTATCAGTCAACAGTAACAGTGCATACAGTAACGGTCTGGGCCTAAGCCCTATTCAACAACAGTACAGTCTAAACCTAAGCCCTATGCAGTAACAGTGTGGCATATGCCCAAAATAGTATAATCACAGTACAGGTATGCAACCCAACCCAATCCATCATGCTCACCACCCATACCAGCCAACTCACTATGTAGGGATTAAATCGACCCACCCAGCCAACTCACCAATATTCGCAGCGTAGCTACTAATAGTAACGCAGCAAAGCTGCTAATAGTGATAAATGTGACGTAGCCACTAATATCAGAATACGTGGCAAAGCCATCAGAACAGTACTTTCTCTAAATCAGTATCCTAACCCCAATGTAGAATGTCATGTCATAATATTTCATGTATGCAAGATTTCATACTCAGATACGGTCATGCATATATCATACATTCATCAATCACCCTATCTTTAAGGTATAATAGTCATTTCCACCCATTAGGGGTAGAATAGTAATTTTTACCCCTCTGGGGTATTTTGGTCCTTTTACCCTCTGGGGTCTCGGTACAGATAATCGACCTCTTGAAAGGTCTACGATTGTCTTGAGCAACTTAAGTAACCTAAATAGATCTAACGGTGTAAATGGGCCTAAGGCCCATATTCGGCCCAAGTAGGTCCACACGCTCGTGTGGCCAATTTAGCCCAAATTTAGCTACGGCTATATAACCTACATAGCCCAGTCCAAAATTTATCACTTTCGGTGGATTTCATCTGTGTGGGGCCCATAAGCCCATTGGGCCCTCACGGCCCATTTTGGCCCAACGAAGCCCTTAACGGCGTATGCCATGCACACGACATGACAAGCCCAACTACTTCCCACCTAATAGTTAGATTTACACAAGCAGGCACTTGGGCCCACTGGGCCCATCGAGGCCCAGTACATAAAAACGCTCGTGGCGGCCTCTAGAGTCTATCACCTATGGTTTGTGGGATCAGTTTACCCCACGAGCGATCGTACGCTCGTGAGGCCTCAAATGTCGAAGTTTTAGATTTTAGACTTTTGCTGATTTCCAACAAAGAAGTGCGTGAATATACACCTGTTTATGAGAATGCACCGAAGTCCATGATTACCAACCTTAGCACATCTTGCACTAAGTCTTAATCACTTTCCCCCTCACCAACTCATTTGGTTCGCTCTATTTAAAGCCAGCTTCTCACCAATTCTCATGTTAGCTTCTCGATGTGGGATTACTCTGAACCATTAGAAAAATTCCTCATTCCTATGAACACTTCAACCACAGAGTTCCAGTTCAATTCCACCTCTTACACAGCTCAAATAGCAAAATAAATACTCCACTGCACATCCCAAGACTTGAACCTCAGACCTCACAATTAAACAACATGCCACCTTGCCACTCCACCACAGGCTCTTTCTGTGTCATATTTTATCCTCAATTAATTATAAGGCCTATATGCCAAAGTCCAGGTTCCTTTTAAAGAAAAACCAAACTAAATTGCAAGAGCCAAGACTTGAACCCAGGCTCCCTTGCAACCTTAATGATGCCACAACCACTAAACCACATGCTTCCTTGTGTCATTTACTTAACACAATAATTTAAAAGGCCATCATCCAAGCATCCAGGGTTTTATTCACTTAAAACCAAAATTTTTGCTAAAGCCCAGGTTCGAACCCATGACTTTTCTAACTCCTCTCAGGACCTTTAACCACTTGTGCAAACATTTAATTGTGTCATTTCCTTGCACAATTAAATACTTATACACAACCCCCTTACGGACCCATACTCAAGTCCCAATATTTCTAGGCCCAAATTCGGGGCGTTACAATTCTACCCCCTTTAAGAAATATTGGCCTCGAAATTTACCTGTTCAGAATAAGTGAGGTTATTGCTGCCGCATCGCCTCCTCAGGCTCCCATGTGGCTTCCTCTAAACCATGCTTACGCTAAAGCACTTTGACCAGTGGAACAGATTTCTTTCTTAATACTTTAACATCACGATCAATTATCTACACCGGTTTATCCTCGATAATTAAATCAAGTCCAACCTCAATTTCCTCAACTAATACAATGTGCAACGGATCAGAACGGTACCCCCTCAGCATTGAAACATGAAACACGTCATGAATCCTATCCAACTCTGGAGGCAACTCAAGTTGATAAGCGACCGGTCCCACCCGCCTAAGTATTCGGTAAGGTCCAATAAACCTAGGGCTAAGCTTGTCTTTCTGCCCAAACCTCAAAATTTTCTTCCATGGTGAGACCTTGAGAAAGACATAATCCCTCACAGAGTACTCAATCTTTTTACGCTTTATGTCTGCATAAGACTTCTGTCTATCAGATGCTTCCATTAACCAGTCTCGAATCAGTTTCACCTTATCTTCTGTATCAAAAATTAATTCTGGCCCCAAAACTCGCCGCTTACCCAGCTCAGTCCAACAGGTAGGAGTACAACACCTACGACCATACAACGCCTCAAACGGTGCCATTCGAATACTGAACTGGTAGCTGTTGTTATAAGCAAACTCTGCCAATAGAAAATAATCCTCCCAGCTGCCTATGAATTCAATTACACAACCTCTTAACATGTCTTCCAGTATCTGAATCACCCTCTTTGACTGCCCATCTGTCTAAGGGTGGAACGCAGTACTGAAATCCAGCCTTGTACCCAAAGCCTCGTGTAACTTTTTCCAAAATCAAGATGTGAATCTAGGATCTCTATCAGATATGATAGAAACTAGTACACCATGCAGTCTCACAATTTCGGCCATATACAACTTGGCCAACTTCTGTAACAAATAATCCATTTGAACTGGTATAAAATGGGTAGATTTAGTCAATCGATCCACAATCACCCATATCGAATCCTTCTTAGTCGGCGTCAAGGGTAGCCCACTTACAAAGTCCATGGTTACCCTCTCCCACTTCCAAAGTGGAATTTTAATTGGTTGTAGTAACCCAGAAGCTAATTGATGCTCAGCCTTAACTTGCTGGCATGTCAGGCACTTAGTCACATACTCAGTAACTTCGTGTTTCAACCCTGGCCACCAGAATAGCTCACGAAGATCTCGGTATAACTTGTTTTCTCGAGGATGCATAGCAAATGGACTACTATGCACCTCTTGTAGTATAGACTACCTCAAATCAGAATCTCTCTGTAACACCCCTATCTTGTAACCATTACAGGAATAGGTAAGGGGCATTACAAGATAGACATAACATTTTAGACTGATTTAGAATCACAGATATCAAATAACATTAATACAAAAGCAATCATCAACAATTTGTCCCTTATGATGGTCTACGAGACATAAAACATAATTTTAGAAAAGATCGGGACTAAACCAAACACATTCATGAATTTCAAAACTCAGAAAATATTTCAATTCTGTTGGGGTCACACGCTCGTGTGACCAGGCCGTGTGCCTCACATGGGCACTAGACACGCCCATGTGAACCAGCCGTGCCAAAAATAAGGCATACATACTGACTGTCACCCACGGCCAGCAGACACGCCCGTGTGCTATGGCCGTGTGATTCTTAGCTAGCTACCGGCTTGAGCCCACGGCCAGATGACACGCCCATGTGTCTTAATCGTGTGGTCTTAAGAGGTTACTGCTTTACCTACAATGCCACAAGGCATGCTCGTGATCCCTGACCGTGTGGCACAATGCAGGCTTAGTTTAAGCCAACTTGCCACCCCTTTTTGGGTCATTCCTAAGAAATATTAGACAACATTTATACCAACATTTTCAGCCAATTCCATGCTTAAAATGACCAAATCATATTGGATCATAAAACATTTCAAACATACACCATTTAGCATCACCAACCAAATACCAAAACTATGCACAAACATATCATTTGCTAGCCAATTCTCATGGCATAACATATATACATATCAAATCTGACTTACATAGACATTCTAGCCTATACATGCAATACTTCATAAAAAAATACACTTTCAAAAGTACCAAAATGGATTCGATAGAATGGTGACGATCCTCGACTATCCCCGAGCCTTCAATAGCTACAATAACTGTAAAACAGACAGAAACTATACAGAGTAAGCTACAAAGAGCTTAGTAAGCCAAATACAATTGGTCTAACCATTAAAGCATAGAAAATAAAAGTTAATAGCAAGAATTCATAACCATTTCACAAAGTATTTCATGAGGCTAACCATGCTCATTTGCTTGTATACATGTCATGTTTCATTTCCATGATTTCATACATACTTTGTATTCATTATTTCAAAGAAATAGAGTCTTTCATATTCAGAAGTTTAGAACGATACAAACATATCTGTATAGATTATACATTTCATCTATTCATTACCATATCTCGTACTTTATTATCAGATGGTTTAGAAAAGATACAAATACTCATAAATGGGTACAATGCCTACGTCCCGGACGTGGTCTTACATGTAATTCAGTATCAATGCCTCTGTCCCAGACAGGGTCTTATACAAAATTAAATATGATTCTGATGTCCCAGACATGGTCTTCCACATTAATCTCAAATCGAGGCCTGTGTCCCAGACAAGGTCTTACACGATATCCCAGATCAATATCAATATTCTTTCAGAAACGTAAAGAGCTTTTCAGATACTAGCATATTATCGGAGTTTACTCGAAATTTATTCATCAGGCTCTCAAGGCCATCCAATACAGATTACAGTATATATATATGCATAGAATTTAATCAATTTAACACATAATTGTAATTCGACTTACCTCGTATGGATTTCGGACGGAAACGAGTCGACTATTCAACTATTTTGGACTTCCCTTGATCTAAGTCTAATTTTCTTTGTTCTTGATTTAATACAATTCAAATTCAACCATTAAATTATTAATTTCATTCAGAATAATCCATGAACACATATTTAGGGCACTTTGCATTTTAGCCCTTATATTTTCACACTTTGACAATTTAGTCTATTTTTCACAAAATCACAAATATGTAAAATTCACCAATACTATAGCTTGGCCGAATAGACATAGCTTCCATACAAGCCCAAATAACATATTTAATTCACAATTTAGTCCTTCAAAACCTCATTTTCACAAATTAGCCGAAATAGCTCTATTCCATCAAAATTTAAGAACAAAGTACGATAATCTCACATATATTTCATAATCCATATAAAAACATTACAAAACTCATACAATCATCAATTTCACATTTTAAAATCTTTAACAGAAACAAAAATTTAGACATAGGTTTTGAAGAACACGAAGCAACGATCACAGAAACATAGAAATTATCAAAAATAGACGAAAATTCATACCTTAATCAAGCATCAAACGAGATGAACCCTTAAATGGCTTTCCTTTTTTTTATTTTCTTTGATTTTTGGCTATATGCATGATAATATGGCCACTTCCATGTTTTATTTATTTAATATACTTATTAATTAATTTACTATTTTATCCGTAACATATATCATAAAATTTTAACTACTACATGTCCAACACCATTAACTTAAATGGTAAATTTGACATGCAAGGACCTTTATTTTAAAAGCTGTAACAGCCCGTTTTTAGGATTAACCGGAACAGTGGTTTCGGGGCCACCAAATCCAACGAGTAGGTTTGTAAATATTATATTTAATATTTATGAGTTAATTGTGATTTTAAAAAAAATATTTTTGATATTGTGATATTTGTTTTATAAGTGATTTATTAAGTTCAAGTGGTATGACCTTAAGGTCAAGTGGGTTTAGGAAATGAGGTATCGGGACCTCATTTCTATAAACCGAGTCGTAAATATTTTTATAAATTTTTACGGAGTGGCAAAAAGATGGTATTAAAGTTTCGTTGAAAAATTTTATCATTTCGATAGTTAATTAAGCAAAAAGGACTAAATCGTGTAAAATGCAAAAGTTGCATTCTAATTGTTTAAGTGTTTATTTTCCATGTTTTACTAAAGTAGAAGTCCCTATTTATCAATTAAACCATTACTTTATGATAGTGGAGATTGGTGGTTTGGCATATATGAAATTATGTATTATTATAAAGGACAAAAAGGTAAATGGAATATTAAAATGTATTAAATAAAAATAAAACATAAAATGGCCATGCAAATTTTATTTCTTGGCCGAATATGGAGGAGAAAAGGAAAGCCATTGAAGCTTCCTTACTTTCGGCACTTGCATGAAGTGATTTAGGTATGTTTTGTGTTCGGTTTTTGATAATTTTTATGTTTTTGAGATCGTTGCTTCAGTATTCTAGCTAGCCCAGTATCTCTCGATTTCAAAATCATAAAAGTATTTGAATGTTGCCATTGTTGAATGCATGAGTATTTTGATAGTTGATGATGGAAAATAAATTATTGTTGTTGGATATACATGTGTCGTAAAGTGAATTTTGGTAAAAATGTCAATTTTGGATTAAATTGTGAATTATTGAAATTATACGGTTGAAAGTGTGAATAAATGAAAATATGGGCTGTTATGAAGTTGTAGTAAATTTGGCTAGGCATGGGTTTGGCCAAAATTGAATGAATTTAATTTTTCGAGCTTAGGGACTAAATTGTAAAGAAGTTGAAATAACAGGGGCAAAAATGTAATTTTGTCATAAAATAATTTATGGGCTGTTTAATACCATGAATATTAGGTTAAGCTTAATTATGGTTAAAAATGGTTAATTTGCATTTTTTGAGCTCAGGGACTAAATTGAATAAAAGTGAAACTTTAGGGGTAAAATAGTAATTTTACCAAAATATGGAATTGAGTTAAAATGAATAGAATATGAATTTTAATAGTTGAATTTGATTGATTAGATCAAGTTAACCCTCGTACAAGTCTATATCGAAGGAAAAATGAAGTATCGGATTCGTCGATCTAATTTGTCGTTACTGCGAATGAGGTAAGTCCGTATGCAATAAGCATTGTTAAATTTATGTTTCTAATGCTTTAATATCGCATAAATTGTATATACGTGAATATTTTAATGTCTGACGATATATCGACAAAATGTGGCACTTACTGTGCGGGGCAATCAAATATGGTACTCAGTGTACGAAATATTGAGAATGACACTTAGTGTGCGAGATATTGAGAATGACACTTAGTGTGCAAAATATCAAATGATTCAAAGGGCAATTATATATTGTGATTGAATGATTAAATAAAGCAAAGTGAACAGGTATACATGCTATATTATATGAATTATTTATGAGACGACTTTATAATGGTGATATTCGGGCTTTGAGCCTAGCAAGCTTTAAGCTGGTGAATAATATTATCGAGCTTTGGGCCTAGCAGGCTATAATGCCGGTGAAATGATATCGGGCTTCAAGCCTAGCAGGCGAAATGCCGGTGAATGAGTTCAGACTTAAAGTCTAGCAGGCTTCGTGCCAGTGATGAATTCGGGTTTAAAACCTAGCAGGCTAAATGCCGGTGATTTGATAAAAGTCTAAGACTATGAGACCTTGTGTTAAATCGGCAATTGAATTCGTTCAATACATTAAGTTGGCCAGGTATGTGATATATACTTATGCATGTTAGATCGATTGGAATTGAATCATGAATGTGAAATGAGAAGCATAGATGAAAATGCCTATGTCATATATGTGAGTAAGGGTAAAACTATCATAAATTATGGATAAGGGTGGGCTATGTGCGGACCATCTTATAATTGCTAATTTGAACGGTTCTGTGTGAATCATTGAGCATGATGTATTGTATTGAGATTATGCTTAAGTGAAATTATAGAATTGTGATGAAATTGATTGGTGATATACATGTTTAAATAATGTGAATGCAAAAAATGTGTGAAAGAGTAAATTTGTAATAAATCTGTTTGGGACAGCAGCAGTAATGTGATTTTGGAAAATCACCATAAATTGTGGGAGTTGAGTTAGAAGCTAAATAAATTATGTAATTAAAGCTTAATAAGTCTAGTTTCTTATAAAAGAAACCATGTAAGCAAAAGAGTTTCTGATAATTAGATATTTGAAGTGGCATGGGATAGAGTCAAATGACTTTGGGGTCCCTTGTTCTGTTTTTAGAAAATCATTATAATTTGTACAAAAATGTTTATAAGATAAAATTTATATGATTAGACTCCTTAATGAGTCTAGTTTCAAATGAAATCAACGAGAACATATTTTGAATTTTGTACAATGAGAAATTTGATTCGTAGTGAAGAGTGGTCAGATTAGTCAAACAGTGAAATAGGGGAAATTTTAAGAAAAATTTGGTATTGATTGGGCAAACCAAAAATTCTGAACATTTTATGGATGGAAGATATGTGAGTCTATTTTCAGGGAAAATTAATGGCAACTGATTTGGAGTTTTGTAGCTCCAGTTATAAATAATTTAGTGACTGTTGCTCAGGAAGACAACTTGTTGTGAATTTGTGATTATGTTGTAAACATTTATAAAACTTGTTAATGGGTTGCTTATTGTTTTCTTATGAACTTACTAAGCATAAAGCTTACTACCCTTTTCTTTCCCATATTCGCTAGGGTTGCCAGGTTAGCTCGGGTTGGAGGCCGTCAGAGATATTATCACACTGTCGAGTTAACGCTATTGGTGTAAGTAAATCCTAGTGTTTCAAGTCTATGGCATGTACAGGGTTTTAACGTTCAGTATGTGATATTATGATTTAGCCAAAGGTGTTGGCTTGTATTGATAAAGTGTTGTAGCCATGTGAATTGGCCTATGTTAGCTAATGATGTTGTGGGCCTAAATGTTTATTCATATATATGTATGATACTATATCTTGTGATGTGGCTTATAGTATGTATGCCTAGAGATTGAAATGAGATTCATTGATGAGTTAGTAACTGATGCAAGATTTGGTGATTAGTAAATAGTTAATAATGCCTCATGAATGGTTTGTGGAAATGATTATGTATGCTTAGTTATGGACATGAGGTTCGTGATGTAATGATAGTTATGACTAGTATGTGGTAATGATGTGGGAAAATTCTATAATATTTATTGCATAAGAAAATGACTTGAGCATAACATGTTTGTAGATGTTTAAGAGCTCATTTATGCCATGTTGTATGTTATTGGATAAGTATGTATCTATGCATGTGGTGTGAGAGTGACAAAAGGCTTGGTAAATAGCCTATTTCTGGCCACACAGCTTGAGCATACGGGCGTGTGAAGCCTTAACGCAAGAGATTTTTCTAAGTTTTTCATGAGTTCTCGGTTGGGTCCTGAACCACACTGGTTGTATGTTTTGGGCGTCGTAAGCCCGTATATGGGACAAATTGCATGTGAAAAGAAAATTTTTTAAATTAATCAAAATTTTACGGCTCGATTTTTATGAGATTGGTTGAGTTTTTAATTATTTGAGATTTCATGGCCCTGTTTAGTATGGAAGTGTTAGTAAAAGTCAGGTAGCACCTTGAACCCTGTCCCGGTGTTGGATACGGGCGAGGGGTGTTACATTTAGTGGTATCAGAGCCAAGTTTAGTCGATTCTTGGACTAACCTAGCGTATGTGAGTCTAGCTATACATGCCATATTACTACTCATGATAGTGTGACATCTCCCGGCTCTAACGAAATTATTTTGTAAGATAGATATGCTTTCCAACCGAGCTAATTCTGATAGTACAGAATGTTATACTCAAACGTTTGAGTGAAAAAGTGTTGGTGATGAGTTGAAACTCATAAAAGGTATGAATCAGAATGCATGATATTCTGCTACTGATAAATGTTATAATTATATGAGTATATGAGTTGTGATGTTGGGTATATGATTGTTGTGTGAATATTTTGATTTGGAATTTATGATTTGATTTAGCGTATGAGTTATGTGTTAAGTACCAAGTGATCATAAGTAAATGATTGCTAGATGTTTGAGAATGCGAAATTAGTAATGAACTGTTCGTTCATAATAGTATGTGTGATGTGCATGCTTACGTAAGAGTTAAAATTATTGGCTTTACAACCCTCACCCCCTCATTGGTAAAGCATTGTAATGAGATCCGTACTATATGGCTTAAATAAGCTTACAAGTGTAGAATGACAGAGTCTCGTGATTGAAGGATTAGTACTGTGATCAGATAAGAGAATGAGTCCGCAAGTGAAGATAGTAACAGAAAAGATATTGGATCGTGTTGAAGGCCATTTGTAATATGTAAAGTCACTATTAAAACAAAAGTTGAATTTGATGAAACCAAATATTTAGTTATGATATCTAAAGAATAATTAACTGGAAGTTCTTTCGAATTGGCCTCTGTTAGTGTTGGGATAATGAGAAATTAGTGATGTCAGAGATAGACAGTAGAATCATATTTGGATTATAAAGATATTTGAGTAGTCGAATGGTTTACGAGAACTCTTCTGGGTACTCTATGTGTTCAATTACCCTCAGAGGTATGTGAAGCTGTATATTTTCATATGAAATTCTTATCATATGAGAACGTTATCTATATATATTGATATATGAAAGCATTGTTGGGCTGTTCGGGTTACAATCAACATTATTATATCTTTCTCTGGTATTCTATTTCATTTTATTGAAAGAAAAGATCGACGATTAAATTTGTCTGATGCTGGTATTCTGCTCCTACTGGTTGTTGATCTGCTTAGTATACATGAAGATTATATTGTTTCTGTTACTGTTGATTCTGGTGCATATGAGTGATGCTTTACTTTTAGATTTCCTTTGAGACATCATTGAGATATCTGTCATTTGATATGGGTGCTTTCTTAAAAAGATCAGTATAGTGATATATTTGAGAATTACAAATTTTTGCTTTTTTCATGATTCTATATGGTTATCTCAGAAAAAATATCTATTGAATGATCAGTAATTATATTTCAATTTCTCTTATGTTCAAAATGCATTATTGATAATTGGGACATTATATATCTGTACGGTTGAGATGTCAGCCTTATTATGACACTATGATTTTAATTTATCTGATGGTTGTGGCTTCAGTATGGTTCAAAGCTTCGTTGATTAATAATTGAAAAGTTATTACTTGACAGTCGAGATCGATTCAGTTGTCTAGTTTTATTAGATTAATTGCTTGAAGGATTAATCGAGTTACTTGTATCTAAATCTATCCACAGGGTGGAAATAAAGTTTGAATGTTCATGGATAAATAGATGAATATTCTGAATGCAGGATTCATATTCTAGAAGATATGATACAGAATTATATCCATCAGAATGATTTTACTGAGAAATGTTCTTATAGATCACGATTGGGAAGTCTGAATGATGTGATATTTATCAATAAAGTGGTAAACAGTTGAAGAAATTGTTAATTGAAGCGTTAGTTCTCAGGTAGAGAGTTATTCGACACAAGAATTAAAGATGGTTTGAACTGTTGAAAGATTATGAGCCAGCAATTGGTTATCAATCTGGGCAAATGATTATAGTCTTTGGGGTTCTGAGCGAGAATCTTTATGTGTTTTACGACCGACAATCATGTGATTAATCTTATCAAATGATGAGTAGTTATTGGCTGAGCTAGAAACTAAATTGATGTTTAATCAGCAAATTTGTGAGGTTAAGAGGTCTGTCAGTGAATTACAAGTTAAAAGGGTACAATGTAAATTGATTTCTGATTTAGAATTTCATATTGGAACCGACAATCATTCATTGTGTCGAGATAGAGTTTGTGTATTGAGAAATCCAGAGATTTTACAACAATTGTGACATCTAGCACAATGGTAATTATCTGTCCGTACGGGGAGTACTAAAATAGTGACAGTTTTTATTGTTCAAATGGAGACACGAGGATTATATCGTGTTACTAAAATAAACTGCTGCGAGCTTTGGGTATGGAGTTACTTTGTCACACTGTGTTCTAGAACTTGAAAGCAACCGAGAAAGACATTTATTGTTGGTTAAGTTTCCGTATAATAATAATGTTATGAGATGAATATTAAGATAGCATTGTATGAGTGCGGTATGGTTGCAATTACTGAACTTCATTATATCGAATCGAATTTTGATAAAAAGAATTTCGGGGTTGATGTGATTTGAAAGGAGAAATGAAAGTAATTCGTGACCGTCTAAAAGAATTTCAAATTGGAAGAAAATATATGTGGGCTTGATGCATAAAAACATTAAATTTTCAATTAGAAAATTGAGTATTTGTGAAAGTATTATAGTGGGAATAGAATTTCTCGATTTAGCTATAAAGAGAAGTTGAGTTTGCAATTTATCGGACTGAATGAGATTATTATCAGAACTTGAGAAGAACCGTAATGTGTTTCTTATATATATGATGTGATGATACAGATAAGATCCTTTATCTATATTATCTCTTACAGAAGTAGAAACTCAGCTTGTTATGATGTATAGCAAAGAGCAGATCCTAATCTTAGCTCATGAGATTGAAAAGTTGAGAAATCTAAGGCTATGTGAGACATTGTTAAGACTTGTGAAAGTAAGTCACTAATTTATCCTCTGGTAAGATTTTCGGGGACGAAAATCCCTAAGGGGGGAGAGTTGTAACAGCCCGTTTTTAGGATTAACCGGAACAGTGGTTTTGGGGCCAGCAAATCCAACGAGTAGGTTTGTAAATATTATATTTAATATTTACGAGTTAATTGTAATTTTTAAAAAAAAATATTTTTGATATTGTGATATTTGTTTTATAAGTGATTTATTAAGTTCAAGTGGTATGACCTTAAGGTCAAGTGGGTTTAGGAAATGAGGTATCGGGACCTCATTTCTATAAACCGAGTCGTAAATATTTTTATAAATTTTTACGGAGTGGCAAAAAGATGGTATTAAAGTTTCGTTGAAAAATTTTATCATTTCGATAGTTAATTAAGCAAAAAGGACTAAATCGCGTAAAATGCAAAAGTTGCATTCTAACTGTTTAAGTGTTTATTTTCCATGTTTTACTAAAGCAGAAGTCCCTATTTATCAATTAAACCATTACTTTATGATAGTGGAGATTGGTGGTTTGGCATATATGAAATTATGTATTATTATAAAGGACAAAAAGGTAAATGGAATATTAAAATGTATTAAATAAAAATAAAACATAAAATGGCCATGCAAATTTTATTTATTGGCCAAATATGGAGGAGAAAAAGAAAGCCATTGAAGCTTCCTTATTTTCGGCACTTGCATGAAGTGATTTAGGTATGTTTTGTGTTCGGTTTTTGATAATTTTTATGTTTTTGAGATCGTTGCTTCGTATTCTAGCTAGCCCAGATCTCGATTTCAAAATCATAAAGTATTTGAATGTTACCATTGTTGAATGCATGAGTATTTTGATAGTTGATGATGGAAAATAAATTATTGTTGTTGGACATACATGTTTTGTAAAGTGAATTTTGGTAAAAATGTCAATTTTGGATTAAATTGTGAATTATTGAAATTATACGGTTGAAAGTGTGAATAAATGAAAATATGGGCTGTTATGAAGTTGTAGTAAATTTGGCTAGGCATGGGTTTGGCCGAAATTGAATGAATTTAATTTTTCGAGCTTAGGGACTAAATTGTAAAGAAGTTGAAATAACAGGGGCAAAAATGTAATTTTGCCATAAAATAATTTATGGGCTGTTTTAATACCATGAATATTCGGTTAAGCTTAATTATGGTTAAAAATGGTTAATTTGCATTTTTTGAGCTCAGGGACTAAATTGAATAAAAGTGAAACTTTAGGGGTAAAATAGTAATTTTACCAAAATATAAAATTGAGTTAAAATGAATAGAATATGAATTGTAATAGTTGAATTTGATTGATTAGATCAAGTTAAGCCTCATGCATTTGAGTCTATATCGAGGAAAAATGAAGTATCGATTCGTCGATCTAATTTGTCGTTATCGCGAATGAGGTAAGTTCGTATGCAATAAGCATTGTTAAATTTATGTTTCTAATGCTTTAATATCGCATAAATTGTATATACGTGAATATTTTAATGTCCGACGATATATCGACAAAATGTGGCACTTAGTGTGCGGGGCAATCAAATATGGTACTCAGTGTACGAAATATTGAGAATGGCACTTAGTGTGCGAGATATTGAGAATGACACTTAGTGTGCAAAATATCAAATGATTCAAAGGGAAATTATATATTATGATTGAATGATTAAATGGAGCAAAGTGAACAGGTATACATGCTATATTATATGAATTGTTTATGAGACAACTTTATAATGGTGATATTCGGCTTTGAGCCTAGCAAGCTTTAAGTCGGTGAATAATATTATCGGAGCTTGGGCCTAGCAAGCTATAATGCCGGTGAAATGATATCAAAGCTTCAAGCCTAGCAGGCGAAATGCCGATGAATGAGTTCGACTTAAAGTCTAGCGGGGGTTCGTGCGATGATGAATTCGGTTTAAAATCTAGCAGGCTAAATGCCGGTGATTTGATAAAAGTCTAAGACTATGAGACCTTGTGTTAAATCGATAATTGAATTCGTTCAATAAATTAAGTTGGCCAGGTATGTGATATATACTTATGCATGTTAGATTGATTGGAATTGAATCATGAATGTGAAATGAGAAGCATAGATGAAAATGCCTATGTCATATATGTGAGTAAGGGTAAAACCACCGTAAATTATCGATAAGGGTGGGCTATGTGCGGACCATCTTATAATTGCTAATTTGAATGGTTGTGTGCGAATCATTGAGCATGATGTATTGTATTGAGATTATGTTTAAGTGAAATTATAGAATTGTGATGAAATTGATTAGTGATATACATGTTTAAATAATGTGAATGCAAAGAATGTGTAAAAGAGTAAATTTGTAATAAATCTGTTTGGGACAGCAGCAGTAACGTTATTTTGGAAAATCACCATAAATTGTGGGAGTTGAGTTAGAAGCTGAATAAATTATGTAATTAAATACTAATGAGTCTAGTTTCTTATAAAAGAAACCGTGTAAGCAAAAGAGTTGCTGATAATGAGATATTTGAAGTGGCGTGGGATAAAGTCAAATGACTTCGGGGTCCCTTGTTCTGTATTTCAAAAATCATTATAATTTGTACAAAAATGTTTATAAGATAAAATTTATATGCTTAGACTCATTAATGAGTCTATTTTCAAATGAAATCAATGAGAACATATTTTGAATTCTGTACAATGACAAATTTGATTCGTAGTGAAGAGTGGTCAGATTAGTCAAACTATGAAATAGGGGAAATTTTAAGAAAAATATGGTATTGATTGGCCAAACCAAAAATTCTTAAAATTTTATGGATGGAATATATATGAGTCTATTTTCAAGGAAAATTAACGGCAATTGATTTGGAGTTTCGTAGCTCCAGTTATAAATAATTTAGTAACTATTGCTCAGGAAGACAACTTACTAAGCATAAAGCTTACTACCCTTTTCTTTCCCATATTCCCTAGGGTTGCCAGGTTAGCTCGGGTTGGAGGCCGTCAGAGATATTATCACACTGTCGAGTTAACGCTATTGGTGTAAGTAAATCCTAGTGTTTCGAGTCTATGGCATGTATAGGGTTTTAATGTTGAGTATGTGATATTATGATTTAGCCAAAGGTGTTGGCTTGTATTGATAAAGTGTTGTAGCCATGTGAATTGGCCTATGTTAGCTAATGATGTTGTGGGCCTAAATGTTTATTCATATATATGTATGATACTATATCTTGTGATGTGGCTTATAGTATGTATGCCTAGAGATTGAAATGAGATTCATTGATGAGTTAGTAACTGATACAAGATTTGGTGATTGGTAAATAGTTAATAATGCCTCATGAATGGTTTGTGGAAATGATTATGTATGCTTAGTGATGGACATTAGGTTCGTGATGTAATGATAGTTATGACTAGTATGTGGTAATGATGTGGGCAAATTCTATAATATTTATTGCATAAGAAAATGACTTGAGCATAACATGTTTGTAGATGTTTAAGAGCTCATTTATGCCATGTTGTATGTTATTGGATAAGTATGTATCTATGCATGTGGTGTGAGAGTGACAAAAGGCTTGGTAAATAGCCTATTTCTGGCCACACAACCTGAGCATACGGGCGTGTGAAGCCTTAACGCAAGAGATTTTTCTAAGTTTTCCATGAGTTCTCGGTTGGGTCCTGAACCACACTGGATGTATGTTTTGGGCGTCGTAAGCCCATATATGGGACAGATTGCACGTGAAAAGAAAATTTTTTAAATTAATCAAAATTTTACGGCTCGATTTTTGTGTGATTGATTGAGTTTTTAATTATTTGAGATTTCGTGGCCCTGTTTAGTATGGAAGTGTTAGTAAAAGTCAGGCAGCACCTTGAACCCTGTCCCGGTGTTTGATACGGGCGATGGGTGTTACAAAAGCCAACGCCAATTAACCCCATTAACATATAGCATGCGACTTTTGCAATTTACGCGATTTAGTCCTTTATCATAATTAAGCACAGAAACAGACAAATTAAATCACAGAAACTTCACGGTTATAAATTCACATATCACAGACACAGAAAATAATATTAAAATATTTTTTAGACTCGAATTTGTGGTCTCGAACCCACTATTCCGACTAGGGTCAAAACTGGACTGTTACAGTTCTCCCCTACTTAGGGATTTTCGTCCCCGAAAATCTTACCGTTAAACAAATTCAGATATTGTTGCCTCATAGCGTCTTATGACTCTCACGTGGCCTCTTCAACACCATGTCGATGCCACATCACTTTAGCTAATGGAATTTTCTTGTTTCGTAACTCTTTAACCTCACGAGCTAAAATATGAATTGCCTTTTTTTCGTAAGTCATATCAGGCTGAATGTCAATTTCAGACGGTGAAATTACATGCAAAGGATCCGATCTGTATCGTCGAAGCATCGATACATGAAAGACATTGTGAATCTTTTCTAACTCAGATGGTAGCCTCAATCTATAAGCAGCAGGCCCAACTCGCTTGATGATTTCATACGGTCCGATGAACCTCAGATTCAACTTCCCCTTTTTACCAAATTGGAACAATTTCTTCCACGGAGATACTTTCAGAAACACTTTATCACCGATCTCAAATTCGATATCTTTTCATTTTAAATCTGCATAAGATTTCTAACGATCAGAGGCAGCTTTCAGACTATCTCATATTACTTTCACTTTTTGTTCTGTTTCTTTTATCAGTTCAACACCATAAATCTTATTATCACTGAGCTCAGACTAGTATAATGGATTTCTAAACTTTCTACCGTATAAGGCTTCGTACGGTGCAATTTTAATTCTCGATTAAAAGCTATTATTATAGGCGAAATCAATCAAAGGTAGGTATTGTTCCCACGTACCTTCAAACTCAAGAATGCAGCATCTCAACATATCCTCGAGTATCTAAATAATCCACTTAGATTGACCGTCTGTTTGTGGAAGAAAAGCAGTACTAAAATGCAATTTAGTGCCCAGAGCATCTTGCAATTTCTTCAAAAATCGCGATGTAAATCTCGGGTCTCTGTCTGACACTATCGACAATACCACACCATGCAGTCTCACGATATCAGAAATATATAACTCAGCTAATTTATCGAGTGAGTAATCAAATCGAATCAGAATAAAATGAGTTGATTTCATCAAACGATCAACTACAACCCAAATTGCGCCTTTCTTTCTCAGAGATAGGGGCAAACCCGAAACAAAATCCATGGTCACTCGATCCCATTTCCACTCAGGAATCATAACCGGTTGTAATAACCTAGATGGCACTTAATGTTCAGCTTTAACTTGCTGATAAATCAAACATTAAGAAACAAAATCAGAGATATCTCTTTTCATTCTAGACCACCAGTAATGCTGTTTCAAATCATTATACCTTTTAGTACTACCCGGATGTACAAATAACTGTGAGCTTCACTCAAAATCGTCCGAATTAACTCTGGATTTCTCGGAACACAAAGTCTATTTCTGAATCTCAAACAATCATCAACATCGACTTGAAATTCAGGATCACAATGAGCTCGTTTTGCTATTAATTCATTATCAACCTTCTGAGCTTTGATAATCTATTGTAAGAACAAAGGTCTCACTGTTAATTCAGCTAAAACTGAACCATCATCAGACGAAACCAAATGAGCATTCATTGCACGTAAATTAAATAACAATTTTTGACTCCAAGCATCAACAACATCATTTGCTCTTCCCGAGTGATAATCAATCACAAGTTTGTAGTCTTTTAGTAGTTCTAACCATCTTCTTTGTTGCAGATTCAAATCTTTTTGCATCATTAAATACTTCAGACTTTTATGATCAGAAAACATGTGACATTTCTCACTAAACAGATAGTGACGCCAGATTTTTAGAGCAAACACAATAGCAGCTAATTCCAGATCATGAGTCGGGTAATTCTTTTGATGTGGCTTTAATTGTCTCGAGGCATAAGCTATAACCTTACCTTCTTGCATCAGAACACAACCTAGTCCATTCAACGAAGCATCACTGTAAACAACAAATTTTTTACCTAATTCAGGTTGCACAAGTACTGGAGCTTCTACTTAATAGAGCTTTTAACCGATCAAAACTATTCTGACACTTTTCAGACCACTCAAACTTCACATCTTTCTGAAGCAATTTTGTCAATGGAGTCGCAATCATTGAAAAACCTTTTAGAAATCGTCTGTAGTAACCTACAAGTCCTAGAAAACTATAGACTTCAAAAACATTTCTCGGAGGCTTCCAATCCAGAATAGCAAAAATTTTGTTCGGATCAACTTGAATACCAGATGCTGACACAGTGTGGCCCAGAAAACCAACTTCTCACAACTAGAACTCAAATTTACTAAACTTTGCATACAATTGTTTATCTCGTAGAGTCTGTAGTACTATTCTCAAATACTTGGCATGTTTAGATTCAGCACATGAATAGATCAATATATCATCAATGAAAACCACAACAAATTGATCTAAATACAATTTGAAAATTCTATTCATCAGATTCATAAAGACAGCAGGTGCATTCGTTAATCCAAAAGGCATAACTAAAAATTTATAGTGGTCGTACCTTGTTCTGAAAGTACTCTTCGGAATATTTGAGTCTTTTACTCGCAGCTGATAATAGCCTGATCTCAAATCTATTTTTGAAAACCAGTAGCACCTTTCAACTTATCAAATAAGTCATCAATTCTGGACAGAGGATATTTGTTCTTTATAGTCACTTTTTTAAGCTGATGGTAATCAATACATATTCTCATTGTACCATCTTTCTTTTTCACAAACAGAACAGGAGCACCCCATGGTGAAAAGCTCGGTCTAGCAAATCCTCGATTAGTCAATTCTTGCAACTAAGATTTTAATTTCTTTAACTCTGTCGGAGCCATTCTATATGGAGCTATCGAAAGCGGAGTAGTACCAGGTACTAATTCAATACCAAACTCTACTTCTCGAATCAGAGGCAAACCTGGTAGCTCTTCAGGAAACACATCAAAAAATTCACAGACAACAGACATAGATTCAACTTTCTTTTCATTCACTTTCGATTCTAACACATAAGCTAAATAGCCTTCAAAGCCTTTCTTCACAAATTTCCATGCTTTCATTGTAATATCACAGTTGGTAGTCCATTCAGATCACTAGGCTCAATCTGAATTATCTCATCATTCTTACAACTTAAATCAATGACTTTTCATTTGCAATTCACAATAGCATCATGCAAAGTTAACCAGTCTATTCCTAGAATTATATCAAATTCGTCGAAAGGTAAAAACATCAGATCAGAAGGAAAACAGATATCTCATATCAATAACGGTCAATTCTTGCAGACTTTATCAACCAAGACACTTTTGCCTAAGGGGTTCGATACTCTAATTACGAATTCAGTAGACTCTATAGGTAAAGTCTTACTGTGCACTAATTTCATACAAATATAAGAATGCGTTGATCCAGGGTCTATCAATGCAATCACAGAAGTATCATAAAGAGTAAAAGTACCAGTAATCATGTCTGGAGATGAGGCTTCCTCCCGAGCTCGGATAGCATAGGCTCTAGCAGGTGCTCTGGCCTCAGATCTAACAGCAATATCCCTAGTAACTTTTTGACTACCACTTGCATTTCCCCGTATTTCTGGAAGGTCTACCTCTAGCTGAGGTGTTGCTAGGTTTTGGATTCTGTATTTTCCCTTGCTCAATAGGTTCAAAACAATCTCTTACAAAATGGTCCAGAGATCCACATCGGAAATAGGCTCAGTCATTCAATCTACAATTTCCTAGATGTCTTTTACCACAGTGTTTATATTCAGGTTTCTCAGATCGAACATTCCCGACACTTGCAACAGAAGTAACAGGAGCTTTGAAATTCAAATGTGATCTAACTCGATCTCGATTCGAATGTCTTACATCAGCCTTTGAATGGCTATAATCATCTCGAAATTTCTTTGACACAGACTAAAATAATCTACTCGAAGATCTCTTTCTAACATCTCTAACTTCAGAATCATCTTTTCTTTTCTCTTTACTTAATTCTTCAGCTTTACAAGCTCGCTCAACGAGCACTACCATTTTTTTAATCTCCAAAATCCCAACTAATAGACGGATATCTTCATTTAGTCCATCTTTAAACCTTTTGCACATTATTGCTTCATTTGATACACATTCTCGAGCATACTGGCTCAATCTCACAAATTTACGTTCATATTCAGTAACAGACATACAGCCTTGTTTAAGCTCAAGAAACTCTTTACGTTTTTTATCAATGAATCTCTGACTAATTTATTTCTTCTGAAATTCAGCTTGGAAGAAATCCAAAGAAACCCGTTCACTCGGAACCACAGATATTAAAGTTTTCCAACAATGGTACGCCGTATCTCTCAGAAGTGAAATGGTACATTTTACATATTCCTCGGGATTCAGAGACATTTCATCAAACACTCGTATTATATTCTCTAACCAGAATTCAGCTCTTTCTGCATCATCATTCGTTGTAGCTCGAAACTCTTTAGCCCCATACTTTCTAATCTTATCAACTGGTGGTCTACTTAACTGAACTGGATTCACTGGAGGCATAATAGGAATTTGAGAAAGATTAACTAGGGGTGGAGGTTGTTGTACAGCCAGATTGGTTCTAATATATTGGGTGAACCAATCATTCACCATCTGATAGAAGGCTTGTTTAGCCTCACCATCACTGCTGTTCGTAGCTGGTCTAAAATCAGCTTGCACTGTCCCTTGCGCGGGAGTAGGTGAATTACTTTCTACGTCGTCAGTTACGGCTCTATCGGGATCCATTTTCTATATAAAAGCACATTTCAATGTTAGGATTCATCACACTATCACAGTTTCAAATATATGGCATGTATAGCTAGACTCAGATACACTATGGTACCCCTATAACCGATTAAACCATAGCTCTAATACCAACTAAATGTAACACCCCTATCCCGTAACTGTCACCGGAATAGGTAAGGGGCATTACCAAACAAACATAACATTTCTGACCGATTTAGAATCACATATATCAAATAACATTAATACATAAGCAATCATAAACAATTCATCCCTTATGATGGTCTACGAGACCTAAAACATAATTTGAGAAAAGATTGGGACTAAACAAAACACATTCATGAATTTCAGAAATCAGAAAATATTTCAATTTTGTTGAGGTCACACGTCCGTGTAACCAGGCCGTGTGCCTCACATGGGCACTAGACATGCCCATGTGAACCAGCCGTGCCAAAAATAAGGCATACATACTGACTTTCACCCACGGCCAATAGACACGCCCGTGTGCTATGGCCGTGTGATTCTTAGCTAGCTACTGGCTTGAGCCCACGGCCAGATAACATGCCCTGTGTCTTAACCGTGTGGTCTTAAGAGGTTACTGCTTTACCTACACGGCCACAAGGCACCCCCGTGGTCCCTGACCATGTGGCACAATGCAAGCTTGGTTTAAGCCAACTTGCCACCCCTTTTTGGGTCATTCCTAAGCAATATTAGAAAACATTTATACCAACATTTTCAGCCAATTCCATGCCTAAAATGACAAAATCATATTAGATCATAAAACATTTCAAACATACACCTTTCAGCATCACCAGCCAAATACCAAAACTATGGACAAACATATCATTTGCTAGCCAACTCTCATGGCATAACATATATACATATCAAATCTTACTTACATAGACATTCTAGCCTATACATGCCATACTTCAAAAAAAAAAAATACACTTTCAAAAGTACCAAAATGGGTTTGATAGTGTGGTGACAATCCTCGACTATCCCCAAGCCTTCAGTAGCTACAATAACTATAAAACAAACAAAAACCACACAGAGTAAGCTACAAAGAGCTTAGTAAGCCAAATACAATTGGTCTAACCATTAAAGCAGAGAAAATAAAAGTCAATAGCAAGAATTCATAACCATTTCACAAAGTATTACATGAGCCTAACCATGCTCATTTGCTTGTATACATGTCATGTTTCATTTCCATGATTTCATACATACTTTGTATTCATTATTTCACAGAAACAGAGTCTTTCATATTCAGAAGTTTAGTACGATACAAACATACCTGTATAGATTATACATTTCATCTATTCATTACCATATCTCGTACTTTATTATCAGACGGTTTAGAAAAGATACAGATACTCATAAATGAATACAATGCCTACATCCCAGACGTGGTCTTACATGTAATTCAGTGTTGATGCCTCTGTCCCAGACAGGGCCTTATACAAAATTAGATATAATGCCAATGTCCAAGACATGGTCTTACACATTAATCTCAAATCGAGGCATGTGTCTCAAACAAGGTCTTACACGATATCCCAGATCAATATCAATATTCTTTCAGAAACGTATAGAGCTTTTCAGATACTAGCATTTTATCGGAGTTTACTCGAAATTTATTCATCAGGCTCTCAAGTTTGTCCAATGCAAATTACATTATATATATATTCACAGAATTTAGTCAATTTAACACGTAATTGTAATTTAACTTACCTTGTACGGATTTTGGACGAAAACGAGTCGACTATTCAACTATTTTGGACTTCCCTCGATCTAAGTCCGATTTTCTTTGTTCTTGATCTAATACAATTCAAATTCAACCATTAAATCATTCATTTCATTCAAAATAATCCATGAACACATATTTAGGGCACTTTCCATTTTAGCCCTTACATTTTCACACTTTGGCAGTTTAGTCTATTTTTCACAAAATCACAAATATGTAAAATTCACCAAGACTATAGCTTGGCCGAATATACATAGCTTTCATACAAGCCCAAATAACATATTTGATTTACAATTTAGTCCTTCAAAACCTCATTTTCTCAAATTAGCCCAAATAGCTCTATTCCATCAAAATTTAAGAACAAAGTATGATAATCTCACATATATCTTTCATAATCCATATAAAAACATTACAAAAATCATACAACCATCAATGGCACATTTCAAAATCTTTGACAGAAACAGAAATTCAGACATGGGTTTTGAAGACCACGAAGCAACGATCACAGAAACGTAGAAATTATCAAAAATAGACGAAAATTCATACCTTAATTAAGGATCAAACTAGTCGAAACCTTGAATGGCTTTCCTTTTTTTATTTTCTTTGATTTTCGGCTATATGCATGATAATATGGCCACTTTCATGTTTTCTTTATTTAATAAACATTATTAATTAATTTACTATTTTATCCATAACATATATCATAAAATTTTAACTACTACATGTCCAACATTGTCCACCATTAACTTAAATGGTAAATTTAACATGCAATGACCTTTATTTTAAAATCCAAGGACAATTAACCACATTAACATATAGCATGCAACTTTTTCATTTTATGCGATTTAGTCCTATATCATAATTAAGCATAGAAACAAACAAATTAAATCACAAAAACTTCACAGTTATAAATTCACATATCACAGACACAGAAAATAATATTAAAATATTTTTTAGACTCAGATTTGTAGTCCCGAACCCACTATTCTGATTAGGGTCAAAACTGGACTGTTACACCCTCAGTATACATACTCTTCCAGGGAAGCATAATACTCCTTTCTCATTTAGCCTAAAATTTGTGGTCTCACCATTCTCAACTTGTTGAAAATGAGAAACTAGTGACTCATCTAGCAACTGTTTCTCCCTAATTTGATCAATCCAAGTCAGTCTCACTTGCAGTTCAGCTAACAAGCTACCATCATCGAACAGGCTGAGACGAGCAAACATTGCTCTCAAATCAGATACAACCCTACGACTCAGTGCTTCAGCTACCACATTAGCTTTACTAGGGTGAGTAAGAAGATATTTGAGGCTTTTATGATCTGTGTAAATAATCATCTTTTCACCGTATAAGTAATGTATCCAAATCTTTAGTGTGAAAACCACCACAGCTAATTCCAAGTCATGAGTGGGGTAATTTGTCTCGTGAGGCTTGAGCTAACAAGACGCATAAGCAACCACCTTACCCTATTGCATCAACACAAAACCCAATCCAATGTGCGACGCATCACTGTAAATAGTAAATTCGTTCCCAGACTCTGGCTGTATCAAAACAGGGGCCTTAGTCAAAGCATGCTTCAGTTTCTTAAAACTCTCTTGCTGCTTATCAGTCCAATTAAATAGTACCCCTCTACGCAATAACTTAGTCAAAGGTGCAGCAATGAACGAAAATCCTTCAACAAAACGTTTGTAATACCCAGCCAGACCCAGGAAGCTTCGAATATCAGATACCGTCTTCGGTGGTTTTCAATCCACTACAGCTTCAATTTTCTGATGATCCACCCTAATTCCCTCTACCGACACTACATGTCCCAGATATGTCACTTCTCGCAGCCAGAATTCACACTTGCTAAACTTTGTATAAAGCTGCTTTTCCCTCAGAACTTGCAAAACAATACGAAGATGTGCATCATGCTCCTCCTCGATTCTTGAATACACCAAGATGTCGTCTATAAACACAAGTACGAACCCATCCAAATAAGACTGGAATACTCGATTCATTAGATCCACAAAAGCCGCTGGTGCATTTGTCAACCCAAACAGCATCACCAAAAACTCGTAATGACCGTAACGAGTTCTAAATGCAGTCTTATACACGTTAGTGTCCTTAACCTTTAGCTGATGATACACAGACCGAAGATCTATCTTAGAGAAAACCGTAGGTCCTCGCAGCTAGTCAAACAGATCATCTATCCTCGGTAAAGGGTACTTATTCTTGATAGTCAGCTTGTTGAATTGACGATAATCAATGCACATGTGCATGGATCCATCCTTTTTCTTCATAAAAAACATCGATGCTCCCCACAGAGACATACTCGGTCGAATGAATCCTTGATCCAATAGCTCTTGGATTTGAGCCTTTAGCTTCACCAACTCTTTCGGCGCCATCTTATAAGGGGCAATGGACACCGGAGCTGTTCCAGGTAGGAGTTCAATACCAAATTCAATCTCACGATCTAGAGGCAACCCTGGAAGCTCTTTAGGATATACATCCAAAAAATCTTTGACAGTTCTAACATCTCCCACAGAAGGAACTTTAGAATCAGAAATACTAATATATGCTAGGAACGTCTCGCAACCTTTGCAAACCAGCTTCTCGACCATTAATGTAGAAATCACATTAGACAGATAATCTCTTCACTCCCCTATCACAATCACCTCCTCATCCTCCGTAGACTTCAACACCATACGCTTAGCAGCACAATCTAATTTTGCACGGTGTTTCACTAGCCAATCCATGCCCAATATAATATGAAATTCACCAAACAGCAGTTCCATCAAATCTGCCAAAAAGACCACCCCTTAGACTTCTAGGGGCACATCTCTGAACAACTTACTCACCCCAACCGATTGTCTCAGTGGTGTAATAGCTCGATTTAGACCTTAATCAGAACTGTGGTTTTGGGACCACGAATCTGAGTTAGAAAAATATTTTAAAATTATTTTCTGTGTTTATTTTGTATGAATTTATATCTGTGAAATTTTCGTGATTTAATTTTGTTGTTTGAGTGTCCGATTAAATAAAAGGACTTAATCACGTAAAATTAAAATTTCGTAACTAAAAGTATAAAGGACCGAATTGTTATTGGCTTACTAAAAGGAAGTCTTTAAGTTGTAAATTGCCCATTTCCATAATAAATGGACGGTAAAAGACATGGGTTATATGGTTTATTATTATTTCATTAAGGTTATTAAAGTAATTTATTTAATAAACATATAATAGTTAAAATAAAGTTATGAAATTGATTCTATTCATTTGTTCTTTTGATCGAAACTTAAGAAAAGAAAAGAAGAAAGAATAAAAGCTAGGGTTCAGCCTATTTGGAGCTCAATCGAGGTTCGTTTTCTTGTCGATTTTTAATAATTTCTACGTTTTTGAGATCGTTGCTTAGTAATCTTCAAAACCCAAGCTTTTATTTTTGATTTTGATGAATATTTTGAGTTGTGCCATTGTTGATAGCTTGTGAATTCTTTTTTTGATGATGAAATATGAAATATATGTTTTAGATTAACATGTTTTGTATTGGAGTTTTTGATGATTTTGAGTAATTAGGACTAAATTACAAAAATAATAATTTGAGGGACTAAAATGTAAAATTGATAAAATATATGGACTTGTATAGGCATGGGTACTATTCGGCCTAACATGGGTGTTGTGAAATTTTGTGTATTTTGTGTTTTGTGTAATAGGGACTAAATTTTAAAAATTGTAAATGTTAGGGGTAAAATGGTAATTTTCCTATTTATGTCTTTTTGGACTAAATTGAATAAAAATATGTTTTAATGAGCTTAATTTGAATATGTTTAGATCAAGAACCAAAGAAATCAGATTTGGACTAAGGAAAAACAAAAGTTGTAGACTAGCAGCCCTGTCCCGTTTTACGACGTCTGAGGTAAGTTTATAAGCAAATAGACATATTAAATTGTAGTTAAATGTAAATATTATATGTTGTTTTGTAATGTAAAAATATACATAAGCTATAACCGAATATACTTAAGCTTGAATGTCATATTTCTGAATTGGTTTCGACCGAGTTACGACGTCCGAAAGTCCCGTATGAACCTTAGGAATAGTTAGGATACGCATGTCATGATATAGGATTCCAATATGTGTATGCTAGTAAGACCATGTCATCAATATGTGACTTCTATATGTGTTTACGAGTAAGATCCTGTCTGGGACAGCGGCATCGATTTGTGGCTAGATGTAGGACCACGTCTGGGACGTTGGCATTGTACGACTTAAGTGACTATCTGAGTGTCCTATCCAATTCTGAATGGTTCATCAGGGAAAGATAAGTCAAGTTCGAGTATGTAAATTAAGCTAAATGGCCAGGCATGAGTTAGTTCGATATTCATTAAAAATAAGATTCTGAAGTCAAGTTACAAGCTCGGGGACTATCAACGAAGCTCATCACACTATCTACTGTTTTGGTACCTTATTTGCTAAACTTAAATTATGGCATGTATAGGTTGGTTATGTTTTGAAAGGTTGGATTCATTTTGGTTGTGTATAAAGCCATGCGAAAATGGCTAAATCCTTATGTTTAAAGTCTTAGATCGGGGGAAAACTAAAGTTGTCGATTAGTCATCTCGTTCTAATTTTCATCGTTCGATGTAAGTTTATAAACAAATAAATACTGTTAATTTTGAATATGTGTAAATTTAAAAAACTGAATTTAATTTTATGAGTATATATATAATGATTGAATGTTTATATGCTTGGGAATTAAGTTTACAAGCTCAATTCAACTGAGTTACGACGTCTGAAAGCCCCATACGAACCTTAGGAATAACTAGGATGCATAAGTCATGACATAGGATTTTTGATATATGTTTTCGTGTAAGACTACGTTTGGGATGTTGGCATCGATATGTGATTATGTGTAAGACCACATCTGGGATGTTGGCATCGATATGTAATTATGTGTAAGACCATGTCTGGGACATTGGCATCGATATGTGATTATGTGTAAGACCATGTTTGGGACATCGACATCATATTTGATTCATGTAAGACTATGTCTAGGACATCGGCATCATATTTGATTAGTGTAAGACCATGTCTAGGACATCGACATCGTATATGATTCGTGTAAGACCATGTCTGGGACATCGGCATCGTATTTGATTCGTGTAAGACCCTGTCTGGGATAGTGGCATCGATATGAGCACGTCTGGGATGTTGGCATTGTACGATATATGTGATTAACCGAGTATCCTAATCAATTCCGAATGGTTCAACGGGTAAAGATAAATTATGGTCGAAGGTGGTAAACGAGCTAAAATGACCAGGTATGAGTTAGTTAATTACCTATTTGAAATTAAGGTAAGTTGACCATTAGATATGTGATGCAAATTATATAAGTTATTAATGTAAATATTTGTGCATTAGTGAAGTAAATTTGGCCATATGCTATGTTTATTCAAGTGATGTTATATTTTGAATCATGAGTATATGTTTATGTGTGTAAATGTACTTGGTTATATATATGTACAATTGACTATGAATAAGTTTATATGTAAAAGTATATGATGTACATGAAATCGTAAGCTTGAGATTTAATCTGATTATGGTAGTATAGTTTGGTTTGTTTAAATAAGTTGATTATTAGCTTATGACTTACTAAGCTATGATAGCTTACTGTGTAACGCCCCAAATTTGGGCCTAGAAGTATTGGGTCTTGAGCGTGGGAGCAATTGAGAAGCTACTCATAAATATTTAATTTGCAAGGAAGTGACACAATTGTATGTCTGGCTTAGTGGTTGTATGCTCTTGCGAGTGACTTTCTTAAATTGTATTCGTATGACATATAGCTTTCTTGAAATGTTTATCCATTAGTGTCATTCATCATTCTTTTCTTTTACTACTTAAGCACTGATCAAAGTACTGTTATCATGTTCATGGTGCTTCATTAGTTGCTCCTTATAAAAATGGAAAAGGAAGTTATTACTTTTAATTTCTTATCATTCCCAAAGACATCTTTTTTACAATAGCATGCTGATACTGTGATTTTAGAGGATTAGTTGGGGCTTGGGGACTTTAGGTTGCTATTATTCTGAATTGATTTGGAAGGGAAATGATGTCACCTTAAAATTAGCAACGGTATTGAACTGTCTGAATAGGTTTGTAAATACAAAGTTTTTTAACGCCCCAAAAATCTACATATTTATTTTTGTGTGTTGTGATACATAAATACATGCCAGCTTCAGTGATTGAGTGTCCCTGTAACAGCCCAATTTAGACCCTAGTCGGAACAGTGGTTTCGGGACCATGAATCTGAGTCAGAAAAATTTTTAAAAAATTATTTTATGAGTTTATTTTGTGTGAATTTATGCCTGTGAAATTTTCGTAATTTAATTTGGATGTTTAAGTGTCTAATTAAGTAAAAGGATTTAATCGCGTAAATTAAAAACTTGATAGTTAAAAGCATAAGGGCCAAATTATTAGTGGCTTTTTAAGTTGGAGCTTTTATGTTGTAAATAACCCATTTGAGTAGGTAATGGACGGTTGAATCCTTGTTATATGTGATTTAGTTATTTAATTATAAAGGGTAAATAGGTAAATCAAATGTTAAGTTATATTATATCATAAAACATAAAATAATAAAACCAAATTCATATTTTCTTTACATTGCCAAAATAAAAAGAAAGAAAAGAAACAAAAGCTTTGTGATATTTGGTCATTTCTCAAGCTTGATTCAAGGTTAGTTTAGTTTCAGTTTTTGATAATTTTTATGTTTTTGAGATCGTTGCTTTGAGTACTATCCGACCCATGCTTCAATTTTTTATTTTGATAAATATTTTGAGTTATGCCATTGATGAGAGCTTGTGGTTTTTGTTGTTTGATGATGAAATATGAAAGATATGTTTTAGATTAACATGTTTTGTATTGGAGTTTTTGATGATTTTGAGTAATTAGGACTAAATTGCAAAAATAATAATTTGAGGGACTAAAATGTGAAATAAATGAAATATATGGATTGGTAAGAACATTAGGAACATTCGGCCAAACATAGGTATCTTGAAATTGTCCATATTTTGTGTTTTGAGTAATAGGGACTAAATTGTAAAAAGTGTAAATGTTAGGGGTAAAATGGTAATTTACCCATTTATGTGTTTTTGGACTAAAGTGAATGAAAATGTGTTTGAATGAGCTTAATTTGAATATGTTTAGATCAAGAACCAAGGAAATAGGATTTGTATAGGGGAAAACGAAAGTTGTCGACTAGCCGATCCATACCAGTTTTTCATCGTTCGAGGTAAGTTTATAAGCAAATAAATATTGTTAACTTTGAATAAATACTAGATTTATATGCTGAATTGAATTATGTAAGAATATATATACGAAAGCCGAATTTGAATATATTTGGAAGTTATATGTACAAGCTTGATTCGATTAAGTTACGACATCCGAAAGCCCCTTTTGAACCATAAGATTTTGATATGTGTTTTCAAGTAAGACCACGTCTGGGATGTTGGCATCAATATATGTGTTTTCGTGTAAGACCACGTCTGCAACATTGGCATCGATTCATGTGGTTACGTGTAAGACCATGTCTGGGACATCGACATCATATTTGATTCAAGCAAGACCTGTTTGGGACAGTGGCATTGATATGAGATAGCATGTAAGACCATGTCTGGGACGTTGGCATTGTATGATATATGTGATTATCTGAGTATCTTATTCAAATCTGAATGGTTCATTGGGCAAGGATAAGTTGTGTTTGAGAAAGTAAAACGAGCTAAAAGGCCAGGTATGATTTATCCTGTTATCTATATGAGATAAGGCAAGTAAGTACTTTGAATATTTGTGTTAAATTATGTATGATAGAAATCAAAAATATATGTAAGATTAGTATGTGTATTCGGCCTTATGATTAAATAATTTGAATATTAATGAAATGTTTCTTCACTATGTGTATATGTGTGACCATCTATATTCGGGCATATAGGTAATAAGCATATGTGATGTTATATATAATCTTGTGTATTCGGTAAAATATGTGATGTATGTATATGAAGTTAAATATTGTTTTTGGTGAGCTTGTGTAAATATATGGTTTATGGAAAGTATAAGTTGAAATAAAGTATAGTATTGACTAAATAAATTGGTTTAGTTTAAAGTTAAGGAGTTAACTATATCAATGAATTGTATATTTGCTTATGACTTACTAAGCTATGTTAGCTTACTTTGTGTATTCTTATTTACTCTATTTTATAGATTTTGGATTCAAGTTATGAGCTCGGGGATCGTCAGCAAAGTTCATCACACTATCTATAGCTTTGGTATTTAAATATTTGAACTCAAACTATGGCATGTATAGGCTGGAGTGTGTGTTCAGTAAAGTTGAATTTTTGGAAATGTATGTTTATTAGCCATGCGAAAATGGCTTAACTATTTTGCTTGAATTTAGTTTTGGTTTTGATATGGTTTAAGTTCAATTTAGCCAATATGCTATGTGCTACGAATAATTATAAATATGTTACCTAAGTATATGTGTTTTAGGTTATGGTTTATAAGTGTGGTATGTATTGATAATGATTGTGTGAACTTGGTTGTGATCTAAGCATGTTTTGAAAGTAATGTGCATTTTATGTATATATGCCATGTTTGAGTTAAGTTTGATGTTGTGATCTTGAGCTGTGAATTGAATAATTACGTAAGATGTTTGATGTATTATAAATAAAGTAATGATTGGATTTGGTTTACATGATGTAATTATAACTGATGGTTTTGGTTTATATGCTTCAGCAATGTGATGTTCTAGGAACGATATTATAAGCATGTTGTATTGATTATTTTATTAAGGTATAAGAAATATATATATGAATAATGCGTTTGAAAAATGCAAATTATAGAATGTTTATATATGCTTCCATGTGTGATTGCATATTTGTTTAGTAGTGGAGTAAAATTGGAATGAAAATGGTATTAAGCATGTGTACATTCGGCAAATGAGATAAGAATTGACCAAATGAATAGTATCTTTTGCTAATTAATATTAAAATGCTTATATATAAATTTGTTAAATAGATGAGTTTTGTGTATCTATGTTAAGATAGATTATGGAAGTACATAATTGCTCAAGATGTATTTAGTTTATTATATGTATTTATTGAAAATGTGTTTATATTTAAAAGCATATTATACCTGACTTGAGATATGAATTGTATTTTGTTTCACAATTTATAAGGTAAGTTTAATAATTAATTAGTCATATGAATTTTTTTTTTTTGTAATGTGAACATGACTTGTATAAATTAGTGAATGTTTGAAAACTATGTCTTTTGGTAATGCCTTATAACCCTTATCTAGCAACGGATATTAGTTAGGGGTGTTATATTTTTTTGGTATCAGAGCTACGATTTAGTTAGTTCTAGGACTAATGTAGCACATGTGAGTCTAGCTATACATGCCATATTATATACTGTGATAGTGTGATGACTTCTGACAATTAAAAATGTGTTTTCATATAGTAAATGGATCCCGACAGAGCTTTAGCTGATGATGTTGAGAGCATAGCGTCCGCTCTCGCGCAAGGGACAGCGCCTATTGATTCTCGACCGACTTCGAGTAACCAAGAGGGATAGGCTAAGCAAACCTTCTACCAAATGATGAACGATTGGTTTACTCAATATATCTGGACTAACCCAGTTGCACAACAAACTCCACCCCCGATTAATCTATCTTCGATACCTGTTATACCTCAAGTGAGTGATCCGTTGAGATTGCTTAAGTCACCTATTGATAAAATCAGAAAAAAAGGGGCTGACGAATTTAAAGCTACTGATGATGATGATACTGAGCGAGCTGAGTTTTGGCTTGATAATACTATCCGTGTGTTTGATGAGTTATCTTATACTCTGGATGAATGTTTAAAGTGTGCCATATCTTTATTACGAGACACTGCATATCACTAGTGGAATACACTAGTATCGGTGGTTCCGAAAGAGCGAGTGACCTGGGAATTCTTTCAAACTGAGTTCCGTAAGAAATACATCATCCAGAGATTTATCGACCAGAAACGCAAAGAATTTCTGAAGTTAAAACAGGGTCGGATGACTATAATAGAATATGAGCAAAAATTTGTGAGACTCAGTCGATATGCCCGTGAATATGTTTCAACCGAAGCTGTCATGTGTAAAAGATTCGAAGACGGTTTGAATGAAGACATTAAACTGCTTGTTGGCATACTTGAGATAAAAGAGTTTGTGGTACTGGTTGAGATAGCCTGCAAAGCCGAAGAGCTTGGAAAAGAGAAAAGAAAAGCTAACTTTGAAGCTAGAGATGCATGTAAGAGATCATCGAGTAAGTATCAGTCGGCACCAAAAAAGTTTCGAGATGATTTTAGCCGTTCTAAGGCTACTTCAGGTTATTCACGACAAGATCAGGATAGACCACCTGTGAGCTCGAGAGCTACCTCAGTAGCTAGTGTGGGTAATGTAACACCCCAAACCCGGCCCAGACGTTATGGCCGAATCCGACGTGTCACATTGAAGCGTTTCTGTAAAAGTCATGTTTTAACTAACATCTTCCTTAGTGTTTAAAGAGTATTTTGTTATAGATTAAAGTGAATGGAAGCTGTGAACCAGGTAGGATGCCGGAAAAGAGGAGTTGAGTCAATTAGACTGCTTAAGTACCAAGCTCTCCACGGATCCACTCCTAGACATGCACACCA
Organism: Gossypium longicalyx; assembly: GCA_025698465.1. NCBI lineage: Eukaryota > Viridiplantae > Streptophyta > Magnoliopsida > Malvales > Malvaceae > Gossypium > Gossypium longicalyx. Next base: position 36,646,076 of record CM046996.1, read on the forward strand.
CCATTGCCACACTTTAATTGAGCGATTATTCAGTGAAAACCATTCCGTTTTAAACCATTTGAAATCACTTATTATATTTTGAAAACATTTTCGTTGCGGAAGCTTTGTCCTGATTCGCGATGTTTTAAAATCAGGTAATCTTTTTAAAACGTGCCCTAGAGCTATTCAACTCCAAACATTTAAAACAATATCGTAACTAAGCTATCAAAACATATTAAAAGCAATTAAAAATAATTAAAGTGGCCTTATTACAACTTAAAACCCAAAGCAATTAGAGTAAAGAAAAATTGATCAAAACACAACTAGAAAACTGAGTTTGCAGAACATGTGGCCACTCTGAATCCCTCCCAACTCCAAGTCCACTATGGTTAGGGGTTACCTGCATGGACAAAGTTAAGGGGTGAGTTTGGAAAACTCAGTGTGTAAAGTAGCCCAACCATAGTCCAGATCAGTTCAAACTACAGAAATAGATTCAGTTGGGCCTTAGCCCTATACAGAATTCAGAATGAAGCCCATAGGCTCATAACAGATACAGAACAGATATATCATGTATACAGAAGACCCAACCCATATCCATCCGTATTCACCCCCGTGCCAACCTTACGCCATGTAGGGAGACTACTCGACCCACCCATCCGCTACACATCACAGAATTTGCAGCATGGCTGCTAGAACAAATATTGTGACAGAGTCACCAGATACAGATATTTATGGCAGAGCCACCAGAACAGATATTTGTGGCAGTGCCACCAGAAACAGATAATTGTGGCAAAGCCACCAGAACGCTTCCTCCATCAAAATAACCCTTATCCCATGCAACAGATATACATGTCATGGCATATCACAAACGGAATTAGAATATCATGCAATTCAGTCAAAATTAACCCTAGGGGTATAATGGTCATTTTGCACCTAAGGTATAATGGTAATTTTCAAAATTTAGGGGTATTTTAGTAAATTTACTATTTTAGGGTTTTTATGCATATTACAGCGCTTAGCGTATTAACAAAAACACTTACCGAACGTTTTTACCGAATTGGGCCCGTTGGCCCATAAACCCGATTTCGACCCATTAAGCCAAATATACTGAAGTGCATGAAATTGCGCACTCTGCAATATTACTGCTTAAGATTACCGGGATTAACAAACAAACTATCTCACGAGCGTGCGAATACTGGTGTTTCGGCATTTTGACTTTTTGACTTCTGCCGATCTAGTCCATGAGTGGGTGTTGTTTACACACCTGATCTGTAACGATACGTTGGCGAGATCCACACACGAGTTGCCTACAATCGAGTTACTAAAACATTAGTCTACATATCAAAACAACTACATACTAGCCCCTTACCATATTCGGCCAACATTGCCTTAGACCCTAAAGTTCTTACCTTTCTACCGAAATATGGACTAGATCTAGATGTCCAACCGAGTTAACCTTCAAGCCCTTCGTTGTACGCCCCCTTCTCCATGCTAGCGCATACAAAACCAAAATAAAGAGGCAACAATGCCCTTAGTCCCAACGTTAGCCACCCTTAAGGGGTTTCGACTTTTCCTTAAAACATAAGTAACTAAAGAAGGATTCAAACACTTACCTATATCGTTATGACACTACTCCCGATCTACTGTAGATCCAACCACTGTACGAGAAGGAAAGAATTATACTCAAGGATTCAGCTTCTGAAGTCTCAGTGTGGAAAAGTTTTAGTTTTAAAAGAAATAATGAGAGGTTCGGCTTCAATGGAGTTTCGGCTAACCAATTCTTAATAAGGGTTTATGAGAGAGAAAAAAATGAATCACAAAGGCTAAAAAAAATAAGCGGTACCTATTTGGTATGGTCGAATGAGTGTATTTCAGCATACAAACTCTTCCTAAATTCCAATTCCATGAATTGCTCCTTGATTCTTGGCCAACTCAATATTTGAATTTCATTCAAACAACTAACCGATCAGCAGCATCCTTATCCACATCCTTGCACCGCTTCAGCATGCTGCCAAGAGTCCTGATCAGACCCCAACTCCTTCCCCACGTGTGTAGCAAAAACCCAAGCCTTCCGTGCGCAAGGTGAGGCTCGAGCCCCAGACCTCCGTCTGCCCTTGCGCCCTCGCCCGTGCTGCTGGCCACTACACCACTCTTCTTTCTTTACTAATATAGGGTCACAATTAATCTTAAACCTTATCTGCGGCAGCCCCGGTTCGTTTAAAGATAAAACAAAAACATTGCTCCTTACCAGACTCGAACTTCTACCCTTCAGCTACACTACCCGCACCTTACCACCACACCACTTGCTCGATTGTGTCATCTTTTATCCTCAGGTAATTATAAGGACTCCTTGCGACAATCCCTGGTTGTTAAAAGAAAATCCACATTTGCGCATACTGGGAATTGAACCCCAGCTTCCCCTCCTACTACCTAGCGTCTCTAACCACTAGGCCAGGTACTTCCTTTATGCCTAGTTTCTGCCCAACTCATTTATAAGGCCTTACTTGCTGAAGCTCTGGTCCGCTTAAAGATGAAAGAGAAATTCGCCTTCGCAAGGACTCGAACCTGCGCCCTCTCCTCGTGCCCAGCATGCTACTGCCACTGCGCCACGGGGCTCCTCGTGTTGGATTATGCTCAAAACTCCTCTTAAGCCCTATTTTAACTGCAACCTGAATACTTAAAAAAAACAACCATTTGTGCGCGCCGTGCCTTGAACCCAGGCACCTCCCACGCCCTCCTAGCATGCTTAGCCACTGGGCCAGGTGCTTGTTTGTGCTCAGCCCAAGTTATTAATAAGGCCTACTGCCCAGATTCCCTTAAGAGGCAAAATTTAAGAATTTTGCTAAAGCTATGGGCCGAGCCTGGACCTTTTTCCCCATACTGTAAACCCTTTATAATTTATTTAATTACTAAACTAAACATACTAAATAATAATAATAATTAAAACATCCAAAATTATTCAGGCTGTCTTCTACCCGAACTCGGACTCCAAACCCAATATTTCTAGGCCCAATTTTTGGTGCACTACAGGTAATGTCAGATCAAATCAACCTGAATGTAAACATTACGGTAAATGACATCCAGGCAGTTGTAGATTGCTTGATCGGGCCTGTTTTAAATGTGGATCGATGGATCATTATATTCGAGATTACCTAGGGTTAGCTTAATAAAATCTGGTACAGAGCACGAGATCGGGTAACACTGTAGCTCGTGGTAGACCACCCAGAAATGCGGGTAATGTGAGTCGTAGTCAGAGAGGGACTAAAGATACAGCAGTTAGATCTGAGGCTCGTGCACCTGCCAAAGCCTATGCTATTCACGCACGTAAGGAGGTCTCATCCCTGGATGTTATTATTGGTACATTCACTCTCTATGATACTAGTGTAATTGCATTGATTGATCCTGGTTCGACTCATTCTTATGTCTGTGAGACTTTAGTATTCAGTAAGACTTTACCTATTAAGTCTACTGAGTTTGTGATTAAAGTGTCAAACCCCTTGCACCGGTGTGTTATGGTTGACAAAGTGTGTAAGAACTGTCCCTTGATGGTTCGAGATTCGTGCTTTCCAGCTGATCTGATGCTGTTGCCATTTGATGAGTTCGACATAATTTTGGGTATGGATTGGTTGACTTTGCAGGATGCTGTGGTAAACTACAAAAGAAAGACCATTTATTTACAGTGCCAGAATGATGAGATTATTCAAATTGAATCTAATGATCTGAATGGGTTCCCAGCAGTAATTTCTTCGATGTTAGCTCAGAAATATGTGAGAAAAGGCTACGAAGCTTACTTTGCATATGTACTTGATAGTAAAATGGCTGAAAGAAAGATTGAATCAGTACCCATTGTGTGTGAGTATCTGGATGTGTTTCCTAAAGAATTATTAGGTTTACCACCTATTCGAGAAGCTGAGTTTGGTATTGAATTAGTGTCGGGGACTACTCTGATATATATATATCTCCATACAGAATGGCACCTACTGAATTAAAAGAATTGAAAGCTCAGTTGCAAGAGTTGATAGATAGAGGTTTCGCGCTATAACAGCCCAAACCCGGCCAAATTCAGCGTGTCACATTGAAGCATTACTAGAAAAGTCATGTTTTATCTAGAGTCTTTCTTAGTGTTTAAAGAATATCGTTATAGATTAAAGTGAATGGAAGCTGTGCACCAGGTAGGATGCCAGAAAAGAAGAGGTGAGTCAATTAGACTGCTTAAGTACCCAGCTCTCCATGGATCCAATCCTAGACATGTAGACAACCGTTGCCACACTTTAACAGAGTGATTGTTCAGGGAAAACCAATTCGTTTAAAACTATTTGAAAAGGTAGTTAATTTTAAAAACATTTCCGTTGCGGAAGCTTTGCTTTGTTAATGTGATATTTTGAAATCAAGTAACCTTTTTAAAACGCGCCCTAGAGCTAATCAATTTCAAACATTCAAAACAGTATCACATCCAAGCTAACAAAAAATACTAAGAACAAATAAATAAAGCGGCCTTATTACAACTTAAAAACCCAAAACAATTTAAGTAAGTAACTACTGATCAAAACACACAAAGAAAAGCGTATTTGCAGAACATGTGGCAACTATGAATTCCTCACAGCTCCAAGTCCACTATGGTTGGGGATTTCCTACATGGATGAAATTAAGGGGTGAGTTTGGAAAACTCAGTGTGTAAAGTAAACCCAACAAGAGCTTAAATCGGTTCAAGCTTTACTGGGCTTAAGCCATATTCAGAAATCAGAGTTAACTGGGCCTTAGCCCATATCAATTTTAATCTAGGCCATAGCCCCTTACAGTGTCAGAGTATACTGGGCCTAGCCCATATCAGTATCAATCTGGGCCGTAGCACTATTACAAGTCAAGATATATTGGGCCTTGCCCATATTATCACAGTTGGGCCCATTTTAATACAGTTGGCCCATAACAAAACAGTCTCATATGATTAATGCATGATAACCCCATCCAACCCTGCACTTGCCTCCGTCCATCCCTACACTTCCTGTGGGAATAAATCACCCACGCCATCCCTACACTTACGATGTGTTAGCACCACCGATTCGGCACTAACTAACTATAATTCGCAACAAAGCTGCTTATATCAGAATATGTGGCACAGCCACCAGAACGGGTTCTTCCTCCACAACAAAACCCAACCCCATGCAGTATGACATGCATACAGAATATATATAATTACAAGGCATGCTTCAGAAAGGCAGTCAGATTATAGAGTAAGAACAATTATTTACCCTCGAGGGGCGTAATCGCAAACTTACCCCTTTAGGGGTATTATGGTAATTCTACCTTACAGAGGAATTTCAGTAATTTTATCAGTCCTTTTTTAGGGTTTCATGCTCATTACAGTTATTAATGAATTAACAGAAACATTTAGCGAGCGTTTCTACCGAATTGGGCCTGTTGGCCCATTAATCCGATTTCGGCCCATTAAGCCCAAGTATACCGAAGTACACGAAATTGCGCACTCTGCAATCTTACCACTTGAGATTTCCAAGATTAACAAACAAACTATCTCACAAGCGCTCACACGCTCACAAGTTCACAAAATGTCGGCTCTTCGGCATTTCGACTTTTCGACTTTTGCCGATCTAGACTATAAGTGGGTGTCGTTTACAAACCTGATTTGTAACAATACGTTGGTGAGATTCACACACGAGCTGCCTACAATCGAGTTACTAATACGCCAGACTACGTATCAAAAACAAAATACGTACTAATCTCCTTACCAAAATCGGGCAACACCCTTAATGGCCTTAGATTGCTTACCTTTGCCGGAATATGGACTAGATCTAAATCTAGTCGTTCCAATTATCCAAGCCCTCGATCAGTAGCCTTTTATCCACACTAGAGCAAAACAAATCAAATAACACCACTAAACCCTTTTAGTTTAGTCGACAGGCACCCTTTGCATATAGGGGTTTTCGGCTTTTCTTTAAATTACCAAATAATAGATAGAGAAGGGATTTCGAGCACTTACCAAAGATTTACTTGCCAAAAACGTTCCCAAGTACCTTCTTATTTCTGATTTATTGTAGATCTAACCCAAAATATGAATAGAGAATAGATCTAGGTGATTCGGCTTCTAGAACCTATTCTGAGCTATGCTTAACTCGGTTTAAGAAGAAAATAGAAGAATGGGTTACCAAAATAGAAGAGACTATCATAAGATGAGAGGTTAAGGTTCAGCTTTAATATAAAAGAGATGAAAAGAAGTTTTATGAAGAAGAGGAAGTAATCGGTAATGGATGAGAGAGTTGAGGGTTTTTGGCTCTGAAAGATTGGAATTAAGAGGGTAAAAGATTCGGCCAAGAGGAACAATCGGCTTCCAAGGAAATTCGGGTTTTGGCTTTTAAGGGTAATAGGCTATCTTTAAACGAGAGAAAATATGAGTAAAAAGAAAAGAGAAGAGTAGAAGAAGATAGGTTCAGTTCTTGCTGAAGAAGAGATGAACAAGAAGAAAACAACTCATAAAAGCCTAAAATTAAAAGAACAATTTTGGCACAATTCCTTCCTGGCTTAAATTTCATGTTTTGCTCCTTAATTTCAGCCACCACCAATTTAAATCCCATCCAAATTCCTTGCACCATCAGCAGTAGTCCACCGCTTGACTGACTCAAGGCTCTGCTAGGAGAGTTTCGGTCAAACTCTAACTCTTCCCCACGTGAGCAGCAAAATTGGTCCTTCACGCGCACAGCAGCTCGAACTCCAGACCTCATCCTGTCCCTACGCTTCACATCCTGCTGCTGGCCACTGTACCAAGCTTCTTTCTTTACTAATATAGGGTCACAATTAATCTTAATATATTCCTGCTGAAGCCTCGGTTACTTGCGAAATAAAAAGGAAATCTTGCCTGCTATACATCTCAAACCTGCGACCTTCTAAACATACACATAGGCTGCTTGCCACTACACCGAAGTTCCTTTCATGACGTAATCTTCTCACAATTAATTTTAATGCTTAACTGCTGCAGTCACGGCTTCTTAAAAATAAATCAAAATTTCACCTTCCCCTGGGATCGAACCCACATCCTCTCGGCATGCCTAGCACGCTGCTGCCACTGCGCCACAGGCACTCCTTGTGGCATACTTTATTCGCAACTTCTTTTAAAGCCTATTTTAGTGCAACCCGTTTACTAAAAAAAATAACCATTTGCGCTCACCGTGCCTTGAACTCAGGCACCTCCCACGCCCTCCTAGCGTGCTTGACTACTGGGCCAGGTGCTTGTTTGTGCTAAAACTCAGCCCAAATTATTAATAAGGCCTACCTGCGATAGCTCTTAACTTAAAAAAAACATGTTTGCGCACGCTGGGAATCGAACCCCAGCCTTCCTTCCTGCTGACCAGCGTGCCTAACCACTGGGCCAGGCATTCCTTTATGCCCAGTTTCTGCCCAAGTTATTTTTAAGGTCTTATGCCCAGATTTCCTTAAGAGGCAAAATTTAAAAATTTTGCTAAAGCTATGGGCCGAGCCCCGGACTTTTTTCCCACACGATAAACCCTTCGTAATTTTTTAATTACTAACTAAACATACTAAATAATAATAATAATAATTAAATCATCCCATTTATTCGGGACGTCTTCTACCCAAACCTAGACTCAAGGCCCAATACTTTTAGGCCCAAAAATCGAGGCGTTACAACTCTACTCCCCTTAAAAAAATTTCGTCCTCGAAATTTCCAACTATCAACTGACCGTATTACTTAAGTCAAACCACTATACTTCTGTTGTGCACTCTAGCTCTAATTGTAAATTAAGTAAATAATACACCATGAGAGAAGTACGTACCAGCATCTGCTTCCAGAGCATCTCCGTCCTCACGGCGACATGCTGCATAGACCAAAGCTGGCTGTCTCGCCTCAGCATGTCCCATACCCCTGTCTGATGCTCCACGACCACGACCCACTCCATTGCCACGGCCTCTTGCTGGCTGCTGACCACCCCTCGGCGGCTGTATATTACCCATACCAGTAGTTTGTCTATAATCTGGCCTTTGAGGACACTTTCTGAAACGATGCTTCATCGATCCGCATCTTAAACAGGCTCCAATCTTTTTCCAGCATTCACCATAATGGCTTTTCCCGCAATCATTACAAAGTTGCAATCTAACAGCAGCAACAGGGGCTTCATCTCGGACCGGCCCATCTGCCCTGGCACTTTTCCTATGTCTCTGATCAGAATTGGAGGGCCCTAAATCTCTTTTGTTTTTACTCCTTTTCTTTTCCCAGCTCTGGCGCTCAGCGCGCTTCACATCCTCATCTATCTTAGCTTTCTCTACCAATGCCACAAAATCTCGCTCCCTCTGTAGAGCTATTAATACTCATAGACTATCCCGGAGGCCATCCTCGAACCGAACACAATGTTCGTACTTGTTTGTGCCTTGAACCGAGGCACCTCCCACGCCCTCCCAGCGTGCTTGACCACTGGGCCAGGTGCTTGTTTGTGCTAAAACTCAGCCCAAATTATTAATAAGGCCTACCTGCGATAGCTCTTAACTTTAAAAAAACATGTTTGCGCACGCTGGAATCGAACCCCAGCCTTCCTTCCTGCTGACTAGCGTGCCTAACCACTAGGCCAGGCGTTCCTTTATGCCCAGTTTCTGCCCAAATTATTTTTAAGGTCTTATGCCCAAATTTCCTTAAGAGGCAAAATTTAAGAATTTTGCTAAAGCTATGGGCCGAGCCCCGGACTTTTTTCCCACACGATAAACCCTTCGTAATTTTTTTTAATTACTAACAAAACATACTAAATAATATTAATAATTAAATCATCCCATTTATTCGGGCCGTCTTCTACCCAAACCTAGACTCAAGGCCCAATACTTTTAGGCCCAAAAATCGAGGCGTTACAACTCTACTCCTCTTAAGAAAATTTCTTCCTCGAAATTTCCAACTTTCAACTGATCGTATTACTCAAGTCAAACCACTATGCTTCTGCTGTGCACTCTAGCTCTAATTGTAAATTAAGTAAATAATACACCATGAGAGAAGTACGTACCAGCATCTGCTTCCAGAGCGTCTCTGTCCTCATGGCGACATGCTGCATAGACCAAAGCTGGCTGTCTCGCCTCAGCATGTCTCATACCCCTGTTTGGTGCTCCACGACCACGACCCATTCCATTGCCACGTCCTCTTGCTGGCTGCTGACCACCCCTCGGCGGCTATATATTACCCATACCAGTAGTTTGTCCATAATCTGGTCTCCAAGGACACTCTCTGAAACGATGCTCCATCGATCTGCATCTTAAACAGGCTCCAATCTTTTTCCAGCATTCACCATAATGGCTTCTCCCGTAATCATCACAAGGTTGCAATCTAACAGCAGCAACAGGGGCTTCATCTCGGACCGGCCCATCTGCCCTGGCACTTTTCCTATGTCTTTGATCAGAATTGGAGGGCCCTAAATCTCTTTTGTTTTTACTCTTTTTCTTTTCCCAGCTCTGGCGCTCAGCGCGCTTCACATCCTTAGCTACCTTAGCTTTCTCTACCAATGCCGGAAAATCTCGCTCCTTCTGTGGAGCTATTAATACTCATAGACTATCCCAGAGGCCATCATCGAACTGAACACAACGTTCGTACTCTGTTGCTACTATTCCACGGGGCATATCGGCTAAGTCGCAAAAACTCTGCCTCATACTCAGCCACAAACCGATCCCCTTGAGTTAAGTTTAAGAATTTGATCCTCCGGGCATCTACATATCCTGCCCCAACGTACTTCCCTTGAAATGCGGATTTAAAGAATTCCAAGGTAATCCGCTCAAGTTGGGTGCCCTCTTTCACAGTCAACCACCATTGGTAAGCTTCCTCCCTAAGTAGTGATATCGCCCCTTTCAGCTTTTGTTCAGCCGTGCAATCCAGGTCATCCACTATTCTCTCCGTGGCTTCCAACCAATATTCAGCCACATTCGGGGCTACTCCAGAAATGCCCCTAAAGACTTCTGCTCCATTTGCCCGAAGTCGCTCGGAAATAGATCCTCGAATTCTGTTACCCGTACTTGCCCCAGCAACCCTTTCCAGAACACGAAGCATTACCTGAGATAGAGCGTCATCCCCGGCACCTCAATCATGAGACTCCACTTTTGTTGCCGATGGTACCGGTGCATCTGCCACCCGTATATGTCCTGAAGACGAAGATCCAGCCCGTGCACTACCTCGATCATGTCCATGGCCCCTTCCACGAGCTGCTCTTGTACTCATGTCGTATTATATGATTACGAATTTTATGCATCAATTAAATATTTCAGTGTTTATTACAGATGTTTTATGAACACACAGTAATTCAGAGTTTGGTTTTCGCGGAATCGTAGCCTAGCTACAGTCTCAGTCTACTTATCGAAAATTCCTACAGTTCCAATATCACCCTAACTAGAGTATCATAATAGGGTTTCAGTACAGGCATATAGCTGATAATTCAGAAACATTTAGAAAAATTAAGAATGATACTTACAGACTTGGGCCGGAGATTCGGTGTGCCACCTTCTCAAAATCAAAATTTTAGAAAATCGGATGTGCAATCTTTGAAATCATTTATTATAGGAAGAAAATAAAAAAAATGAATTCCCAAAGCAATTTTTGCAAATCTCTCTTTTTTTTATTAAACCCATTCCACAGCCGAGTTGTTGCAGTAAGGCTCTGATACCACTAAATGTAACACCCCAAACCCAGCCTAGAAGTTAGGCCCAAATTCGGCGTGTCACATTGAAGCGTTACTAGAAAAGTCATGTTTTATCTAGAGTCTTTTTTAGTGTTTAAAGAATATCTTCGTTATAGATTAAAATGAATGGAAGCTGTGCACCAGGTAGGATGCCAGAAAAGTGGAGGTGAGTCAATTAGATTGCTTAAGTACCTAGCTCTCCACGGATCCAATCCTAGATACGAACACAACCCTTGCCACACTTTAACTGAGTGATTGTTCAGGGAAAACCAATTCGTTTAAAACTATTTGAAAAGGTTGTTAATTTTGAAAACGTTTTCGTTGTGGAAGCTTTGCTTTGTTAACGCGATATTTTGAAATCAAGTAACCTTTTTAAAACGCGCCCTAGAGCTAATCAATTTCAAACAAACAAAACAATATCACATCCAAGCTTAAAAAACATACTAAGAACAAATAAATAAAGCGGCCTTATTACAACTTAAAAACCCAAAACAATTTAAGTAAGTAACTGCTGATCAAAACACATGAAGAAAAGCGTATTTACAGAACATGTGGCCACTCCGAATCCCTCACGGCTCAAAGTCCACAATGGTTGGAGATTTCTTGCATGGATGAAATTAAGGGGTGAGTTTGGAAAACTCAGTGTGTAAAGTAAACCCAACTAGAGCTTAAATCGGTTCAAGCTTTACTGGGCCTAAGCCCTATTCAAAAATCAGAGTTAACTGGGCCTTAGCCCATATTAGTATTAATCTGGGCCATAGCCCCTTACAGTATCAGAGTATACTAGGTCTAGCCCATATCAGTATCAATCTGGGCCGTAGCCCTATTACAAGTCGAGATATATTGGGCCTTACCCATATTATCACAGTTGGGCCCATTTCAATACAGTTGGCCCATAACAAAATAGTCTCTAATGCATGATAACCCCATCCAACCCTGCACTTGCCTCCGTCCATCCCTACAATTCCTTTGGGGAATAAATCACCCACACCATCCCTACACTTACAGGGTTAGCACCGGTTGTGGCACTAACTATAATCCACATCAAAGCTGCTTATATCAGAATATGTGGCACAACCACCAAAACGGGTTCTTCCTCCATAACAAAACCCAACCCCATGCAGTATGACATGTATGCAGAATATATATAATTACAAGGCATGCTTCAGAAAGGCAATCAGATTATAGCGTAAGAACAATTATTTACCCTCGAGGGGCGTAATCATAAACTTACCCCTTTAGGGGTATTACGATAATTCTACCTTACAGAGGTATTTCAGTAATTTTATTTGTCTTTTTTTAGGGTTTCATGCTCATTAAATTTATTAACGAATTAACAGAAACACTTACCGAGCATTTTTACCGAATTAGGCCCGTTGGCCCATTAACTCGATTTCAACCCATTAAGCCCAAGTATATCGAAGTACACGAAATTGTGCATTCTGTAATCTTACCGCTTGAGATTACCAGGATAAACAAATAAACTATCTCACGAGCGCTCGAACGCTCGCAAGTTCACAAAATTGCGGCTCTTCGGCATTTTGACTTTTTAGCTTTTGCCGATCTAGACTATAAGTGGGTGTCGTTTACACACCTAATCTGTAATGACACCTTGGTGAGATCCACACACGAGCTGCCTACAATCGAGTTACTAATACGTCAGACAACATATCAAAAACAAAATATGTACTAATCTCCTTACCAAAATCGGTCAACACCCTTAATGGCCTTAGATTGCTTACCTTTGCCGGAATATGGACTAGATCTAAATCTAGTCATTCCAATTATCCAAGCCCTCGATCAGTAGCCTTTTATCCACACTAGAGCGAAACAAATCAAATAACACCACTAAACCCTTTTAGTTTAGTCGACAGGCACCCTTTGCATATAGGGGTTTTCTGCTTTTCTTTAAATTACCAAATAATAGATAGAGAAGGGATTCCGAGCACTTACCAAAGATTTACTTGCCAAAAACGTTTCCAAGTACCTTCCTATTCCCGAGTTGTTGTAGATCTAACCCAAATTACGAATAGAGAATAGATCTAGGTGATTCGACTTCTAGAACCTATTCTGAGGTATGCTTAATTTGGTTTAAGAATAAAATAGAAGAATGGGTTACCAAAATAGAAGAGATTATCGGTAGATAAGAGGTTAAGGTTCGGCTTTAATATAAAAGAGATGAAAAGAAGTTTTATGAAGAAGAGGAAATAACCGGTAATGGATGAGAGAGTTGAGGGTTTTTGGCTCTTGAAAGATTGGAATAAAGAGGGTAAAAGATTTGGCCAAGAGGAACAATCGGCTTCCAAGGAAATTCGGGTTTCGACTTTTAAGGGTAATAGGCTATCTTTAAACGAGAGAAAAGATGAGTAAAAAGAGAAGAGAAGAGTAGAAGAAGATAGGTTCAGTTCTTGATAAAGAATAGATGAACAAGAAGAAAACAACTCATAAAAGCCTAAAATTAAAAGAACAATTTCGGCACAATTCCTTCCTGACTTAAATTCCATGTTTTGCTTATTAATTTCAGCCACCACCAATTTAAATCCTATCCAAATTCCTTGCATCATCAGCAGCAGTCCACCGCTTGACCGACTCAAGCCACTGCTAGGAGAGTTTCGGTCAAACTCTAACTCTCCCCCACGTGAGTAGCAAAATTGGTCCTTCGCGCGCACAGCAGCTCGAACTCCAGACCTCATCCTGTCCTTGTGCTTCACATCCTGCTGCTGGCCACTGTACCAAGCTTCTTTCTTTACTAATATAGGATCACAATTATTCTTAATCTATTCCTACTGAAGCCTCGGTTACTTGTGAAATAAAAAAGAGATTTTGCCTGCTATACATCTCGAACCTACGACCTTCTAAACACACACATACGCTGCTTGCCACTGCACCGAAGTTCCTTTTATGACGTAATCTTCTCACAATTAAATTTAATGCTTAACTGCTGTAGTCACGGCTACTTAAAAATAAATTAAAATTTCACCTTCCCCTAGGATCGAACCCACATCCTCTCGGCACGCCTAGCACGCTGCTGCCACTGCGCCACAGGCACTCCTTGTGGCATACTTCATTCGCAACTTCTTTTAAAGCCTATTTTAGTGCAACCTGTTTACTAAAAAAAATAACCATTTGCGCGCACCATGCCTTGAACCCAGGCACCTCCCACGCCCTCCTAGCGTGCTTGACCACTGGGCCAGGTGCTTGTTTGTGCTAAAACTCAGCCCAAATTATTAATAAGGCCTACCTGCGACAGCTCTTAACTTAAAAAAAAACATGTTTCCACACGCTGGGAATCGAACCCCAGCCTTCCTTCCTGTGACTAACAGCAGTGCCTAACCATCGGGCCAGTTTCCTTTATGCCCAGTTTCTGCCCAACTTATTTTTAAGGTCTTATGCCCAGATTTCCTTAAGAGGCAAAATTTAAGAATTTTGCTAAAGCTATGGGCCGAGCCCCGGACTTTTTTCCCTCACGATAAACCCTTCGTAATTTTTTTAATTACTAACTAAACATACTAAATAATAATAATTAAATCATCCCATTTATTCGGGCCGTCTTCTACCCAAACCTAGACTCAAGGCCCAATACTTTTAGGCCCAAAAATCGAGGTGTTACAACTCTACTCCCCTTAAGAAAATTTCATCCTCGAAATTTCCAACTATCAACTGACCGTATTACTCAAGTCAAACGACTATGCTTCTGCTGTGCACTCTAGCTCTAATTGTAAATTAAGTAAATAATACACCATGAGAGAAGTACGCACCAGCATCTGCTTCTAGAGCATCTCCGTCCTCACGGCGACATGCTGCATAGACCAAAGCTGGCTGTCTCGCCTCAGCATGTCCCATACCCTTGTCTGGTGCTCCACAACCACGACCCATTCCATTGCCACGGCCTCTTGCTGGCTGCTGACCACCCCTTGGCAGCTGTATATTACCCATACCAGTAGTTTGCCCATAATCTGGTCTCCGATGACACTCTTTGAAACGATGCTCCATTGATCTGCATCTTAAACAGGCTCCAATCTTTTTCCAGCAGTCACCATAATGGCTTTTTCTTGCAATCATCACAAGGTTGCAATCTAACAGCAGCAACAGGGGCTTCATGTCGGACCAGCCCATCTGCCCTGACACTTTTCCTATGTCTCTGATCAGAATTGGACGGCCCTAAATATCTTTTGTTTTTACTCCTTCTCTTTTCCCAGCTCTGGCACTCAGCGCGCTTCACATCCTCAGCTATCTTAGCTTTCTCTACCAATGCCGCAAAATCTCGCTCCCTCTGTGGAGCAATTAATACTCATAGGCTGTCCCGGAGGCCATCCTCGAACCGAACACAACGTTTGTACTCTATTGTTACTATTCGTACTCAGCCACAAACCGATCCTCTTGAGTTAAGTTTAAGAATTCGTTCCTCGGGGCATCTACATAGCTTGCCCTAACGTACTTCCCTTGAAATGCGAATTTAAAGAATTCCCAGGTAATCCGCTCAAGTTAGGTGCCCTCTTTCACAGTCAACCACCATTGGTAAGCTTCCTCCCTAAGTAGTGATATCGCCCCTTTCAGCTTTTATTCAGCCGTGCAATCCAGGTCATCCATTATTCTCTCCGTGGCTTCCAACCAGTATTCAGCCACATTCGGGGCTACTCCAGAAATGCCCCTAAAGACTTCTGCTCCATTTGCCCGAAGTCACTCGAAAATAGATCCTCGAATTATGTTACCTGTACTTGCCCCAGCAACCCTTTCCAGAACGCGAAGCATTACCTGAGATAGATCGTCATCCCCGACACCTCAATCATGAGACTCCACTTTTGTTGCCGATGGTACCGGTGCATCTGCCACCGGCATATGTCCTGAAGACGAAGATCCAGCCAGTGCATTACCTCGACCACGTCGACGGCCCCTTGCACGAGCTGCTCTCGTACTCATTTCGTATTATCTGATTACGAATTTTATCATCAATTAAATATTTCAGTGTTTATTACAGATGTGTTATGAACACACACTAATTCAGAGTTTGGTTTTCGCGAAATCGTAGCCTAGCTACAGTCTCAGTCTACTTATAAAAAATTCCTACAGTTCCAATATCACCCTAACTAGAGTATCATAATAGGGTTTCAGTACAGGCATATAGCTGATAATTCAGAAACATTCAGAAAAATTAAGAATGATAGTTATAGACTTGGGCCGGAGATTTGGTGTGCCACGTTCTCAGAATCAAAATTTTAGAAAACCAGATGTGCAATCTTTGAAATCATTTATTATAGGAAGAAAATAATAAAAAATGATTTCCCAAAGAAATTTTTGAAAATCTCTTTTTTTTTTTATTAAACCCATTCCACAGCCGAGTTGTTGCAGCCAGGCTTTGATACCACTAAATGTAACACCCCAAATCCAGCCTAGAAGTTAGGCCCAAATCTGGCGTGTCACATTGAAGCGTTACTAGAAAACTCATGTTTTATCTAGAGTCCTTTTTAGTGTTTAAAGAATATCTTCGTTATAGATTAAAGTGAATGGAAGCTGTGCACCAGGTAGGATGCCAGAAAAGAGGAGGTGAGTTAATTAGATTGCTTAAGTACTCAACTCTCCACGGATCCAATCCTAGACACGAACAAAACCCTTGCCACACTTTAACTGAATGATTGTTCAGGGAAAACCAATTCGTTTAAAACTATTTGAAAAGGTTGTTAATTTTGAAAACGTTTTCGTTGTGGAAGCTTCGCTTTGTTAACTCGATATTTTGAAATCAAGTAACCTTTTTAAAACGCGCCCTAGAGTTAATCAATTTCAAACAAACAAAACAATATCACATCCAAGCTAACAAAACATACTAAGAACAAATAAATAAAGCGGCCTTATTACAACTTAAAAACCCAAAACAATTTAAGTAAGTAACTACTGATCAAAACACATGAAGAAAAGCGTATTTGCAGAACATGTGGCCACTCCAAATCCCTCACGGCTCCAAGTCCACTATGGTTGGGCATTTCTTGCATGGATGAAATTAAGGGGTGAGTTTGGAAAACTCAGTGTGTAAAGTAAACCCAACTAGAGCTTAAATCGATTCAAGCTTTACTGGGCCTAAGCCCTATTCAGAAATCAGAGTTAACTGGGCCTTAGCCCATATCAATATTAATCTGGGCCATAGCCCCTTAAAGTATCAGAGTATACTAGGTCTAGCCCATATCAGTATCAATCTGGGCCGTAGCCCTATTACAATCGAGATATATTGGGCCTTACCCATATTATCAAAGTTAGGCCCATTTCAATACAGTTGGCCCATAACAAAACAGTCTCATATGATTAATGCATGATAACCCCATCCAACCCTGCACTTGCCTCCGTCCATCCCTACAATTCCTTTGGGGAATAAATCACCCACGCCATCCCTACACTTACAGGGTTAGCACCGGTTGTGGCACTAACTATAATCCACATCAAAGCTGCTTATATCAGAATATGTGGCACAGCCACCAAAACGAGTTCTTCCTCCATAACAAAACCCAACCCCATGCAGTATGACATGTATGCAGAATATATATAATTACAAGGCATGCTTCAGAAAGGCAGTCAGATTATAGCGTAAGAACAATTATTTACCCTCGAGGGGTGTAATCGTAAACTTACCCCTTTAGGGGTATTACGATAATTATACCTTATAGAGGTATTTCAGTAATTTTATCAGTCTTTTTTTTAGGGTTTCATGCTCATTACAGTTATTAACGAATTAACAGAAACACTTACCGAGCATTTTTACCGAATTGGGCCCGTTGGCCCATTAACCCGATTTCGACCCATTAAGCCCAAGTATACCGAAGTACACGAAATTGGGCACTCTGCAATCTTACTCTTGAGATTACCAGGATTAACAAACAAACTATCTCACGAGCGCTCGCACGCTCGCAAGTTCACAAAATGCCGGCTCTTCGGCATTTTGACTTTTCGGCTTTTGCCGATCTAGACTATAAGTGGGTGTCGTTTACACACCTGATCTGTAATGATACGTTGGTGAGATCCACACACGAGCTGCCTACAATCGAGTTACTAATACGTCAGACTACATATCAAAAACAAAATACGTACTAAACTCCTTGCCAAAATCGGCCAACACCCTTAATGGCCTTAGATTGCTTACCTTTGCCGGAATATGGACTAGATCTAAATCTAGTCGTTCCAATTATCCAAGCCCTCAATCAGTAGCCTTTTATCCACACTAGAGCAAAACAAATCAAATAACACCATTAAACCCTTTTAGTTTAGTCGATAGGCACCCTTTGCATATAGGGGTTTTCTGCTTTTCTTTAAATTACCAAATAATAGATAGAGAAGGGATTCCGAGCATGTAATGCCCCCACGCCCGAGACCGTTGCCGAAGTCGAGTATGAGGTGTTACTAAGCTTAATTTAACATTTTTAGAACTTTGGATTATTTGTTTCTACATTCACAGCTTTCTAGCTACTTGCGTCACAGTCACAAGAAAAATCAGATCTCGAGTTATGAAACTCGGAATCAAGATCCGTAAATTTTCCCTGAATCTAGACTCATATACCTATCTACTAATTTTTTTATAGAATTTTTGGTTGGGCCAATTAGTACATTTTATTAGTTAAATTACCCCTATTTTAGGACTTTACTGGACTGACCTCTGTTTACTACGAACCACATTTCTCTCTGTAAAAAATTCATATGACTATGAGGTTTGTTTTAGGGCTCAATAAGGATTCTGAGAATATAAAATACAACACTTAATTATATCTGTAAAATTTATGGTGAATTTATAAAGTTGGAACAGGGGATCCAGAAATCACTCTGGCCCTGTTTTACTAAAGTTCAAATATCTTCTAACATATAATTCCTTTACCTGTTTAGTTTGTTTTATATGAAACTAGACATATTAAGCTTCAATTTCATATGTAATACATCACCTAATTAAATTTCTATGATTTTTAGTAATTTTTCAAACTCACGTCAGTGTTGCTGCAATGTTCTATTTATGGCAAATTTCATCCCTTTTATGAGTTTTCATGAACTAGGTATTCTATTAACCTTCCATGACATCAAACATAATCTAAACTAACCATTTCCATAACTTATCATTATCAAGCATTTTCTCAACCATTCCATCACCATATCATAAGATTATTTACACAAAATAGGTATATTGCTATACATGCCATACTTAAATTTTACAAGCCATTTACCAAAAAGTCCTTCAGATAGTGTGACCGAGCCTTCGACCTATCCCGACTCCTGAGCTGGCTTGTCCAAAACTACAATGAGTAAGAAGGAGAGTGTAAGCATAAATGCTTAGTAAGTTCATATGTAAACAATAAGTAACATAACAAAACAATCATACCAATCAACATTAGCATGGTATCACCAAAACATAAATCACCTTTCTAATCATCATTCATCATCTTATTACCTTATCGTTGTTGTATCGATACTCAACCCGAGGGTTAAGTACATAACTGTCCAAAGTATCCATTTCACAACACTTACCAATACGTCTCTTTTCATCTCGAGTGTTCCTCCATTTGAGTAGAACTTTACCCGTTGAACACATCGGAATATAATTTGGATACATGGATAACTTGCACATAAGTGCTACATATGCAATCAAGCAATCATGTAACCCGCCCCTAAGTGAACTCGGACTCAACTCAACGAGCTCGGGCGTTTGCATCCATAAGTGAACTCAGACTCAACTCAACGAGCTCGGATGCATAGTTACATCTCACGAACTCGGACTCAACTCAACGAGTTCGGACATTCGCATCCATAAGTGAACTCGGACTCAACTCAACGAGTTCGGATGCTCAACCATCCTAGTGACATGTCACTTTTATCCTAATCTATTCCTAAGGTTCAAACGGGATTTGCCTCAAACACTTATCCTTGCCGTCTTCCGTAGAATGCCGAAACCAATACTCGGTAACAATTTATTTTTAACAAGTAGTTCACATAATTTGCATTTTATTCGAAATTAACCACAAAGCATATATTTCATAATAAAATTCAGCATATCATATAATTAACATCAATAACTTAAAAATAACCATTATGCTACATTATTTACACATGAACTTACGTTGGTACCAAAATACAAAGATTTTGCAATTTAGTCCATAATCTTTTCTTTTCCTCGATTACGGTCGATTCCACGTCTTTCTTGATCTAAAATAACACATTTAGCTTATTTAATACTCACATTATCAAATTAATCCTTAATTTAAATTTTGGAAAAATTACAATTTTACCCCTAAACTTTTGCATATTTACACTTTTGCCCCTAGGCTCGGGATTAAACTTTATTCCTTATTCTTATGTTTTATAACCTGCTGATCACTTTTCTCTTCTATGGAAACATCAAATTCTCACTCTAACATATACTTATGACTATTAGGTATTTTTACCGATTAAGCCCTTTTACTCGTTTTTGCTTAAAATCGAGTAGTACAAGTTGTCTAGCATAATTTAAAACCTCATATTCTATCATAAAACATCAAAATACACAAATTTCACCTATGGGTATTTTTCCAAATATGAACCCTAGGTTAAATTATTGCTAGCATAAGCTAAATCGAGCTACCGGGATCTCAAAAACGTAAAAATCGTTAAAAACGGGGCTTAGAATCACTTACTATGAAGCTTGAAAGTTGAAGAAACCCTAGCTATGGTGAGAGTGAAATTCGGCAGCAACTAAATGAAGAAGATGACCATTTTGTGTTATTTTTCCCATTTTATTTCATTTAATATCCAAATGACCAAAATGCCCCTCCTTACTAAACTTTCAAAAATTCCTTCCATATCCTAATTTTTCCCATGAACTTAAAGTTGGTCAAATTGCTATCTAAGACCTCCTAATTAATATTTCAAAGCAATTTCATACTAAAAACTTCTAGAATACAAGTTTTGCAACTTATTCGATTTAGTCCCTAACTTTAAATTAAACTCGTTATGCATAGAATTTCTTCACAAAATTTTCACACAATCATGCAATCATATCATAAACCTCAAAATAATTATAAAATAATTATTTCTATCTCAGATTTGTGGTCACGAAACCACTATTACGATTAGGCCCTAATTCGGGATATTACAGAGCACTTACCAAAGATTTACTTGCCAAAAACGTTCCCAAGTACCTTCCTATTCCCGATTTGTTGTAGATCTAACCCAAAATACGAATAGAGAATAGATCTAGGTGATTCGACTTCTAGAACCTATTCTGAGGTATGCTTAATTCGGTTTAAAAAGAAAATAGATGAATGGGTTACCAAAATAGAAGAGATTATCGGCAGATGAGAGGTTAAGGTTCGGCTTTAATATAAAAAAGATGAAAAGAAGTTTTATGAAGAAGAGGAAATAATCAGTAATGGATGAGAGAGTTGAAGGTTTTTGGCTCTTGAAAGATTGGAATAAAGAGGGTAAAAGATTTGGCCAAGAGGAACAATCGGCTTCCAAGGAAATTCGGGTTTCGACTTTTAAGGGTAATAGGCTATCTTTAAACGAGAGAAAAGATGAGTAAAAAGAGAAGAGAAGAGTAGAAGAAGATAGGTTCGGTTCTTGATGAAGAAGAGATGAACAAGAAGAAAACAACTCATAAAAGCCCAAAATTAAAAGAACAATTTCGGCACAATTCCTTCCTGACTTAAATTCCATGTTTTGCTCCTTAATTTCAGCCACCACCAATTTTAATCCCATCCAAATTCCTTGCACCATCAGCAGCAGTCCACCGCTTGACCGACTCAAGCCACTGCTAGGAGAGTTTCAGTCAAACTCTAACTCTCCCCCACGTGATTGATCCTTCGTGCGCACAGCAGCTCGAACTCCAGACCTCATCCTGTCCCTGCGCTTCATATCCTACTGTTGGCCACTGCACCAAACATCTTTCTTTACTAATATAGGGTCACAATTAATCTTAATCTATTCCTGCTGAAGCCTCGGTTACTTGCGAAATAAAAAGGAAATTTTGCCTGCTATACATCTCGAACCTGCGACCTTCTAAACACACACATACGTTGCTTGCCACTGCACCAAAGTTCCTTTTATGACATAATCTTCTCACAATTAATTTTAAGGCTTAACTGCTGCAATCACGGCTACTTAAAAATAAATCAAAATTTCACCTTCCCTTGGGATCAAACTCACATCCTCTCAACATGCCTAGCACGCTGCTGCCACTGCGCCACAGGCGCTCCTTGTGGCATACTTCATTCGCAACTTGTTTTAAAGCCTATTTTAGTGCAACCCGTTTACTAAAAAAAATAACCATTTGCGCGCACCGTGCCTTAAACCCAGGCACCTCCCACGCCCTTCTAGCGTGCTTAGCCACTGAGCGAGATGCTTGTTTGTGCTAAAACTCAGCCCAAATTATTAATAAGGCCTACCTACGACAGCCCTTAAATTAAAAAAAACATGTTTGCGCACGCTGGGAATCGAACCCAGGCCTTTCTTTCTGCTCACCAACGTACCCTAACCATCGGGCAAAGCGCCTTTATGCCCGATTTACCGCCTAACTTATTTTTAAGGCCTTATGCCCAGATTTCCTTAAGAGGCAAAATTTAAAAATTTTACTAAAGCTATGGGCCGAGCCCCGGACTTTTTTCCCACACGATAAACCCTTCGTAATTTTTTTTAATTACTAACTAAACATACTAAATAATAATAATTATTAAATCATCCCATTTATTCGGGCCGTCTTCTACCCGAACCCAGACTCAAGGCCCAATACTTTTAGGCCCAAAAATCAAGGCGTTACATGCACGGTCGAGTTCCTCCCCCTAGGTGCGCCTGTGTTATTTGTGAAAAAGAAAGACAGAACTATAAGAATGTGCATCGATTATAGACAGCTCAATAAGGTGACTATAAAGAATAAATATCCATTGCCACAGATTGATGATTTGTTTGATCAGCTGAAAGGGGCTACAGTGTTTTTGAAGATAGATCTGAGATCGGGCTACTATCACTTGCAAGTTAAAGATTCCGACGTGCCAAAAACTGCTTTCCGAACGAGGTACGGAAACTCAGTCGAAACGAATTCATAAACATAGTTGCCAAGCTTGTACACATTCGGCTAACTCATATATATTAGCCTATTTCATATTAGCATATGTAGCTCACATTTATTTAAAATTTACAATTTTCATATGCTTATAAACTTACCTTAGGCGATGAAAATCGAAACAGGACGACTAGTCTACAACCTTGGTTTTCCCCCGATCCAAATCCGATTTCTTTAGTTCTTGATCTAAACATATTCAAATTAAACTTATTCAAACGTATTGTCACTCAATTTAGTCCAAAAACACATAAATTGGAAAATTACCATTTTACCCCTAACATCATACTTTTTACAATTTAGTCCAAATTGCACAAAACACAAAACATGCAAAATTTGAATATACTATGCATAGGCCGAATGTTCCTTGTGTTCATACAAGTCCATGCATTTCATTTATTTCACATTTTAGTCCCTCAATTTATTATTTTTACAATTTAGTCCTAATTACTCAAAATCATCAAAAATTCCAATACAAAACATGTTAATCTAAAACATATATTTCATATTTCATCAACCAATATCACAAAACTCAAATATTCATCAATGGCATAACTCAAAATATTCACCAAAATCAGAAATTCTAGCATGGGCTTTGTAGATAACATAGAAACTATCTTAAAAACGTAAAAATTATCAAAAACCGAACTAGAACTCACATTGAATCAAGCTACAATAGTACCGAACCCTAAGCTTTCTTTATTTCCTTTTCTTTTCTTTAGTTTCGGTAATGAGAAAATGAAGGACATGGCTTTTAATTATTTTATGTTTTATGATATATTAACATATTATGCATTTTACATAATTAACCTTTACAAATTAATTCAAAACCATTATAATCATGTCCTTAACCATCCATGCTATAGCCATTTGGTCATATTTCATTTTAAAACATCCCTATTAAAAGAACAATAACAATTTAGCCCTTTTACAAATAACCATCAAGTTTTCATTTTACGCGATTAAGTCCTTTTTATTAAATCGGCACTCAAAGGATTAAATTAAAGCACGAAAATTTCACAGACATAAATTCAGACATAATAAACACAACAAATAATTTTAATTTTTTTACTTGGATTCGTGTTCCCAAAACCACCATTCCGAATAGGGTCTAAATCGGCTATTACAACTCTCCCCCCTTAGGAATTTTCGTACCCAAAAATCTTACCGGTGAATAGGTTCGGATAACGCTCTTTCATTGCATCCTCTGGCTCTCTTGTTGCTTCCTCAACTCCATGTTTATGCCACAGTACTTTAACTAATGGAATTTTCTTATTTCGTAATTCTTTAATCTCGCGACCCAGAATGCGAATCGGTTCTTCTTCATATGTCATATCGGGATTAATCTCAATCTCTGACGGACTAATCACATGTGAGGGATCAGATCGATATTTAGGAAGCATCGGAACATGGAATACATTGTGGATCTTTTCTAGCTCAGTTGGAAACAACAGTATATAAGCAACCGGCCCAATACGCTCTATAATTTCATACGGCCCAATAAATCTCGGACTCAATTTACCTTTACGACCGAATCTTAGTATTTTCTTCCACGGTGAGACTTTTAAAAAGATTTTATCCCCGATTTGAAACTCTATATCCTTTCGTTTCAAGTCCGCATACGATTTTTTACGATCTGATGCTGTCTTCAGACTTTCACAGATTACTTTCACTTTCTGTTCAGTCTCTCTGATCAAATTGACCCCGTGTATCTTGTTTTCACTGAGCTCAGCCTAATATAATCGTGTACGACATTTATGACCGTACAAAGTCTTATAAGGTGCCATTTCGATACTCAATTGAAAACGCAAATTCAATCAGTGGTAAGTATCGTTCCCATGTACCTTTGAACTCGAGAATGCAACATCTCAACATATCCTCAAGTATCTGAATAACTCGTTCGAACTGACCATTTGTTTGCGGATGGAAAGCAGTGTTGAAATGTAATTTTGTACCTAATGCATCTTGCAGTTTCTTCCAAAACCGTGATGTAAATCTCAGATCTCTATCTGAAACAATAGAAATAGGTACATCGTGTAATCGCACAATCTGAGAAACGTATAATTCAGCTAGCTTATCGAGCGAATAATCTGTACGAACTGGAACAACGTGAGATGATTTAGTCAATCTATCCACAATAACCCAAATTGCATCTTTCTTGCTCGGTGTCCAAATACAAAATCCATCGTGACTCTATCCCATTTCCACTCAGGTATCATGATCGGTTGAAGCAATCCAGAAGGTACCTGA
Organism: Gossypium longicalyx; assembly: GCA_025698465.1. Lineage (NCBI taxonomy): Eukaryota > Viridiplantae > Streptophyta > Magnoliopsida > Malvales > Malvaceae > Gossypium > Gossypium longicalyx. The sequence goes on from CM046996.1 coordinate 36,671,027, forward strand.
TGCTCGGCTTTAACTTGTTGACAAATTAAACATTTCGAAATAAAGTCAGAAATGTCTCATTTCATACCATGCCACTAGAAAGCTATTTTAGATCATTATACATCTTTGTACTACCCGGGTGAATAGATAACCGACTACTGTGAGCTTCGCTTAAAATAATCTGAATCAACTTTAAATTCGTCGGGACATATTTGGTTTCTAAACCTCAAACAACCCTCAGTATCAACTCAAAACTCGGATTCAACATTCGAATCACTTTGAGCTCGCTTTGCTAACAAATCATCATCAACCTTTTGAGCATCATAAATTTGTTGAACAAATAACGGTCTTGCCTTTAATTCAGCTATTATCGAACCATCATCAGACATAGCCATATGCGCATTCATTGCACGTAAAGCAAACAGTGATTTTCGGCTTAAAGCATCAGCAACAACATTAGCCTTTCCTGGATGGTAGTCAATCACAAGCTCGTATTCTTTTAGCAATTCTAACCATCGACGCTGTCTCAAATTCAGATCTTTCTGAGTCATCAAATATTTCAAGCTTTTGTGATCAGAATAAACATGGCATTTCTCACCAAACAGATAATGACGCCATATTTTCAATGCAAATACAATAGCTGCCAATTCTAAATCGTGTGTTGGATAATTCTTTTCATGCGACTTTAACTGTCTTGAGGCATAAGCTATGACTTTGCCTTCCTGCATCAAAACACTGCATAGATTACAAATTCTTTACCCGATTCTGGTTGAACTAGCACTAGAGCTTTGGTCAACAGGGCTTTCAACTAATCAAAACTTTTCTGGCACATTCTTGACCACTAGAACTTAACATCTGTAACACTCCTAACCCGTATCCGTCGCCGGATTAGGGTTAGGAGGCATTACCGATCAAATACAACTCAAAACAAACTTTCATTTCAGTAATATACATCTAGTAAAATTTTAAATCAAACTTTCATGCTTTGATTCTATAATTCATATAACTTCCAAATTTATATTCAATCAATTTAAATGAAATCATGAAAATCAAATATTACACTCATAACCAATTATATTTCATTTCACATGCCAAACATATATGTATACTTTAACATTTTTGACATTCAAATAAATTAAATATAAAACATCTTATTATCTTAATAATCATATGCGCATACTTTAAAACATACAAATATACATCATTTCATTCCATATAAATAACATACACCATCATGATATTTGTTTGCTTATATGAAACAATTGCATAATATAGATACATATATATAATATCCTACTTAATATAAGTCGAATATATCATCAACTTAACCAATTCAGCTACTCAAATGACTGGCCAATACTTTCAAGTAATATGCCATTTGAAAACTGACTTAATAGTCACATTCATTATTCAAAATGTCATAGCCTAACTAAGTCTACAATTATTCAATACTACACATATAGCATTATCATATAAATAAACCTATAATGACCTAATTATGCACACTTGTCGAACCAAATTAAGGCACATTTTCTAATCAAGGTAAAATCTAACATTTTAGTCTTTTATTATCATACCTCGAATAAGGCATATAAACTAAAACAATCATTTAACATACTCATCATTTGTCTTCATTAACCATACCTAATTAACTAATCATTCCAACATAAGATATATACACTTATATTGCCATTATATTTCATTCATAATAACTAATACTCATTCGAATATATATTATAACAAAAACACATCCACCAACTTGAGCATTACTCAAACTGATTCATATAGAAAATCACACCCCATACATATACAATGAACATAATTTCCAAATTGATCTAATTACATAACCAAATACACATCATAACTAACATCATTACCAAACCATTTTCAAAGCATATAACATCTATCACATATACCATTCATTCGTAGCACATTGCATTATAACCAAAACAGATTAAACCATGATCAAACAATCGAATTCAAACATAGAAGTTAAGCCATTTTCGCATAACTTAAGTTATACATAAACCAAAGTTCAACTTTTCAAATTATACTCTAGCTTATACATGCCATAGATTCAAAATTTCATTTATAAAATACCGAAGACAGTCGATAGTGTGATAGACTTGGCTGACGATCCCCGAGCTCGTAACTTGAATCCAAGATCTATAAAACAGAGGTAAACAAGTATACACACAGTAAGCTATTTAAGCTTAGCAAGTCATAAGCAAATAAACAACTCAATGATATAATCGAATCATTTAAAATAAACCAAATTATAACATCATTATCACATTTAGTCTCAAACATATTTTTCATATACATATAACATATACATTCATACATAAATGTTACCTTGGCCGAATGCTCATATATAAATATGAACAAAATATCATTCAACTCTCAAAACCAGAATTTCATTATATAACCAAGTACACTTACACTCATATGCACAAACCCATGAATCAGGATATAACATCATGTACATACACTTAACATATGGCCAAATATACTATACCATGCTCATATTTTTACTTTAGTAACTTGTAGAATTAGCATAATATATCAAATGGCCAACTTACCTTATTTTCAAACAAGTAATCAACTAACTCATACCTGATTGTTTTAGCTCATTTTACACCTTCGTTCACAACTTATCATTACCCGTTGAACCATTCAGAATTGAATAGGATACATAGATAATCAAATATATCATACAATGCCAACATCCCAGACGTGGTTTTACATGCTATCTCATATCGATGCCACTGTCCCAGACAGGGTCTTACACGAATCAAATATGATGCCAATGACCCAGACATGGTCTTATACGTAACCACATAGATCGATGCCAACGTTCTAGATGTGGTCTTACACGAAAACACATATATCAATGCCAACGTCCTGGACATGGTCTTACATGAAAACACATATATCGATGCCAACATCCCAGACGTGGTCTTACTCGAAAACACATATCAAAATCCTATGGTTCAAACGGGGCTTTCAGACGTCATAACTCAATCAAATCGAACTCGTAGACTTAGTTCTCAAGCATAATCACATTTAGCATTCACATATAAAATCTCATATAATTTAATTTTAGCTTATAAACTCATATATAATTAGAATTAACAATATCTATTTGCTTATAAACTTACCTCGAACGATGAAAAACAGAATGGGACGACTAGTCGACAACTTTAGTTTTCCCCCGATCCAAATCCGATTTCTTTGGTTCTTGATCTAAACATATTCAATTTAAACCCATTCAAACATATTTTCACTCAATTTAGTCCAAAAATACATAAATGGGTAAATTACCATTTTACCCCTAACATTTCACACTTTTTACAATTTAGTACAAATTGCACAAAACACAAAACATGCAAAATTTGCACACACCATGCTTAGGCTGAATGTTCATAGTGTTCATACAAGTCCATACATTTCATTTATTTCACATTTTAGTCCCTCAATTTATTATTTTTGCAATTTAGTCCTAATTACTCAAAATCATAAAAAATTCCAATTCAAAACATATCAATCCAAAACATATCTTTCATATTTCACCAACTAACATCACAAAACTCAAATATTCATCAATGGCATAACTCAAAATATTCACCAAAATAAGAAATTCAAGCATGGGTTTTGTAGACAACATAGCAACGATCTCAAAAATGTAAAAATTATCAAAAAACCGAGCTAGAACTCACCTTGAATCAAGCTTGAGAATGGCCGAATACCTGAAGCTTTTATTCTTTTCTTTTCTTTTTATTATTTGGTCAAAGTGAAAGTATGAACACCATGGCTTTAAATTTTATGTTTTATAATATATTAACTTATTAATCAAATACATATTTAACCATTATTAATTAATACAAAACCATTATAACTTAAGGTCTTTACCGTCCATTACTTATTATCATGGACAAATTGCATATTAAATACCTCAACTTACAAAGACAAACACAATTTGGCCCTTACATAATTAACCACAAAATTTTCATTTTACACGATTAAGTCCTTTTATTTAATCGGGCACTCAAACGACAAAAATTAAGTCACGAAAATTTCACACACACAAATTCTCACATAATAAACACAGAAAATAATTTTTAAATGTTTTTCTGACTCGAATTCATGGTCCCAACACCATCGTTCTAATTAGGGTCTAAATCGGGCTGTTACAACATCTTTCTGAAGTAGCTTTGTCATTGGGGTTGCAATCATAGAGAAACCTTTCACGAACCGTCTATAGTAACCAGAAAGTCCCAAAAAACTTTGGACTTCAGAAACATTTCTTGGAGGTTTCCAATCAAGTATAGCCGAAATTTTACTCGAATCTACCCGAATACCTGTTGCTGATACAACATGGCCCAGAAAACAAACTTCGCGTTTACATCTATAATTTTAATTTAAACAAATCATGAATCATTAATATACAAAGCATAAATCAATTTATTAAATTGGCATATAACCATTTGGTTATCTTATAGTAGGAACTACTTTTGCTATAATCAATTTCCAATGTAATAACCGAAAGTTAAAATATGCTAAATATAAATGCTTTATTCAATGTCTACTTTCATTTTACCTATTACTTTACATGCATGAAATATTTCATATAACCAACCAATAAGTTACTCACAAAACAAATTACACATGATCATATCATTTTGCCCAAACCGAATATATATGCATCATATAAAATTCATATTACCTATTTGATTTGCCAATACAAAATTCACTATTCATTTGGTCATTTAGTTCAATGCATTACCTTATATAAACATACCTAATAATCAAGCTATGTTCAAAATTACATTTTGAATGTTTTACCCTATCATTCCATATGCATATAACCTTCCATGGAAATGAATTATTATACATATATACCAACCATATTTTACACATCAATTCAAATATACTACAAATATATCTTATCATACACATAAATATCATATCAAAACATTATATAATTATATATATAAATGCTGAATCACAACTAGTTCATAACCATCATTTATATTTTATCACCTAACAAAATACAATTATATTTATCCAAAAACATAACTTACATACCATGTAAGATGCAATAACCCAAATTTGACCGGGCTTAAATAAAACAAAAATAAATAAATAAATAAATGTTTTTAAACAGTCTAGTTACAATAAGCAGCCCAAATGCCACTAACCCGTAACCCAGCTAAAACTACCCAATCACCCGTACAAGACCCAATTAACCTATTACCCCATTACATTTTAACCCAACAATAAACGGGGCCCAAATGGCCCAAGTTGCTAAACAGAAGACAGAGAAGCCTAGGGTTTCAAAAACCCTAGGCACCGCAATCAACGAGTATCCTCAATGCCTGTCGTTCCAGCTACTCATCACAGCCACGATTCCAGACTCCAAGTCACACCGTGATCATCGCCACTGACAGATCTACGTTACCAGCACGATCAACACCGAATTTTCCTCGTGAATACCTACAAAAAAAGGAAAAAAGAACGGCAACGAACAAACAAAATAGGAAGAAATAAAGATTCCTTATCAAAATATGTTGTAAACAGTGGCTATAAAAGCCTGAATCAGATACGATGTAAAGGGAGAGGAGGATTCTGATATTTTTGGAATACATATACAGACTCAATAAAATGTTTATTTTTACATACATATACAGAAAGGAGTACTACAGTCAGTCGAGATACAAAAAGGTGAATTTTTTTTAATATATGTACATATGTATATACTGCAAATAATAAAAAGGAAAGTGATACCTTTAGTCGACATTGAAAGGTAAGGTTTTTAAATCTCCGACCACCGTGTGCGGTGGAGATGACGGAAGCGCGTGAGCGCGTGCAAACTCCTGGACGGAGGTTCGGTGGCACTCAGAGATGCTCTCCCCAACTCTCTTTCAGAGAGTTTCTTTCTCTTTTTTTTTCAGAACAAACTTAAAATGATTTTAGAACTTAAAATTTGACTTATATAGCCAAGATGAAATGGTGCCGTTTCGCTTAAAACCAATTAGCTTCAAACGACGTCGTACCAAGGCTAGGATCCGCGCGTTGACCCGAGACCCGAGGAGGATCCGCGCGTTTTTAGAAAATGGGCTAATTTCCCAATCGATCCTTCCGCTTTTTTTAAGCTTTATAATTTCATTTTATTATTATTTTAATTTAGCCCCAATCTGTTATATTTAATTCAATTTGATCCCAACGGCCTATAAAATTCATTCAGAAAAACGAAGTCGTTTTTGGGATTAGGGCTTAATTACCCAATGAGTCCCTGGATTTTTAGCCCGTGTTTTAATTAAGTCTAAAATTTATACTATATTACAAATTAACCCCAGATTTCTTAATTAAATTCAATTTAATCCTTTTATTTTAAATACTTTATATACTACTATTTTTAAATATTAATTATAAAATAGTATATTTTATTTTTATTATCCAATATATTAAAAACTCATTTATTATATATATATTATTTATTTTGTATTTTATCATATGCTATATATTTATTTACTATTTTTTATATTATTGTTATACATTCTAAATAGTATACTATATGTATTATTCATATTATATGTTTTATTATATAATATTTTTCATGCACATTATATTGTGTTATTATATGTTTTTACTTATAAATACTATGTATTTCCATATATATATTAACCATTTTACTATGTTTTAGTATGAAAACACCTATTAAATTACTATTATATATATTCTTTACATTATATCAAATATTTTATTATTGCTATATGATATACTTTTATATATTTTTATTTATAAATCATATTATGCATTATATTTTATCATATTTTCTATATTACCTTACAAAACATATATTATTACTTATTAATACATTCTTCATTTTTTTTAAAAAAATATGTAGTAATATCTAGTACATTTTTTTATTATGCTTTAAAATATAATCTTTATATATGTATTCTTTGTTTTTCAAAAGAAAAGGGGTTCACTTTATATTATTTTTTAATAGCCATTTTATATTTTTACGTTTTAATAGCTTATTTTTAGACTCACTTTTATTTGGTATTGTATAATATGTTAAATTTTATATATCATTTTATTTGTGCTCTTTTTATATTCACATAAAATTAGTTAATTATGATAAATTAGATATGTTTGCATGAAATGTTGTTATGTATGTGTTATATAATTTATACTACTTAATTCACTATATTCCATGTTGTAATTTGTATGTAATAATGTTATCCATGACCATGCATTAAAATAATAGTATATTAGATAATTTAGATCCTTGTCCATCATTTTTACTATGCTTGCATGAAATGATAAAACATATATATGATAGTTAGGTTATTATAATTTTTTATAAAATGTAAACGTATCATCTTTAAGACCAAAAGTAAGACCAAAAGTCATGTTTTATTTAAATAAAAAGAAGGAACTTTTAAAAAGAGGTGCAAGGCAATGTTTTGAATACTTAGAAATTCGAGAAATAGTGCCCTAACATGCTGGGTTGCAATTTCTCGTTCTCTAATTATCTAAAATATCCTTTTAAATAAGTTTTATGAATCACAAGATGATTTTTGTTACAAAAGATTAAAGATATCATGTCCAATCATGCTAGATATGATGTTTGCACTCTTTTAAGAACGAATGAATCGTGATTCTTTTCTCAAACTATCACAGTTTTAAAGAAATATCGTTTTTTTTTTAATTTCTTTTAAATTTTTGACATTAAGACAAAAAAAATATTCAATTTGGTATCAATTTTGGGCGTTGCGAGGGTGCTAATCCTTCCTCGTACGTAACTGACTCCCGAACCTGTTTTCTTAATTTTCATAGACCAAAACGTTTTATAAGGTGATCCAATCACACCTAAAATAGGTTGGTGGCGACTCCCGTTTTCATTTTTCAAAAGTCGACTTTTTTTTAAAAGCATCCCTTTAAAAAGAGGTTTCGACAGCTTGGCGACTCCATTGGGGACCTAGGAGAGTCGAGCCGAGAAATTGAGTATTTTCTGTCTTAATGTCGGAAGTTTGGAAAATTTAAAATTTGATCTTTTTTTTACATGTGTTTGTTGCATATGTTTGTTACCTTATTGCTGTACATTGTATTTGCATGACTGTTGTGGTCACACCCTTAAGTGGGAGTGAGAAACTACGCTTTTGTGAGGTTTTCACCTTCGTATGAGCTAGTGGATTGCTCCTGGGATACTGTACCTATGTCTTCGTGAGATTTTCATCTCCGTATGGCCATAGGGAGATGTGTCCCCCTGAACTGAACTTGGTCTATATGAGCCTATAATGGGTGAAGACCAAGGAATCTGTTGGTTCAGGTACCCTTGCTTTAGAGCTAAAACTCATATAGTAAACTTTTAAGTGCTTACCCTAGGGAAATAGTGATACCTGTAGAAAATTGCCCTTATAAGGATTTGTTTATCGTTTTCCTATATATATGATACTGACTTACTATTTTTATTTTGTTGTCATTGCATGTCATTTCGCATTTAAAGGTGTTGATTCAAAGCTTGATTTCTAGATTAGAAAGTTTTGTAATGAGGAACGAATACCTTAATAAAGTGGAGGACAATGCTTTTGTCTGTACCTGGTCAGAGAAAACCCAATTAGAGAAAGGAGATAGTGTTACCAAGGGGTATACGTCAGAGTTACAGGACTTCACTCGCGTTAATTCGACGCAGAATGAGTTGCAGGAGCGGAGAAACATTTGGGCTCAGTGGGATGATGATGCTAAACAACTTTTCTATCAGAGTTATGGAGACCTTCCATATTTGCTAGACGTCAAGGTAGATAAACACTTGTTTCGAGCTATGGTACAGTTCTGGAACCCTGCTTATAGTTGCTTTACATTTGGTGATGTTGATCGTGTACCTACTTTAGAGGAGTATACGACTTTACTGCGTTGTTCAAGGATTCTGTTGGAACACCGGTGCCTTCAAGGCGCAGCGAAAAATTAAAAAACCGGCGATCCAAACCAAGGATCCATGTGTAAGGAATGAATCGGGGTGATAAAAAGGTTTCGAATTTACTGAAATTTCAATCTGAGTAGACAGCGACGCCTAGGCAATAGGAATGCTGAACCACTATCGAACCAAGCCGCAACCTTTTTCGATGTCGGCCTCTACGTAGTCCACCCGATTGACAATGAACGGTAGAAATCCCAGAAAACTATTTTCAGAAAGTATTTTGCTAAAACGGTTGCTAGACCACTTTGATATTTTTGGGCTAGTTATATATATATATATCCTTTTTAGGGTTTTTTTACCCTTGCTATATATAACTCCCTCTTAATTGGTACCCTCTTAATTGGTATACATATTTATAGCGAATTTTAATTCATTAAAATTAATCCGAACATAATAATTATCATTCAAATAAATATAATAATGTTTAACCGAAAAATTATAATTACATTAATTATAATGAAGATTTCGGTAAACTATATTTATTTAAACTTATATACGAACTAAATTCATATATCAATAAAATTATGTTCTGATTATGTGTACAACATCCTTGTACATAAATAGTATGTTCAACAATTTGATTGCCCAGTTAAATTAATTCTATAATTAATTTAATTCATGTGACAACCAAGCAATATACCAACTATGTTTTACCTCGTTCATTTCAACCATAGGGTGTGACCTATATAGGTTCTTGTAACGTTAGCGAATAATATTAGAACGATTCTAATGTTACAAACAATGAGTGGCATCTAGCAATGCATCAATGCTACCTAAGTTACAAGAAGTCATGATTCGACATAACCTTTTGTGATTAACCTTTCATGCATTCATCCTTAAGTCGTATATCTTTGGAATGGACACAAGTCATGGAATAGTCACACTTGTATAGTCCATCCCATGTTTCTTGATACCTCCAAAGAGACTATGATACACAAATAAGTATGACATCTCATATCAACTTATTTGAGCATGGCCATGCATTTCTAGCCTCACTCAATCAAGTGGCCTGAGATATTACTCCCATTATGTAGGAGGGACTTATCCTATATTGGTCAACAATATCCCTCAACATAGATTGTGGTATATCCAACATCAGTCTTTATAGAATAACCAAGATTCACGGTGTTTGTTTGATCAGATCAAAATATACAACTCACGATGTTGGGATAAATATGATCTCAAGTATGAGGATCATATACATATTAATCACTATGAGTAATGTTGTGACAATTACATAATAATCCAAGAAACATACTCATAGTGGGTCACCCAATATGTTGTTCTCTAACACACATATTCATGCATTGATTCTCGACACTCCATATCAATGACAACTCTTTATCATCAATCAACTACATGTTAGTCTTGATGCATTATTATTTTCCTAGCCAATAACAATACTTGACTAAGGATCTTTTGAGAATAATCATATTATTCTCGGGACATTATTATAAAACAGTTTTATTTATGCACATAGAAAAGAAATCGAATAATAATGGCAACGCCTTATATTAAAAAAACATGATAAACCAAGTATGTTATTACAACCATCTCGTGATTGATCTTTGGGCATACTCTTACAATCTCCCACTAGCACTAAGACCAATCACTTATATATCTAATACCAAGTGACCGAGTGTGACGATCATGCTTCGCTATGTCGAGGCTTGGTCGTGGATCAACAATGTTATCATCCAGTAGGTACTCTGCATATCTCTACATCCCCTTGATCGATAATCTCTCGAATAAGATGGTAGCGCCTAAGTATATGTTTGGATCGTTGGTGAGATCTGGGTTCTTTTGCTTGTGCAATGGCTTCATTGTTATCACATCGGAGTTCTATAGCATCTGATATGCTAGGCACAACCCCTAGTTCAGTAATGAACTTCTTAATCCAAACCGCTTCTTTTGCTGCCTCACTAGCTGCAATATACTCAGCCTCTGTTGTAGAATCGGCTACTGTACTTTACTTTGAACTCTTCCAGCTCACAGCACCACTATTAATGCAAAACACAAAACCTGATTGCGATCGAGAATCATCCTTGTCGGTTTGGAAGCTGGCATCAGTGTAACCTTTTACACTTAACTCTTCCTCACCTCCACATATTAGGAACGTATCCTTAGTTCTTCTTAAGTACTTAAAGATATTCTTGATCGTGGTCCAGTGACCTTCACCGGATCTACTTGGTACCGCTTCGTCATACTTAAGGCATATGAGACATCCGGGCGGGTACATACATAACATGGCATACATGATAGATCCAATAGCGAAGCATATGGAATTTTACTCATGCGTTCTCTCTCTTGTGGAGTTGAAGGACACATTTCCTCTCGAGAGTGAAATACCATGTCTCATAGGTAGGAATCCTCTCTTAGATTCTTCCATATTGAACCTTTTCAATACTTTATCTATATATGTACCTTGACTTAGACCTAGTAGTCGTCTTGATCTATCTCTATAGATCTTGACTCTTAAGATGTAAGTAGCTTCGCCCAAGTCCTTCATAGAAAAACAACTTCCTAACCAAGTCTTAATAGACTGTAAGGTAGGTATGTCATTGCCCATGATAAGTATGTCATCCACATACAGTACCAAGAATGTGATTGTGTTCCCACTAACTTTCTTGTAAACACATGGCTCATCTTCATTTTTGATAAAACCAAACTCTTTGATTGCATCGTTAAAACGAAGATTCCAACTTCGAGAAACTTGTTTTAATCCATAAATGGATCTTTGTAACTTACATATCTTTCCAGCATCCTTTGGATCAACAAAACCTTCAGGTTGTGTCATATACACATCCTCTTCAAGTTTCCCATTAAGGAAAGCTATTTTGACATCCATCTGCCAGATTTCATAATCATGAAATGAAGCTATGGCGAGCAAGATCCTGATGGGTTTAAACATAGCTACAGGAGAAAAGGTTTCATCCTAGTCAACACCATGAATTTGGCGAAAACCTTTAGCGACTAATCGCCCCTTGTATGTTAGTACATTACCATCCATGTCAGTTTTCTTTTTGAAAACCCACTTGCACCCTATAGGTTTAACCCCTTCGGGTGGGTCAACCAATGTCCAAACATGGTTTTTATACATGGAATCCATCTCAGATCTCATGGCCTCAAGCCATTTCTCAGATTCTGGGCTCGCCACCGCTTCTTAATAAGTCTTAAGCTCATCTTGATCTATAAGAAGAATGTCACCATGCGTTGTAATGAGAAATCCATATCTCTCAGGTGCATGGCATTCTCTTAAAGATCTACGCGGTGGCTGTGTTTCTACAGCAGTTACTTGTTCCTGAATTTCTTGTGGAATTTGCTGTTGTTCTATCTCTGGTTCAGTGGTATCTTGTGATTCTCGAATTTCTTCAAGTTCAATCTTTCTCCCACTTCCTTTTCTAGAAATAAATTCTCTCTCTAGGAAGACACCAGTCTGAGCAACAAACACTTTGTTCTCAGTGGGATTAAAGAAATAATATCCTTTGGTTTCTTTTGGATACCCCACAAAGATACACCTTTCAGACTTGGGTTCAAGCTTAGTAGACGTCTGATGTTTAACATAAGCTTCGCAACCCCAAATTTTCATAAAAGACATACGACGTTTTCACCCATCTCTCATATGGCGTCTTTTGAACCAATTTAGATGGAACACGATTTAGTGTGAAAATAGTTGTTTCAAGTGCATGTCCCCAAAAGGAAGTCTCAGAGATCAAAGATGACTCATCATGGATCGAACCATGTCTAATAAAGTTCGATTTCTTCTCTCAGAAACTCCATTCTATTGAGGAGTACCAGGAGGAGTAAGTTGTGAGACAATCCCACATTCCTTCAAAAGATCATCAAACTCTAGGCTCAAATACTCTCCACCTCGATCAGATCGAAGTGTCTTATTAGTTTTGCCTAGTTGATTTTGTACTTCATTTTTGAATTCCTTGAACTTTTCAAGGGCCTCAGATTTATGGCGCATGAGATAAACATACCCATATCTACTGAAATCATTAGTGAAAGTAATGAAGTAGTGAAATCCACCTCTGGCTTGTGTATTTATTGGTCCACATACATCTGAATGTATTAAGCCCAATAAATCACTAGCTCGTTCACTTTTACCAGTAAAAGGAGATTTAGTCATTTTTCCTAATAAGCAAGATTCACATACTTCAAATTGTTCAAAAACAAATGAATCCAAGAGACCATCTTTATGGAGTTTGGATATGCGTTTCTCACTTATGTGGCCCAAATGACAATGCCAAAGATAAGTTTGATTTGAGTCATTTATTTTAGATCTTTTAGTATTTATGTTGTAAATGGGATTCATTTGATCTAAAATATAGAGGCCATTAATCAATTGTGCCGAACCATAGAAAACATTATTGAGATAAAAGGAACAACAATTATTCTTAATTATTATCTCAAAACCAATTTTGTCTAAACAAGAAATTGAAATAATGTTTTTAGTCAAACTGGGCACAAAATAACAATCCTCTAAAATTAAACCAAGTCCACTAGGCAAAGATAAAGTATATGTTCCCACAGCTAATGCAGCAACTCTTGCTCCATTTCCAACTCGCAGGTCCACATCTCCTCTAGCCAAAGTCCTACTCCTTTGTAGTCCCCTGCATGTAAGTACAAATATGAGAACCACAACCAGTATCTAATACCCAAGAAGTAGTAGTTGATAAATTAATATCAATAACATAAATACCTGAAGCGGGCGTTCGCTTGCTTTGACCTTCTTGATTTCCTCAGAGATAGGCAGGCGCCTCAGCTTCCAATGTCCAAATACACCACAATGAAAACAATTTCCTTCCTTAGACACCCCACCTTTAGGTTTCAGTGTAGCCTTTCCCTTTCCAAGATTGGGCTTACCTTTGCCTTTGGGCTTTGTTAGGACTTTAGCCTTTCCCTTGCCCTTGTTGTTACGGACCATCAGTATGGGCTTGGGTCCAACCTTTTTCATGTTGCCTTCAGCAGTTCATAACATACTGGCAGAGTCTTGTCAATTTCATTCATATTGAAATTGAGGACAAACTGGCTGTAACTATCCAACAATGATTGAGAATAACATCAGTGGCCAACTCTTGGCTCAATGGAAACCCAAGCTTAGATAGGCTTTCAATATAACCAATCATCTTAAGAACATGAGGTCCTACTAGGCTTCCTTCAGCCAGCTTACATTGGAATAGGGCCTTAGAGATATCGAACCTCTCTTGCCTTGCTTGCCCTTGATATAGTTCTTTCAGGTGCTCGATCATATCATAAGCAACCATATCTTCATGTTGCTTTTGAAGCTCAGGATTCATAGTAGCAAGCATAAGACATCCAACGTCTACCATTTCATCGAGATGCTTCTTGTAAGCATCTTTATCAGCCCTCGAGGCATTAGCCGGTGGTTCATCAAGAAGTGGTTTTTCAATGACATATAATTTTCGTTCTTGTTTGAGGACAATCCTCAAGTTACAGAACCAGTCAAGAAAATTCAAACCATTCAATTTGTCCTTCTCAAGGACTGATCATAATGAGAGTGTATTAGTGTTTGTAGCCATAATATATCTACAACAATAAAATATGCGTGTGAATAAATTTACCAAGTTTATATCAATCATTAAAAGGACTTTATTAAAATATGTTCCCACTATTTTATTTCAAAATTAATAACCCTCATATATTAATTTCGGAAAGACTTTCTTGAAAGTATTTCTAGTGGGTTAAGGATCCATATTGCACCTCCTCTTAAGTCAGCTTTGGCTTTACTCTCAAGATTATGGTTATTTAGGTAAGCAACACTTGCTAATTACATCATATGTAACTCCTACAATTTGGTGAACAACTCTTGTTCTAATCATCTTATGATTTATCCAAATAACTTGCCTCTAGGTTTCTAATCCTATTAGAGTAACCTAGTTAAGACATTAACCAATTTTTAACCGGCGAATATCACTTGTTTATTCTTCGCGTTTAACCAAGATAAATACTAGTACTTCACTTTGGCCAAACCTACATAGTATTCATCGAGGCCTTAACGAGGGCATAAATTGGAAGGCCGTGTTGACTTAATATTTTAATAGAGGGATTTTATTAGAGTGTTACATCTCACCAATTATGGTCTACTTTAGTCCATTTAATCTTTTAATTGATCTCATCAATTAATGGGGTTTATTATTTCCAAATTTGCATGCTTTAGACATCCATAGCATCTCATACATGAATAAGTAAAACAATAAATAAATGCAATAGTTATAGCCCATAAACTATGGTGGTTCAACCCAAGCCAATGGGAGAACCAAAAGGGAACCTAAAGGTGTAAGCCGTTTCACAAGATGTCGATCCACACTGGTCGGCCCATCTTCCTTCTCGTCTAGTCCACAGTAACTTTTACAAATTACAAAATTCAGAAACTCGTTTTACATACGAGGGAGTAAGATGAGAAGAGAAATACAAAAGAAAAGTAGTAAGGCACGACACACAAGCCGTATTTATAAAATTACAACCTTTTATCAAATGGGTCATCGGGCTATAACTATGCATTTCAAACACCGTGCATTTCAAAAATAGTATACTTTATACAACGTTTTACTAAGTGGATTATAAAATATCCTTTCAACCTTTTATGGCCCATTAAGTTTATTTATTACAAAACATACTAGAAGATGATGGGGATCTGAAACCTCACGATTTGATAACTTTTATCAACAGAATCGTGTTTTTAGGATCTTAATCCTTGAGGTTTCATATCGGAACAACCCTTGTTCCATCGCGATGTCTATTCTTCGGAAATTGTAAATGCCACCCCTGCTTCATCACAGATTTCTTAAAGTTAACAGTAAAAAACATAAAACCGAATAGGCCATAACATCATGATTAACATTTAATCACTTATTGAAAGGAACAATTATCAGATTTTATTTAAACGATTTAAACAGGAATAACATAATAAAATTGAAACATGCATCTCATACAATTGCATCATCCAAGTATTCAAGCCCGAGTCCGTATTACACAAGTGGCTCTGATACCACTGTTGGAACACCGGTGCCTCCAAGGCGCAGCAAAAAATTAAAAAACCGGCGATCCAAACCAAGGATCCATGTGTAAGGAACGAATCGGGGTGATAAAAAGGTTTCAAATTTACCAAAATTTCAATCTGAGTAGACAATGACGCTTAGGGCAACAGAATGTTTGAACCACTATCAAACCAAGCCGCAACCTTTTCAGATGTCGGCCTCTACGTAGTCCACCCGATTGACAATGAACGGTAGAAATCCCAGAAAACTATTTTCAGAGAGTATTTTGCTAAAACAGCTGCTAGACCACTTTGATATTTTCGGGCTAGTTATATATATATCCTTTTTAGGGTTTTTTTACCCTTGCTATATATAACTCCCTCTTAATTGGTATATATATTTATAACGAACTTTAATTCATTAAAATTAATCCGAACATAATAATTATCATTCAAATAAATATAATAATGTTTAACCGAAAAATTATAATTACATTAATTATAATAAAGATTTCGGTAAACTATATTTACTTAAACTTATATACGAACTAAATTCATATATCAATAAAATTATGTTCTGATTATGTGTACAATATCCTTGTACATAAATAGTATGTTCAACAATTTGATTGCCCAATTAAATTAATTCTATAATTAATTTAATTCATGTGACTACCAAGCAATATACCAACTATGTTTTACCTCGTTCATTTCAACCATAGGGTGTGACCCTATAGGTTCTTGTAACGTTAGCAGTAATATTAGAACGATTCTAATGTTACAAACAATGAGTGGCATCTAGCAATGCATTAATGCTACCTAAGTTACAAGAAGTCATGATTCGACATAACCTTTTGTGATTAACCTTTCATGCATTCATCCTTAAGTCCTATATCTTTGGAATGGACACAAGTCATGGAATAGTCACACTTGCATAGTCCATCCCATGTTTCTTGATACCTCGAGTAGACTATGATACACAAATAAGTATGACATCTCATATCAACTTATTTGAGCATGGCCATGCATTTCTAGCCTCACTCAATCAAGTGGCCTGAGATATTACTCCCATTATGTAGGAGGGACTTATCCTATATTGATTAACAATTTCCCTCTACATAGATTGTGGTATATCCAGCATCAGTCTTTATAGAACAACCAGTTACGGTGTTTGTTTGACTGTATCAAAATATACAACTCACGATGTTGGGATAAAGATGATCTTAAGTATAAGGATCATATACATATTAATCACTATGAGTAATGTTGTGACAATTACATAATAATCCAAGAAACATAATCATAGCGGGTCAGTCCAATATGTTGTTTTCTAACACACATATTCATGCATTGATTTTGACACTCCATATCAATGACAACTCTTTATCATCAATCAACTACATGTTAGTCTTGATGCATTATTATTGTCCTAGCCAATAACAATACTTAACTAAGGATCTTTTGAGAATAATCATATTATTCTCAGGACATTATTATAAAACAGTTTATTTATACACACAGAAAAGAAACTGGAATAATAATGGCAACGCCTTATATTAATAAACATGATAAACCAAGTATGTTATTACAACCATCTCGTGATTGATCTTTGGGCATACTCTTACATATTCATGGTTACAAGGCTTATGTTGGGCCTGCTAGCCTTCCAACTTTTGCGAAGAAATTGGTAATGATTACTGGGATGAGTGAGCAGTGGGCTATAGCTCGTGTGCAGCAAAAAGGTGATAGTAAGTGCATCCCGTGGGCCGTTTTGAGGGATTTGATATTGACGCATCTAGATGTGAAGAAAAAGGTCGACGTCCTGGCTTTGAGCATTTATGGCATGGTGATCTTCCCGAAGGCATTGGGGCACATAGATGAGTCGGTCGCAGATTTGTTTGATCGACTTAGTAAACAGAATACGCCTGTGCCTATGTTCTAGCTGAGACGATAAGATCCTTGAGCGCATGTCGAGGAGCTGGTGAAGGAAGATTCATTGGATGTGCACAGTTGCTGTTAGTTTGGTTTCATAGTCACTTCTGGAAGCTAGATAGGGTTGCTTGCCGAGTTTTCTTTGAGGGTTATTCTCCCTTAAAGGAAGCAGTGGACGTACCTAGGAGAGATGACATTTCGGAGGAGAGATGGTTAGACATTCTTCAGAATCTTCGAGAGGAAGATGTTATGCGGAAGGCTCCTTGGTTGGTTCCTAGTGAAGTCCTTTACCGATGCGGCAGTTTTGATTGGGTCCCTTTGCCAGGAATTTGGGGAGTTGTTGGATATACACCGTTACTTGTTTTAAGGCAATATCGAGCGAGGCAATTCATATCGGCTACACAGCGTCTAGCTCAGAGTGATTTCTCTTACAAAGGAGATCACTATAAGAAGAGGATGCGAGAGATTTCTGAGGCTTGGAAGAAGCCTTTCTGTATGAAGATCTTGACTGAAGGTTCATCGTCAACCCTCGAGTATAAGGGCTGGTTTAGTAAGAGATTCAACGATAATATCCCTAGGCCGATTGGAGAGGCTCGATCATTAGAGGAGAGCTTGTGAGTGATCCCATCAGAGTTGGAGGTTATGAAGCAAGAGTTCGAGAGAAGAAATTCAGAGCTAGAAAAGAGGATTGAGAAGCTCGAAGAGGAGAAAATGTGTAATATCCTGATTTTGGGCCTAGTCGGAATAGTGGTTTTGTGACCATAAAATCCGAGATAGAAATAATTATTTTATAATTATTTTGATGTTTATGATATGATTGCATGATTGTGTGAAAATTTCGTGATGAAATCCTATGCCTAAAGTGCTTAAATTGAAATTAGGGACTAAATCGAATAATTTGCAAAACTTGCATTCTAGAAGTTTCTAGTATGAAATTGTTTTGAAATATTAATTAGTAGGTCTTAAATAGAAATTTTACCAATTTCTAAGTTTATGGACAAAAATTGGACATGGATGGAATTTTTGGAAAGTTTAGTAGTAAGGGCATTTTGGTCATTTAGGGGTAAAATGAATTAAAATACAAAATTAAAAGCCAATTTTGCTCATCTTCTTCACCATGGCCAAATATAGCAAGGAGAAACCATGGCTAGGGTTTTTCAAGCTTCCAAGCTCGATTGCAAGTCCATTCTAGCCCCGTTTTTCAAGTTCTTTACGTTTTTGGACTCCTAGTAGCTCGATTTAGCTTATGCTAGCAATAATTTAACCTAGGGTTTATATTTGAAAAAATACCCATAGGTGAAATTTGTGTATTTTGGTGTTTTATGATAGAATATGATGTTTTAAATTATGTTAGACAACTTGTGCTACTCGGTTTTAAGTGAAAACGAGCAAAAGGTCTTAATCGGTAAAAATACCTAATAGTCATAAGTACATGTTAGAGTGAGAATTTGATATTGCCATAGAAGATAAAAATGATCAGCATGTCATAAAATATAAGAAAATAGGCAGAAGTTTAATTTACGAGCTTTGGGGCAAAAGTGTAAATATGCAAAAATTTAGGGGCAAAATTGTAATTTTTCCAAAATATGATTTTGGGTCAATTTGAATAACGTGAGTCCTAATTAGACTATATTTTAAATGATAGGGCAAGGAAAACTAAAATTCGGGCTAAAATGGGGAAAATATCAAGTTGTGGACGAAATGGTAAAAGTAGCCATTTTCGCATACTAGGTAAGTTCATATGTAAATGTTGGTAACATAGTTATTATTTTAAATGTTTTTATATTATTTAAATGATATGATAATTATTATGAAATATTATACTCGTGATAATTGTTTGATAATATGTCAAATTATGTGATATACTTGGAAAATGTGAAATACTACCGAGTATCGGTATCGATATTCCGTAGAAGATGGTTGAGACACATGATTGGGAAAAAGGTCCCGTTGAACCTTAGGAATGGATTAGGATACAAGTGACATGTCAGTGGGATATTTGGGCATCCGAATTCACTTATGGATGCGAATGTCCAAACTCGTTGAGTTGAGTCCGAGTTCACTTATGGATGCGAATGTCCAAACTCGTTGAGTTGAGTCCGAGTTCGTGAGATGTAACTAGGCATCCGAGATCGTTGAGTTGAGGCTGAGTTCACTTATGGATGTGAACGCCCGAGCTCATTGAGTTGAGTCCGAGTTCGCTTATGGGCGGGTTACATAGTAGCTTGGCTACATATGTGGCACTTATGTGCAAACTTTCCATGTATCCGAATTATATTCCGATGTGTTCAACGGGTAAAGTTCTACTCAAATGGAGGAATACTCAAGATGAAAGGGACGTATTGGTAAGTGTTGTGAAATGGATACTTTGAACAGGTATGTACTTAACCCTCGGGTTGAAAAATCGATATAACAACAATATGGTAAGATGATAAATGAAAATATGATATGAATGTCTTGGGGATGATTATGCAAATGATGTTTTATGTTTGCTTATATGGTTATGTTACTTGCTATTTGTATGTGAACTTACTAAGCATTTATGCTTACTCCCTCCTTTTCATTCCTTGTAGTGTTGACAAGCCAGCTCGGAAATCGGGAACGGTCGGAGGCACGCTCACACTATCCGTATACCATCTTGGCATAATGGCTTGTATATTTTGAGTATGGCATGTATAGCATTATAATCATTTTGTATATATGGTCTTATGATATGGTTATTGAGTAGTATAAAAATGCTTGGTAATGATTAGCCATTGGAATGGCTAATTATGATCATATTTGGTGTTATGTATGTCAAATTGCTAGTTAATCCATGGAAACCATGAAATAGGTAAAATTTACCATAAAATAGATTCAGACAGCAGTAGTGACGTGAATTTAAAAAATCATTAAAAATAGTAGAGATATAATTAGATGATGAATAAAATATGGAATTGAATAATTTTGAGTCTATTTTCATATGGAAGAAACGAAACAGGTATATGAGTTATATTTTATGAGATGTTTAAACTTTTGTGAAACAGGACCAGAGCAATTTCTGGATCCCCTGTTTTGATTTTGAAAATTCACCATAAATTGTATAAAAATAATTAGAAGTCATAATTTATATGTACAGATTTCTTATTGAGTCTAGTTTTAATATAAATAAACTTCATAGTCATTGAAATTCTGTACAGAGAGGTATCTGATTCGTAATACACAGAGGTCAGAGCAGTTGAACCCTGAAATAGGGGAGACTTTAACTAATAAACTGTACTAATTGGCCTAGCCAAAAATTTTAGAAAAAAATTAGTAAATAGATATATGAGTCTAGTTTCAGGAAAAATTTACGGAATTGGATTTTGAGTTTCAGAACTCGAGATATGAATTTTTAAGCGACTGTGATGCAGTTAGCCAGCTTGTCTGGAATTTCTAAAATTAAATTGTTTGAGCTGTTTAAGCAATGAATTAAGCCTGTTAACACCTCGTGTTTGACTCCGGCAACGGTCTCGGGTACGGGGCGTTAGAAAATGTGCTTAAGTCTCGATGTTGACGTTCAAAAGATGGAAGTTGAGAAGATGAAAAAGGAAAAGGGAAAGGTCGAGAAAGATCGAGATGACTTAAAGACGCATAATAAGAAGGCCCAGGTAACATTGAAAAGGGTCGGATTAGGGAGGTCTTCAGAGTAGTGGCAGCAGGAGATTAAAGAAGAGCGAGCCCAGGCCGAGTATTGGGAGAAGAAGTTCCAAGAGATGCAGTCACGTAATCAGGTCGTAGAAAAGGAAAATCAAGGGTAAAAGTTAAGGTGATAGAGCTTGGACGATCCCTTCATCATTACCGAAGTCGTGACTCTACAAACGAGTTAAAGACAAGCTTGGACAAGATTGAGAAAATGAAGCACAACATTGGAGAGTTAAAAGCAGCATTACAGGGTTATGAGTTACGGATTGAGCAGCTCGAGGCAAGAGAAGAACAGTGGAAGGGAGAACTTCATCATCTTCAGAGTCAAGTGGGAGATAGAGATCATGTCATGAGAGAGACCTTAGTTCAGATTCGAGAGGTCGCTGAATACTTACAGGAGTTGGCAACACAAGCTAAAACGCTGAGTATGATGTATGAGTCATCGTCAGACAAAGGACGAGAGTTGGCATTATTATTAGATAGGGTTAAGACTCTAGGCCTACGGGCAAAAGTGTATTTGTAATCTGTTTTATGAAAAGATTTTTGTTCCTTAAATAATGTTTTCTAAAATGAAACTGAGTCAAAATCGACATCTTTTTGCATACATGCATTTGCATTTCATTACATCATATGCATTCAAGTTTATAGAAAGACCCTAATTAGTTAAAATTATAAAAGGGAGAAAGAGAGTAAGAAAAAGGAAATCTGGAAGTAACACATCCTTACGGTACATGCGCTAAGTCGAAGAATATGGATCAAAGATTTGAACAGCTACAAAAGGACATGCAAGACCAATTGCAAGAGCAATTGGCAAAAATGCAAAACGACATAAGGGAGCATATGCTGGAAGCTCAGAAAAACATGATGGCTGAGATGGCTAAACTACTGAGGGCCACTGATAAGGGAAAGGCTCCCATGGCAATTGCTAGAGAAGAGAATGAGGGTCCTCCTCTTGGTTTCACTCCACCTCACATACCTGAGGCATATCCTCGTAGGCCGTCTGTCACAATAAGGCCTCAACAGGGTCAAGTTGATGCTGGGATCTCTATAAATTTCCCAACTGGCTCGGGATTCAATTTAGGCGATAACCCTACCAATCCTCTCATTCCTGATTTGGATATAGCTGAAAAGGAAGATTTGAGAGCCGAGGCTGCAAAACAGTTGGAAGAACGTTGCCGATGGCAGGAGAAGAAATTTAAAGCCTTAGAGAGTGCTGATGAGCATCATGGAGTCGATGCCAAAGACTTAAGTTTGGTCCCAGACTTGGTGCTTCCTCACAAATTCAAAATGCCGGAGTTTGAAAAATACAACGGGACTCTTGCCCAATGGCCCACATTACGATGTTCTGTAGAAGAATGATCGGGTGTGCAAACAATGATCAGTTGTTGATCCATTGTTTCCAAGACAGTTTAGTAGGAGCGGCAGCTAGGTGGTACAATCAGTTGAGCCGGGCTAGAATAAGTTCATGGAGGGACCTTGCACAAGCCTTTATGCAGCAGTACAATCATGTGACTGACATGACCCCTGATAGGATCGCTCTGCAAAACATGGAAAAAAAGCCTAATGAAAATTTTAGGCAATACGCACAGAGATGGAGAGAGGTGGCAATGCAGGTTCAACCACCACTGTTGGAAAAAGAAACCACTATGTTGTTCATCAACACTTTGAAGGCTCCATTCATTACTCACATGATTGGAAGCACTACCAAAAGTTTTGTAGACATAGTCATGGCAGGAGAGATGATTGAGAATGCCATAAGAGGTGGCAAAATTGAGGGGGGAGCAGCCAACAGATCGGCCTCAAGAAGAAAAGACAATAAGGTGAACAACACAAGTAGCTTCAATTCAAGGCGATTCTGATTAGTCACCCAAAGTGGCTACGGGTGGGCAGTAAAGTACTCAAAGACAGGAATCGGGATCAAGACAGAATTCGGAGAGGATGCAATTCACGCCTATCACTGTGAGGTATCGTGAGCTTTATCAAAGCTTATACGATGCACATGCCATTGCTCCATTTCACTTGAAACCACTACAGCCACCATACCCCAAGTGGTATGATGCAAATGCTAAATGCGAATATCATGCAGGAATACCGGGGCATTCAATTGAAAATTGCACTGGGTTCAAGAAGGCCGTGGAGAGACTTATCAAGATGGGGGTTGTGAGATTCGACAGTACCCCTAACGCTAAAAATCTATTACCAGATCATGACAATCAAGGAGTGAATGCCATTGATGAAACTAGGGAAAGAATAATCAAGGAAAATGTTGCTGAGGTGAGAATGCCTTTAAGGGTAATTTGGAAAGAGATGGTGAAGAGAGGGATGATAACCTTTGAGAAAGAAAGAGATGAAATGAGGAACTACTGTGAGTTCCATGGAAAAGGGGGTCGTGAGACCCAAAATTGTAAAGAATTCAAAGCCTTGGTGCAAGGCTTCATTGATAATAAAGAGCTACAAATTTTTGAAGGTAGCTCTTATAAAAGAGAAATAAATGCGTTGGAATATAAACAACAAGAAATCAGCCGACCAAGAATTATTATTTCCTTGCCGGGGTATAATGAAGTGGAGGTGCAAACTAGGCCCAAGGTCGTAATCCATAAACCTCTATCTTTTCCTTATAAGGATAACAAAAGGGTACCATGGAGTTATAACTGCCATGTGTCGTTACTGAAGAAAGAAGATGTAGCCAGTGCGTCCAAAGATGTACAAATTGAGGGTTCCCCTACACAAAGTGGGAAGCGGTATGATACGGTAGGCATCAGAGATAAGTCCACAAAAACAAAGAATGCTAGTGTGGAGAAGGGAAAAGAGGTTGAAATGCCCGTCAAAGAGCCGGTAAAGGAGGAGGAGGCTAAGGAATTTCTGAAGTTCCTCAAGCATAGTGAGTATAGTGTGGTCGAGCAGTTGCGCAAGCAATCGGCTCGTATATCAGTATTGGCTCTACTTCTGAGTTCTGAGGTGCATAGGGAAGCATTGATGAAGGTGCTTAACGAGACATATGTCACCCATGACATATCATTAACAAGCTGGACCGGCTGGTGAATAATATTAGCGCGAACAATTTCATCTATTTCAATGATGATGAAACCCCACCTGGGGGCATAGGATCAACCAAGGCCTTGCACATCACTACTCGGTGCAAGGGATACACACTTCCAAGTGTACTCATTGATAACGGGTCGGCTTTGAACGTCCTACCATTATCCACATTAAATAGATTACCCATCGATAGTTCGCATATGAAAACGTGTTGCAATGTGGTAAGAGCCTTCGATGGAACCAAGAGAAAAGTGATGGGACAAATAGACATCCCTTTGGAAATTGGGCCAAATACATATGAAGTTGATTTCTTGGTGATGGATATCAAGCCCTCCTATAATTGTTTATTGGGGAGGCCATGGATACACTCGGCAGGAGCGGTGCCTTCCTCATTGCACCAAAAATTGAAGTTGGTGACAGATGGACGGTTAATAACTATCAATGCGGAGGAGGATATTATAGCAGCAGTCACTAGCAAGGCCCCCTATGTTGAGGCAAATGAAGAATCTATTGAGTGTTCATTTCGCTCTTTAGAGTTTGTAAATGCCACTTTTATTTCAAAAGGAAGTGAGTTACCAGTGCCAAGGACGGCAGGAGCCACAAAGATGGCAAGAAGAGGAGCCTTACCAGGAAGAGGTTTGGGAAAGTATCTGCAAGGGGGGATTCAGATCCCAAAGATGATTGAGAAAAAAGACCGCTTTGGTTTGGGTTTCAAACCAGACTATAAGCAAAGAAGGAAGGACATTGAGAAACGCCAAGAAAGGAGAAGGGCGCGTTTAAATGGAAGAGAAGTGGGGTGGGAATCGATAACATTCCCTCCTATATCTAAAATCTTCATATTAGGAGGATTACTTGAAGAGGAGAGCCATCAAATTAATGCTGTGCATGAAGAAGGACCGGAGCAAAGGAACCTTGAAGGCATTCGTCTTTACGAATCGGGAAGCTCTCCGAAATATTGGACTGTGGAAGAACTTCCTGTAGTCTTTAGGAATTTTTCAGAGTAATTCTCAAACATTTTTGTTACTCTAAAGCCTAGGAGTAATAAGATTACATTTGTGAAATAGGCTTATGATCATTTATCATTTTTTTAATAAGACATAACTTTTATTAATTCAAACGAGTATTGCTTCATTTTTATCAATCAATATTCCATCAAATTTTGACAATTCTTATTCCTTCATTCATAGTACATAAATAATTATTCTTAAATTCATTCATTCTATATTTCTCAGATCCCTAAATATCAATGATATGAGCATTGATACGGTAACTCCTGATTTCTCTTGCGAGCAAGACATGTGTTTAGAGGAACCTCAGGATTTTGAAGGTGTTCAAGATTATGATGTATCTCTTGATCTGTTAAGAATGGTAAAGCAAGAGGAGAAACAAATCATGCCTCATGAGAAAGAGGAAATGGAGAATATAGCCCTAGAGGAAAGGAAGAAGTTGAAAATTGGAACACTGATTACCGAGGACACAACGCATGGTCTGGTTGAGTTGCTTCGAGAGTTCAATGATATCTTCGCCTAGTCTTATCAGGATATGCCCGAGTTGAGTACCGACATTGTAGTACATCGTCTTCTGATAAGATAGGATTGTAAGTCGGTCCAACAGAAGTTGCGAAAAATGAGGCCAGATATTGTTTTGAAAATAAAGGATGAAGTCAAGAAGCAGTTTGATGCAGGATTCTTGCAAGAGGTAAAATACTCTGAATGGGTAGCTAACATTGTGCCAATTCTTAAAAAAGACGGTAAGGTACGAATGTGTGTTGATTACAGAGATTTAAATAATGCTAGCCCCAAAGATAATTTTCCTCTGCCATACATAGACACTTTGGTGGACAACACAGCAGGATATTCGTTGTTTTCCTTCATGGATAGTTTCTCAGGATACAATCAGATAAAGATGCATCCAGAGGACATGGATAAAACCACCTTCATAACCTTATGGGGCACCTTTTGCTACAAAGTAATACCGTTTGGACTGAAGAATGCAGGAGCAACATACCAACGGGCCATGGTAAACTTATTCCACGACATGATGCATAAGGATATTGAGGTATACATTGATGATATGATTGCCAAGTCGCATACAGAAAAAGAGCACATTGAGGTCTTGAGAAAATTATTCTTGAGGTTGAGAAAATTTCAATTGAAGCTTAATCCAGCAAAGTGTACCTTTGGAGTCAGATCGAGAAAGTTGTTAGGCTTTGTAGTCAGTGAAAAGGGAATTGAAGTCGACTCAGACAAGGTTAGAGCCATACGAGAGTTACCTCCACCACATACTCAGAAGGAAGTTCGAGGATTCTTAGGAAGGTTGAATTACATCGCTCGGTTCATTTCACAACTAACCAAGAAATGTGATCCTATCTTTCGCCTCCTCAGAAAGCACAATAAAGGTACTTGGGATGAGGAATGTCATTGAAAAGGTCAAGCAGTATTTGTTGAATACTCCGGTATTGTCTCCACCTAGCCCAGATAAACCGTTAATACTGTACTTGTCAGTCTTCAGTAATTCTATGGGATGTGTGCTTGGCCAGCATGACGAGTCAGGGAAAAAGGAGAGGGAAATTTATTATCTTAGTAAGAAATTCACTGACTGTGAGATGAGATATTCACCAATTGAAAAGTTGTGTTGTGCGCTGATTTGGACCACTCGGAGATTAAGACAGTACATGCTATACCATACCACTTGGCTCATTTCAAAGCTTGATCCGTTAAAATACATCATGGAGTCAACAGCTTTAAATGGGAGAATGGCGAGATGGCAAATTTTGCTTTCAGAGTTTGATATAGTCTACATAAGTCAGAAGGCTATAAAAGGAAGTGCGGTAGCAGATTTCTTGGCCAGTAGGGCTCGAGAGGATTATGAGCCATTGAACTTTGATTTTCCAAATGAGGAGTTGATGTGTATAGCAACAACTGAAGATTCTTCTTGGAAGCTCAATTTTGATGGGGCTTCTAATGCAGCTGGAAATGGAATTGGGGTAGTTTTGGTATCCCCAAATGGCGATCATTATCCTTTCACGTGTAAGTTGAACTTTGATTGCACAAACAATATGGCTGAGTATGAAGCATGCATTATGGGACTTCAAGCAGCTATAGAGCGAGGTATAAAAACCTTAAAAGTATATGGAGATTCTGTGTTGGTAATTTATCAGCTTAGAGGTGAATGGGAGACAAGAGACCCTAAATTGATCAATTATCGAAAGGTAGTTTTGGGGTTACTTGAGGAGTTCGATGACATTACCTTCAATTATCTCCCACGGGACGAAAATCAGATGGCAGATGCTTTAGCAACCTTGGCTTCAATGATTAAGGTGAATAAAGAAGAAGAGATGAGACCAATTCAAATGAGTGTCTACGAGGCTCCCGCTCATTTTTGCAACATTGAGAGTGAAGAAAAGGATGATAACCCTTGCTATCAGGATATATTACGATATGTGAGGGATCGTAAATACCCTGAACAGGCCAATGAAAATGATAAACGAACTTTGAGAAGGTTAGTTTGCGACTATGTATTGGACGGAGATATCATGTACAAGAAAAAGAAAGACCAAGTACTTTTGAGATGTGTCGATGCTGCGGAAGCTAAGCTAATTTTAGAAGTTCATGAAGGTGTATGTGGGACGCATGCAAATGGGTTCACGATGGCAAGGCGAATTATGAGGTTTGGCTATTATTAGGCTACTATAGAAGGGGACTGTATCAACTATACCAAGAAATGCCATAAGTGTCAGATTTATGGGGACAAAATTCATGTACCACCTTCACCTTTGTATGTTATGACTTCTCCATGGCCCTTTTTCATGTAGGGCATGGATGTCATTGGACCAATATCATCGAAAGCTTCAAATGGACATTGGTTTATCTTCATGGTAATTGACTACTTTACAAAATGGGTAGAGGCCGCTTTTTATGCGAATGTTACTAAGTCAACTGTGAGTCAATTCTTGAAGAGGGAGATCATTTGTCGGTATGGAATGCCTAAGAAGATTATATCAGACAATGCATTGAACTTGAACAATAAAATGATAGCAGAGGTTTGCGACCAGTTTAAGATCAAGCATCACAATTCTTCTCCCTATCGTCCAAAAATGAATGGGGTAGTGGAGGCCGCCAACAAGAACATTAAGAAAATAGTAGGGAAGATGACTGAGACCTATAGAGATTGGCATGAGAAGTTACCGTTTGCACTCCTGGCCTATCGAACATCTATTAGAACCTCTACTGGGGCAACCCCATTCTCGTTAGTTTATGGGATGGAAGCAGTGTTACCTATTGAAGTAGAAATACCTTCTCTTCGAGTTTTGACAGAGATAAGGTTAGATGAAGCTGAATGGGTTCAATCCCGATATGACCAGTTGAACTTGATTGAGGAAAAGAGGCTAAGAGCCATTCGACATGGTCATATGTATCAGAAGCGAATGATGCGAGCTTACGACAAGAAAGTTCGACCCAGAGAATTCCACGAGGGAGACATTGTACTAAAAAAGATTCTTCCCATTCAAAAGGACTTTAGGGGGAAATGGATGCCGAATTGGGAGGGGTCGTATGTCGTGAAGAAAGCTTTCTCTAGCGGTGTATTGATCTTAACGGAAATGGATGGGAAAAGTTTACCCAACCCAGTGAACTCAGACTCAGTGAAAAAATACTTTGTCTAAAGGAATCCAAGGTGAAAACCCACAAAGGGCACCTTGAGATTTCAAAAAAAAAATGGAGAGGCCAAGGTGAAAACCCGCAAAGGGCACCTTGAGATTTCAAAAAAAAAATGGATAGGCCAAGGTGAAAACCCGCAAAAGGGCACCTTGTGACCAAAGGGGTTTTGAGTTGAAAACCCGAAAGGGTAGCTCAAATATTGATGGACATACGGTGATCTTGCTATATCTGATACAACAAAGAGCGAAGAATGCTGCAAACTGGGGCATCGTCAGAGTACTTTGGATCTTTTAAACACATGTTGAACTCAAGAAAGTCTTCATGGAGCTGGCGTATAAACGCTTAAGCGGCGATATCTAGGGCATCTAACTTTTGTCCTGTTTGCTATCTTTAGATTCTCTTTCTTCTCAAAGATAGGCTTTCAGATTAATTTCCTTTGTTTTTTTTTTGACAAATTCGTTCCAATCTAATTATTCTCAAGATTAAATTCATCTTCCATTATTCTTAACGTATGTTGCATTAAAATAATGATGGATGAACTAAATAATTTTCACAAATGAAGTTTTGCTCATTACTCTGGAAATTTCTAGATAATACAAGAAACTAAAACAGAACAATTGTTCCAAGAATTCACGTAAGTGAGGTTCGAAAGAACTCGAAGAAATTCTTTCTTTAGTCCAAAATGATGATTAGACAAATCAAATGATTCGATCCTAAGAGAGGATCATTTTACAGACATTTTTGGTGGGTCATAGCATTTGAAGAATGGTACAAACCTACAGGCTGAGTAATAATGATATTTCGAGAGAAATAAGGATAAACTTCGACGAAAGAATGAATGGTGACATCTGGAATAGGGGTTATGTTCATAAAAATTCTGCATCATAACATGTTTAATTAGGAACATTTGACTCATTTCGATCATGGCATCCTAATTATCAGGCATAATCATTATACAGGTTATATCCTTCAAGGTTATCAAAGATGACGTGCCTTAATCCCTAAGCAGTAGGGTAATAGGCCGCAGCATAGCAAATCTGGCCTTCAGATGTTTATACTGAAGCTAGATCCAAGATAATTTGGTATTCTTGTGTTTACAAGGAACAAATCGAAACCATAGCTGATTTGGCTTTCACGTGCTTACGATGAAGCAAGTCTAAGATGATTTGGCATCTCTGTATTCTCAGAGAACAAATCAAAGTTTGGCATTTCCATATTCGACGGAGGGCAGACACATAATAGATCTAACCTTCAGATGCTTATACTGAAGCAGGTCCAAGGTGATTTGGCATTCTTGTTTTTTACAAGGAACAAATCGAGGACATAACAAATTTGACTCTCAGATGTTCTCAAACAAATCCAAGATGATTTGGCATCCTTGTGCTTACAAGGAACAAATCGAAGACATAGCAGATTTGGCTTTCACGTGTTTACGCTGAAGCAGATCTAAGATGATTTAACATCTCTGTACTGTCAAAGAACAAATCGAAGAAACAGATTTGGCATCTCTGTATTGTCAGAGAACAAATCAAAGTTTGGCATCTCCATATTCGACGGAGAGTAGACACATAGCAGATCTGGCCTCCAGATGTTTATACTGAAGTAGATCAAAGATGATTTGGCATCCTTGTGCTTACAAGGAACAAATCGAAGACGTAGCTAATTTGGCTTTCGCGTGCTTACGCTAAAACAAATCTAAGATAATTTGGCATCTCTGTATTGGCAGAAAGCAGATCGAAGATAACAGATTTGATGTCTTTGTGTTCGACGGAGAGCAGATTGAAGATATCAACATGACAGTCTTGAGTTTACAATAAGCAGATTAAGGACCACGATCCGATAAGGCCGGGCAAATTTGGTCTTTCTATGAGTCTTTGCTCGATTCCTATTACATAGCAATGAGCAAAGAGGGGCAGCTGTAATAACCCAAATTTGACCGGGCTTAAATAAAACAAAAATAAATAAATAAATAAATGCTTTTAAACAGTCCAGTTACAATAAGCAGCCCAAATGCCACTAACCCGTAACCCAGCTAAAACTACCCAATAACCCGTACAAGACCCAATTAACCTATTACCCCATTACATTTTAACCCAACAATAAACGGGGCCCAAATGGCCCAAGTTGCTAAACAGAAGACAAAGAAGCCTAGGGTTTCAGAAACCTAGGCGCCCGCAATCAATGAGTATCCTCAATGCCCGCTGCCCACTACTCATCACAGCCCACGATTCCGCACTCCAAGTCACCCCGTAATCATCGCCACCGACATATCTACGTTACCAGCACGATCAACACCGAATTTTCCTCGTGAATACCTACAAAAAAAGGAAAAAAGAACAGCAGCGAACAAACAAAATGGGAAGAAATAAAGATTCCTTATCGAAATATGTTGTAAACAGTGGCTATAAAAGCTTGAATCAGATACGATGTAAAGGGAGAGGGGGATTCTGATATTTTTGGAACACATATATAGACTCAATAAAAAGTTTATTTTTACATACATATACAGAAAGGAGTACTATAGTCGATCGAGATACAAAAAGGTGAATTTTTTTTAATATATGTACATATGTATATACTGCAAATAATAAAAAGGAAAGCGATACCTTTAATCGGCGTTGAAAGGCAAGTTGAATAGGGGTCATGTTCATAAAAATTCTGCATCATAACATGTTTAATTAGGAACATTCGACTCATTTCGATCATGGCATCCTAATTATCAGGCATAATCATTATACAGGTTATATCCTTCAAGATTATCAAAGATGACGTGCCTTAATCCCTAAACAGTAGGGTAATAGGCCACAGCATAGCAGATCTGGCCTTCAGATGTTTATACTAAAGATAGATCCAAGGTGATTTGGTATTCTTGTGTTTACAAGGAACAAATCGAAACCATAGCTGATTTGGCTTTCACGTGCTTATGATGAAGCAAGTCTAAGATGATTTGGCATCTCTGTATTGTCAGAGAACAAATCAAAGTTTGGCATTACCATATTCGACGGAGGGCAGACACATAACATATCTAACCTTCAGATGTTTATACTGAAGCAGATCCAAGATGATTTGGCATTCTTGTGTTTACAAGGAACAAATCGAGGATATAGTAGATTTGACTCTCAGATGTTCTCAAACAAATCCAAGATGATTTGGCATCCTTGTGCTTACAAGGAAAAAATCAAAGACATAGCAGATTTGGCTTTCACATGTTTACGTTGAAGCAAATCTAAGATGATTTAACATCTCCGTATTGTCAGAGAGCAAATCGAAGAAACAGATTTGGCATCTCTGTATTGTCAGAGAACAAATCAAAGTTTGGCGTCTCCATATTCGACGGAGAGCAGACACATAGCAGATCTAGCCTCCAGATGTTTATACTGAAGTAGATCAAAGATGATTTGGCATCCTTGTGCTTACAAGGAACAAATCGAAGACGTAGCTAATTTGGCTTTCGCGTGCTTACGCTAAAACAAATCTAAGATAATTTGGCATCTCTGTATTGGCAGAGAGCAGATTGAAGATAGCAGATTTGATGTCTCTGTGTTCGACGGAGAGCAGATTGAAGATATCAACATGACAGTCTTGAGTTTACAATAAGCAGATTAAGGACCACGATCCGATAAGGCCGGGAAAATTTGGTCTTTCTATGAGTCTTTGCTCGATTCCTATTACATAGCAATGAGCAAAGAGGGGAAGCTGTAATAACCCAAATTTGACCGGGCTTAAATAAAACAAAAATAAATAAATAAATAAATGCTTTTAAACAGTCCAGTTACAATAAGCAGCCCAAATGCCACTAACCCGTAACCCAGCTAAAACTACCCAATAACCCGTACAAGACCCAATTAACCTATTACCCCATTACATTTTAACCCAACAATAAACGGGGCCCAAATGGCCCAAGTTGCTAAACAGAAGACAAAGAAGCCTAGGGTTTCAGAAACCCTAGGCGCCGCAATCAATGAGTATCCTCAATGCCTGTCGTTCCAGCTACTCATCACATCCACGATTCCAGACTCCAAGTCACCCCGTAATCATCGCCACCGACATATCTACGTTACCAGCACGATCAACACCAAATTTTCCTCGTGAATACCTACAAAAAAAGGAAAAAAGAACAGCAGCGAACAAACAAAATGGGAAGAAATAAAGATTCCTTATCGAAATATGTTGTAAACAGTGGCTATAAAAGCTTGAATCAGATACGATGTAAAGGGAGAGGGGGATTCTGATATCTTTGGAACACATATATAGACTCAATAAAAAGTTTATTTTTACATACATATACAGAAAGGAGTACTACAGTCGATCGAGATACAAAAAGGTGAATTTTTTTTAATATATGTACATATGTATATACTGCAAATAATAAAAAGGAAAGCGATACCTTTAATCGGTGTTGAAAGGCAAGTTGAATAGGGGTCATGTTCATAAAAATTCTGCATCATAACATGTTTAATTAGGAACATTCGACTCATTTCGATCATGGCATCCTAATTATCAGGCATAATCATTATACAGGTTATATCCTTCAAGATTATCAAAGATGACGTGCCTTAATCCCTAAGCAGTAGGGTAATAGGCCACAGCATAGCAGATCTGGCCTTCAGATGTTTATACTAAAGATAGATCCAAGGTGATTTGGTATTCTTGTGTTTACAAGGAACAAATCGAAACCATAGCTGATTTGGCTTGCACGTGCTTATGATGAAGCAAGTCTAAGATGATTTGGCATCTCTGTATTGTCAGAGAACAAATCAAAGTTTGGCGTTACCATATTCGACGGAGGGCAGACACATAACATATCTAACCTTCAGATGTTTATACTGAAGCAGATCCAAGATGATTTGGCATTCTTGTGTTTACAATGAACAAATCGAGGATATAGTAGATTTGACTCTCAGATGTTCTCAAACAAGTCCAAGATGATTTGGCATCCTTGGGCTTACAAGGAACAAATCAAAGGCATAGCAGATTTGGCTTTCACATGTTTACGTTGAAGCAAATCTAAGATGATTTAACATCTCCGTACTGTCAGAGAGCAAATCGAAGAAACAGATTTGGCATCTCTGTATTGTCAGAGAACAAATCAAAGTTTGGCGTCTCCATATTCGACGGAGAGCAGACACATAGCAGATCTAGCCTCCAGATGTTTATACTGAAGCAGATCAAAGATGATTTGGCATCCTTGTGCTTACAAGGAACAAATCGAAGACGTAGCTAATTTGGCTTTCGCGTTACGCGCTAAAACAAATCTAAGATGATTTGGCATCTCTCAGATTGGCGCAGAGCGCATCGAAGATAGCAGATTTGATGTCTCTGTGTTCGACGGAGAGCAGATTGAAGATATCAACATGATAGTCTTGAGTTTACAATAAGCAGATTAAAGACCATGATCCGATAAGGCCGGGCAAATTTGGTCTTTCTATGAGTCTTTGCTCGATTCCTATTACATAGCAATGAGCAAAGAGGGGCAGCTGTAATAACCCAAATTTGACCGGGCTTAAATAAAACAAAAATAAATAAATAAATAAATGTTTTTAAACAGTCCAGTTACAATAAGCAGCCCAAATGCCACTAACCCGTAACCTAGCTAAAACTACCCAATAACCCGTACAATACCCAATTAACCTATTACCCCATTACATTTTAACCCAACACTAAATGGGGCCTAAATGGCCCAAGTTTCTAAACAGAAGACAAAGAAGCCTAGGGTTTCAGAAACCCTAGGCGCCGCAATCAACGAGTATCCTCAATGCCTGTCGTTCCAGCTACTCATCACAGCCACGATTCCAGACTCCAAGTCACGCCGTGATCATCGCCACCGACATATCTACGTTACCAGCACGATCAACGCCGAATTTTCCTCGTGAATACCTACAAAAAAGGAAAAAAGAACAGCAGCGAACAAACAAAATGGGAAGAAATAAAGATTCCTTATCAAAATATGTTGTAAACAGTGGCTATAAAAGCCTGAATCGGATACGATGTAAAGGGAGAGGGGGATTCTGATATTTTTGGAATACATATACAGACTCAATAAAATGTTTATTTTTACATACATATACAGAAAGGAGTACTACAGTCGATCGAGATACAAAAAGGTGAATTTTTTTTAATATATGTACATATGTATATACTGCAAATAATAAAAAGGAAAGCGATACATTTAATCGGCGTTGAAAGGCAAGGTTTTTAAATCTCCGACCACCATGTGCGGTGGAGATGACGGAAGCGCGTGAGCGCTTGCAAACTCCTGGACGGAGGTCCGGTGGCACTCCGAGAGGCCCTCCCCAACTCTCTTTCAGAGAGTTTCTTTCTTTTTTTTTTTTCAGAACAAACTTAAAATGATTTTAGAACTTAAAATTTGACTTATATAGCCAAGATGAAATGGTGCCGTTTCGCTTAAAACCAATTAGCTTCAAACAACGTCATACCAAGGCTAGGATCCGCGCATTGACCCGAGACCCGAGGAGGATCCGCGCGTTTTTAGAAAATGGGCTAATTTCCCAATCGATCCTTCCGTTTTTTTTAAGCTTTATAATTTCATTTTATTATTTTAATTTAGCCCCAATCTGTTATATTTAATTCAATTTGATCCCAACGGCCTATAAAATTCATTTAGAAAAACGAAGTCGTTTTTGGGATTAGGGCTTAATTACCCAATAAGTCCCTGGATTTTTAGCCCGTGTTTTAATTAAGTCTAAAATTTATATTATATTACAAATTAACCCCAGATTTCTTAATTAAATTCAATTTAATCCTTTTATTTTAAATACTTTATATACTACTGTTTTTAAATATTAATTATAAAATAGTATATTTTATTTTTATTATCCAATATATTAAAAACTCATTTATTATATATATTATTTATTCTGTATTTTATCATATGCTATATATTTATTTACTATATTTTATATTATTGTTATACATTCTAAATAGTATACTATATGTATTATTCATATTATATGTTTTATTATATAATATTTTTCATGCACATTATTTTGTGTTATTATTTGTTTTTACTTATAAATACTATGAATTTCCCTATATATATATTAACCATTTTACTATGTTTTAGTATGAAAACACCTATTAAATTACTACTATATATATTTTTTACATTATATCAAATATTTTATTATTGCTATATGATATATTTTTATATATTTTTATTTATAAATCATATTATGCATTATATTTTATCATATTTTCTATATTACCTTACAAAATATATATTATTACTTATTCAAAATATATATTATTACTTATTAATACATTCTTCATTTTTTTAAAAAATATATAGTAATATCTAGTACCTTTTTTATTATGCTTTAAAATATAATCTTTATATATGTATTCTTTGTTTTTCAAAAGAAAAGGGGTTCACTTTATATTATTTTTTAATAGCCATTTTATATTTTTACATTTTAATAGCTTATTTTTGGACTCACTTTTATTTGGTATTTTATAATATGTTAAATTTTATATATCATTTTGTTCTTGCTCTTTTTATATTCACATAAAATTAGTTAATTATGATAAATTAGATATGTTTGCATGAAATGTTGTTATGTATGTGTTATATAATTTATACTACTTAATTCACTATATTCCATGTTGTAATTTGTATGTAATAATGTTATCCATGACCATGCATTAAAATAATAGTATATTAGATAATTTAGATCCTTGCCCATCATTTTTACTATGCTTACATGAAATGATAAAACATATATATGATAGTTAGGTTATTATAATCTTTTATAAAATGTGAACGTATCATCTTTAAGACCAAAAGTCATGTTTTATTTAAATAAAAAAAAAGGAACTTTTAAAAAGAGGTGCAAGGCAATGTATTGAATACTTAGAAATTCGAGAAATAGTGCCCTAACATGCTGGGTTGCAATTTCTCGTTCGTCTCATTATCTAAAATATCCTTTTAAATAAGTTTTATGAATCGCAAGATGATTTTAGTTACAAAAGATTAAAGATATCATGTCCAATCATGCTGGATATGATGTTTGCACTCTTTTAAGAACGAATGAATCGTGATTCTTTTCTCAAACTATCACAGTTTTAAAGAAATATCGTTTTTTTATTTCTTTTAAATTTTTGACACTAAGACAAAAAACTATTCATTTTGGTACCAATTTTGGGCGTTGCGAGGGTGCTAATCCTTCCTCGTACGTAACTGACTCCCGAACCTGTTTTCTTAATTTTCGTAGACCAAAACATTTTATAAGGTGATCCAATCACACCTAAAAAAGGTTGGTGGCGACTCCCGTTTTCGTTTTTCAAAAGTCGACTTTTTTTTAAAAGCATCCCTTCAAAAAGAGGTTTCGACATAAGAAATATATCAAAATAAATTCTTACCATGTTCGGTCATAACCAAATATCCATTGATGCTAAATCACATATAATACCTTAACCAAACATATTAACCAAGTTCACATGTATATTTTATCTTAGCATGAATCATAGTCGAATCAGCCAAAATTACTCATGAATATATACCATAGCCGATTTATCAACCACATATATATCCGAAATCATCAACCAATTCCAAAGCATATAACACATATAAGCAATAACTGAACACCAAAATCAAACATGACCATCACCTAAACAAAACATTAAATACATACATACCAAAGAAATAAGCCATTTTCGCATGGCTCATATTTACATAAACCAATATTCAACATTTCAAAATATAATCCAGCTTATCTATGCCATAGATTTGAAAGTTCACTAATCAAAAATACCGAAGACAGTTGATAGTGTGATAGACTTTGCTGATGATCCCTGAGCTCGTAACTTGAATCCAAAATCTATAAAACAGAGGTAAACATGAACACACACAGTAAGCTATCATAGCTTAGTATGTCATAAGCAAATAAATAACTAATTAAGATAATCAATCCATTTAAACTAAACCGAAATATACTATCATAATCACTTTAAATCTTAAGCGTACAATTTCATGTATTATATATACTTTCACATAGAAATTGTTCATGGCCGAATGAATATATATATATATATATATATATATATACATTAACAAACTATCATTCAATTTTCAAGTCAAAATATCTATATCATACCAAGTACATAAACACTTATATGTATATACTTATAAGTCAGAGTATAACAATCACATACATATTTATATCAAATGGCCGAAAATACAACCAAATGCACATATGTTTACATTAGTAACTTGTATTATTTGAATCACATATTAAATGGCCAACTACCTTATTTTCAAATAGGTAATTAACTGACTCATACCTGATCGTTTTAGCTTGTTTTACACCTTCGTTCACAACATATCATTTCCCATTGAACCATTTGAAATTGAATAGGATACTCGGATAATCATATATACCATACATGGCAACGTCCCAGCTATGGTCTTACATGCTATCTCATATCGATGCCACTGTCCCAGACAGGGTCTTACACGAATCAAATACGATGTCGATGTCCCAAATATGGTCTTACTCGTAACCACATATCGATGCCAACGTCCCAGACGTGGTCTTACTCAAGAACTCATATAGGAAATCCTATGTCATGACATATGTATCCTAGCTATTCCTAAGGTTCGTACAGGACTTTCGGATGTAGTAACTCAGTCGAAATGAATTCATAAACATAGCTGCCAAGCTTGTACACATTCGGCTAACTCATATATATATTCACATATTTCATTTCAGCATATGGAGCTCACATTTAATTAAAATTAACAATGTCTATTTGCTTATAAACTTACCTTGGACGATGAAAATCAGAACGGGACAACTAGTCGACAACCTTGGTTTTCCCCCGATCCAAATCCGATTTCTTTAGTTCTTGATCTAAACATATTCAAGTTAAAATCATTCAAACATATTTTCACTCAATTTAGTCCAAAAACACAGAAATAGGAAAATTACCATTTTACCGTTGAGATTTCATACTTTTTACAATTTAGTCCAAATTGCACAAAACACAAAACATGCAAAATTTGAATATACTATGCTTAGGCCGAATGTTCCTTGTGTTCATACAAGTCCATGAATTTCATTTATTTCACATTTTAGTCCCTCAATTTATTATTTTTGCAATTTAATCCTAATTACTCAAAATCATCAAAAATTCCAATACAAAACATGTTAATCTAAAACATATATTTCATATTTCATCAACCAATATCACAAAACTCAAATATTCATCAATGGCATAACTTAAAATGTTCACCAAAATCAGAAACTCTAGCATGGGCTTTGTAGATAACATAGCAACGATCTCAAAAACATAAAAATTATCGAAAACCGAGCTAGAACTCGCCTTGAATCAAGCTTCAGTAGTGCCAAACCCTGAGATTCAAATTTATGTCATGAGAAAATGAAGAACATGGCTTTTAATTATTTTATGTTTTATGATATATTAACATATTATGCATTTTACATAATTAACCTTTACAAATTAATTCAAAACCATTATAATCATGTCCTTAACCGTCCATGCTATAGCCATTTGGTCAAATTTCATTGTTAAACCTCCCTATTAAAAGAACGAAAACAATTCAGCCCTTTTACAAATAACCATCAGGTTTTCATTTTACGTGATTAAGTCCTTTTTATTAAATCGGCACTCACACGATAAAACTAAAGCACGAAAATTTCACAGACATAAATTCACACATAATAAACACAGTAAATAATTTAAAAATACTTTTATGACTCAGATTCATGGTTTCGAAACCACCATTTCGAATAGGGTCTAAATCAGGCTGTTACAGTGATAAGATGATGAGATTATACTTTTGAAACTTATGTGAGTTTTAATGATTTTGGTATAATTAGGTTGTGGAATTGAGTAGTGAATTGGATATTATTTGGATGTTATGGATTATGTATGAAATGGTTGAGTTGGTTGCCTATAAATGATGCAAAAATGTTGTGATTCGGTATGCTTGAGTTAGGTAGAAAATGTGGCTTAAACCAAGCCTAATTTCACCTCACACGGTTGAGCACACAGGCATGTGTCTCGACCGTGTGTATGCCTGCTGTAACTTAGTCATACAAGTCAGTCTCGAGCACAGCCTAGACACACGGGCGTGTTTAGTGGCCGTGTGAGGCACACAGCCTTGGCACATGGGCGTGTGTGGCCATTTTGAAAGGTACATGGGCTAGACACACGGATGTGTGATCGGCCGTGTGACCCAAGTTAGTCTTGATCGTGGCCAAGGCACACAGGTGTGTCTTGTGGCCGTGTGGTGAAGTCAGTATGTATGTCCTATTTTGCCACAACCTAAACACATGGACGTGTATAATACCGTGTGAGGCACACGACCTGTTCACATAGGCGTGTGACCTGTATAACTTTAAAAAAAATGTTTAAGATTTGAAAAATTTTGTATGCGTTCGGTTTAGTCCTGACCCCTTTCTAAAACATGTTTAAGGTCTCATTGATCTATGTAAGGGACTCTATATTGATGTATGACTATGACGCTATGATGATTGTGAAATGAATGCTAAATGTTTCGATATGTCTAGTAATGCCTCTTAACCCTAGTTCAGCGACGGATATGGGTTACGGGTGTTACAAAAAATATGCTTTTGTTCTACTTATTTAATCTTTATTAATTAATTTACTATAATAACCTTATTCATTAACTTAAAATTCACCTTTTTAATGGCCATCTTTGTCCACTCATATTATCAATGGTTTAATTACAACATAAGGACCTCCAATTTAAGGTTCCATAGCTATTAGACACCTTTAGCTATTAGAACACAACTTTTACACTTTACACGATTTAGTCCTTTTTATCAAATTGAGCATCCAAACGATAAAATTTATTAATGATATTTTCATGCAATCATATTATCATGTCGTAGACCTTAAAATAATAATAAAATAAATATTTTGATCTCAGATTTGTGGTTTTCGAAACCACTATTCCAATTTGACTAAAAATAGCCTGTTACATAACTGCCCTGCCGAAGGCATCACAAATATATCCTATTCTTTTCCATCACATATCACAATTCACATATAGATAGTAGCAGGCTTATACAACAAGGAGTATATTCATATCAAAACATGAATTGAAAATTATTGTTTAACACCGCTTAACCAAACTCCACAAAATTACGTTATTGAGAATAAATACTTACTTTACACAATTTATACTGCAAAATAATTTATAACACATGGAAGCAAGAAGGAACTCACCATAAAATCTAACACAGTAATCTACTCAAAAGGTCCCTTGCACTTGTTGCTTAGACCTTCATTAGCTTTTTGAGCTAAAAGATAGACAAATATATCTATCAAATCATCAAACTATTGAAATTTTACATGCATGCATGCATCGGTAGCATGCAACCTAGGATCAGGAAGTTTCCTTCCTCAAGAACAATTCAATAACCTATGCATGCATTTCTGAAAACACATAAATTCCTTCGATAATAACCTAAGGGTTTACCATAAATTACCAATAATCATGTGTTAACAATGGTGTCAGCTAAATACTAGAACTCCTCACTATTGATTCTAACTTAGAATTTCTAAAGCTTTAGCGAAAATGTAAAGAAGAAGAAGAAGCAGAAGCAGAAGCAAAACGTACAAACATGCTAGTCTAGTCTTCTTATATAGTAGAGACAACTAGGAACAAATCTTGGTGGGTAGTAGCCCAATCAATGATGATGTAGCCCAATCACACAAGAAGCAACATAAGTATGCCATGCAATAATTTATATAAAGAATTAGAAAATAATAAAAATTATAAAAAAAATTATAATTTTCTTATAATATATAAAAATAAAAAATTTATTTTTATTTTTATTCTTTCTTTGCTTTTATCTTTCTATTTCTTTTTTGTTCTAATATCATTATCATTATCTTAGCTGTACATGAAACCTTATTGTCAATGGTAGATTGGGAAGGAGCTACCCATTCTATGGAAAATAACAATAGAACAATCATTTGAAAGCATCTTATGTTAAAACCGTAAACAAGATTTGATATCAACTTAAAACTGTAAACCAGGATCTGTAGCACTACTAACCCGTATCCGTTGCCGAAATAGGGTTATAAAGTATTACCAGAGTTTAATAGCAATTTAAAATAATTCAAGTTAATTACTATTTAATTACTGTAACTGGTCTTATTGTCCCTTGCAAGGGCCCTTGAGGCCCATTATAAGCATTGGAATCGAGTTGGGGCTAAATCGGGATCTCAAAGGATTTTTCGCGAAATTTAAAATTTTTTCCTAGTCACAGGCCTTACACGCCCGTGTGGTCGAGGCACATGCCCGTGTGGTCGGGGCACACGCCCATGTTACCATAGGACACGCCTATGTTTTAAGCCGTGTCCGACCTTGTACACGGCCAGCCACACGCCCGTGTAGTAGACAGTGTGGTTAATTCAAAATTTCAAAATTAGGTGTAGGTTTCACACCACCAAAACACATGTCCGTGTTCTAGGCTGTGTAGTACACATGACTAAGACACACGCCCATGTCTCTGCCCGTGTGCTTAATTCTGAGCATTCTGTTTCTCAAATTTAAGATGTAGGGTACAGCCAAACTACACGCCCATGTACCAGGCCGTGTGTCACACATGGTCATAACACATGTCCGTGTGTCTACCCGTGTGGACAAAATAAAGTCATTTCCTAGCTTTATTTCTCTCCCAAATTTTGCTAATAACCTACACCAAAACTTACAAGTATATACCAGCCAAATTCAAGCATTAAATCCAAGTCAACCCTAACATCTAAAATGTTATTTTATCATATGCATTCATGATTATAATCTTACCTTTGTTTAACTTATATGTTAAGCATAACTTGATCAATCTTATTCAATAATCTTAACACATAGATATTTGCCATAATATAACCTTAATAGATATACCAAAACATAACCATAACTAGCCATTCCAATGGCTAGATTATAAACAACATTTATAAGCCAACAATGGCCAAGTTACCTATACATGCCATTATACCAAAATAAGTTTACTTTTTATACCAAAACAAGTTAGTGGATAGTGTGATGACGCTCCAACCGATCTCCAACCTTCGCGAGCTTCTGAGCACTATAAAATAGAGAAAATAAAACCTAGTAAGCATTATATGCTTAGTAAGTTCGTATAACAGGGATTAAACTTGCCAATCTCATTTATAAAAATTACACATACAATAACATATTTTTCCATCAACTTGGCAAATTGCCTAAACACATATACTCAATCAAACAAGTTAGTTACATAAGTCTCATGTATATTAAATAAGCATAGATGAGCTCATCATAAAACAATTCATCAGATTTCTCAGAATCATTCAAAATATAAATTTATTTATCTCATCACTTTCTCTTGTCAAGAGTTTCATCCATTGAATTACTGAAATATCGATGAATACTTAAATAGTACACTCAAGGTGTACATATCTATAAACTGTCAATTCTTATTCAAGGAACATACTCTCGAGCCACATGTTAGGATGCTCAAACGAGTCATGTAATCATGTAACAGGACACTTATCCGAGCTAATTTGGAAACTAATAAGAGTTTTTACTCAGGAAGCTCATAGAGCCTTTCAGATTATCTCCAAAGAGATAATATCAGGGAGCTTCAGATAAGGTAAAGAGATTTCAAGCGAGCTTAATAGGATGCTCATGAAGAGCTGCGTTTGTGTCTGCATTATATGTCAGATCACAACTGATCGAAACATGTAACAGGACGCTCACAAAGAGCTGCGGTAATGTGCAAACAAATGAAAAATCATTACAGATCAGGATGCTCGAAAAACTATATATATATATATATATCAAGATGCTCGAG
This sequence comes from Gossypium longicalyx, assembly GCA_025698465.1. Classification (NCBI taxonomy): domain Eukaryota; kingdom Viridiplantae; phylum Streptophyta; class Magnoliopsida; order Malvales; family Malvaceae; genus Gossypium; species Gossypium longicalyx. The sequence goes on from CM046996.1 coordinate 36,715,139, forward strand.
AGTTTTATCGAGGTTACTCGTCCGAGTTAAATCTCGTCTGTAACATATGCAAAATCTCATTCATATAGGGGAAATCATATGTATCCATTGATTTTCATTATTCCAACTAAATTTAACAATTTGATAACCTTTCAAATTTTGTGATCATTTCATCAATTTACAATTTTCATATAAATCACATAAACATCTACCACATTCAAATCAAATACAACACTCAATTAAAACATATTAGCATGTATAATTAAGATAACGAACTTACCTCGATAATAGTTCGTTTAAGAAAATCTACTAATCTAAAACTTTCTCTTTTCCTCGATCTAGCTTCGAATTTGAATTATCCGGATCCAATTATGCCAAGAAAGTGCTTTCTCTTTCCTAGAGTTTCCATAGAAAAATTGGGGAAGAAGATGATATAAAATGATTTTTATTTCTTATTAATTATTTATCATCTTTTAATTATTTCTATTTCCAATTTAGTCCTTATCCTTTTTTAATTTTTCCATGGATGATTCACCAAAAATATATACTAACTTTTCTTTAATGGTCTAATTACCATATAAGGACCTCAAGTTTTGAATTCCATAGCTATTTAATCCTTCTAGCTACGAGAATTCAACTTTTACATTTTATGCAATTTGGTCCTTTTTGTAATTAAGCACATAATCGGTAAAATTTTCTTATCCGAATTTTCATATGAAATTTCTATCATAATGCAAATCATGCAATAATATTAAAATAAATTTTCTTTCCGACTCGAATTTATGGTCCCGAAACCACTGTTCCGATTTCATTGAAAATGGGCTGTTACAAGATCGTCATGTCAAATCATTAAGAACAAAACTAGATGTGGAAGTGTACCTGAATCAATGGATTTCTTGAAATATTATGATATTATGGTTTTGATCTTCCAAAGTAACACACAAGTAATTTTGAGAAGATGGCTCTCTCTTTTATAAATATGATATATTAGAAAAGTTACGTATATGTAATTTGGGGGCCATAACCCTAATATATAACTTTTGCACATTAACCCTAATTTCTAATCAGCTCATCATCAATTAGAAATTATTTGCTAGAGTATTTATACATATTTGAGTCATACTTTATTTAATAACTAAAGCCCAATAAACCTTAACCAAATTAGAACACTTTTAATTTGGGCTAATCTTTTATGATAGCAAATAATAACATTAATTACTATTATTATATATATAGTGTTCATATTTTCCAACATCTTACGTTGAAGATTGGATAAGGAATTTATATTCCTTTGGTTCACCTCAAACTATTATCTTATTGCCATCTTCTTTCGAAATCTAATTCATCATCCCATCCATGTACAAAGAGGCTTCATCATCATTTATCCAGATAACCCAAAACCTCAAAATTAAAACTTACAACCTAGAATCTTAGAATTAAAATTTTTTTTAAAATACCTAATCAAATCCCCAAAATCAAAGTTATTTCTTGCCGCAAGAGAGGTAAGGACTGCTGTGGTTGCTGGCGCATTTGGTAGGTTGGCAACTAGAACCGTAGTTGCTAGAAGGAAGTTTCCTTGTAAGATTTTGCCTTCTCTCTCTAACCTACCCTAAAAGTTAATCCCTTTCAATTTTTATTCAATCGATCATTCCTCCTATCATAGTTGAAAGTTTGAAAAGGATTGCTCATACTGAAGAGTGATGGTTCATGTCAATTGCGGAGACAGTAATGGAGTTTTTTTTATAGAAGAAGGAAGTAACAAAGAAAGAGCTAAGAAAAAGAGAGAAGGATGGGAAACAAAAGAAGGGAAGAAAAAAATGGGAAAAAGAGAATGTGAAAAAAAATGAAAGGATAAATAAATTAAAAACAAAATAGGAAAAGGAAAAATGAAAAGGAAAGGAAAAAATAAAAAATATATTTTTTCTAATTATATAATAATATATTATAGAAATTTCAAAAAATTATTATTTTGAATTTTATATATATTATTTTTATTCAACTTTTTTATTTTTTTATGTTTTGAAGTTATTTTATATAAATATTGATGTTCCATTGCTTATGTGTGACTTTTTTTATTATCACGTATCACTTGGGGATTGAGCAATGTCATCATTGACTATAGTTAACTGTAAGAAGTATCAATTTAAAAAAATATTTAATTTAGGTGTCACTTCTAAGGAGAAAAAAGTTTAGGTGTAAAAAAAAAATATATATATATATATATATATATAATTTAAACCATTAAGCCTATGAAACATTTAGAATCCTTTGTAAAAGGTAAATGTTTAAAAGGCATGACCAATTAGCTTGATGATAGACAACAAACAAGCATAACCATTAGTCTAATCATATCCCGTACAAAATGCTGATAGGGCATTGCATTCGTAACCTCAGAACTACCATGGTTCAACCGCTGCAACTTCATATAAAAAAATTAATAATCTGAAACTTAAGAGCCAGTTGAAATCTACTGGAAATTGTATGTGGAAAATGTAGTTAACACGATATCAATATAAAGCACAATATTTAACGTAATTTGATATCTAACAAGATTAAGGGCACTTGGGTCCTCCTCTCTTGGTCTTCCAATTGTTGTAGCAAGGGCAGACTTGCTTGTTTCCGTAAGTGCCTGGCGGCACACACAAGCACCTGGCGCAGCACTTGTTGCAGAAGAACAGGCATGGCTTCTTGTATTGCGTGTTTGAACATCTTTCACCGCAGCGAGGTCCACACTCTGCATATATTTCGATGTTGCATTGCATTGTATTTGAAACCCAATCAAATTGAAATTATGAAAAAGCTACTGACTCTTGCAAATAAATTAATTTGATTCCAAATTCATTATAATTCTTTAATATTGGACTAGAAGAGCTTGTGTTTTCACCTTGTGGAAGAAGGCTGCCTTGAGTGATTCCATGCTGAAAAAGCCACAGGGAAAGAGAATTACAAAATATTGGGAAAAATCATAAAGGACAACTCAATGGAGATGAGTTTGAGACATCGATAATAATGGTTCAATTTGGATCAACGTCGGAAAAAAATTGTGATTAATATAACATTATTCCGGTTAACAAAACAAAAATGTGAGTTGTTCTGGTTTCCAAAAATAATTAAACTTAAATTGAATCAAAATTTACTGGTTTAAATCTTATTAGTTTTCTTCAAGAAAGAAAAAAAAATTGTATAATATTTTAAAATTGCTATTTTTTTACTGATTTGAATATAAAATATTTATTTTTATATTATAAAAAGAAACAGTTTTGGTCAAGCGGAACTACTTGTGTTCCATATAAAAACGAATCAAATAATAGAGTTACCCTATATTTTTAAATTTATCTTAATTATATTTATTTTTGAATTACAATAATAAGACAAAATCCGAACAATAAACGTAATTAGTGCAACTTGAACCTAGACCATATCTATCGCGATGAACACCCTTAATCATAGACCATCACATGGAATTTCAATTATTATTTATTTTATGTCTAACTATTTTAACATATAGGTTGAATGAAATTTTTTTTCTAATGCTATTAGACTAGTACCAACGTGTCATTAATTAATAACTAAACTAAAGTTTATTCAAAATTAATAAAACTAATCTGAATGTAACTGAACACTGTAAAACTCAGATTTTTCATTTTCCAGTTTAGTTTCTCAGCAATATCCATTCTCATTAAAATATTAAATTACCATTGTAAAGTTGCCGGGTGGCTGGGGCTGCGGAGCTGGTGCCTCACGACTCATTTCATGGCTGCTGCTAGCTGCCTGCGGCGGGTATTGGCCATATATACATCATATTCATTTATAAAATTAAAATATTATCATGATACGTTAGTAGTTTATAATTTTATAAATCGTTAACAAACTACATAATAATACGTCATTTAAAAATAAATCTATGTGATTTCAGTTTTCATAATATGTTATCATTCAGTTTGCTAATATAAAATTAAAAACTAACGATATATCAACTATAAATTCGAATGAAAAAAGAAGCAAAAATCAAATTGGGTGTGAAACTCACATTATTCTCTGCTAGTAAAAGTAACATGACACCAAGAAAGAGCATCACAATGGTTGGCTTCCAAGCCATTGGCTTTTAGTAATATGCAACGCAACGCAAGGGCTAGAATGAAAAGATAATGGACAGAGAAATTGTGGGTGAAGCGAAGGCTGTTAGACCCTTGATTGAAGGGGATATTTATAGGCAGTTCGAAACTCCCCCATGTGGTCGAGGATTTGGAGAATTTTAGTGTTTGTCTTATTCATCAAAAAGGGTCCGAAGTGATGTCATAGTTTGAGACAGCAGTACATGACCAAAGCCCAACGTGAATGCCTTCGCAAATCCTGAAGCTCAATTATAGATCTGCCCTTTGCATACTATACATATACCCATTTTCTGAACGTTAGAATTGTACTACCAATTATATTACATATATCTTTTCGTATGTCGTATTTCGTTTCCTCTTTTCATTATGTTAATTTAGGAAAAAAGTATTATTTTAATCTTTGAAATTGTTAATCTTTTTATCATAGATTTTTTATTTTTTATTTTCATATTAATATCACAATTTGACAGATTTTTTCAGTTTGACTCTTCAATTTGGATTCTATTGAAATATGATGATGTAACCCTATAAAATTGTGCAATGTCATTACTTGAAATTCTTTAAAAAATATAAATAATGTGCAATTTATTTATAGTTTGTTAAAATTTTTATATTTTATATAAATTTTCTAAAATTTTAGCTAATGAAGTGCAAAATTTAAAAGCGTTAGATCATCACACCTTAACAAATCCATGTTTAGGGACATATTGAAAAAAAATATTAAGTTTCGAGAATAACGTGTACCAAAAACAGGTTTAAGGACCAAGTAGAGAAAAGTTATCAAATTCAAGAACTAAATGTTGGTTTATCCATAATAAATTAGGGTGTGTTAATTGAATGAAATTACACTCTCTTGTAATTGCTGTAGTAGTAGTTACGATCTCTTGTAATAATAATGAATTCTAATTTCTAGACATGTTTGATTGTCAGAGTAATTATTTTGTAAGTCCAAATATCATGTTTGATAGTATAAATTATAATTACACAACTATATAATTTTAAATTTTAAAAAACATCAATTATTCTAAATATTATCAACAATGCTTGAGAAAATTATATAAACAAGTAACAAAATTTAAAATCAAATCATTGTACATAATATGTTAGTTCAAGAAAATATTCTATTATAAGATTATTACTAAAATTAACAAAAAAAAATATGTATCCTATGCAATTTAATTAATCTAGCATTTTACATTTGTTGATTTTTCTATCTCGAATATTAAATATATACTCATTATTATTATTTATTGAATCTTAACAAAATATAAATAATTAATAATAAATACTATGTAATTTAGTTAAAATTATTATATAGAATTATATATGATCATCATTTACATCAAATCTATAAAACACGAATAAAAACATGACAAATATATTAAGATTGGCAAGCCCAACTTCGATTCCCAACCATGTGAACCGAGAGCATATATGAATACGACCAGAGAGCTACCCTCGCATGTGAACTCACATGTCTGTCTCTCTCTATTTGGTTTTGTGTGATAAAATGGGGTCCCAATGTCCCAACAAACACAAACTAAAACAACAGAGAAGATTAAAAGAAAGAAACAATGGAAGAAACTACACTCCTACGCGTAGACAACACCAACTTGTGACTCCTAACCGTTTGTTTGTCGTTTGTTCTTTGATTTTCGGCCAAATTTCTTAGACTCTATCCTATTCTCGTGAACTATTTGCTGCTGCTACTTGGTCTTATGTGGTTCATATATATTTCATCTTGGAAATTGAAGAAAGAGAAGTAAATCAGCTCCCTCTGTCTCAGCCGGCGATTCGTGGCATGAATACAAAGGCACGATTGGGTTCCGATAGGATGCGAACATAATAACATTGTAATTTTTAAAAAATAAAGACATACATTCAGAATGACACCACTATAAAAAAAATATTTTATATATTTTTATATTTAAAAACCCAATATATAAATTAAATTATTGATACTTACTATTTTAACTTTATCTAAAATCCAAATATTTTTACTTTTAGCCGAACTACAATCTCACTTCGTTAAAACTCAATTACAATTTACATTTAACGGATTTAAATTATTGACAAACCCAATTTGTAGTATTAGTTAATATATGAGAGCTAAATTTGAAATTAGGTTGAGTTAATATATTTCATTTTCCACTTAAGCAACATCATGCTAGTGTTATGAGGCTAAAACTTTGGCCTAATAAATCGTGTGGCCCTAGGCAATTTATTTACTTCAAATTCGCTTAAGTTAGTTTAACTCTTGAAAAGTAAGAATTCTCCTGAAAATTTTCTAAGGCATCGAAAATAAAGCGAATGAGGAAAAACTTGGAAAGTCACAATAAAGCAATGCATGCCAAGTATTTGAGTAAGTTCTCTCAAATGTATTCTTTAACTAAAAAATGGAATGATTACAAATGAGGGGGAAAATCACTACTTATAGTTGAGTTACCCTAGATCCAACAGTACATATTGAATTAAATCAACGATTGAGATTAGTATCTATCTACAAGATGAGAGCCCTATGGGGTTTAAACTCTATACATATTTATCCCTTATGATTTACAATAATTGCCATGGTAACTTCAATTTTACTGGAGTGTTTCACTGGGCCACCAAGGCTTCAAGTAAATGGACTTCTCCACATATTCCACGAATCAACCCAATTCAAGTGAGTCAAATGAGCACCATTTTATCAGTTAACCTTCGTTGGACACTCTATGTGCATTTGTCACGGGCTTTGATATGTGGCTTGTGACATTCTCCTCCACCCATTCTTGCGATGCCATCACCACGTCCTCAAAATGACATTAGTTTGACTTGTCTCAGAACTGTATCAATATCGCAGTTGATTCCCAACTAATCTCTCTATCGGGTAGTTCCTGTCGAATCTGGTGCCCTAAGTGAAATGTTTTCGTCTATGTACACTTGTAATTTTTTTGAATAGATTGGTTAATAAAATTATTCATGAATTATATTAATATTCTTTGTATAATGTCATCATATAGTTTCTGCATGTAAAGCAAAATAAAAACAAATAATAGCTCACTAATTGTCTAATGTTTAACTAATACTAAGCAGAATTATATGGTCGGATCATAATACAGAAGGACAACTTATATTAGTAGATGAACCTAAACATGTTCTTAGTCTAATTAAAAATGAACAAACCGATTGAAAGACTAATATATCGTCTATCAAGTCCAATTAGGGAGATGCCTTGTCTTGGGCATCGGAGTGGATGACTCTAAGAAGATAAAGACATGGATGTGACTAACTAGATTGATAGTACATCAGATTGGACCCAAGAAGAATAGATCCTAAATCCATTTATAGATTTATTAACTTGTGACATTCAAAGTGTGGCATACCTGACAGACTATGTAAGTGTGACTCATATACTTTGATTTAAGTAAAAGCCTTAGTTCAAATAGATAAGGAACCGAAAGTTGGTTCATTAGGTATACGACTTCTATAATAGGTAGCATCATTCACAATAGTGAAATTCATAGTCCAAGATATGGGTAAATGATATCATCTCATTAGTATTACACGGTTGATGATTAGTAAACGTGACCACGGGTTGTTCATCTTGTGATGAATGACTTGATTACTATTTGATAGTAATTAACATTTCATTAAGGAAGATGTAATAGTTACCATGAGATATAATATGATCATATTGAGAAAACGAATTTATCCCAAAGGGATTAAGGATATCCTATAAGGGTAATGCACTTATGACAAGGTTACTGGATGAGCACTGATCGATTTGCTTTCATAACGATATGCCATTAGGGAGAGCTCGGTCACGATGCTATAGTGAAATGACTTTTTGAATAAATGAGTTTATAATTAATAGACTAAAAACTGAATCTTAATTGTAAATCATATAAGCCGTAATCCATATATCAATTTAGTCCTTCCATAGATCATTCAAGCTAGAAATGAATTGCATGTTGAATCAAATGAACATAAATGGATAAAAATGGAAATGATAGAGAAATGAGAAGTATTTGGAAATGAATGTAGTTCTCTAAATGCAAATGACCTATAAATGAATTTATAGTTTTTGAATAAAATGAAGTTTGAAATGAAAATAAATTATTTGGTCATAGTAAATCCATTGAATGTAGAAATATTAAATACATTTTCTAATAGATTCTTTAACACTAAAGTCGTCATAATTTTAAAGGAATTAGAATTGGGTTGAGAAAATTATTTAATTGGAAAATTAATTAATTAAAATTAATTTGATATGTTTATTTTAGGAAGTAGAAAAATAAATATCGGGTTGGATCAAATTATAGAGTAGTGAGTTAAAATTCTAAGAAGTATTTGTAATTGGACCCGATATGGGAAGGCCCAAAAGCCCCTCATGTTTAAAGAGGGATGAAAAATCCTAGTTTGTTTAACTAGGGTTGTCACCTCACCTAATCCTAGTTAAACTAGGAGTTTGTTTTTTTATTGAAATAGACTTATACAGTTCAACAAGGGTTTTCCCTCTTCTCTCTGTAAATAGATGACATCGATTGGGAAATTACAAAATTTTAAGATATTGTTACTCTGCCTGAAAATATTGAGAGTTTATTCTCTAAGTATTAGTTTTATTTTTCGGAATAACAATTCTGTCGATTTCTATTGAGAGAGTTTTTGCTTTCACAATGAAAGTAAAATAAACTATTTTTGGTTTTGTGTTTGATTTGAATTGTTCAAGTCCACACTCGAAGTAATTCATGGTATGTGAATAGTGGAGAAAGTTGTTTGGTTGAAAGCCGGGAACGATAATGATCCATCTAGCCAAAAACACAAGTGTAGTTTCGTTAAAGGGTTTGTTGCTATAAATATCACAAATTGGCTCGATTTTCAAAATTTTTATTTTTTGTTCACAATAAAACCATTTTTAAACTATGTTTATAGTATAATCTGAGATTGAAATTTTCTTTCTTCTTCATGTGTGATTAATTTTGATAAGATGTGACATTCTTATAATTGTATGCATGTTTAGGGAATGTAGAACCCTTGTTGAATACTAGAGATTTATTTCAAATAGAAAAATAACTTCCTAGTCCAACTAGGAGAGGAAAAAAGGGGCTAATAGGGTGTGGTTCCCCAAATATGTATTATGATGAGGTTTCGAGCCTTTCATTGTATTTGGGTCTAATTATATGTGTTTTTTGGGGCTTTTAACTCAGCACTTTATAATTTAATCTAATCAAAGACATAAATTTTAATTTTCCAAAATAAACTTTAATTTTCAAATTAAATAATTTTCTCATCTCAATTTTATCCTCAGTAAAATTATGACGATTTTACCCTTAGTAAAATTTCCATGAAAATATATTCATTATTTCACAACTCAACTTGTTCACTATGATTGAATGATTTATTTTCATTTTCAGACTTTAAAACTATTCAAAAACATAAACTCATTCTTTTGAACATTTCTGAATAATTCATATATATTTGCAAATGAATATTTTCTCATTTTCGTTTCCATTTCCATTTTTTGATAAACCCACATTAATTTCCAAAATGATTCCATTTCTCCGTTTCAAAGAAAACCATAATCATTTTTAAATGTTTTCTATTTCTCTGCCTCTATTCATTCCATCAATTCTGATTCAAACACACAATTCATTTATGATTCCAACAAGCTAGTGGAAAGACCGATTGGACATATGTAATTAAGATTGAAATGATTTATAATTAAGTTGTGGCTTTTAAACTAGTAATTATAAACTCATTTAGTCACAAAGTCATTCCACTACAGTATCATGACTGAGCTCTCCCTAACGACATACCATTATGAAAGCAACTATTCAGTGCTCGCCCAATGATCTTATCATAAGTGTGTTACCCTCATAGTATATCACTGATCTCTTTGGGATAATATCCATTTTTCAAATATGATATTATTTTATCTCATGGTAATCATTACATCTTTCTTCATTAAAATTCAATCACTATTAAATAATGGTAAGCTCGTCCATCACAAAGACAAATGACTTGTGGCCACATTTACTTTTTATCAACAACGTAATACTTATGAGAGGATATCATTTACCCATGTCCCGGGCTATGAATTCAACTATTTTGAATGACGCTACATATTGAAAAATTTGTACACCAAAGTACCAAATTTCGGTTCCTTATCTATTCGAAATTAGACTTTTACTTACATCAAAGTGTACGAGTCACAAGCGAATAGATAGATCTATTATACTTGGGTGCAATTCGATGTACTTTCAGCTTAGTCAGTCATATCTTTACCTCTATCTTCAGCGAGTTATCTACTCTGATGTCTAAGACAATGTATCTCCCCAACTAGACTTCATAGACAACATATTAGTCTTTCAATCTATTTGCTCATTTTTCATTAGACTAAAGACACGTTTAGGTTTGTCTACTAATACAAGTTGTCGTTCTATATTACAATTCGGCCATGTAATAATGTTAATATTAGTTAAATAATAGAAAACTAGTGAGTAACATTTTTTTCCATTTTTCTTTGCTTGTAAAAACCATGTAAGGACAATATACATAGTATTAATGTAATTCATGAATAGTTTTGTTAACTAATCTGTTCAGAAAATTACAAGTGTACTTAGATGAAAATACTACACTTAGGGCACCATATCCAAAAGTTTCCCACTTGCCCTAGTGAATTAAATGAGTCATGTTTCGCATTCTTGTGCCCCTCCATATTTTTCCTAAAGAGCTCTGTAGTTAATAGAGTCTTGGCAAAACACGATTGTCAAACACTATCGTCTCCCTTATGATACCTTGTATAATATGTTTTATCCTTATATGGTTTCTTTGAGCCTTAGTTTTATTCTAACTTTTATAGTGTAAAACCCCTAACTCGTATCTGTCACCGGAATAGGGTTACAGAGTATTACTAGACTTATTACTTAAACAAATATACAATTCTTGTACATTCTTCATAACCAAATAAACATCATTCATAATCAATCATATTGTCCCTAATAGGAGCCTACGAGGCTTAAATCATGCATGAGAAGTGGTTCGGGACTAAACCGATAACTCATGAAATTTTTGGAAAACATAGAAAATTTTTCAAAATACAAGAGACACACGCTCGTGTGGCCCGAACGTGTCACAGGCCGTATGGACATTCAAAATGGGATTACATGGCCGTGTTCTAGCTCGTGTCTTACCTGTAACGCCCTAAATTTCTTATGTTTGTCTCTGTTAAATTTGACATAAATTTGTATCTGCTCCAGTGGTTAAGTGTTCTAGGTATATGTGTGAGGTCCAAGTTCAAGCCCTACCTTTGACAAATTTTGGGTATTTTTGGATTTAAGCCCTATCTCTGTACAATGGGCTTATATTAAATCATTTGTAAAACCATATCAGAATGAGCCTGCTAGTTCAAGTGGCAAGGGTGTTACAGTGCTAGAGGTCCTGTGTTCGAATCCCTGCATTACCAAAGGTGTTATATTTTGCTCTGTTATCTGATAGAGTTTCAGTTGGGTTAAAATTCTGAGGAAGTTATCAGTAGTGGGGTAGTGGAGTGAATTAGGGGATCTTGGGAATATCTAATTAGTTTTTTTTTCTGTTTCCTTCTGTCAAATTTTTCTGTGCAAGTTTCTTACGTTTTTCCCCAACTTTCTTCCTCGATCTTTCACTATTCATCATCGTTCTTTTTGTTTTTGCTTGCTATTCTGTCTTGCGAATCGTCGCGGTTAGGTTCCATAGGTAAGTCCTATTAAAGCTCTAGATTTATAAGAATCGATGTCAAGTTAGTAATGTGATGTTTCCTTGTTAGGTGACGCTCGAGGGTTGGAGGGTGTTGATCGGTATTCTTATTGATCATAAGCTTCGCTCCTCATTTGAAAGCTTTTGGAGGCTCAGGATCATTTTTTTATTAAACTGATACCAGGTGTGTACCCAAAATGCAGAGAAACAAGGTTCGACGAAAGCCAAAAGACCCCATTGTCGATGCCACATGACCGTGTGGTAGGCCGTGTGGTAGGCCATGTGCGATGAGATGGCCGTGTGATTGACGAAAGCTAGGCCATGTGCAAGACACGATTGTGTGGTGGCTAGAGTGTGACTGTGTGGGCCACACGAGCTAGACCGAATTGGATGTGTGGGGCCACATGGGCACGCCACACGGGCATGTGACAACTGGGCCAGGCCGTATGATCCACACGGGCTAGGCCAATTTGGGCATGTGGGCCCACACGAGCAACCCACAAGGGCGTATGGGCCCATTGTACTAAAATTTTTTATAGGGGCGTACAGGTCATCCTAATCGACTGTAGGCCTATCGTAGGGTTGGTAAAGGCTTACTAAACCCTAAAACTATGTGTTCTATTAGATTGATGTACTGTTATAAGCATGCCTAAGTTTGTTCATCTATTATCTGTTTATGAAAACATGTTTAACATGATTTACTTGTTAATTCTATATGCATGTTTTGTTACTATGATTGGGGTGGGATGATATATATGTTGGAGGAAGTGTTCTGAAAGGCAGATTATGCCTAATATTTGGCATCATAGCTGCATTATATCTAGTATGTGCTGCATCGGTATAGCATGGTGTGTAGGGCTAGGTGGGTGTTTTAAACCCCACATGGTGTGTAGGGATGGTCAGAGATGGTGTGTAAAGGATGGGGGTAGGATTCTTTTAAACCCCACACGGCCACACTCCAGCCATCACACGACCGTGTCTTGCGCACGGCTTGGCTTTCGTCGATCACATTTGTATATGTATCTAACATGGGCTTAGGCCCGATTGTGAATCTATCTGATCTGTGATATCCTGTAACACCCCAAACCCGGCCCAGAAGTTAGACCCGAATTTGGCGTGTCACATTGAAGTGTTTTTCGAAAACCATGTTTTCATTAGAAACCTTTCTTGTTTAAAAGGTAGTACATTGGAAATTTCTTAATTTTATTTCCAAAATTCCTTTTTACTTTGCGGAAGCTAATTCTAAAAGTAATCGATTTACGAAAACGTGATGTTTAAAAGTTAAGTTGCGAAAATGTAGTGTTTTGAAAATAGTTGTTGCTTTGGAAAACCGCGATCTACTTCTAACCATTATAAAACATAGTAAACAAAATCCCAAAGTAAAATAAAAACCAGAATTAAGAGAGGCCTTATTGCAACCCAATTAAAAAGAAATACGCAACAGTAAATAAACAAATCTAAAAACATAAGCAGTGTGTTGCCATCTCCGAGTACCTCGCAGCACCAAACCACCTAACGTTGGGGATTACCTGCACAGTTATAAATGGGGTGAGTTTATGAAAACTTAGTGTGTAATCCCCTTACTAGAGTAACAATCAGTATACCGAAACAAAAGTAGAAACAATTTGAGCTAGAGCCCGTTAACAGTAACAGCACAGTCCAGATCAGAGCATACGTAGGCAAAAGCCTATTACAATATCATTTGGACCACATCCCATAACAGAACCAATTGGGCCTAGCCCAAACCAATAACAGAACAGAATGTGTGAATGCATGAATACATGCTATCCCATCCAACCTTGCACCTGCCTCTGTCCAACCTTGCACTACCTGTGGGGAATAACTCATCCACGCCATCCCTACACTTACAATGTTAGCACCGGTTGCAGCACTAACCGAAATCACAACAAAGCTGCTAGTATATATACATCTATGCTTACTTTGGTGTTGTGAGCATGCTGGTTATGAATAAATGTTATGGTATGCTTATTTATATGCGACTTACTAAGCTTTATGCTTACTCCCTTTCCCTTTCCTTTCAGTGTCGCCTAACTAGCTCAGGGATCACCAGAAGCCAGAGATATCGATCACACTATCAGCCGAAAAACTCAGTATAGTTGGATTTATATTTTTGAATATGGCATGTATAGGGTTAGAACTTATTATTTTGAGTCTTTGAGAGTTGACCAAATGTGTTGGCTTGGGATAAATCCCACCCTTAGTATTGAGCTTTGAATGATGGCTGATATTTATTTTGAGTTTATAAAAGATACATCTCCATGGTTGAATGAATATCTATTGTGGCTAAGTTGATTGTGGAAATCATGTTTGATTTGGAATTGGTTGGCATTTGTATAAAAATAGGTATGCAAGGGCGGCAATGAGGCTTGGTAAATAGCCTTATATTATCCACATGGATAGGCACACGGGCGTGTGTGACACACGGTCAGCCCCATCGGCGTGTGTTCTAGTCGTGTGTCCCCTGCACGTAAAAATTTTAAGCCAGTATGCATGATAATTAATACACGGGCAGAGACACGACTGTGTGTCTCAGTCGTGTGAAGGGCACAGCCCAGTACATGGGTGTGTGCCTTAGCCGTGTGACATTTTGGGGATGCTAACGTTAGAAACAGAATACCCAAGTTTTTGCACACGGGCTGAGACACGGGCGTGTTGTTTACGTGTGAGGGACACGGGCCATTGACATGGACGTGTGTCTGGCCGTGTGAAAACCCCTGTAGGTGTGAATTAGAATTTAATTCCACACGGGTGTGGGGCACGGGTGTGTTACCCTTCCACACGGGTGAGTGCCCTGTTTTAAAGGCAAATTTTTTAAGGATGGTTTAAGGGCCTGAAATGGTCCCGAATAAATGTCGACAATTAAATTGGGGCTCGTAAGCCCATAATAAGAAGTTTAAAGTAGAAATAAAAAAATTTTCAATTTGGATCTAGTCTCGGTGACTTGAAGTCGTTTGAATGCATGAGACCAAGTTAGGTAATACCTTATACTCTGTCCCGGTGTGGGTCACGAGTATAGGGTGTTACATTTAGTGGTATCAGAGCTATGGTTAGTCAGTTCTAGGATTAACCAAGCGAGAGTACGAGTCTAGCTATACATGCCATAGTTGTACATTGATAGTGTGACGAATTATGATGATTAGAAATTATGTTTTTATATAGTAAATAGATCCTGATAGAGCCACAACGGATGACGTGGAAAGTAATACGCCGGCTCCTGCAGAAGGGACCGCGCCGATTAAGAGTGACCCCGTGACTATGGGCCAAGGCATAGGGGCTAGAGAAGCGTACCTCCGGATGATGGATGCTTGGTACACAGAGTTTGTACGTGCGAACCCAAACACTCTATCTCCCCTACCTCATCCGATTCCTCAGTATGCCTCAGTAGCTCCGTAAGGTGCAAACATGGTTAGGAGGGAGAAACCTCCAATAAACAAGATTCGAAAGCACGGGGCCGAGGAATTTTGGGTTAATATAGATGATGACCTAGAGAGGGTAGAGTTTTGGCTTGAAAATACCATAAGGGTATTCGATGAACTGTCATGCACACCTGAAGAGTGCGTGAAGTGTGCTGTGTCACTTCTACGGGACTCGGCTTATCAGTGGTGGAATACTCTCGTATCAGTCGTACCGAGAGAGAGGATCACTTGGGAATTCTTCCAAGAAGAGTTTCAGAAAAAATATATTAGCCAAAGATTCATAGATCAAAGGAGGAAGAAATTTGTAGAGTTAAAGCAAGACTGTATGACAGTGACGGAATATGAGCGAGAACTTGTGAGGCTCAGCAAGTATGTGCGGAGTGCGTATCTACAGAAGACACTATGTGTAAGAGGTTTGAGAAAGGCCTCATTGAAGATATCTGAGTGTTTGTTGGCATCTTAGAGCTATGAAAATTTGTAGCACTTGTTGAAAGAGCCTGTAAGGTCGAAGAGCTGATTAAAGAAAGGAGGAAAGTGACTTTTGAGTTGCAAGATTTAAAGAAAAGGCAGATGGGGAAATCACATCAGTCTTCATCCAAAAGATCGAGAGAGTTCACTACCCGATCAAATGCTTCAATAGGATATTCGAATAGGAACAAGAACCGGCAAAACACAACTTCTAAAGCCTAGACCGTTTTAGTTGTAAGTGTTGGTAGCACTCGGCCAAATAGACCAGAATACTCACAATGTGGTAGGCATCATTTTGGCGAGTGTGGAGGGAATGAAAGGGTTTTTTTCAAGTGTGGATCATTGGAACACTTCATCCACGATTGTCCTGAATTGGATGAGAGTGAGAAAACAGTATATAAAAGCGAGTAATGCTCCTTTGAGGGGTAGGCCACAAAAGAACCTAGGAAGTGGAGCTAATAGTAGAGGCGTACCAAGGGATTCTTCAGTGAGGTCTGAGGGCAGAGCGCCAGCAAGAACTTATGCCATACGTGCCTAGGAAGAGGCAGAGTCTTCCAATATGATTACAGGTACCTTTTCTATCCATGATATATCTGTTATTGCTTTAATTGACCCGGGATCCACCCATTCTTATATTTGTATGGACTTGATACCTAGTACAAGTATGTTTGTAGAGTCCACTGAGTTCGTATTAAAGGTGTCCAATCCTTTAGGCATGTATGTATTAGTGGACCAAGTATGTAGAAATTGCCCTTTGATAATTAGAGGTCACTGTTTTTCGGCTAACTTGATGTTATTGCCATTTAATGAATTTGATGTAATCCTTAGGATGGATTGGTTAACTTCTCATGGTGTTGTAGTGGATTGTGGGAGAAAAGTTATTGAGTTGAAATGTGAAGTTGGGAATGTTCTTCGGGTTAGACCAGATGAGTCAGATAAATTGCCCGTAATAGTAACGTCTTTGACTACGGGGAGATGTTTGAAAAAAGAATATGAGGCTTACTTAGCATTTGTGTTGAATACTCAAATGACTGAGTTGAAGATTGAGTTAGTGCCGATAGTTTGTGAGTTTGTAGATGTGTTTCTGGATGAGTTACCCAGATTAGCTTCAGTGAGGGAAGTTGAATTTGGAATTGAGTTGGTCCTCGGTACGACACCCATCTCGATTGCTCCGTATAGGATGGCTCCAACAGAGTTGAAAGATTTGAAAGCACAGTTACAAGAGCTAATGGATAAGGGCTTTACAAGACTGATTTTTTCACCATGAGGTGCTCCGGTACACTTTGTGAAGAAGAAAGACGGGTCGATGAGGTTATGCATCAACTACAGGCAGCTCAACAAGGTAACAGTGAAGAACAAATATCCTTTGCCAAGAATCGATGATTTGTTTGATCAGGTAAAAGGAGCTACTGTATTTTCTAAGATCGATTTGAGGTATGGCTATTATCAGCTAAGGCTTAAAGAGCAAGATGTGCCAAAGACTGTGTTTCGGACAAGATACAGGCATTATGAGTTCCTCGTCATGCCCTTTGGTTTGACTAATGCCCCGACGATGTTTATGGACTTGATGAACCGCATTTTCAGACCGTATCTAGAGAAGTTTGTCGTCTTCTTTATCGATGACATATTGGTTTATTCAAGTAATGAGAACGAGCACGCGGAGCATCTAAGAGTTGTGTTACAAACCTTGAGAGATCAGCAATTGCATGTCAAGTTTAGTAAGAGTGAATTTTGGCTTAAAGAGGTTGGATTTTTAGGGCACATTGTGTCGGGTGATGAGATCAGAGTTGACCCAACCAAGATCTCCGTTATTGTAGAGTGGAAACTGCCGAAGAATGTAACTGAAGTTCAAAGCTTTTTGGGTTTCGAAGGACACTATAGACGTTTTGTAGATGGATTTTCTATGATAGCTAAGCCGATGACAAGACTGTTGCAAAAAGATGTCAAGTTCGAATGGACAGAAAAGTGCCAATAGAGTTTCGAGCAATTAAAGGCTTTGCTGACCGAAGCACCAATGTTAGTGCAACCGGAGTCAGGCAAGGAATTTGTGATATATAGTGACGTCTCTTTGAATGGTTTGGGGTGTGTACTCATGCAAGAAGGAAAAGTTATACCTTATGCCTCGAGACAACTAAAGCTACATAAGAGAAATTACCCAACCCATGACTTGGAACTAGCAGCTGTAGTGTTCGCATTGAAGATTTGGAGACACCATTTGTATGGAGAGAAATGTTGGGTATTCACCGACCATAAGAGCTTAAAGTACTTGATGACTCGAAATGAGCTAAATTTGCAACAACGCTGATCATTAGAGCTGTTAAAGGATTACGAGTTAATTATCGACTACCATCCGGGGAAGGCGAACGTCGCCGCCCAATAAATGCCAATATGGCTTTGTCTGATGATGGTTCAGTTCTAATAGAGTTGAGAGCTAGACCGACGTTTCTTCAAGAGATCTGAGAAGCTCAGAAAGGTGATGAGAAATTACAAGCCAAGAGAATTCAATGTGAGTCGGGAATTAAATCAGATTTTCGTATTACTACCGATGGATGTATGATGTTCAAAGACAGAGTTTGTGTACCCAAGAACAGTGAGCTTATTCGAAAGATCCTGATAGAGGCACATAGTGGTTGTTTGTCTGTCCACCCAGGTTGTGTGAAAATGTATGACGACCTTAAGAAAATGTATTGGTGGTCGGGTATGAAAAGAGATATTTTTGAGTTCATCTCCAAGTGCCTAGTATGTCAACAAGTAAAGGCTAAACATCAAGTACCTTCAAGTCTACTTCAGCCTATCGTGGTCCTAGAGTGGAAGTGGGATCGGATCACTATGGATTTTGTGACGTGTCTGCTAGTAACCCTGAAAAAGAAAGATGCAGTATGGATTATTGTTGATAGGCTAACAAAGTCGGTACATTTCATACCAGTGTGTATCGACTACTCCCTTGAGAGACTAGCCGACTTGTACATTTTCGAGATTGTAAGACTGCACGGGGTGCCCATATCGATTATTTGAGACAGAGACCTGAGATTTACCTTGAGATTTTAGAAAAGGTTTCAAGAGGCATTGGGAAAAAAGTTTAGTTTTAGCACAGCTTTTCATCCGCAAACCGACAGACAATCAAAGAGAGTAATACAGATATTAGAGGACATGTTACGGTGTTGTGTCCTTGAGTTCCAAGGCAATTGAGAAAAGTATCTACAGTTGGTTGAATTCGCCTACAATAACAGTTATCAGACAAGTCTTAAAATGACGCCCTATGAGGTTCTGTATGGACAAAAATGTCGGATGCCCTTATATTGGAATGAACTTAAAGAGAGTCAGATTCATAGGGTCGATTTAGTCAAAGAGACTGAAGAAAAAGTTAAAGTGATTCGTGACCGCTTGAAGGTCACCTTGGATAGACAAAAATCATATGCGGATTTGAAACGAAGGGAAATTGAATTTCAAGTCGGTGATAAGGTATTTTTGAAAGTATCTCCATGGAGAAATGATTTCAGATTTTGTAGAAAAGGCAAGTTGATTCCCCGGTTCATAGGACCTTATGAGGTTACCGAGAGAGTAGGACCAGTTGCCTACCAATTGGATTTGCCACCAAAGTTGGAGAAGATTCATGATGTATTTCATGTATCCATGCTACGTCAATATAGATCCAACGCTTCGCATGTGATTGAGTCGACAAAGGTTGAGATACTTTCGGACATGACTTATGGCGAAGAACTGATCAGAATTTTAGCCCAGGAAGTCAAACAATTGAGAAATAAGAGTATAATACTTGTGAAAGTTTTGTGGCATAGACATGAAGTTTAGGAAGCCACGTGGGAATCCGAAGAGTTTATAAGAGAGTAGTACTCAAACTTATTTGCCGGTAAGATTTTCGGGGACGAAAATCCCTAAGGGGGGAAAATGTAACAGCTCGATTTAGGCCTAGTCAGAACAGTGGTCTCGGGACCACGAGTCTGAAGTTAAAAAGATTATTTTATTATTATTTTGATGTTCTAGCATGAATATATTGGTGCATGAAAATTTTGGTAAGTTAATTTTGACATTTGAGAGCCCAATTGCGAAAAAAGGCTAAATCGCATAAAGTACAAAAGTCTTAAATTGGTAGTTAAGGGTGTTAAATTGTTAGAGAATCAAAATTGGGGGATTTTAAAAGGCAATTAGACCCTATTAGAAGAGCATAGTCGGCCATGAGACAAGGAAAATCAATTAGTCAAAGTGTTAGGTTTTGATGACATGAGCAAATTGAATAAAATAAAGAAAAGTTGTCATATTTTATTTTCTTCTCCTATACACCACTAGAAATCAGCCATTGAAGGGGGTTTGAAAGCTCAAAATTTTCAGCCACTTAGTTGACTCACAAGTAAGTGATTTTCATGTCATTTGTTGATGATTTTTGTATTTTTGAGATCCTAGAAATATGAGCTTTCAAATGAGGGGTCTATTTTGCAAAATGATTAAGAGTTTAGGGTTTTTCAATAAATGGATTTGTAGTGTTTGCTGAGTTTTTATGGAAAAAATGAGTCTTAGTTGTGTTATAAACAACTTTTGGGAGAGGTGTTAGCATGAAAACACCTAAAGGGACTATTTTGCATAAGATGCAAAATAGGTGATAAGTGTGTAAAATAGTGGGATTTTGGAGTTACTATAAGAGTAAAAAGAGTTTGGCTAGGCCTGAAATATGATGAAATGCGATAAAAATCGATTTTTGAGCATAGGGGCAAAATGGTCATTTTACCAAGCTCTAGGGGGAAAATGGTCATTTTACCTAATATGTTAATTTTGGATTGCCTGATTTTATTTAGTGACAAAATGAGTGTATTTTGCTAATATAGATCAAGATTTTCCAAATCCGAACCTAGATCGTGGGAAAGCCAAACAAAACTACTAAACCAACTAGTCGTATACATTTTGTAATCCGAGGTAAGTTGTATATAAATAATACAACTACATTGCTAATGTATGTGTCGAATTGCATTTAAATTCAATATAGCATGAATTGATTAATTGTGAAATTGAGGAAGTATGATGATAATATAGATAATAGAGTTCTCGTTGAACATAGAAAAATAAATCGGATATTCATGTCGTAACATTGGGGTCACATGTGTGAGCTAGTGTAAGACCATGTGTAGGACATGGCATCGGCATTGAGACGAGGGCTAGTGTAAGACACGTCTAAGACATGCATCGACCTCGAGACTTAAGCCAGTGTAAGACATGCCTGGGACATGCATCGGCTATGAGATGATAGTCAGTGTAAGACCATGTTTGGGACATGGCATCGACTTGAGCTATGAGCTAGTGTAAGACCATGTCTGGGACATGGCATCGGTACTTAACCCATGTTTGAGGCTTAATGAATACCCAGTGATATTTCGAATGGTTTAACAGTGAATGTTATGTTCTTGAGCTAATGAGGAAAGTATAACCATGTTGTGAATGATACAGGTACCTAATTGGTATGTATGAGATATGGGCTCAATATATATATAACATGACTTGTATGGATGGTAGTGAGTAAGTTACACCTATGCTTACTTTGGTGTTATGAGCATGCTAGTTATGAAAAAATGTTGTGGCATGCTTATTTATATGCGACTTACTAAGCTTTATGCTTACTCCCTTTCCTTTCCTTTTCCTTTCAGTGCCGCCTAACTAGCTTAGGGATTACCAGAAGTAAGAGATATCGATCACACTATCAGCCAAAACACTCAGTATAGTTGGATTTATATTTTTGAATATGGCATGTATAGGGTTAGAACTTATTAGTTTGAGTCTTTGAGAGTTGGCCAAATGTGTTGGCTTGGGATGGATCCCACCCTTAGTTTTGAGCTTTGAATGATGGCTGGTATTTTTATTTTGAGTTTATAAAAGATGCATCTCCATGGTTGAATAAATATCTATTGTGGCTGAGTTGATTATGGAAATCATGTTTGATTTGGTATTGGTTGGCATTTGCATGAAAATAGGTATGCAAGGGCTGCAATGAGGCTTGGTAAATAGCCTTATATTGTCCACACGGGTAGGCACACGGGCGTGTGTCTAGGCCGTGTGTGACACACGGTCAGCGCCATGGGCATGTGGTCCTACCATGTGTCCCCTGCACGTAAAAATTTCAAGTCAGTATGCATGGTAATTAATTCACAGGCAGAGACACAACCATGCGTCTCAGCCGTGTAGAGGACACGGCCTAGTACACGGGCGTGTGCCATAGCCGTGTGACATTTTGGGGATGCTAACGTCAGAAACAGAATACCCAAGTTTTTACACACGAGCTAAGACACGGGCGTATGTTTGGCCGTGTGAAAAACCCTATAGGTGTGAATTAGAATTTAATTACACACGAGTGTGGGGTACGGGCGTGTTACCCTTCCACAAGGCGTGTGCCCTGTTTTAAAGGAAAATTTCTTAAGGATGGTTTAAGGGCTTGGAATGGTCCCGAATAAATGTCGACGGTTAAATTGGGGATCGTAAGCCCATAATAAGAAGTTTAAAGTAGAAATAAAAAAAGTTTCAATGTGGATCGAGTCTCGGTGACTTGAAGTCATTTGAATGTTTGAGACCAAGTTAGGTAATGCCTTATACTTCTCCCCGGCGTGGGTCACAGGTATGGGGTGTTACAGTAACGGTTTGGGTCATGGATAGAGAGCACCGAGTAGAGGTGCATGTCAGACAGAAGCGAGGCAGCCTACTTTGGTTTATGCTACTTGATCTCGAGAGAATAGAGATGCTCCTGACATCATCACCGGTATGTTCTTTATAATTTATGTACCTTATTTGGCTTTGATAGACATAGGGTCAACTCATACATAACTAGTTCTGTATCTAGCAACCTGGGGATTACAGTTGAGAGCACTTCGAGTGAGGTCACTGTACTGAGTCTATCAGGGCAATCTATTCGGGTTAGTAAACTCTATAGGGAGTACCCTTAGTGGTGCAAGGAACTATTTTTCTGGCAAATCTGATGGAGCTTTTGTTTAGGGAGTTCGATATAATTCTAGGAATGGACTGGTTGGTCAAGCACTAGGTTAGTCTAGATTGTGCATCTAAAAGGGCCGTTCTGAGAACTGAGGAGGATGAAGAGGTGGTTGTAATCGAAGAGCGTCAAGATTATTTGTCGCATGTGATCTCTGCACTGGTAGCTGAGAAACTGGTCTAGAAAGGGTGCGAAGGGTATTTGGCTTACGTCAGTACTACTGCTTCTAGGAACTCTATGATTAGGGATATCAGAACTGTGTGGGATTTTTCGAATATTTTCCTGAAGAGTTACCGAGATTGCCTCTGAACCGAGAGGCTGAATTTGGGATTGAGATTCTTCCAGGTACAGCTCCGTTGTCTATCGCTCCCTCTCGAATGGCACCGAAAGAGCTTGCAAAACTTAAGGATCAACTATAGGAGTTGTTGGACTGTGGCTTCATCCGTCTGAGTGTGTCTTCGTAGGGAGCATTAGTACTATTTGTTAAGAAGAAGGATGCGACCATGAGGATTTGTATAGACTATCGGCAGTTGAACAAGCTGACTATTAAGAATAAGTATCCACTTCTTAGGATCGATGATTTATTTGTTCAGTTTCGAAGGGCTTCTGTTTTCTCTAAGATAGATCTCCGTTTAAGGTATCATCAGTTGAGGGTTAAAGAGGTGGATGTACATAAGACGACATTTAAGACTCGTTATGGACATTACAAGTTCCTATTTTTGCCTTTCGGGTTGATGAATGCACCGGCTACATTTATGGATCGGATGAACAGAGTATTTCAACCTTATCTGGATCAATTTTTCATGGTTTTCATCGACGACATTCTGGTATACACTAAGACTAAGGATGAGCATGATGAGCATCTTAGAGTAGTGCTTTAGATTCTATGAGAGAAGCAACTGTACGCTAAATTTAGCAAGTGTGAGTTCTGCCTACGTGAAGTGACTTTTCTGGGGCACTTGCTTTCTGCTGAGGGGATTCAAGTTGATCCTCGAAATATCGAGGCTGTGCTGGATTAGAAACAACCTAAGAATGTATCTGAGATTCGTAGCTTTCTGGGTTTGGCGGGATACTATTGGTGTTTCGTTGAGGGGTTCTTTTTGATTGCTGTACCATTAACTAAGCTTCTATGTAAGGGTGTACCGTTTGTCTGGACTGATGCGTAGCAATCGAGGTTTGAGAAGCTCAAATCTATTTTGACTCAGGCTCCTGTTTTGATACAGCCTGAATCTAGAAAGGAGTTTGTAGTGTACAGTGATGCATTGCATGTTGGATTGGGTTGCGTTCTGGTGCAGGATGGTAAGATTGTGGCTTATGTGTCCCGTCAGCTTAAGACACATGAAGGGAATTATCCGATGCATGATCTCAACTTGGCTACAGTTGTCTTTGCATTAAGAATCTGGAGGCACTATCTGTATGATGAGAGGTATATCATCTACACCAATCATAAAAGCCTCAAGTACCTCCTCACTTAGAAGGAGTTGAATCTTAGATAGCTTCGATGGATTGAACTGCTCAAAGATTATGATTGCACCATCAAGTATCATCCTGGTAAGGCTAATTTGAGGGCAGTGTTTGTTCGCCTTAGTCTGTTTGATTATGGGAGTCTGTTGGCTGAATTGCAAGTTAAGCTAACTTGGATTGATCAGATTCAGGATAAGCAGCTGAGGGATGAGTCACTGATTTTACGGTTCTGTTAGGTTGAGAGTGGCAGCACTTTGGATTTTAGACTGAATAATGATAGGGTACTTTGTTTCTGTGATCAGATTTGTGTACTGAACGATGTGGATCTGAGGTAGTTGATTCTAAGATAAGCTCATAGTAGCCCTTATTCTATGCTTCCCGGTGGTAATAAGATGTATCGTGACCTTCATGATTTATACTGGTGGCCAGGTTTGAAGCGTGAGGTTACTAACTTTGTGGCTCAATGTCTGACGTGCCAGCAAGTTAAGGAAATGGGCCTTCGGGTTTATTGCAGCCAGTCAAGATTCTTTTATGGAAATAGGAATGAGTGACTATGGATTTCGTTAGTGGGTTGCCCATGACACCCACTAAGAAGAATTCTATTTGGGTCATCGTGGATCGATTGACCAAGTCTGCTCACTTCATTTCGGTTCAAACTGATTATTCTCTACATAAGCTAGCGAAGTTGTACATTTCTAAGATAGTAAGACTGCATAGGGTTCCTGTCTCAATTATTTCTGATAGAGATCCTCGTTTCACGTCTCGGTTCTGGAAGAAATTACACGAGGCTCTGGGTTCGAGATTGGACTTCAGTACTGCGTTCCATCCTCAAACAGATGGTCAATCTGATAGGTTGATTTAGATACTGGAGGATATCTTCAGAGTTGTGTGATTCATTTCCAAGGGAGTTAGGAGGATTATCTGTCGCTAGCCAACAGCTTCCAATCTAGCATTCAAATGGCACCTTACGAGGCTCTTTATGGTCGTAAGTGTCGTACTCTACTGGGTTGGACTGAGTTGGGTGAACAACGAGTTTTGGGTCCTGAATTGGTTTCCAAGACTAAGGATAAGGTTAGACTAATTCGAGATCGTCTGAAAGTGGCTTCTGACAGACAGAAATCGTATGCGGATCTGAAGAAGCATGAAATTGAGTATTCTGTGGAGGATTTTGTATTTCTCAAAGTCTCTCTGTGGAAGAAGTTTCTGAGGTTCGGTCGTAAGGGCAAGTTGAGCCCTAGGTTCATTGGGCCGTATTAGATTCAGAAACGAGTGGGACCGGTTGCTTACCAGTTGGAGTTACCTCCGGAGTTAGACCATATTCATGATGTATTCCATATTTCAATGTTGAGGTGATACCGGTCTGATCCATCACATGTTGTTTCTGTTGAGGAAATTGAGGTTAGGCCAGACTTGACCTTTGAGCAGGAACCGATTTAGATTCTGGATCGCAATGTTAATGCTCTGAGGAGAAAGTCCATTCTATTAGTGAAGGTACCGTGGCGGAATCATAATTCATAGGAGACAACGTGGGAACCCGAGGACTCGATACGTCAGCAGTATCCTCATCTGTTCCAATCAAGTAAATTTTGAGGTCAAAATTTCTTTTAGGGGGTAGAGTTATAATGCCCCAAATTTCTTATGTCTGTTTCTATTAAATTCGACATAAATGTGTATCTACTTTAGTGGTTAAGTGTTCTGGGTATGCATGTGAGGTCCTAAGTTCAAGCCCTACCTTTGACAAATTTTGGGTATTTTTGGATTTAAGCCCTATCTCTATTCAATGGGCTTATATTAAATCATTTGTAAAACCATATCAAAATGAGCCTGCTGGTTCAAGTGGCAAGGGTGATAGAGTGTTAGGGGTCCTGTATTCGAATCCCTGCATTACCAAGGGTGTAACAACCCGATTTAAACCCTAATCGGAATGGTGGATTTGGGACCACAAATCTGAGTCAGAAAATATTTTAAAATTATTATTTGCTGTGTTTATTATGTGTGAAATTTTCGTGATTTAATTTAGTCGTTTGAGTGCCCGATTAAATAAAATGACTTAATCGCGTAAAATGAAAACTTGATAGTTTAATGTGTAAGGGCTGAGTTGTTGTTGTCTTTATAATTGGAGGTATTTATGTTGCAATTTTCCCATGATAACGTGAATGGACGGTAGTGGCCTTATTATATCATGGTTTTATATTTTATTACAAAGCTTATTTATGTAAAATAGTTAATAATATAAGTTATAATAAAACATAAAAATTAAAAATATTCTTTCATAATACATTGTTATTGCTGGAACATAAAAGAAAATAAAAGAAACAATGGTTCAAGGGTTCGGCCATTTATTAAGTTAAATCAAGGTATGTAACTAGCTCGATTTTTGATAATTTTTACGTTTTTGAGATTGTTGCAATGTAATGTACAAACCCATGCTTGAATTTTTTATTCTGGTGAATATTTTGAGTTATGCCATTGATGAATATTTGAGCTTTGTGAAGTTAGTTGGTGAAATATGAAAGATATGTTTTGGATTAACATGTTTTGTATTGGAATTTTTGATGATTTTGAGTAATTAGGACTAAATTGAAAAAATAATAAATTGAGGGACTAAAATGTAAAATAAATGAAATATATGGACTTGTACGAACACAAGGAAGATTCAGCCTAAGCATGATATATTGAAATTTTGCATATTTTGTGTTTTATGTAATAGGGACTAAATTGTAAAAAGTGTAAACTCTTAGGGGTAAAATAGTAATTTGCCCATTTATGCGTTTTTGGACTAAATTGAGTAAAAATATGTTTGAATAAGTTTAATTTGAATATGTTTAGATCAAGAACCAAAGAAATTGGATTTGGATTAGGGGAAAACTAAAGTTGTCGACTAGCCGTCCCGTTTCGATTTTCATCATCCGAGGTAAGTTTATAAGCAAATATATATTGTTAATTTTAAAAAATAAATATGAGTTCTATATGCTGAAATGAATTATTTGAAAATATATGTATGTTAGCCGAATGTGTACAAGCTCGGAAGCTATGTTTATGAATTTGTTTCGACTAAGTTATGACGTCCGAAAGCCCCATATGAACCGTAGGATTCTGACATATGTTTTCATGTTAGACCATGTCTGGGACATTGGCATCAATATATATGTTTTCGTGTAAGACCACATCTAGAACATTGGCATCGATATATGTGTTTTCATGTAAGACCACATCTGGGACGTTGGCATTGATATATGTGGTTATGTGTAAGACCATGTCTGGGACATCAGCATCGTATTCGATTTGTGTAAGACCTTGTTTGGGATACTGGCATCGATATGAGATAGCATGTAAGACCACGTTTGGGACGTTGGAATTGTTCAATATATGTGATTATCCGAGTATCCTATTTGATCCCTAATGGTTCAATGGGCAATGATAAGTTATGAGCGAAGGTGTAAAACGAGCTAAAACAATCAGGTATGACTTAGTTAATTATCTATTTGAAAATAAGATAAGTTGGCCATTTAATATGTGATCCAAATAATACAAGTTACTAATGTAAACATATGTGCATTTGGTGGTATATTCAGCCATATGATATAAATATGCATGTGATTATTATATTCTAACTTATGAGTATGTGCATATAAGTGTATACGTACTTGGTATGATAAAGATATTTTGGCATGGAAATTGAATGATAGTTTGTTAATATATATATGTTCATTCGGCCATGAATAAGTTGTTAGGTGAAATTATATGATATAAATGAAATCGTAAGCTTGAGATTTAATGTGATTATGATAGTACAGTTTGATTTGGTTTAAATGAGTTGATATTGTGCCATTGAGTTATTATTTTCTTATGAATTACTAAGCTATGATAGCTTATCGTGTGTGTTCATGTTTACCTTTGTTTTATAGATTTTGGAATCAAGTTACGAGCTTGGGGATCCTCAGCATAGTCCATCACACTATCTACTGTTTCGGTACTTTATAAGTTAAACTCGAACTTATGGCATGTATAAGCTAGCCTTGGTGTGGTTTATTTTGGATGTGTATGTATATAACGCCATACGAAAATGGCTTGATCTTAGTGTTAATATTCTAATGTTTAATTAATTTTTGGTCATGGTATATATATATGTTCGATTAAACTTGATATATGGATGATGAATGTGTTTCGGTTATGGTTTATTCTTGATTTATTTAGGATGTGTAATTTGTCTTGTGAATTGGCTTGGAGGTAGTAAATGATGTACCTTTATATTCAACTTACGATGGGTAAAATATGTACATATGCCTATGACATGTTTGTTTATGGTTCGATATTTAAAGGTTAAGTTGCTAGTGAAGTGATTGATTACTAAATGTGCTATATATATGTGGTTTTAAATTAGGCTTTGGTATGTGTTTTATTTTGGTAAGCATGTGACTTGATAATGGTGTGACCAATTGAGGTTTTATTTGATAACCGAATAAAGGATTAGTTAATAGATTGAAATATAAAGTTTAGGCTTATTATTATATATGTGAATTAAGTATACATTGATATGTTATTTGTGTTCAAAAGTTTAAATGTGGCTATAGTGAATTGCGCATGACTTGATAATGAGGTAAAATGATGAATACATGGTTGATAGTATAATGGCTAGTTTGATACAATTTGTAATAGCAAGATAGAAATATGTTTCATGAATGAATGGTTGGTTACTTGGGCTAGCATAATGTGTATAATATTTAAGGTTAAATAATTATGAAATGGTATATTTAGTCAAGATATTATTACGTGTAGTATGATTTTATGTGATTAACTCGATAGCTGAATATATGTGAAGTGAATTGGCCATGTATATGTGATATAGTATAATGTTTAGATAAAATTCTTAGCTTGTGAATTTGATATGAAATAAATTGTTATTTGTGTCTGAAAATGGTTAATTATATATAGATGATTTGGGTAAAATTTTTAGTGCCTGAATTAAGCTTGATATGTTTAAGTATTAATGGTTTGAAAATGGTCCAAATTTGATGTGGTTAAATGTGCATAATGTTTCTACTGTTTAATGAAATATATATATGATCATTTGGTGAAGTTGTTAATGCCGTATATGCTAATGGACAAAATGCCATGTGAACTGTTTTATTTGATTTAATATGTGCATGTAAAGAAATATGAAATAAAATTTTTGATTTTTACTAAGTATTCGAATACCATTAAAGTATTGAATATAAGATTTGTATATTTTATTATGATTAATAAAATCATGCTTAATATTTAATTAGACATATGCTTTATATATATGAACATGACTTGTGTTAATGTTCGGAACTGTGTTTTTGTTTAGTAATACCTCGTGACCCTAATCTGGTGATGGATACGAGTTAGGGGTGCTACAAAGGGTGTTCTATTTTGCTCTGTTATCTGATAGAGTTTTAGCTGGGTTAAAATTATGAAGAAGTTATCAGTAGTGAGGTAGTGGAGTGAATTAGGGGATCTTGGGAATATCTGATTAGTTTTATTTTTTTCTGTTTCCTTCTGTCGAATTTTTCTGTGCAAGTTTCTTACATTTTTTCCCAACTTTCTTCCTAGATCTTTCACTATCCATCTTCGTTTTTTGGTTTTTGCTCGCTATTCTGTCTTGCGAATCATCGCGATTGGGTTCTATAGGTAAGTCCTCTTGAAGCTCTGGATTTATGAGACCCGATTGTGAATCTGTCTGATCTGTGATATTCTGTATGTATCCATGCTTAACTCTGCTGGGTTACACACTGAGTTTACGTAAACTCACCCCTATTTTCTATTTGTCTGTACAGGTAACCCACAGTCTTAGGCAGATCGGTCGAGTGGAGGACTCGACGGTGACCACCTATTTTATTGATTTATTTTGTTTTAGGATTATTGAGTTTGGCATTGAAGGCTAGGCCGAATTGGGTGTCTGGGCCCATTGTACTGAAATTTTTTGTAAGGTCACACGGGTTATCCTAATCAACTGTGGGCCTACCGTGGGGTCGGTAAAGGCTTACTAAACCCTAAAACTATATATTCTGTTAGACTGATGTACTGTTATGAGCATGCCTAAGTTTGTTTATCTGTTATCTGTTTATGAAAGCATGTTAAGCATGATTTACTTGTTAATTCTATATGCATCTTTTGTTACTGTGATTGGGGTGGGATGATATATATATTGGAGGAAGTGTTCTGAAAGGCAGATTATGCCTAATATTTGGTAGCACAGTTGCATTATATCTGGTATGAGCCGCATCGGTACAGCATAGTGTGTAGGCTAGGTAGGTGTTTTAAACCACACATAGTGTGTAGGGATGGTGGGAGATGGTGTGTTGAAGACGAGGGTAGGATTCTGTTATCTGATTTGCATATCTGTAACTGTATATGTATCTGAAATGGGCTCAGGCTCGAATCTGTATCTGTATCAAACATAGGCTCAGACTCGATTAAGAATCTGTCTGATCTGTGATATTCTATATGTATCCATGCTTAACTCTACTGTGTTACACATTAAATTTATGTAAACTCACCCCATTTTCTGTTTTTCTATACAGGTAACCCATAATCTTGGGTGGATCGGTGCAGCGGAGGACTCGATGATAACTACCTATTTTACTGCTTTATTTTGTTTTTGGATTATTGAGTTTAGCATTTAAGTTGTATTTTCTGTGACTCTGGACTCTTTTAAAATTTGGACGTTGGTTTTGGGTTTTTGGTTTTTACTTATTCAAAACTGTGATGGTTTTCTAAACTTGAACAGATTTTCTGGACACAACATTTTTACAAGCTTCCGCTGCAAACATGTTTTATCCCTAAATGTTTAAAAGCTTTGAAAATAATAATAACTCTAATGAGTAATGAACTGGGAAGATTTTAACTTAACAATAATGGTTTTTCAACCCATTTCATGTGATACTTCCGGGTTCAGCCATAACGTCTAGGTCGGGTTTGGGGTGTTACATTACCCCTTATAACTCTCTAACTTGGGTCACACTGCCAACCACACGCCCGTGTGACTAGCCCATGTACCCTTCGAAATGGCCTCAAACGCCCATGTGCCAGACCGTGTACTAGGCCGTGCCAAAATTGTAGGGTATATTGACTTGTGTCATATGGCCAGGTCACACGTCCATGTGCTAGGCCATGTGGAGCATACTGACTTAGTTTCTAATTAAATATGAAGGGACACATGGCCGTGTCACCTGACCATGTGTCACACACGGCTGAGACACACGCCCGTGTCTCTGCCCATGTGGACACAAATAGGCTATTTTCCAAGCCATTTTTCTCACCCAAATTTGTATCAACCTAAACTTGTCAAATGACATAAATCATAGCATCAATAGGCAATCAAACCTATCTTAATCAAGCCTAAAATTGTGCTATACCAATATCAACAACTATAATATTCATAAGATCATATTTTTCCAATTCAAAACAATCAAAAATTCACATTCACACATCACCTAAATGGTTAACTTCATATATGCATTATCTTGCCTAAAACCACAACAATACCATATCTCAACATTCAATCATTTAGTACTAAAAATATCAATCCACAACAAGAATTCACACAGCAATTTCCAATCACATAACAAAAGGCCATTTGCATAAATATATACACAACTAAGTATACCAAAACAAGCCAAATCACATGGCTATATACATAATCAAAACATTCACCATTTACAAGCCAATTAAATTAGCTAAATACATTATCAACATATAGACCAAATTAACCACAACTCCTATACATGCCATTAACCAAAAACATAATTTCAAAAGTACCAAAACGACAGTTGGATAGTGTGATGAGATCTCTGACAACTCCCAATCCGAGCAAGCTTCGGTAATCACTATAAAACACGAAAAAATAAACAGAGTAAGCCATAAAACTTAGTAAGCTCGTATAGTTAATAAGTAAAACTTACCATTCATTCACCAATTAAGCTATCTATCACAATATAATACAAACTTACCATTCATTCACCAATTAAGCTATCTATCACAATATAATACAATTCAACCTAATCACAAGGCTAACATAAGTTCATCCACATGGTAAGTTATGTAATTCACAAATTACATATATTCAATGCTTATGTGATTTACGTACATACCTGCACTGATACGTATTAATCTCTTACCCTTTTCATATATTTAATATACCCGTTGAACCATTTGGAATAATATCAGATACTTGGAAATCTCTCACCCTAAGTGCCAATACAAGGCCGAAGCCATCTTAATCTCATATCTCATAAAATGCTCACTCTCAAGCTATCAACGGGTCTGCTCACACAAGCTGATGAGAATTCGTAACACTTGTTGGAAAACTCAGCCACTGGTAGAATGTACAGACCAGCACCCAAACACAATAACCTCTAATGACATGTCATTTGTATCCTATTTATTCTTAAGGTTCAACCGAGATTTAATGTTGTTGAATCTTCATCGAACATTTTCGTAAGATCGTATTCATCAACAATACAGTTTTAAAGCATTTAAAACACAATTACATTAATACTTATTAACATACAAACTTACCTTAGATTTATACGAAGCGAATTGAGTTATCAATCAACTATCTTGTTTTTCCCTCGATCTAATTCTGAACTTCATTTTTCTTGATCTATATAAACAAATTTAACTTATTTAATTATCATTCTATTCAATTTAACCAAAAACAAAATCATATTATGGCAAAATACTGTATCAACTCATAACATAACC
This sequence comes from Gossypium longicalyx, assembly GCA_025698465.1. NCBI lineage: Eukaryota > Viridiplantae > Streptophyta > Magnoliopsida > Malvales > Malvaceae > Gossypium > Gossypium longicalyx. The sequence goes on from CM046996.1 coordinate 36,748,030, forward strand.
TCTTACTCATTAACTTACCCCTTGGGTCTTTTGTCAAGTTACTCGATAATTTACCCGTTGAACACTTGGAATACTATTGGATACACGGAAGGCTCGCACATAAGTGCCACATGTGTAGCTAAAGCTACCTCATATCACATAACACATAAAAGATCATTCTCGAGCTACTCACGGGTTTGCTCACACAAGCTATCGGTCAGGATGTAGCTACACAAGCTGCTCACACAAACTATCAGGTATCCGCAACACATGCCGGACTACCCAGCCACTAGTAGGACGTACAAGGCCAGCACTCGGAACCACATAAACATATATCACATATCTCATGAGCTCATAAATCACATGGTTCCTAGTGACATGTCACTTGTATCCTAAACTATTCCTAAGGTTCAAAGGGATTTTTTCGATATCACTTCTCTGTCAAGCTTGCTCGTAATGTCGATCTCAAAGTCCATAATACCAAATCACTTACTCATGGAGCAATCAAAGCATAACTCATAATAGAATTAAAGAATTTGAATTCACATAATACTTAAGCATCAAAAATATAACATAACATCACATTATTTGTATATTGTAACACTCCTAACCCGTATCTATCACCGGAATAGGGTTATGACGCATTACCAATCAATACACATCATTCTCAAACATTTAAGCATTCGTAATCAAAGTCCATTCAAATCATTCATAAAGTCCCTTATATAGGTCTACGAAACCTATAAACATGCTTAGAAGTGGTTCGAGACTAAACCGATATCATTTGCAAACTTTGAGATACATAAAAAAAATTCAAACATTTCAGGGTCACATGCTTGTGTGAACAGGTCGTGTGCCTCACACGATCATCAAATATGCCCGTGTCACAAGCTGTGTGAAAACAGGGCATACATACTGACTTCACCACTCGTCCGGAGACACACCCGTGTGCCATGGCCATGGGAAACCTGGAGCGGTTACTGACTTGGCCACACGGTCGGCCACACACCCATGTGCCAGCACGTGTGCCACACACAGGGCTAGTAGACACGCTAGTGTGTCTAGGCCGTGTCAAACCTGTACGGTATACTAACTTAATTTCGAAGAGCTACTCCAGGGGACACACGGCTGTGTACCAAGACCATGTGTCACACACGGTCGAGCGACAAGCCCATGTACTCAGCCGTGTGGAGTGAAAATAGGCTTGGTTTAAGCCAAATTTCTCACCCTTCTCATGCATACTTAGAACACAACATTTTACACCATTTCAATACATTAATAGTCAGCTAAAATATGTTATTTTATCATCATCAATTACACACAAAGCTTGACTTATAAATCATCTATTAATGTAACAGCCCGAATTAGACCCTAATCAGAACGGTGGTTTCGAGACCATGAATCTGAGTCAAAAAAATATTTAAAAAATAAATTTCGTGTTTATTTTGTGTGAATTTATATCTGTGAAATTTTCATGATTTAATTTCGTTGTTTAAGTGTTTGATTAAATAAAAGGACTTAATCGTATAAAATGAAAATTAGGTGGTTATTTCTAAAAGGGGCTGAATTGCACTTGCCTTTTTAAATAGAAGCCTTTAAGAGATAATTAGGCCAATAATAAAATGGGTGGATGGTAGTGGACATATGTTATATAATTTTATTATTATTTCATTAAGGTTAATTAGGTAAATTAGTAATAAGTTAATATATATGTTAATATATCATAAAATAAGCCATAATCATTTTATTTTCTTGTTCTTGCATCGAAAATAAGACAAAAAAAAAGAAGAAGAAGAAAACAAAAGCTAGGGTTTGGAACTTTGTGAAGCTCAATCAAGGTTCAATTTTTTCGGTTTTTGATAATTTCTACGTTTTTGAGATCGTTGCTTAGTAATCTTCAAGGCCCATGCTTTAATTTTTGATTTTGATGAATATTTTGAGTTGTGCCATTGTTGATAACTTGTTATTGTTGTTGTTTGATGATGAAATATGAAAGATATGTTTTAGATTAACATATTTTGTATTGGAGTTTTTGATGATTTTGAGTAATTAGGACTAAATTGAAAAAATAATAATTTGAGGGACTAAAATGTGAAATAAATGAAATATATGGGCTTTTTTTAACACTAGGAGTATTTAGCCAAACATGGGTATCTTGAAATTTTGACTATTTTGTGTTTTGTGCAATAATGACTAAATTGTAAAAATTATAAATGTCAGGGGTAAAATGGTAATTTGCTAATTTATGTGTTTTTGGAATAAATTGAATGAAAATATGTTTGAATGAGCGTAATTTGAATATGTTTAGATCAAGAATCAAAGAAGTCAGATTTGGATCAAGGGAAAACAAAAGTTGCCGACTAGTTGATCCGTACTGGTTTTTCATTGTCCGAGGTAAGTTTATAAGCAAATAGACGTACTTAATTTTAAATAAATACAAAATATATATGCTCAAATGAAATCTATGATTTTATTTAAGTTATAGCCGAATAGGATTAAGCTTAATTACTATGTTTCCGAATTGGTTTCGACCGAGTTATGACGTCCGAAAGCCACGTATGAACCTTAGGAATTGTTAGGATACATATGTCATGACATAGGATTCTGATATATGTGTGTGAGTAAGACCATGGCATCGATATGAGATTCCGATATGTGTTTACGAGTAAGACCCTGTTTGGGACAGTGGCATCGATATATGGCTACATGTAAGACCACATCTGGGACGTTGGCATTGTACGATTTATGTGATTATCCGAGTGTCCTATCCGATTCCGAATGGTTCATCAGGAAAAGATAAGCTATGTTTGAATGTGTGAAACGAGCTATATGCCAAGTATGGATTAACTTGTTACCTATTCAAGGTAAGTAAGTAAGTATTTAATGTTTCATACAAATGACTTAAGAGGTAAATATAGAATGTGTATAATAATAAAAGTGTGTTTGTTCTTGATATGCATACAATAAATGTCTTTGAGATGATATTTGTTATGTGTGTATAAGTAACCATGTGTATTCGGCCATTTAGGTAATGTGTGTACATGATAAGGTATTATGATACTTGAGCTTGTGACTATGAGAATATGTATATTTGACTATCTGATGACATATTGGCTTGTAAGTGAAATATGAATTACTTATATTGGTTATATAGGCATTCGACCAAGGTGGGAATTTTTGTATAAAAATGAAATATCATGTATGAAATTGGTAGGTTGAGACTAAGCATACTTATGTTAGTATATTTCGGTTAAATTTAAAATTAGTTGGTTATATCACTAGATTGTTTATTTGCTTATGGCTTACTAAGCTATGATAGCTTACTCTGTGTGTTATGTTACTCTGTTTTATAGATTTTGGAGTCAAGCTACAAGCTCAGGGACAGTCAGCCAAGTTCATCACACTATCTACTGTTTTGGTACCTTATAAGCTAAACTTAAATTATGGCATGTATAGACTGGCTTTGGAATTAATTATTTTGAATATGTTTGTATATTAGCCATGCGAAAATGGCTTGCTTTTTATGTTTAGGTTTGATTTTATGTGGGCTTAGTTATAATGTTTTGTGATCTTGGTTTTGATAATTTTGGTTGTATTTTTGGATTGTAGTTTGAGCTCACTTTTAGTTATAATGATTCATATGATAGACGTTATACATGTTAGTAATGGTTTGAAAATGGTTGGTAAATTTAGAAATGGATGGTGTAATGATCATTGTGTGTATACATTTTCATATCAAGTTAAACTGATTCAGTCAAGGTTTTGAATAGGTAAAACATACATGAATTAGTTTGAAACTATTTCTATAATAATTTGGTATATTCGGTTATAAGATGGAATTGAATAAGAAGGTTATCATTTATTTGTGACTTGGCGTTGCTTATATAAATATTTTTTTGTATATAATAATTTGACTTGATGTATTTGATACATTAATATTAAGTGTGGCTTTGGCTATTGGCTGAATGCACACCATACATGTATATTTGATGATTAGGTTATATGTATAAATGCTTGGTTTTATAATGAGACTATATCAAGGGCGTAATCATAATATATAACATTTGTCATGATGATATGTATAACCGGCCATATGGTTCATTAGGAATATAGTTGAGTTAATGTAAATTATGAAGTTAATAGGTAAAGAGAAAGACGAATGCATGATAAAAATTTTGGTGTTCCTTTACGAATTAAATTATGACATGCGTATATGATATTTGGCTTTGTTATATTAATTATATTTTTATGTGCCTTGCATGTGTGCAAAGGTGCTCATATTTATGGGTGCTTAATACTTATCTATAAGGTTATATGAATTTGCTAATTAAGTCTAAATTGTGAATGTGTATAATGATACATATTATTTAGCCGATTGGACCAAGAAATGAAGTGAGTGACTTATAAACAAATACTTGTTTTTATTGGTATTTATATGTAAATCATGTGAGGTTCATAAAGATTACTATGCTAATGTTGTATATATGAAATTGTTGATGTATTATATTTTATATTGTTACATGTGAACGATATGACTATATATATACATATGATGTGCAATGTTCAAATTTAAAAGGTGTGTAAATTTATGAAATAAATTTTGATTAACTTTCGAGACTTGTATATGTGAATAAATTTATATATTATATGTAATTGTTTGAGATCGTGTTTTATTTTGTAAGGCCTTATTACCCTATTCCGGCGACGGATACGAGTTAGGGGTGTTACAATTAATCATTCATTTATAAAGTTCAAACTTCATGTTTTTCATAAGTAAATACTCAACATATACCAAATGACCAAATGTTCATCTTGAACGTCACCAACCATAGCAAAATATGCCATTACACAAGGAAAATTACACATAAAACCTAAGTCATTATTAAGCCATATAAAAATGATCAATTACATCACCAAAACCTTTATCAAAATGACTCTAGCTTATACATGCCATAAAACCAAGCCACAAGGTGTAAAATATCAAAAATCAATAACCGGATAGTGTGATGCAATCTCCATTGACTTCCAACCCTAGTGAACATCCGAGACACTATAAAAATAGAAACATAACACAAAGTAAGCTTCACAACTTAGTAAGCTCGTATGAATATTAAACTCATATATCAAATAACCATATCATAAGCAGTTACACAAGATATAATATAGCTCATATGATTTCATCGTTCTCTCGTGTACTTATTTACAAACTCAATCATGAATTTCACTTGACTACACAATTCCATGCTTATTTGATTTTAGTACAACTATCAATTCATCCACAATTTCATATGCATAAACAGATAAAAATATACTACATTCAATTCAATACCTATCACTTTTATATAGCCAAATAATTCATAGGGAATCTCATAAATTTCCACCTACTCATCGTATGAATTTCACAGATATCACTTACTTGTCGATTTTCGTACAAGTACTTGAATTGATTCACATCATCATTTATATTTCTTTGTAACATCATCTTTACTCGTTGACTCATTTAAACATCGTCGAAAACACATTATCTCAATTCAATATTAATAAATATAATAGATTTATAAACCTTTCTCATTTCATTCATAAATTTAACTATGAATTTCACAAGTTTCTTTGATTCAATGCTTATATAACTTATGTACATACCTGTACTTTCTCATATTTAACCCTTGCTTATTCACATCTTTGACATATCCGTTATCCATTTGGAATATTTTTGGATACCCGAAAAAACTATCACACTTAGTGCTGAATAAATAGTTGAAGCTCTATCAACCTCACATACATAGTGCCAATATATATATAAGCGAAACTATTTCAATCTCACACTCCAAGTGCCAATACATAACCGAATGATCGTCAAACATGTATATAATCTCATACGATAAGTACCTATACCATGGCCCGTAGCCAAGTCAAGGTAACGTATCCGAAGGACTATTATCATGGCCTGAAGCAAAACCATCCGATATGCATGGCCCGAAGCCAAATTGGTATAATACGCACCTGAAGTGCTAATATCATGGCCCAAAGCCAAACCATCCGATATGCATGGCTCGAAACCAAATCGGTATAAATCTCTGAACTTATCACAAGTATTCAACTCTATTCATAAGGTTTAACCGAGATTTCTAACTTGTCAATTCCATTTCTGAATATATCCATAGAGTTATATTCACATTTCAAACATTATATGGAATCTCGAAATCATAGTATATATACTATCAAAGCATTTAATATACATTTATAACAAGGTTCATTGTATACGAACTTACCTCGATCGTTAAAACGACGAAACGGATTGACTTGTTCGATAGTTTATCTTTTCCTCGATCTAGACCCGTGTTTAGCTTTTGTTGATCTAGTTATAATCAAAATCAGCTTATTTAATTATCTCTCTATTCAATTTAATCGAAAATTTACTTTAAAGCACATTTACACTTTTGCCCCTATAATTTCACATTTTTTCAATTTAGTTGTTGTCACATAAAATCACAATTTCATGAAATTAAACACAAACCTAAGCTATCCGAAGCTTCCATATATTACTATCAACCCATATTTTCTATTTATTTCACATTTTAACAACAAAATTTCCCCATCTCATAATTTAGTCTTTAATTTACATTTTTACTCAAAATCACTAAGTAAAATATGAAAATCTAACATCAAATATTCATATTTCACCATTAAACATCAAAGAACACATAAGCTCATAAATGGAAACTATCAAAATCTTTAACATTTTTGAAATCAGAGATACGGGCTAGCTAAATTATAAAGCAACGATCTCAAAAACATAAAAATCAGGAAAAATCAGGAAAAAACCACTCACCTAATTAACTTCCAACCTTGGCCGAATACTCAAGCTTCTATGGTTGTTCATCTTTTTCATTTTCGATGGAGAAATGGTGAAAATATAATGACTTTATGTTTTTATTTTATTAACTTATCATTTATTTAATTAAGTACCTAATTAACCATTAAAAAATTAGTAATTAGACCCTATGCCACTCCACTATCATCAATTAACATCCACTAACCAACTAATTCTATATTTACCACTTAAGGACCTTAACTTTTAAGTTCTATAGCTATTTGACACCTTTAGCTTATAGAACACAACTTTTATGCTTTATGCGATTTAGTCCTTTTTACCAATTAAACACTTAACCAATAAAATTTCTTCACGAAATTTTCACACAACTCTAATATCATGCTGTAAATATTAAAATAATGATAAAATAAATTTTTTGATGTCGGATTTTTTGTCTCGAAACCACTGCTTTGATTAACCCTAAAAATGGACTATTACATATATGAACTTACCTCAATACAAAATGATGAAAACGAGCCTATTCTTCGTAAACCTTATTTTTCTCCCGATCAAGATCCGAATCACGTTTTTCTTGATCTATAATGACAAATTTAACTTATTTAATACACACATTGTTTGAATCAACCCATAACACATACTTTGGTAAAATTACCCTTTTACCCCTAACTTTTCACTTATTTACAAATTGCTCCTTACACTCGTAAAATGAAATGAATGCATTTTTTTATTACCCAAGCCTAGCCGATTCATATTCCTACTCCTAACAGCTCACATTTTTACTACCCATTTTACTACTTTTACAAATAGGTCCTTTTCAAGCATTTCTATCAAAAATCACTTAGTAAAAGATGTTAAACACACATACAATTTTCATATTCCTCCATTAAACATCAAAATACATGCATGTCACACATGATTAAGTTTTTGAACATGAACCCTAGCTCAAAATAATGGTAGAAATAGCTACATTGGTTGATGCCAACTTTAAAAATGTAAAGAACATTAAAAACGGGCTAAGATGCACTTACTATTGAGCTTGAAAGTTGAAGAAACCCTAGCTATGGTGAGCATGGAAATTTCGACTATGGCATGGAGAAGATGAGCAAATTTTGCTTGATTTTTCCTTTTTTATTCTTTTATTAACCAAATGACAAAAATGCCCTTAAGGCCTTTCTTTCAAAATTTTCCTATTCATGCCCATTTTTGTCCAAAATTTTAGAACTTCGTCAAATTACTATTTAAGGACCTCTAATTAATAATCCATAGCAATTTCATGCTTAAAGCTTCTAGAACTCAAGTTTTGCAACTTATTTAATTTAGTCTTTAATTCCATATTGGACACTTTAGGCATAAAATTTCATCATGAAAATTTCACACAAACATGCATTCATATCATGGTTCATCAAATAATCATAAAATAATTATTTTTACTTCGAATTTGCGGTCTTGAAAACACTATTCTGACTAGGCCCTAATTTGGGATGTTACAACTCTCCCCCCTTAAGGATTTTCATCCCCAAAAATCTCACCAGTGAAAAGGTTTGGGTATTGGTTTCTCATGGCCTCCTCAGGCTCCCACGTAGCCTCTTCAACCCCCATGTCTTTGCCATAACACTTTCACAAGGGCAACACTCTTGTTTCTCAATTTTTTGACTTTCCGAGCCAAAATCTTAATTGGTTCTTCACCATAAGTCATATCCGGTCGAATCTCAACCTCTGTCAGTGAAATCACATGGGAAGGATCAGATCGATAATGGTGCAACATAGACACTGGAACACATCATGAATATTTTCCAATTCAGATGGTAAGGCTAACCAATAGGCAACTGGCCCTACTCTCTCAGTGATCTCATACGGTCCAATAAAAAGCAGACTCAACTTGCCCTTTTTACCAAATCTAAAAACCTTTTTCCATGGCGACACTTTCAAAAATATCTTATCACTGACCTGAAACTCAATCTCTTTTCGTTTCAAATCCCCGTAGGATTTCTATCTATTCGAAGTAGCCTTCAAACAATCACGAATTATCTTCATTTTCTCTTTAGTTTTTTTGACTAAGTCAACCTAGTGAATCTGATTTTCTCTGAGTTCAGTCCAATACAGAGATGTTCGACACTTACACCCATATAATGCCTCATAAGGCGCCATTTTCAAACTCAACTGATAACTGTTGTTGTAGGCAAACTCTACCAACGGTAAATACTTTTCCCAACTACATTGAAATTTCAATAAACAACATCGGAGCCTGTCTTCAAGTATTGAAATTACTCTCTCTGACTGACCGTCAGTTTGTGGGTGGAAAGCGGTACTAAATTTTAACCTCGTACCCAAAGCCTCTTGCAACTTTTTCCGAAATCGCAAAGTGAACCTCGGATCTCTATCCAAAATAATCGATATAGGCACTCCATGAAGTCTGACAATTTCACCAATGTACAAATCATGTAACTTATCAAGCGAGTAATCAGTACAAACTGGTATAAAATGAGTCGTTTTAGTTAACCTATCAATAATGGCCCATATGGCATCTCTCTTTCTTGAAGTTAAAGGCATCCCTGTCACAAAATCCATAGTAATCCAGTCTCATTTCCACTCGGTAACCATCATGGGCTAAAGCAAACCTGAAGGTACTTGGTGTTTGGCCTTTACCTGCTTTCAAATTAAACATTTCGATACAAACTCTGATATATCTCTTTTCATACCATTCCACCAATACATTTTATTCAAGTCATTATACATTTTTGTACTGCCCGAGTGAGCTATCAAACAACTGCTATGGGCCTCATTTAAAATATTTTGAATCAACTCAGTGTCCTTCGAAGCACAAATTCTACCACGAAATCTCAAACAACCATCGGTGTCACTCAGAAAATTCGGTTCACTACTGGACTCACATTGACTCTTTTAGGTTGCAATTCCTTATCAACTTTCTGAGCATCCCAAATCTGTTGAAAAAAAGTTGGTCTAGCTCTCAACTCGGCTAGAATCGAACCATCATCAAACAAAGTCAGCCGTGTATTCATAGCCCTCAAGGCAAAAAATGACTTCCTACTTAAAGCGTCAGCGACCATATTCGCCTTACCTGGATGGAAATGAATCACAAGCTCATAATCCTTTAACAGTTCTAACCATCTTCGTTGCCTTAAGTTTAAGTCCTTTTGAGTCATTAAGTACTTAAGACTTTTGTGATCGGTATAGACATGGCATTTCTCATCAAATAAATAATGTAACGCCCGAATTATGGGCCTAGAAGTTTTAAGTCTTGAGTTAGTGTAGTTAGGAGACTGCATATAAATATTTAGTTGTACATGAAAGTGACACAAACACATGTTTGTTTTAGTGGTTAAGTGTTCTGAGAAGTGTATGAGAAGTCCTGAGTTCAAGCCTAGCTTTTGGAAAATTTTGTTTTTTCTTGATTAAACCTTGTCTCTAGTCAATAGGCTTCTTAAATAAATATGGATAAAGCATGACATAGGAAGCCTGCTAGTCTAGTGGTAAGTGGCGTATGGAGTGTTCTAAGAGGTCTGAGGTTCAAGTCCTGCTGACGCATGGGAGTGTTTATCTTGTTGCATAAGCCGTGTAGGTATTAGAGCTTGACTGAAACACTGCTAAGTGGAGTGGAGTTTGAATTGGTCATAGAGGGATTGTAGAAGGGAGTTGAGGAGAGATATGAGGGGAGTTTTAGGAGAGAATCAAGGGATTTTGAAGTTGTGGGGAGTTGGTGCCGAATGAGGACTCTAAGCACTCAAGAATTTGGCCTAGGGGTCGTGCTTCTCATTTGGTCGATTTTGTATACTCATTTTTTCCTTTTACGTTTTGGGGTCATTTTCTTGGTATCAATTTCTGCTAGGGGTTTCGGGGGGTACTTTTCTTTTAGATCATTCGGGCACCTTTGGGGTCTGCCTATTTCATTTTTGCTCTCCACAATAGTGCTATACTGATCAACTGTCTCCTTTTCATCTCCTTCATAACTTTCAAGTTTTCGGTTCTTGATTCTTTGACCGATTGCTTCCCTCTTCTTCCCTTCTCAATAAGTTTTACCTTGACCAAATCTCTGCACCCCACTTCCTTACTCAAGGATTAGTCGAATACATCTTTTCCCCTCCTTCGATTCTTTCTAGTGTTATTAGATTTTCCTTTCTTTTCATTGTGTTATTGTGACCGAATACACCTTTCATCTCTCTCTCAATTCTATCCCCTTTGCACCTTGCACCTTGGCCGAATATTTAGTCTCTCTCAATCATTTCTCTCTTGGCCGATTTCCTCTTTATCTCGAATAGAGGTGCGATAGTTCCATCTGAAGCCTCGGTTCGAGTGGATGCTTCTGGGGTGTAGGCCGAATACTACTATCTTCTATTCTTACTCTTCGCTCTCAGTAAGTTGCTACTCTCGTGGTTGATTATTTGCGTGTATGGTCTTAGTTAACAAATGGTGATTGGGATACAGGTAGTAATTAAGGATTCCAAGCAATCTCTTACGACGATTTTAGTGTGTGATCGATCTGGACAAGTAATAGGTAATCTTTTAAATATAAGTGTTTTCATTATGGTTCACTTCAACTCGTTTGTTAGCCTATTAACCGAAGCTTCTGTTTGAAATAGGTTAGAGTGCTCGTTGGCTGGTTGCACGTTTTCGCAAATAGGTGTGTAAACACTGCCCAACTATAGATCGACTAAAGCTGAAAAACACGACTATTGACACTACATGAGTGTGCGCTCACTCGTGTGGTAATCCAAACGCGTAAAATGTGGGCGTTTGCTCATAGAGGCCACCATGAGCGTTTTCATGGGCTTAGGTCGTTTTGGGCCATGTTGGGCCAATTTGTTAAATTCGGATGTTAAATTTATAACCAAGTATATGTCATTCCACATACCAATCATATATGAATACTATAACAATTATGGCACTCAAATAAATTAAATATAAAATATCTTATTATCTTTCTAATTTTATACACATACTAATTAGTAAGCAAACATACATCATTTCATCTTATAAAAATGATATATTCCATTATAGCATTTGTTTACCTAAATACAATATCTGCATATCATAAATACATATAAGTAATAATCCACTTAGCATATACCAAAATATATCATCAACTTAACCAATTAAACCACTCAACTCAATTATCCAAAATGTTCAAATAATATGCCATTTGAAAATGATACATAATCATATTCATTTCATGTCTATTCGGCAACCAAGATCTACTAGTGCATATTAATTGATTTTCAAATAATAATCAAATCCATATAATCATACCTATCATTATTTTATAACATAAGCATACTCCAATGTACCACATATACTTGACATACATTTTACTAATTAATGCATTACATATTATAACTCAAACACAAACATCATTTACTCCATAACCGAAACACCACCTTATATCCTTATACATATATACCTTGAGTTAATAATTGTGTCATACCATTTCATCTTGTGAAAAAATATATATACATATATATATATATATACAGGTACCGAATCACCAAGTTGACCATAACCCTTTCATATATTTTCACCAAATAACCGAGTACACAAGTACATTATACTAGCTTCCTAATCAATTCATGATACAATTTATACTTCACAAGAATAAATCAATAACCAAATATAAACATATATCCCATACAGAAATCTTCTCTACCATGTAATAAATATATCAAAATAAACTTTTCTATATTCTAATATAACCTATCATCCTTTAATACCAAATCACGAATAACACCTTAACCAAATTAACAACCAAATTCACTTATACTTTTATCTATCCATATGTCATAACCAAATCAACCAAATGCACACATCCAAAACCACCAACCAACTTCAATGCACAAAATAGATATCACAAATACCATTCATTCTGGAAACATAGCATAATAACCAAATGAACTTAAGCCATAATTAAACAAAACCGTAATAAAGTATTGAAGTTAGGCCATTTTCGCATGGCTTAAATTATACAAAACAAAATCCAACATTTCAAATTACAATCTAGCTATACATGCCATAGGTTCGAGAATTCAGCTTATAAAATACCGAAGACAATCGATAGTGTGATAAGCTTCTCTGACGATTCCTGAGCTCGAAGCTTGAATCCAAAATCTATAAAACAGAGGTAAACATGAACACACACAGAGTAAGCTTTCATAGCTTCGTAAGTCATAAGCAAATAAACAACTTAATTACATAATCAAATCATTTAAACTAAACCAAATTATACTCTCATAGTTACTTTAAATCTTAAGCTTACAAATTCAAGTATTTTATATGTACTTTCACATGTATATTATTTATGGCCGAATGAACATATATATATTTTAACAAACTATCATTCAATTTCCAAGCCAAAATATCTTTATCATAACTAGTACATATTCTTTTATATGCATAAATTCATAAGTCAAAGGATAATAATCACATACATATTTATATTATATGGCCGAATACACATACATATATATAAGCAAAATATCCTTCAATTTCAAAGCTAAATATCATTATGTGAATACATATACTTGTACTCATGAATCAAAATATAGCTTCTTATGCATAAGCATAGTAATGACCGAATGAACACTTTCATATATAAAGATACATTAACAAACTATCATTCAATGACCAAGCCAAAACATCTTTATCATACCAAATACACATACACTTATATGCATATACTCGTAAGTCAAAGTATGACAATCATATATATATTTATATCAATGGCCAAATATACCACCAATTTCATATATTCAAAAGTAATTTTAATAATGTTCATATTATTTATTTACAAGCCCGAATACCTTTTTCACATTCACATATATTCTTACTTTACTTCAAGCATGTTTTGCAACAAATATTAAGTAAATTACTCACTTTATTTCAAATAGGTAATAAACCAATTCATACCTGATCATTTTAGCTCACTTTTGCACATTTGATCACAACTTATAGATGCCCGATGAACCATTTAGAATTGGATAGGACACTCGGATAATCACACATATATCGTACAATGCCAACGTCCCAGACGTGGTATTACATGTTACAACATATCGATGCCACTGTCCCAGACAGGGTCTTACTCGCACATATATATCGGAGTCACATATCGATGCCATGGTCTTACTCCCACATCACATCTCGAAATCCTATGTCATGACATATGTATCCTAACTATTCCTAAGGTTCATACGGGGCTTTCGGACGTCGTAACTCGTTCGAAACTAATGCTCGAACATGGTTACCAACTTATTCACATTCAGTAATAGCATATATAAATTCATATATTTCATACCAGCATATATATTTAGCATTCATCTACAATTAAACATGTCTATTTGCCTATAAACGTACCTCGGACGATGTAAAACGGAACGAGATGACTAGTCGACAACTTTCGTTTTTCCCTGATCCAAATCTGATTTCTTTGGTTCTTGATCTAAACATAATCAAATTAAGCTCATTCAAACATATTTTCATTCAATTTAGTCCAAAAACACATAAATTGGCAAATTACCATTTACCCTGACATTTACATTTTTTACAATTTAGTCCCTATTACACAAAACACAAAATATACAAAATTTCAATATACCCATGTTGGGCCGAATTTAACCCATACTCTTACAAGTCCATATATTTCATTTATTTCACATTTTAGTCCCTCAAATTATTATTTTTGCAATTTAGTCCTAATTACTCAAAATCATCAAAAACTCCAATACAAAACATGTTAATCTAAAACATATCTTTCATATTTCATTATCAAACAACAAAAATCACAAGCTCTCAACGATGGCATAACTCAAAATATTCACCAAAATAAAAAATTTAAGCATGGGTTTTGAGGTACTCGAAGCAACGATCTCAAAAACATAGAAATTATCAAAAATCAAACAAAAACGAACCTTGATTGAGCTTGAGTAAGTGCCAAACCCTTAAAAGCTTTCCTTTTCTTTCTTATTTTGATGTTTCAGTCAATATAAAAGATGAACATAAAATGGTTTTAAACTTTTTATGTTTTATGTTATAATGGCTTATTAATTAATTTACTTAAATAACCTTTATTATAAAATATAAAATCTTTATAAGTCACGGTCACTACCGTCCACTACAATAATTATGGTCTAATTGCATTAATAATGCTCCATATAAGAAAGACAACAACAATTTGGTCCTCACACATTAAACTATCAAATTTTCAATTTACGCGATTAAGTCCTTTTATTTAATCGGACACTCAAACGACAAAATTAAATCACAAAAATTTCGCATATATAAATTCACACAAAATAAACACAGTAGATAATTTTTTTAAAATATTTTTTGAGTCGAATTCGTGGTCCCGAAACCACCGTTTCGTTTAGGGTCTAAATCGGGCTATTACATGGGGTGCTACAAATAATGTCGCCAAATCTTCAAAGCAAACACTGTGGCAGCCAACTCCAAGTCATGTGTCAGATAGTTCTTCTCGTGAGGCTTCAACTGCCTCAAAGTGTAAGCTATGACTTTACCCACTTGCATAAGTACACATCCTAAACCATTTAAGGAAGCATCACTATATATCACAAATTCTTTACCTGACTCGGGTTGTACCAAAAGCAGTGCTTCGGTCAATAACATCTTTAATTTATCGAAGCTTTGCTGACACTTTTCTAACCACTCAAACTTAACATCCTTTTGAATCAATCTTGTCATGGGAGTGGAAATCATAGAAAATCCTTTCACAAACCATCAGTAGTAACCAGCTAAGCCCAAAAAGCTTCTAACCTCGAATACATTTCTTGGCGGTTTCCATTCAACGATAGTAGAAATCTTGTTAGGATCTACTCAGATACCATCACCTGAAATAATGTGGCCCAAGAATCCAACTTCTCGAAGCCAAAACTCACGTTTACTGAACTTAGCATACAATTGTTTGTCTCTTAAAGTCTGTAAAATAGTTCTCAAGTTCTTGGCATGCTCTGACTCATCTCTCGAATAAATGAAAATATCATCAATAAACACAATAATAAACTTGTCCAAATATGGCTAAAATATTCGGTTCATTAAATCCATAAACACAATAGGAGCATTCGTTAACCCAAATGGCATAACAAGAAATTCATAGTGGGCATACCTCGTTCTAAAAGCAGTTTTAAGCACATCCGACTCTTTAACTCACAACTGATAGTAGCCAGACCTCAAGTCTATTTTAGAAAACCATGACGCTCCCTTCAATTGGTCAAACAAGTCATCAATCATCGGTAAAGGATACTTGTTCTTGATTATTATCTTATTAAGATGTCGGTAGTCTATACACAATCTCATAGAATCGTCTTTCTTTTTCACGAATAAAATCGGAGCACCCCACGGTGAAAAGCTCAGTCTCACGAAACCCTTGTTGGTCAATTCTTGCAACTGTGACTTCAGTTCTTTTAACTCAGTTGGGGTCATCCTATGCGAAGCAATAGAAATAGGTGTTGTCCCTTGTAACATCTCGATTTTGGGCCTAGTCAGAATAGTGGTTTCGGAACCACAAATTCGAGGTCAGAGAAATTATTTTTTATATTATTTTATGTGTTATAGCATGAGTATATAGATATTTGAAAATTTTGGTGAATTAATTTTAGTAGTTGCATGCTTAATTTCGAAAAAGGGATTAAATCGCATAAAGAGTGAAAATTATGTTCTACTAGTGAAAAGTGTTTTGTAGCTAAATAAATTAGATGTGAGGTCCTTATTGAGTAAATAGACCACTAATAATGAGTGGTGGATGTACATGGAGACAAAAAAATTAAAATGGTCAAAGTTGGTGGCTTTAGGTGACTTAATAGGTAGAACAATAGTAAAATAAAAAGAAAAGCTATCATCTTTTTACTTCTCTTTCTTCTCCACCGATTCTTACCCAAGGAAATGGCAATGAAAGCTTGAAAATTTTAGAAACTTCTAACCATCACAAGTAAGTGATTTTGGAGGTCATTTTTGATGATTTTTGTATTTTTGGAACCCTTGTAGCTTAATCTAGCTAATGAGGGGACTATTTTGAAAAATGGTTGAAAGTATAGGATTTTGCCATGAAAATATTCATGTTGTTTACTACATTTTTATGGAAGAAAATGAATATTGGTTGTTGAATAAACAACTTTTGTTAAATGATTTTCATGAAAACACTTAAAATGGGTCCTTTGGTAAAAGTTGTAAAATAGGTGGTAAATGTGTGAAAGAATGGAAAATATGGGCTGCCCTAAGCATGAAAAAGGTTCGGCTATGCATGGCTAATAAATAAATTGAACACATTTCACTTTACGAGCCTAGGGGCAAAAGTGTAAATATGACAAAGTATAGGGGTAAAAATGTAATTTTACAAAAAAAAGTGAAATTGGGCTAATTTGAGTAACATGATGAATAAATAAATTAAATGTGTTCTTATAGCTCAAGAAAGATGAAATTCGGAATTAGATCGGGGGAAAAGCAAGATAATCGAGTAATTGACTTATTTTGTCGTTTCATATCGAGGTAAGTTTGTATGTTAATAAGCATTAAATTTGATATGCTTAAATGCTTAATCGATATCATGTATTATTTCGTATGTTATTATTGGATCATGAATAATATAAAAATACGAGATCATATTGAAAGATCAAATTAAGAGAAATGCAGGGTTGAGCATGATCGAATTACAACATGTTATGAATTGACAGTAAAGACCATGGTTGGACCATGGCAATATGTGTAACCGTGTAAGACCATAACTAGGACGTGGCATCGACATTGTTATGTGAGCCAGTGTAAGACCATGTTTGGGATATGGCATTGTCATTGTTATGTGAGCCAGTGTAAGACCATGTCTAGGTGATGGCATCGACATTATTATGTGAGCCAGTGTAAGACGATGTCTGGGACATGGCATCTGCATCGTTATGTGAGCCAGTGTAAGATCATGTCTGGGACGTGGCATCAACATTGTTATGTGAGCCAATGTAAGACCATGTCTAGGTGATGGCATCGACAATATTATGTGAGCCAGTGTAAGACGATGTCTGGGACATGGCATCTGCATCGTTATGTGAGCCAGTGTAAGACCATGTCTGGGACGTGGCATCAACATTGTTATATGAACCAATGTAAGACCATGTTTGGGACATGGCATCGGCATCATTATGTGAGCCAATGTAAGACCATGTTTGGACATGGCACCGATATGAGGCATCGTGTAAGACCATAGCTGGGCTATTGGCATCGATATGATATTTCCATGTAAGACCATGTCTAGGACATGGCATTTGTACAATACATCATGTACGAGTTTTCCCGAGTATCCTTGGCATCCCAAGAGGTTCAACTGTTAAATCCAAAGATTTTGTCAAGGAAATGACAAGGTATGATCATGTTGAAAGGATACAGGTATGTACGCAAAATTCATGAGTAATGAATTCGATGTATATGGAACATTTGGTAAGAATGTAAATGAGTAAGTCCTACCTATGGAAATGATCCTGTGATGACCATGTGATTATAAGTCTATACTTATGATGTATAAATATGTGGTAAATTTGATTGATGATCATGTGTGAGGCATTTAGGCCAAATTAAATTGAGACATGATAAGTTTAAGTTTTATTGTTGATTTAAATTGGCCAATGAATGGCATGCAAATAATTAATAATGACTAGATATTGGAATGTCTAGTTAAGGATATGTGCTTCGGTGTTATGTATGATTAATGGATGTTAAAACAAAGAAATCATGAAAGAGTAAAGTTAGCAGTAAAACAGTTCTGGACAAAAGCAATTGTATAACTTTGAAAAATCACAAAAAATTATGAAAATTGAATTAGAAGTTGAATAAGAGATGAAATTAAATCTTATAGAGTTTAGTTTCACATAGAAGAAACAACGTAAGCAAAAATTTTCATATTATGAGATGTTTGGATTTTTGTGGGATAGGGTTAGGATGAATTCGGAATCCCCCATTATAAATTTGGAAAATAATTAAAAATAGTATAAAAATAATTGTGAGCTATAATTTATATTTTTTAAATTATTAATGAATCTATTTTCAAAAGAATCAAACAAGAACATCACCCGAGTCTCGTACAAGGCGATAATTAAATTTTAGTGAAGAAGGGTCGAAACTATTGGACAGCAGAATAGGGACGACTTTAAAGAATAAACTGTACTTATTGGCTAAACTAAAAATTTTGGAAATTTTATTATAAGGAGATATATGAGTCTAGTTTTAGGGAAAATTAGCGAAACTTAATTTGAAGTTCCGTAAATCAATATATAAATAAATTAGTGACTATAACTCGCGAAGACAGCTTGATATGAACATAAGTGGATAGTGGAACTTTGTGCAATTATGATTGCATTATCTTGAGAACATATTATGAGGATTGTTAAAATCATGTTAATAAATTGTTTATTATTTACATACCTACTTACTAAGCTATATGCTTACTCTCTCTTCCTTTCCTTTTTCCTATAGTGTCACAAATGCTAGCTTGAGTTGGAGGTTGTCGGAGATCCTATCACACTATCAAGCTATTGATGGGTATCAATGATTTTCTAGCATTTTAAGTGTATGGCATGTATAGGGATTTGGTTATTGTGTACATGATATTATGAGTTGGCCTAGAATATTGGCCTATGTTAATTCAAGGTCATTGTTGTATAAGGCCATTTAGTGTGGCCAATATTTGCTATGTTATAAGTCTATGATGAAGCATTACATGGATGTGCATGCTTGTTTGGCTTGGATGAGTGAATGTGTGATAATTATGTGTGGAAAATACTAAATGTGAATGGTTGAGTAAGTTACATGTTATAATAAGTGTGTGTATGGTTGTGTATATTGAATGTGATTTATAAATAGTGTGTGAATGCCATGGTATGGTTATTGGGATGCCTAAAAATGCCATGTTGTGTGTTGATAAACTTAGTATGGGTGTGCAAGTGTTTTTGGATGGAAAAAGGCTTGGTAAATAGCCTAACTATCATCCACACGGATGGCTATACGGCCTAGCACACGGGCGTGTGACATGGCCATGTGACCATAAATGGGTGATAATGTCATAAATAGAGAGTTACACGGGTGGAGGACACGGGCATGTCTTGAACCAGACGGGTGTGTGTGACCAAACGGGCTGCCCACACAGGTGTGTGACTCCCCAAAATATGAAAATTTTCTTAGTGTCTCAAAAGTTTCAAAAGTTCTCAGTTTAGTCTCTAACCACCTCCAATGTATGTTTTGGGCCTCGTAGGCCCATATAAGGAACTTTAAGATAGAAATTGAAAAGTTTTAAATTTGAATGAAATTTTATGACCTGGAAATGTTTGTATGCATGCGTTTGAGTTTGGTAACGCCTCGTACCCTATTTTAGCGATGAACGTAGGTAAAAGGGTGTACATCCCTAGCATTACATCAATACCAAACTCCACTTCTCTAATTAGAGGTAAACCTAGCAATTCTTCTGGAAACACATCCAAATATTCACATACAACAAGCACTGATTCAATTCTCAATTCAGACACTTTTGTATTCAACACATAATCCAAATAAGCCTCACACCCTTTTCTCATATATTTATGAGTAGACATCGAAGAAATCACGATTGGTAACCTATCTGACTCATCTGATTCAACCCAGAGAAGTTCACCATTTTCACATTTCAATTCAATAATTTGTTGTCTACAATTTACTACAGCATCATGAAGTGTCAACAAATCCATACCCAATATAACATCAAATTCATCAAACAACAACAACATCAAGTTAGCCATAAAACAATGACATCTAATCATCAAAGGACATTTCTTGCATACCTTATCAACTAAAATATGCTTGCCTAATAGGTTTGACACTTTAATCATATATTTCATAGACTCAATAGGCATATTCATGCTAGATACCAATTTCATGCACACATACGAATGAGTAGAACCAGGGTCAATCAAGGCAACAACAGTAGAATTGTAAAGAGAAAAAGTACCAGTGATCACATCGGGAGAAGATGCGTCTTCACGCGCACGTATGGCATAGGCCCTAGCCAGAGCTCTAGCTTTGGATCTCACTATTGTATCTCTCACTACACTTTTTCTACTAGCGCCATTACTTGCATTTCTCATGGGTCTCCCCCTTGTAGCAGCACTACTCGGTCTTGTACTTTAAAATTTTTCTTTCCTAATCATCTCGGGGTAGTCCTTGATATAGTGGTCTTGAGAGTCATATCTAAAATAGGATCCGTTATTCATCCTACACACACCAAGATGATGTCATGACAATGTTGGCACTCGGGTTTAAAAGGTCTAGAGTTACCCACACTAGCCACAGATGTAGCTTAAGATTTAAAACCCAAATTTTGCTTCCTACAATTTTCGTGCGAATGCCCGACCGAAACATGAGAGCGAGAATACATATCTCTAGATTTCTTAGTCTGAGAGGGGAATGACTTGCTTATCGGCCTCTTTCTTATATCTTTAGCCTCAGCTTCGAATTTTCTCTTTTCCTTGGTCATTTCCTCCGCTTTAAAGCCCGATCAATTAGCACAACAAATTCCTTCAGCTCAAGAATACCCACTAACACTCTAATATTCTCATTAAGTCTGTCTTCAAAACTTCTACACATTTTAGCCTCAGAGGATACACACTCCCAAGCATATTTGCTAAGTCAGACAAACTCTCTTTCATACTCGATCACTGACATGCGGCCTTGTTTCAATTCTAAAAATACCTTGCATTTCTGGTCAATGAATCATTCACTGATGTACTTCTTCCAGAATTCTTCTTGGAAGAATTCCCATGTGACCCTCTCTTGAGGTACCATAGATACTAGTGTCTTCCACTAGTGATATGTCAAGTCTCTCAACAAGGAAATAGCACACTTCAAACATTCTTTGGGTGTACATGATAGTTCATCAAATACCCTTATTGAATTCTTAATCCAAAATTCTCCTTTCTCACCATCATCCTTGGCATTTGCTCTAAAATCTTTCGCCCCTTGTTTCTTGATCTTATCGGCAGGGGTTCTATGAAATCTCATAAAGTCCAGACCTTGAGGCACTTAGGGTGCAGGTTGAGGATTTTGAAGGGGTGAAGGGGATTGAGCATTTGGGTTCGTTCGAATGAACAACATATACCAGGCATTCATCATGTGGAGAAAGGCTTCCCTAGCCTTTTCTCCTCCTCCCTAACTCATAGTCACAGGTCTACTCTCAACTGGCATTGATACTTGAGCGGGGGCTGACGCATTACTTTCTATGTCATCAGCCACAGCTCGATTGGGATCTATTACTATACGAAAACACAATTTAAAAGGTTAAGAGTTGTCACACTATCATAATTCATTTATGGCATGTATAGCTAGACTCGTACACATGCTACGTTAGTCCGAGAATAGACAAACTATAGCTCTGATACCACTAAATGTAATACCCCTTACCAATGTCTGATGTTGGGATAAGATACGAGGCATTACCAGACTTAAACACAAGCAAACATACAAAATCAAGCCATAAAATTCGTTCAAATTAAATTCATTCATACATATGCAAATTGTCCCTTATATGGCCTACGAGGCCCAAAACATGTATCGGGAGTAGTTCGGGACTAAACCGAGAACTTTAGAAATCTTTGGGAAAACTTAGAAAATTTTCATGAAATAGGGTCAGACGCCCATGTGGGTAGGCCGTGTGGTCACACACGGCCGTGTGGCTTGTGACACGCTTATGTCCTCAGCCCGTGTAACTCTCTGTTTAGGACGTCATCACACAATTAGGGTCACACGGACAAGACACATGCTCGTGTACTTAGGCCATGTGGCTAATTAAATTCCAAAAATTAACTGCAGACTTCACATTGCCTGGGCATACGCTCATGTCCTAAGGCCGTGTCCTTTACATAGCTGAGACACACGGCCGTGTCTCTGTCTGTGTGCTTACTACTAGGCATTCTATTTTGCCTAATTAGGGTGTAGGGGACACACGCCCGGATCACATGCCCATGGGGCAGACCGTGTGTCACACATTGCCTAGACACATGCCCGTGTGTCTACCCGTGTGGACAAATTTTAGGCTAATTTCCAAGCCATTTGCTGCCCTTAAATGCTCACTCACTTATACATTTTTTATGGCATGCAACATGGAAGTTTTAGTCACTCAAATACTCATAATCATGATTAATCCATGACTTTGTAATGTCAACATATCACATGCTCAAACCATCATGCTTTCATATGGCATTTCACCCTAATTTCATATTTATTCATCCTTATAAGCCTACCTTCAACCTGCTCAATTATATCATGAACATGGTTATACCTATTAGTCTCAATTCATTCATTAAGCATATGTGCCATTTATCATATCCATTTCCAATAAGCAACCACCAACCACATCACAGAGCATAAATACATTACATGCATGCATAAATAATTAGGGTTACAACCCAAGAAGCAAATATAAGCCACATCTCATAGCCTTATACAAAATGAATCATAATGCCAACATGAGCCAACTCCTTTGGCTAATCAATATGACACATAACAAAATGACCAAGTCCCCTATACATGTCATACTCAAAATGTTGAGACTAACTATACCCCAAATGTCCAATTGATAGTGTGATCGAGTATCCAAAGTCCTTCGGTCCTCGAGCTTGCTTGGCAACACTATAAAAGATGGAAAGGAAGGGGGCAAGCATTAAAGCTTAGTAAGTCCATATGCAAATAACATGCTATCTAAACAAGTAATTAACATAGATTTAATATAATAAACAAAATGTATAATTCATCAAATCATTTAAACTTACTCATTACATAAACAACTTTGTCATAAGTTTATTACATACCAATGCATTACTCATGAGTTCGGTATACATACCTATATCAACTCATAACATAACCTCTTACTCATTTTTCTCATTGACTTACCGCTTGGGTCTTCTATCAAGTTACTTTATAATTTACCCATTGAACACTCAGAATACTATTGGATACATGGAAGGCTCGCACATAAGTGCCACATGCATAGCTAAAGATACCTCATATCACATAACACATAAAAGCTCATTCTCGAGCTACTCACAAGTCTACTCACACAAGCTGTCGGTCAGGACGTAGCTACATGGGCTGCTCACACAAGCTGTCAGGTATCCGTAACACATGCCAGACTACCAATGTAACAGCCCCATTTAGACCCTAGTTGAAATAGTAGTTTCGAGAACACAAATCTGAGTAAAAAAATATTTTAATATTATTTTTCATGCTTATAATATGTGAATTAATATGTGTAAAAGTTTCATATAAAAATTTGATCGTTTGTGTGCCTAATTTAGAAAAAGGACCTAATCGTGTAAAGTGCAAAAGTGACTTGCTATTTGTTAAAGTACTAAATGGCTATGTCTCTTTAAATGAGGGGTCCTTATGTTGTTAAAATACCATTTACATGGTGAGTGGACATTAATGGCCTTAATGTTAATGTTTTATATGTTTATTAATCATGGATAAAATGGTAATTGATGTATTATTATGTATTAATTAAAACAAAACAAAAATGTGGCCATTTGTTCATCTTTTCATACTGAAAATATAAGAAAAGAAAGGGTTTTAAAGCTTTGTTCATTTGGCCATTGTCAAGCACAATTTAGGTATGTGTTTTGATCTGTTTTCAATGATTTCTATGTTTTTGTGATTGTTGCTTAGTGTTCTATCTAACCCATGTCTCAATTTCTAGAATTAAGGATGATTTTGAGTTATACCATTGATGAAATTGTGAGCTTTGTGATGTTAGTTGATGAAATATGGAAGCTTTATGATAGATAAATATGTTTTGTATTGGGATTTTTGATGAATTTGATTATTATGGGCTAAATTATGAAAATGAGATTTTGAAGGACTAAAATGTGAAATAAATTAAATAAATAGGCTTATATGGGCTAGAAGAAAACTCACCCTAGCATGTGTAATATGAAATTATGTGTATTTTGAGATTTTATGAATTAGGGAGTAAAGTGTCAAAGAGTGAAAATGTGAGGGCTAATTTGTAAAATGCCCTAAATATGTGCATATGGATTGAATTGAATGATTTGTTGAATAAAAGAGTTAAATTTGAATGTGTATAGATCAAGAACCAAAGAAAACGTAATTAGATCAGGGAAAGTCGAAAGTAGTTGAATAGCAGTTCATTTCCGTTCATTCTCGTATGAGGTAAGTCTATATACAAATAAATGTGTTTTGAATTGAATTATTATTGCTGATATACTATTAAATAGTGATGTATGACTATTTGAGTTGAATATGAGAAATCTGAAAAAGTTTCGATAATGTGACGATATCTAAAAAGTCCCGTACGAACCATAGGAATAGTTAGGATACATATGTCATGACATAGGATTTTGATATGTAATTTCGTGTAAGACCACGTCTGGGACGTTGGCATCAATTTGAAATTTACGGGTAAGACCATGTCTGGGACATCGGCATCGTATTTGATTTCGTGTAAGACCTGTCTGGGATAGTGGCATCGATATTTGATTACATGTAAGACCATGTATGGGATGTTGGCATTGTACGAGCTTTTTGAGCTATCCACGTATCCTATTTGATTTTATACGGTTCAACGGGCATTTCGAGAAACGAATGACTATGTGAATGTGTATCCAATTCAGGTATGTTTGAAATGTATATCATGTCTGAGAATGAAAGGTAAGTATATGTACATTTGTGGACATATGATATATGTATGAATTATTATGAGAATGAAATGTGTTATGAGATAAGTTTATTTGTATGTGGCTTACTAAGCTTTTGAAAGCTTATTTTGTGTGTGTTTACAATTGTTTTGTAGATATCAAAGCTACCAGGAGTTTGGGGATCGTCGAATATTATCACCACACTATCGAACTCTACTTTTGGTACCTTTTGAAAATGTGAATGTTGAAGTATGGCATGTATAAGCTAGGAGTATTTGATGATTTTTGTAGTGAATATCATGCCACGTGATATGGCTAGATTAAAGTTGCTATTTGATGTGGTTTTTGGTATATAAGTTGAGTTAAGAAATGGTATGTGTTGATGTGCATAAATGGCTTAGTGAGAATGGTATGATTTTGATATGAGAATGGATGTGAAAAATTGGAATAATGACATGTATGAATGAATGAGTTTGGTATGTTTTGGTTTCGATAATAAGAATGAAATTGATTGGTGACATTGTGGATTGAATTATGCATGTTTGAGTATGGTTTTGGTTGCTATTTGGTCATGAATTGTGCTATGATTTTGGATTTGTAGGGATGACCTTTAAGGGTGGCAAACTGGCTCTGTAAATAGTCAATTTGTCCACACGAGCAGAGATATGGGCGTGTGCCTTAACCGTGTGCGACACACAGTTATGTTACACGACCGTGTGTCCCCTGGGGTAGTCCTACAATTTAAAGTCAGTCTCGCACACGGCCTAGACACACGGGCGTGTTTGGTGGCCGTGTAAGGCACACAGCCTTGAAACATGGACGTGTGTGGCCATTTCGAAGGGTACACAGGCTAGACACATGTGCGTTTGGTTAGCCGTGTGACCCAAGTCAGTTTCGACCATGACCAAGGCATACGGGCATGTCTCCGACTGTGTGGTACAAGTCAGTATGTATGCCTGTTTAGCCACGGCTTAGACACACGGGTGTGTCTAATGCCGTGTGAGGTACACGGCCTGATCACATGGGCGTATGACCTCTGTAACTTTGAAAATTTGTTAAGTTTCTGAGAAATTTTGTATGTGCTCGATTTAGTCCCGACCCCTTCCTAAAGCATGTTTAAGGTCTCAATGACCTAAGAAAAGGACTTTGAAATGATGTTTGACTATGATGCTATAATGTGTGGATGATATTTGTGAATTGATTATTAAATGTTCTGATATGTCCAGTAATGCCTCATAACCTTAGTCCAACAACGGATACAAGTTAGGGGTGTTACATTTTATTGGAATCAAAGCTACTGTTTAGTCAATTCTAGGACTAACGTAGCATATGTGAGTCTAGATATACATGCCATATTTATAAACTACGATAGTAGGATGAATACTGACAGTTAAAAATGTGTTTTTATATAGTAAATAGATCCCGATCGAGCCATAGCTGACGATGTTGAAAGTAATGCACCCGCTCCTGCTCAAGGGGTAGTGCAATCTGATTCTAGACTTGTTTCGAGTAGCCACAAGGGAGAGGCTAAGCAAGCCTTTTACCAAATAATGAATGATTGGTTCACTCAGTATATGAGAACTAATCCAGCTACTCCACAACCTTTACCCCCGCCTAATCCTCCACAAGTCCCTGTCATGCCACAAGTTAATCCGATTTAGTTGAATAAGCCTATGGTTGATAAAATTAGAAAATATGGGGCTGAAGAGTTTCGTGCTACTACAGATGATGATGCTGAGAGAGCTGAGTTTTGGCTCGAGAATACAATACGAGTGTTTGTTGAATTGTCACGTACTCCTAATGAATGTCTTAAATGTGCCATTTCACTTTTGAGAGATACGGCGTACCATTAGTGGAAAACATTGATATCACTGGTTCCGAAAGAACGAGTCACTTGGGAGTTCTTTCAAACTGAGTTTAGAAAGAAGTATACCATTCAAAGATTCATCGATTAGAAACGCAAAGAGTTTCTTGAGTTGAAATAGGGTTGTATGTCTGTTACGAAATATGAGCGAGAATTCATGAGATTGAGCCAGTATGCACAAGAATATGTCTCAACTGAAGCAATTATGTACAAAAGGTTTGAAGATGGCTGAAATGAAGATATCCGCTTGTTAGTTGGGATTCTGGAAATAAAAGAGATGGTGGTGCTTGTTAAATGAGCATGTAAAGATGAAGAATTGAGTAAAGAGAAAAGAAAAGTTGATTCAGAAGCTAGAGAGGTGCGAAAAAGATCATCGAATAAGTCATTTTAGTTCGCATCAAAGAATTTTTGAGATGATTATAGCCGTTCAAAGGTTACTATGGGTCATTCGAGTAGAGACCATGCAAGATCACATTCGAGCTTTAGAACTCTAGCTACTTCTATTGCAAGTGTTGGAAATGTTCGATCCAATTGAACCGAGTGTAGACACTTTGGTAAAAGACATCCAGGAAGTTGTAGATTGAATGACCACACTTGCTTTAGATGTGGATCCTTAGATCATTTTATCCGTGAATGTCCTAAGCCTGTAGAGCAAGAGATTATGCAAAATCCAAAGCCGAGTGGCAATACAGCTTGAGGTAGACCACCTAGAAACATAGGTAATGTGAGTGGCACTCAGAGAATGACTAAAGATACCGCTATTAGATTTGAGGCTTGAGCACCTATCAGAGCTTATACTATTCACGTTCGCGAGAAAGGTTCGTCTCTAGATGTTATTATTGGCACTTTCACTTTCTATGATACTAGTGTTGTTGCATTGATTGATCCTGGATCAACTTATTCTTATGTATGTGAGACTTTTGTATACAGTAAGACTTTGCCTATAGAGTCTACTGAATTTGTGATTAGAGTATCGAACCCCTTAGGCAGATGTGTTTTGATTGATAAAGTATGCCAGAACTATCCGTTGATGATTCGAGATAATTACTTTCCAGCTAATTTGATGTTGTTACCATTTGATGAATTTGATATAATTCTGGGTATGGATTGGATAACACTGCATGATGCGATAGTGAACTGTAAACAAAAGATGATTGATCTGAGATGTCAGACTAAGGAGATAATTCGAATTGAGTCTAATGATTTGAGTGGTTTGTCGGCAGTGATTTCTTCGATATTAGCTCATAAATATGTGAAAAAGGGGTGTGAAGTTTATTTTACTTATGTGCTTGACACTAAAATGATCGAAAAGAAAATTGAATTAGTGCCTACTGTTTGTGAATTTTCTGACGTGTTTCCTAAAAAACTACCGGGATTACCTTCGATACGAGAAGTTGAGTTTGGTATTGAGTTAGTGCCGAGAACTACTCCGATATCAATAGCTCCGTATAGAATGGCTCCGACTGAGTTAAAAGAATTAAAGTCTCAGTTGCAAGAGTTGATCAATAGAGGATTCGGAAGATCAAGTTTCTCACCTTGGGGTGCTTTTGTTTGTGAAAAAGAAAGACAGAACGACGAGAATGTGTATTGACTACCTTCAGTTGAACAAAGTGACTATTAAGAACAAATATCCTCTGCCCCAAATTGATGATTTGTTTGATTAGTTGAATGGAGCTACTGTGTTTTCAAAGATAGATATGAGATCAGGTTACTATCAGTTGCGAGTAAAAGATTCAGATATTCCAAAAACTACATTCAGAACACGGTACGGACACTATGAGTTTTTAGTTATGCCTTTCGAATTAATGAATGCACCTGCTGTTTTTATGGATTTGATGTACAAATTTTTCAGACCGTATTTAGATCAATTTTTTGTCGTATTCATTGATGACATTTTGATTTATTCGCGTGATGAATCTGAGCAAGCCCAGCATTTGAGAGTTGTACTACAGACTCTGCGTGATAAGCAACATTCGCGAAATTCAGTAAATGTGATCGGTTTTCTGGGACATGTTGTATCAGCATCAGGTATTAGAGTTGATCCGAGCAAAATTTTTGCAATTTTAAATTGAAAGCCTCAAAGAAATATTTTCAAAATCTGAAGTTTTCTGGGACTCACTAGTTATTACAGACAATTTGTAAAAGGTTTTTCTATGATTGCGACTCCGTTGATGAAATTTCTTCATAAAGATGTGAAATTTGAATGGTCGGAAAAGTGTCAAAAAAGCTTTGATCAGCTAAAAGCCCTATTGACTGAAGCTCAAGTGTTAGTACAACCAGAATCGGGCAAAGAATTTGTGATTTGTAGTGATGCATTGTTGAACAGTTTAGGTTGTGTTTTGATGCAAGAAGGCAAAGTTATAGCCTATGCTTCGAGACAGTTAAAGCCGCATGAAAAGAATTATCCGACACACGACCTTGAATTAGCTGCGATTGTGTTTGCTTTGAAGATTTGGCGTCACTATCTATTTTGTGAGAAATGTCACGTGTTTTCATATCATAAAAGCTTGAAATATCTGATGACTCAGAAAGATTTGATCTGCGATAGAGAAGATGGCTAGAACTGTTAAAAGACTACGAGCTTATTATTGATTATCATCCAAGAAAAGCAAATGTTCTTGCTGATGCTTTGAGTTGGAAATCATTGTTTTCATTACGTGCAATGAATACTCATTTAGTTCTGTTTGATGATAGTTCAATATTAGTCGAATTGAAAGCGAGACTATTATTTATTCAACAGGTTTGCAAAGCTCAAAAGGTTGAAAATGAGATTATTGCAAAACGAGCTCAATGTGATTTGAATTCTAATTTTGAATATCAAATTGATAATGATGATTGTCTAAGATTCCGAGATCGTATTTGTGTTCCGAGAAATCCAGAGTTGATTTAGATGATTTTGAACGAAGCTCACAATAGTCTTTTATCTATTCATTGAGGAAGTACGAAAATATATAATGATTTGAAACAGCTATACTAGTGGCCTGAAATGAAAATATATATTTCTAACTTTGTTTCGAAATGTTTGACCTGTCAGCAAGTTAAAGCTAAACATCAGGTGCCATCCGGTTTGTTACAACCTATTATGATTCCAGAGTGGAAAGGAGATAGAATAACGATGGATTTTGTTTTGGGATTGCCCCTATCTCCAAGAAAGAAAGATGCGATTTAGGTTGTGGTTGATCGATTGACGAAATTAGTTCATTTTATTCTGATACGATCTGACTACTCGCTTGATAAATTAGCTGAGTTATACATTTCTGATATTGTGAGGTTGCACGAGGTGCCATTGTCTATTCTGTCAGATAGAGATCCAAGATTCACTTCGCGGTTTTGGAAGAAACTGCAAGAGGAAATTGCACTTCAGTACTGCTTTTCATTCGCAGACGGATGAACAATCTGAGTGAATCATTCAGATACTCTAGGATATGTGAGATGTTGCATTCTTGAGTTTGAAGGTACGTGGGAACAATACCTGCCATTGATTGAATTTGCATAAAATAATAGTTTTTAATCGAGCATTAAAATGGCACCTTTTGAAGCATTGTATGGTCGAAAATGTCAAACACCTTTGTATTGGACTGAGCTTAGTGAGAATAAGATTCACAGGGTTGATTTGATAAAAGAGACTGAACAGAAAGTAAAAACAATCCGAGATAGTTTGAAAGTAGCTTCCGACCATCAAAAATCATATGCAAATTTGAAACGAAAAGATATTGAATTTGAGATTGGCGACAAAGTTTTTCTGAAAGTATCTCCATGGAAGAAAGTACTTCGGCTCGGTAAAAAAGGTAAATTGAGTCCGAGGTTCATCGAACCATATGAAATCATCGAGCGTGTCGGGCTAGATGCATATAGATTGCTATTGCCACCTGAGCTAGAAAATATCCACAATGTATTTCATGTATCGGTGCTTCGATGATACAAATCTGACCCTTCGCATGTAATTACTCCATCCGAAATAGAAATTTAGTTTGATATGACATATGAAGAAGAATCGATCCGTATCTTAGCTCACGAGATTAAAGAATTGAGAAACAAGAAAATTTCGTTAGTAAAAGTAATGTGGCATCGACACGATGTTGAAGAGGCTACGTAGGAGCCCGAAGATGTTATGAAACAACAATATCTGACTTTGTTTAACGGTAAGATTTTTGGGGACGAAAATCCCTAAGGGGGGAGAGTTGTAACAGCCGGTTTAGACCCTAGTCAGAATAGTGGTTTTGAGACCACAAATTTGAGTCAAAAAAATATTTTAATATTATTTTTCGTGCTTATAATATGTGAATTAATATGTATAAAAATTTGATCGTTTGTGCACCTAATTTAGAAAAAGGACCTAATCGTGTTATAACATCCTGAAATAGGGCCTAAATGGAACAGTGGTTGTGAAACCATGAATTTGAGATAGAAAAGTTTATTGCGATTAATTTTATGATTTACCGAGTGATTAGATACATGTGTTAGAGTATCGATGGAAAATTTTTATAGATAGCATGTTTAATTTGCCTACTAGAGCTTAATTGCAAAAGTTGATAAATATGAGTTTTAGATGATAAAGGATTAATTGAAGAGCATAAATGAATTAGAGGTCCTTAAATGGAAATTAGACTATTAGGTTTTCATGGACAAAAATGGACATACATAGGTAAAAATAACTAAAGTTTTAATGACGGGTATTTTAGTCATTTGGTAATTAAAAGATTAAAAAAGGGAAAAAGATGGCAAAATGTGCCCATCTTCTCCATTAGGCCTAAATTTCAAGGGTTCTCCATAGCTAGGGTTTGTTTCAAGCTTCCAAGCTCCATAGTAAGTGATTCCAAGCCCCGTTTTTAATGTTCTTTATGTTTTTAGAGTCCCGGTAACTTGATTAAGCTTATTCTAGCAATAATTTAACCTAGGGTTTATATTTTGAAAAATACCCATAGGTGAAATGTGTTTATTTTGATATTTTATGGTAGAATATGAAGATTGAAATTGTGTTAAACAAATTTTGCTAAGCGATTTTACGTGAAAACAAGTAAAACGACATAATCGGTAAAAATACCTAACGTTCATAAGTACATGTTAGAGTGAGAATTTGATGTTGCCATACAAGGGAAAAATGATCAGCATGTCATAAAACACAAGAAAATAGGATGAAGTTTAATTTCTGAGCCTTGGGAAAAAAGTGTAAATATGTAAAAGTTTAGGGGTAAAAGTGTAATTTTGCCAAAGTTTGAGTCAAGGACTGTTTTAATAAATGTGAGTATTAAACTAGCTAAATTTGTTATGATAGATCAAGAAGAATGAAATTCGAAGAAATCCAGCATGTGTATATTTATTTTATGAAATTATTCAAAGAAGACTCAAGCATGAATTGACGGAGAAGTAATTTCAGAAAGTCCCGGTTGAACCTTAGGAATGTGTAGGATACAAATGTCATGATATTAGGGTTTAAGGATACCATGTAAGACCATGCCAATGCATGGAAATTGGTAAGGTTTCTAAGGCAAGGAAATCATGTAAGACCATGTCAAGACATGGCATTGATAAGTTACTATAAGGCAAAGGTCTCATGTAAGACCATGCCAAGGCATGGCATTGGTGAGTTCATAAGGCAAGGATACCATGTAAGACCATGTCAAGACATGGCAATGGTAAGTTTCAAAAAGATACCATGTAAGACCATGACAAGTCATGGCAATGGTAAGGTACCCGTGTATCCTTCGTATTCCAAGTGGTTCAATGGGAAAATTTAAAGAGACTATCAAGGTACGGTAAGGTAAGATGAGTTATGCTAAAAAGGTAAGACAAGTTCATGCTAGAAGAGCAAGGGTAAGTATATAATGTTCATGTATTCTTGATAAGGAAAAAGATAAGTAAAATGTATTAATAAATTTTTTTAAGTAAGTAAGTATTTAAGTAAGTGAGTAAGTGAAGAAGTTTAAAATATGTCTATGACAATTAATGAAGTTACATTAAGTAATATCATGCCAAGTAGTAAGATAATTCTAATGAATGTTGTTATTTATTTGCATGCAAAGTTACTAAGCTTGATGCTTACCCCCTTTATTTTCCTTCTTTTTATAGTTTTTTCAAGCTAACTCGGGGATCGTAAAGTACGTCGGAGGTCCGTGCACACTATCACAATGATTATTTTGGTATAGCTGAACGTTTCATTTTGAGTAGGGCATGTATAGCATCGTAGCCATTTTGTGTGTATGATCTTATGATATGGCTAATGAATGGTATGTAAATCCTTGATAATGATTAGCTATTGGAATGGCTAATCAAGGTCATATTTGGTGTTATGTATGCCTAAATGCTAGTTATTCCATGGAAATCATGAAAAAGGTGAAATTAGCTTTAAAACAGTATCAGACAGCAGTAATGATGTCAATTTGGAAAATCACTAAAAATAGTAGAAATAGATTTAGATAGTGAATAAGATATAGAATTAAATCTTATTGAGTCTATTTTCATATGAAAGAAATAGAGTAAATAAAGGAGTTGTATTTTATGAGAAATTTAAATTTTGGTGAGACAAGGTCAGAGTGATTTCTGAATCTGCTATTTTGACTTTACAAATTCACTAAAAATAGTACAAAAATAAGGAGTTATACTTTATACGTATAGATTTCTTATTGAGTCCAATTTTAATAGAAATAAACGGCATGGTTATTTGAATTATGTACAGGGAGAAAATTAATTCGTAGTGAACAGAGGTCAGAGCAGCCGAACACTGAAATAGGGGAAACTTTAACTAATAAACTGTACTATTTGGCTAGACAAAAAATTCTGAAAAATATTTAGTAAGAAGACATATGAGTCTAGTTTTATAGAAAATTTACGGATTTGAATTTTCAGTTTTGTAACTCGGGTTATGATTTATTTTGTGACTATGATGCAGATGGACAGTTTATTTATGAAAGATAAAATAAATTATTTTGATTTGTTTAAGTGATCGAAAAATTTTTATTGATTCCGGTTTGTTCCTGAACCGCTTCAATTTTATGTTTTAGGGTCTCGAGGACCCTTTTTAGGGACATATTTAATGAATGAAACTAAATTAATTTTAAAAGCAAATTTTTATGCCCTGAATTAGTAAGTTAAGTCTGTAACGCCTCGTGCTCGACTCTGGCGACGGTCTCGGATAAGGGGTGTTACACATGTAAAGTGAAAAAGTGACTTGCTATTTGTTAAAGTACTAAATGGCCTTAATGTTAATGTTTTATATGTTTATTAATCACGGGTAAAATGGTAATTGATGTATTATTATGTATTAATTAAAACAAAATAGAAATGTGGCCATTTTGTTCATCTTTTCATACCGAAAATAAAAGAAAAGAAAGGGTTTTAAAGCTGTGTTCATTCGGCCATTTTCAAGCACAATTTAGGTATGTGTTTTGATTCGTTTTCAATGATTTCTATGTTTTGTAATTGTTACTTAGTGTTCTATCTAGCCCATATCTCAATTTCTAGAATTGATGATGATTTTGAGTTATACCATTAATTAAATTGTGAGCTTTGTGATGTTAATTGATGAAATATGGAAGCTTGATGATAGATAAATATGTTTTGTATTGGTATTTTTGATGAATTTGATCATTATAGGCTAAACTGTGAAAATGAGATTTTGAGGGACTAAAATGTGAAATAAATGAAATATATGGGCTTATATGGGCTAGAGGAAAATTCGGCCTAGCATGTGTAATATGAAATTATGTGTATTTTGTGATTTTATAAATTAGGAACTAAAGTGTCAAAATGTGAAAATGTGAAGGCTAATCTGTAAAATGCCCTAAATATGTGCATATGGATTGAATCGAATGACTTGTTGAATAAAAGAGTTAAATTTGAATGTGTTTAAATCAAGAACCAAAGAAAACAGAATTAGATCGGGGAAAGTCAAAAGTAGTTGAATAGCCATTTGTTTCCATTCATTCTTGTACGAGGTAAGTTTATATACAAATAAATGTGTTTTGAATTGAATTATTATTACTTATATGCTATTAAATAGTGATGTATGGCTATTTGAGTTGAATATGAGAAATCTGATAAACTTCCAATAATGTGACGACGTTCGAAAAGTCCCGTATGAACCATATGAATAGTTAGGATACATATGTCATGACATAGGATTCCGATTTGTAATTTTGTGTAAGACCACGTCTGGGACGTTTGCATCGATTTGAGATTTAAGTGTAAGACCATGTCTGGGACATTGGAATTGTATTTGATTTCGTGTAAGACCTTGTCTGGGACAGTGGCATCGATATTTGATTACATGTAAGACCACATCTGGGACTTTGGCATTGTACGAGCTTTCTAAGCTATCTGTGTATCCTATTTGATTCTATACGGTTCATTGGGCATTCCTAGAAACAAATGACTATGTGAATGTGTATCCAATTCAGGTACGTTTGAAATGTATATCATGTTTGAGAATGAAAGGTAAGTATATGTACATTTGTGGACATATGATATATGTATGAATTATTATGAGAATGAAATGTGTTATAAGATAAGTTTATTTGTATATGGCTTACTAAGCTTTTGAAAGCTTACTTTGTGTGTGTTTACAATTGTTTTGTAGATATCGAAGCTACTGAGAGCTCGGGGATCATCAAAGATTATCACCATACTATCGAACTCTACTTTTGGTACCTTTTCAAAATGTGAATATTGAAGTATGGCATGTGTAAGCTAGAAGTATTTGATAAATTTTTGTAACATCCCGAAATAGGGACTAAACGAAATAGTGGTTGCGAAACCACGAATCTGAGGTAAAAAAAATTTATTCCAATTAAGTTTTAAGTTTTATTCATTTATTGAACAATTGTGTGAAAATTTCGTGAAGAAATTTTATGTATAAGTGCCTAATTTGATAATTAGGACTAAATTGTAAAATTAGCAAAATGTGTGTTCTTGATAATAAAGGGGATTTAATTGAAATGGGTTCTTAAAGTGGAGGTCTTTATTTAGTAATTAGACCATTATATTTAAGTTTGGACAAAAATGGGCAAGAATAGGACAAATTTGAAAGAAAAGCCTTTAAGAGCATTTTGGTCATTTAGTAATTAAAAGAATTAAAAAGGGAAAATAAAGCCAAAATTGGTCCATCTTCTTCATGGATGCCGAATATAGAATAGGGAAGCCATGGTTAAGGTTTCCAAGCTTTCCAAGCTCAATAGTAAGTCCATTTTAGCCTCGTTTTTAATGTTCTTTACGTTTTTGGAGTCCCGGTAACTTAATTTAGCTTATTCTAGCAATAATTAATGCTAGGGTTCAAATTTGGAAAAATACCCATAGGTTAAATGTGTTTATTTTGATATTTTATGGTAGAATATGAAGCTTGAAATTATGTTAAACAACTTTTGCTAAGCGATTTTAAGTGAAAACTAGTAAGACGACATAATCGGTAAAAATACCTAATGTTCATAAGTACATGATAGAATGGGAATTTGATGTTGCCATAGAAGGGAAAAATGTTCAGTGTGTCATAAAACATAATAAAAATGGATAAATTTTAATTTCCGAGCCTAGGGGCAAAATCCTATTTTTGCAAAGGTTTAGGGGCAAAATTATAATTTTGCCAAAGTTTGAGTTAGGGAATGTTTTGAGTATTACACTAATTAAATAAGTGAAATATGATGTTTTAGATCCCATAAAGTGAGATTTGGACCTAGAACGGAAGAAAAATTGAAAATCGAGAAAGTTGGTAAAATGGTTGTTTTGGTATCGAGGTAAGTTCATATGTTTAATAAGCATTTAATTATGCATATTTGAATGATAAATTGATATTTTGGTCATAAATACTTTAGTATTGAGTTTCAGATATAATGATTAAGGTTCGATAATAATTCGATATTGGAAAAAGAACTTGTATAATTTATATGTAAGACCATATTTTGTATTATGGCTTTGTATGATAACAAGAAAGTATTGACTAGCATAGTTTGATGAGAATAAGTTAAGTTGATGATATGATGAGATTGAAAATGTAAGTATGTAAGTTGAGTAGCATTTTATTATTATTCAATTATTGTTATTAGTATTGTTATTATTGAGTTATTCGACTAACCTTGATAATTTCAGCAAGTATGTTTCAGCTATGACTTGACAAGGCATTGATATCTCAAAGTCCATGGTTGTACCATGGCAATTAAGGAATCCATGTTCATAACATGGCATTTAAGGAGGAATTGACAGTTAAGGATACCATGTAAGACCATGTCAAGACATGGCATTGGTAAGGCAAGGATCCCGTGTAAGACCATGTCAAGACATGGCATCGGCATTGATTAAGGACTCCATGTAAGACCACATCAAGATGTGGCATTGGCACTAAGATAAGGATACCGTGTAAGACCATGTTTGGAACATGGCATTTGGTAAGACAAGGATACCATGTAAGACCATGTTTGGAACATGGCATTTGGTAAGATAAGGATATCATGTAAAACCATGCAAAGGCATGGCATTGATAAGTTCTATAAGGCAAGAAAATCATGTAAGACCATGTCAAGACATGGCATTGATGAGTTAGTATAAGGCAAAGGTCCCATGTAAGACCATGTCAAGGCATTGCATTGGTGAGTTCATAAGGTAAGGATACCACGTAAGACCATGTCAAGACATGGCAATGGTAAGTTCAAAAAAGAAAAGGTTCCCGAGTAATCCAAAGAGTAAGTAAAAGAAACGACAAGGTGAGAACATGAAGAAAGAGTACAGGTATGCATTTAAGGCTTATTTAATATTGAGATTGTAAGTAATTGAGATTATCAAGTATTAAGTAAGTGATGAGTTTTCAGTTATGCTTGTGACACTTTATGACATGATTGGCAATATGCCTATATTATGAAAGAGTACTCATGTGTTAAGTGAGATGTTGCAGGTATGTAAGCAAGCTATTAAGTAAGGTACCTTTTGTATTCTGAGCCTTTGGTAAGGTTACCGATGAGTAAGATGGGAAAGTAAGAACTAAACAAAGATTTTTAAGCAAATTATGACAAAGATAGTAGTAAGCTAAATTGATTGCTAATGCTTATTATTTTACATGTGAACTTACTAAGCTTTATAAGCTTACTTCTTTCACTTTCCCATGTTTCAGAGTACTTAAAAGCAAGCTCAGGTTGGAGGTCATCGGAGATCACTTCACACTATCGACTATCAAGTTACCAAATGGGTCTTCATTTACAAACGTTCTAGTTTATGGCATGTATAGGGACTTAGCCATTTTGTGTGTATGTCCTTATGATATGGCTAAAGAATGGTATGTAAATATTTGATAATGATTAGCTATTGAAATGGCTAATGAAGAACATGTTTCGGTGTTATGTATGCCTAAATGGTAGTTAATACAAAGAAATCATGAAAAGTGAAATTAGCATTAAAATAGTATTGAATGCAAGAAGATGATTTGATCTTGAAAAATCACCAAGAATAGTAGAAACGAAAGTAGGTGATGAATGAGATATAAAATTAAAGCTTATTTAGTCTATTTTCATATGAAAGAAACAAAGTAAGCAAAATAAGTGTATATTAAGAGATATTTAAATTTTAGTGAGACAGGATCAGAGCGATTTTTGAATCTCCTATTCTAACTTTATAAATTCACTAAAAATTGTACAATAAGAACTAGGAGTTATATTTTATATTTAGAGAAACAAACAGCATGGTTATTTGAATTCTGTACAGGGAGAAAATTGATTCGTAGTGAGGAGAGGTCAAAGTAGTCGAACAATGCAATAGGGGAAATTAAACTAATAAACTGTACTAATTGGCTAGACCAAAAATTCTGGAAAAGAAAATTAGTAGGAAGATATATGAGTCTAGTTTCAGGGAAATTTCACAAATTTAAATTTTGAGTTTTTTGACTCGAGTTATGAATTATTTAGTGACTATGACGCAGGTGGGTAGTTTTATAAGGAGTAATGAAATAAATTGTTTTGATTTGTCTAAGTATTTGGAAAATTTTTAATGTTCCTGGTTTGGTCTCGAACCGTTTCAATTGCATGTTTTAGGGTCTCGACGGCCCTTTTTAAGGACATATTGAATGAATGTAAATTAATTAATTTTAAAAGAAAATTTTATGCCCCGAATTAGTAAGTTAAGTTAGGTAACGCCTTGTGCTCAACTCCGGCGACGGTCTCGGGTAAGGGGTGTTACATTTTTGTAGTGTATATCATGCCATGTGATATGTGTAGATTAAAGTTGCTATTTGATGTGGTTTTTGGTATATAAGTTTAGTTAAGAAATGGTATGTGTTGATGTGCATAAATGGCTTAGTGAGAAATAGTCAATTTGGTAAGTTAGTTATGTGAATTAGTTATGGAAATGGTATGATTTTGATATGAGAATGGATGTGAAAAATTGGAATAATGACATGTATGAATGAAAAAATTGGAATAATGACATGTATGAATGAATGAGTTTGGTTGGAATAATGACATGTATGAATGAATGAGTTTGGTTGGAATAATGACATGTATGAATGAATGAGTTTGGTATGTTTTGGTTTGGATAATAAGAATGAAATTGATTGGTGACATTGTAGATTGAATTATGCATGTTTGAGTATGGTTTTGGTTGCTATTTGGTCATGAATTGTGCTATGATTTTGGATTTGTAGGGATGACCTTTAAGGGTGGCAAATTGGC
The DNA here is from genome assembly GCA_025698465.1 of Gossypium longicalyx. Classification (NCBI taxonomy): domain Eukaryota; kingdom Viridiplantae; phylum Streptophyta; class Magnoliopsida; order Malvales; family Malvaceae; genus Gossypium; species Gossypium longicalyx. Next base: position 36,788,026 of record CM046996.1, read on the forward strand.
TTTGCAAATAGTCAATTTATCCACACAGGCAGAGACACGGGCGTGTGTCTCAGCTGTGTGCGACACACGATTATCTTACACGGCCGTTAGTCCCCTGGGGTAGTCCTACAATTTAAAGTTAGTCTCGAGCACGGCCTAGACACATGGGCGTGTCTGGTGGCCGTGTGAGGCACACAGCCTTGGCACATGGGCGTGTGTGGCCATTTCGAAGGGTACACAGGCTAGACACACGGGCATATGGTAAGTTGTGTGACACAAGTTAGTTTCAGGCACGGCCAAGGCACACGGGCATGTCTTCGACCGTGTGGTACAAGTCAGTACGTATGCCCTGTTTAGCCATGGCTTAGACACACGGGCGTGTCTAATGCTGTGTGAGGTACACGGCCTAATCACACGGGCGTGTGACCCCTGTAACTTTGAAAATTTGTTAAGTTTCTGAGAAATTTTGTATGTGCTCAGTTTAGTCTCGACCCCTTCCTAAAGCATGTTTAAGGTCTCGATGACCTAAGAAAGGGACTTTGAAATAATGTTTGACTATGATCCTATAATGTGTGGATGATATTTGTGAATTGAATATTAAATGTTTCGATATGTCTGGTAATGCCTCATAACCCTAGTCTGGCAACGGATACGGATTAGGGGTGTTACAGCCCAACGACCGGTATGACGTACAAGACTAGCACTCGAAACCATATAAACATATATCACATATCTCATGAGCTCATAAATCACATGATTCCTATTGACATGTCACTTGTATCCTAAACTATTCCTAAGGTTCAAACGGGATTTTTCCGATATCACTTCTCTGTCAAGCTTGCTCATAATGTCGATCTCAATGTCCATAATACCAAATCACTTACTCAAGGAGCAATCAAAGCATAACTCATAATAGCATTAAAGAATTTGAATTCACATAATACTCAAGCATCGAAAATATAACATAACATCACATTATTTGTATATGAACTTACCTTGGCATAAAATGATAAAAACGAGTCGATTCTTCGTAAACCTTATTTTTCCCCCGATCAAGACCCGAATCACATTTTTCTTGATCTATAATGTAAAATTTAACTTATTTAATACACACATTGTTCGAATCGACCCATAACACATACTTTGGTAAAATTACCTTTTTTACCCCTAACTTTTCACTTATTTACAAATTGGTCCCTAGGCTTGTAAAATGAAATGCATGCATTTTCTTTATTACCCAAGCCTAGCCGATTCATATTCCTACTCCTAACAGCCCACGTTTTTCTTTATTTCACATATTTACTACCCATTTTACCACTTTTACAAATAGGACCTTTTCATTTATTTCTATCAAAAATCACTTAGTAAAAGATGTTAAACACAAATCAAATTTTCATATTCCTCCATTAAACATCAAAATACATGCATGTCACACATGGGTAAGTTTTTTACCATGAACCCTAGCTCAAGATAATGGTAGAAATAGCTAGATCAGTTGATGACAACTTCAAAAATGTAAAGAACATTAAAAACGGGGATAGAATGCACTTACTATTGAGCTTGAAAGTTGAAGAAACCCTAGCTATGATGAGCATGGAAATTTCGGCTATGGCATGGAGATGATGAGCAAATTTTGCTTGATTTTTCCCTTTTTATTCTTTATTAAACAAATGACAAAAAAGCCCTTAAGGCCTTTCTTTCAAATTTTTCCTATTCATTCCCATTTTTGTCCAAAATTTTAGAACTTCGTCAAATTACTATTTAAGGACCTTTAATTTATTATCCATAGCAATTTCATGCTTAAAGCTTCTAGAACTCAAGTTTTACAACTTATTCAATTTAGTCCTTAATTTCAAATTGGACACTTTAGGCTTAAAATTTCTTTATGAAAATTTCACAGAAACATGCATTCATATCATGGTTCATCAAATAATCATAAAATAATTATTTCTACTTCGGATTTGTGGTCTCAAAACCACTATTCCAACTAGGCTCTAATTCGGGATGTTACAATTACACTTTTGCCTCTTGAATTTTGAATTCTTTACAATTTAATCCCTAGCTCAAAAAATGAAAATTCATGCAATTAAGTCCACAACCATGCTAGCCGAATTTTAGCTATACTCATAGCAACCCATATTTTTCATTATTTCACAAATTTACCACATAATTTTCACATTTCTCAATTAAATCCCTAATTAACGATTTTATCAAAAATCACTTAACAAATGTTGTTTATCTAACAACAAATATTCATTTTCTATCATTAAACATCAAAATAAACACATATTCATCAATGTTAAAACCCTAAACTTTTAACAGTTTCACAAATTGACCCTGGGCTATCTAGATTAAGCTATAATGACTCTAAAAACATAGAAATCATTAAAAATGGAACAGAAATCATACCTAATAAGCAAGAATGAGATTGCCGAAACTTCAAGCTTAACAATGGCTTTGAAAAGCCCAAATTTCGATTGAATAAAGCTTAAAGATGATGATTTGGCTTTTATTTCAATTAGTTTTTTCTTTATTTACCAAATTACATAATTAACCTTAAAAATTATCACAAATTTCAAACTTACCAAACCATTATCATCCACTAACACATTATGAGCTATTTACTACATAAGGACCTTCACTTTAAAGTTTTATAGCTATTAGAACCCAACTTTTACACTTTACGCGATTTAGTTTTTTTATCAAATTAAGCATTCAAACGATAAAATTTCTTAAAGAAATTTTCATACAATCACACTATCATGCTTTAGACCTCAATTTAATAATAAAATAAATATTTCTACGTTCTAAATGTGGTCCCGAAACTACTGTTTCGATTTGACTAAAAACGAGCTGTTACAACTCTTCCCCTTAGGAATTTTCGTCCTAAAAAATCTTACCAAAAAATAGGTTAGGGTACTATTTTTTCAAAGCTTCCTCGGGCTCCCACGTAGCCTCTTCAACACCGTGATAATGCCATAGAATTTTCACTAAAGTTATACTCTTGTTTCTTAACTTTTTAATCTCTCGAGCCAGAATTCTGATCGATTCTTCGCTATACATCATATCAGGCTGAATTTTAATCTCCGTCGGAGAAATTACATGTGACGAATCTTATCTATATCAGCGTAACATCGACACATGAAATACATTATTGATCTTTTCTAATTCTAACGGTAAAGCTAGTCAATATGCCACTAGTCCTATTCTCCTTTGTGATAAATTGCAGACTCAATTTTCCTTTGCGACCAAAATGAAGAATCTTCTTCCACGGAGATACTTTCAAAAACACACCATCACTGATTTGAAATTAAATATCTTTACATTTCAAATCCACATATGATTTCTGTCGATTTGAAGTTGTTTTCAAATTGTCATGATTTACTTTCACTTTATCTTCAGTCTCTCTAATCAAATTAACCCCATGAACCTTTTTCCCACTAAGCTCAGTCCAATACAGTAGGGTTCAACATTTCTGACCATACAATGCTTCATATGGTGCCATCTTTTTACTCGATTGAAAATCGTTATTATACGCAAATTCAACAAACGGTAAATATTTTTCCTAGTTGCCTTCAAACTTTAAAACACAACAACATAGCATATCTTCGAGAATCTGTATAATTCTCTCAGACTGTCCATCTATTTTGGGATAAAATGCGGTACTAAAGTGTAACCACGTACCCAAAGCTTCTTGCATTTCTTCCAAAATCGTGACGTAAACCTCGGATCTCTATCTGAAATAATAGAAAACTATCACTCCGTGCAATTTTACAATCTTAGAGATGTACAATTCAGTTAATCTATCGAGTGAAAAGTCTGTACGTATCAGAATGCAATGCACAAATTTCATCAGTCAATCAATAACAACCCAAATAGCATCTTTCTTTTTAAAAAGATAGGCATAATCTGAATCCGAAATCCATCGTAACTCTATCCCATTTCCACTCTGGTATCATCACTGGCTGTAGTAATCCCGAAGGTACTTAATGTTTGGCTTTGACTTGTTGACAAACCAAGCATCTTAACACAAATTCTGAAATGTCTCGTTTCATGCCCGACCACCAATATAACTGTTTCAAACCATTGTACATCTTAGTACTCCCTAGATGAACAGATAAACAACCACTGTATTCTTCGTGTAGAATTTTTTAAATAAGCTCAGAATTTCTCGGTACACAAATTCTACCTCGAAATAGTAAACAATCATCGGATCCGATCTGATAGTTTGAATCAGTAGTCGACTCGCATTGTACTCTTTTAGCTTGTAATTCATTGTCATATTTCTGAGCCTAGCAAATTTGCTGAAGAAATACCAGTTTATCTATTAACTCAGCTAAAATCGAACCATCATTAGATAAGGTTAACTGTGTTCATCACCTACAAAGCAAATAAACACTTTCTACTTAGAGCATCCGCGACTACATTTGCTTTCCCTAGATGATAATCAATCACTAATTCGTAGTCTTTAAACAACTCGAGCCATCTTCATTGTCGTAAATTCAAATCTTTTTGACACATTAGATACATTAAACTCTTATGGTCAGTAAAATATGGCACTTCTCACCGAATAAATGATGTTGCCAAATTTTCAATGCGAAAACAATAGTAGCCAACTCTAAATCATAAGTCGGATGATTCTTTTCTTGCGGCTTCAACTGTCTGGAAGCATAAGCTATCACTTTTCCCTCTTGCATCAAAACACATCCCAAACTGTTCAATGAAGCATCATTGAAAATCACAAACTCTTTACCCGACTCAGGCAAAACTAAAACTTGTGATTCAGTTAACAGTGCTTTCAACTGTTCAAAAATCTATTGGCATCTCTTAGACCACTCAAACTTTCCTCACATATTTCTGAGCTAACATCGTTGATATCACTATAGGCAACCCACTCGAATCATCGGATTTAATTCGAAGAATTTCACTATTCTGACATTTCAACTCAACAGTCTTTCGTCTACAATTCACAATAGCATCATGCAGAGTCAACTAATCTATACCCAAGATCACATCAAATTCATCAAATGGTAAAACCATCAAATTAGCCAGAAAATAGTAACCCCGAGTCATCAAAGGATAATTTTTGCAAACTTTATCAATTAGGACATACTAGCCTAAGGGATTCGATACTTTAATCACAAATTCAGTTGACTCAACAGATAAACTCTTACTAGACACTAAATTCTTACAAACATACGAATAAGTCGATCCAGGATCAATCAAATCAATTACATCAGTGTCATAGAAAGAAAATGTAAAGATTATAACATCTAGTGACAATGCATCTTCGAGAGCACAAATAGTGTAAGCTCTGGCTGGAGCTCGAGCCTCGTATCTCATAGCAGAATCCTTTGTCATACCCTTACTACTAGTCACATTTCTCGTATTTCTAGATGGTTTACCTCTAACAGCTGTATTGCTCAGCCTTGTATTCAGATATTTGTTTTTCTCGGGTAACTCAGGCCAATCCCGAATAAAATGATCTTGCGAGCCACATCTGAAACAAGCTTTATTATTCATCCAGCAGTCTCCAAAATGTCATATTCCACATTGCTGAGACTTAGGTTTGTTCACTTTAACACTACCAACGCTCGATACTAAAGTGGCTTGAGCTTTAGGACTCGTGTATTGCTTTCCACGATCTCTATTAGAATACCTTACTGAAGCATTCAAACGATTGTACAAATCCCATGATTTCTTTGAAGAAGAATGATAGGGTTTACTCACTGACCTCTTTCTCGAATCTCTAGCCTCGAAATTAGCTATTCTCTTTTTTTTGCCAAGTTCTTCAACTTTGAAAGCTCTATCAACTAACACAAAAAAAAATTTTCAATTCAAGAATCCTGACTAGAAGCTTAATGTCTTCGTTCAACCCATCTTCGAATCGCTTACACATAATCTCTTCGGTGGAAACACATTCTCGAGCGTATTTACTGAGTCTCACAAATTCTCTTTCATACTCGGTCATAGACATACAACCTTGTTTCAACTCCAAAAATTCTTTGCGCTTTTGATCAATAAACAGCTAACTTATGTATTTCTTTCTGAACTCGTTCTGAAAGAATTCTCACGTGAGTCTTTCTCTTGGCACCACAGATAACAAAGTGTTCCACCACTGGTATGCAGTATCTCTCAAAAGTGATACAGTGCATTTAACACATTTAGCTGGTGTGCAAGAAAGTTCATGAAATACTTGGATCGTATTCTCAAGCCAAAACTGAGCTCTCTAAGGATCGTCATCAACTGTAGCTCTAAACTCTTTTACCCCATATTTTCAAATTTTATCAATAGGCAGCTTACTTAAACATAAAGGTTCCAAACCTTGAGGAGCTACAGGAACTGGTTGGGGAATAGGTGGGGGTGGAGGTTGCCAAGCAGCCGGATTTGTTCAGAAAAACTCAGTTAACCATTCGTTCATCATTTGGAAGAAGGCTTCCTTAGCCTCTTCTTCCTGACTTCTAGATATAGGTCTCGACTCAGACTGCGCTACTCCGTGAATGGAGGCTAGCGCATTACTTTCAACATCATCAGCCACTGCTCGATTGGAATCAATAGCCATATGGAAACATAATTTAAAATTTTTAGGAGATGTCACACTATCACAGGTTATATATGGCATTTATATGATATGAACCGGCTCGGTGATGTGAGTCGAGTCATTATTAGTTGCCTGATCATCGACAAGAAGATTGTAAGCAAGAGTTGTATTTGGCTAAGTAGAGGCTAAAATTATCAAAATAGGTTCAAAGTTAGGCTAAGTATAAATAAGGTAGGTCTGGTTACAAAGAAATAAAGATAGTTAATTTTCGATAGTGGGTGGAATGGAAATCGAACTCAAGCATCAAGAATGATCCTACACTATAGAGAGTGTCGTCCTAAGACTTATATTGCTTAAGGTGGAAAGGTGATGAAGGAAATCGGACCTTGACCCGTTACCTAAAGAGGTAGGAACCGAATGTATCAAGATAGGGATGAACGCCACACCGAATCGGTGATAAGTTCAAAGAGAAACAGGTTGACGCCACTGACGAATAGATAAGTCAAGATGAGACTCAAACAAAATTAGAGAGGAAGAAACCTCACAAAGAATACTATGTTCATTCAAAATGGAAAAAAAGTCTATCCAACATGAAATAAGCTAAGTATTTATAGCTATGACATAGGCTAGCCGAATAGACAAAGTTACATTGCTTCAAGACTAAGCATTCGGCCATTAAAGAGATAGGATATTCTAGAATAAAACTATTGAAGTGTTATGTCTATATTCAGCTACTTGAGACGCCAATGGACATGCTTCATGATGAAGGAAATTTGGCTGGATGAACTTGGATGCAAGGGAGCTAAATAACCTTGTCTAGATTCGGCAATGAGCTTAAATGAGTCTTTCAATTTGTAATGCTTGGCCGAATAGGTGTGAGAAATAAAGGGGCAACTTGAATGGTCGCTTGGAGTGTGAACATCAACCTTGAAGAGTCTCTTGAAATGTGAAAGCATATAGCCGAATGGACACCAAGTGTGAACAGGAAGTTTGGCTAGTGTGAACATCTTGATGGTTGTCTTGGTGAGATGTTCGGCCAGCTTGAGGATTTAATTTGCAAGTAATCCTTGGCCAAATGAGTGCTTGGGAAAGCCAACAATCAGCACACCATTCATTGTAGCTAACCATCCATGAATCCTTCCATGCGTTGCACCTAACCATGCATGCACCTTGCATCAATTTCCATTCATGCATTCGGCTGCACCACAAAACACATTGAACATATTAAGCACAACCTAAATTCGGTTGAACTAAAGCAAAGACATAATCCAGCACAATAATAAACATATAATTAAATTATAACACATTTAATATAAACATAACTAATCACAATAATTTTAGCTAGCTCAAAATGACTTGAAAACACGTATTAAGCTGAAGTGAACTATTAAATGAACTAATGAGTTATAGCAAAATAAACTAATTAAAATAATAACTTAGTTTATTCTAGCAATTAAGTAATTGAGCTAAAATGAAGCTGAAATGAGCTCATGTTTGAGCTGAATGGAGCTCGGAAAGCTGGAAAAGAGCTAAATTTGACTTGCACAAGGGTGCAAGGAATCTTCATGGTGTTGGACCGAGCTTCATCAATAGGGTTGAGCTTTGTTTCACCCCAAATTTGGGTGATCAAAGCCGAAACTACTTCTTTAAAGAGCTTAGCTTGAGCTCGGGTGATAGGACCCTTGGGCAGCTAAATGGAATCCTTACTTGTAACACCCCTAACCTGTAACTGTCACCGGAATGGGTTACGAGTCATTTCTGAACAAAAAACACAGTTCCAATCATTCTCATATTAACACAAGTCATATTCATCTTTATAAAGCATATATCTAAATAAATATTAAAAGTACAATATAAATCATATTGCATATACGAATTAGATATTCATCACTATAATGATAAACAAATACTTAAATACAAATTAAACATTTCACTAATAGTTCTATACATTAATGATGAAGCATATCCGATTTAATTCACATAACATACTCCCATCTGTTATTATAAAGTGTCAAGACTAAATTTGAACTTAAAAAAAATATATCATTTAATATGCAAGATAAACGATATGTATAACTATTATATATTCAAATCAAACATATCAAATTCAATATGCTAACTTCATAACAAAATACAAATACATATTCAATTCATTAACTTACCTATTCAACTAACAACAATAATCGTAAGTTCATACTAATTACACCACTCAATCTTAAGTTAGAAATTTACCAATACAAAACTCACAATTCATATGGTCATTTATAACATTTCATTAACCGAATATAACCATATTATGTTTAAGGTTTCATTTCCTTCACTTAACCCTATCACTTCATATTCATATATCTTATTAAGAAAAAGAATTGATATATACACATATCAACCTTATTGTAAGTGCATACATATATATATAAATATATATGCTCAAATAACAAAGCATAACTAAATAAATTAGCACATATCTTTTACTAAGAACCCACTCTCAAATATATGTCTAAATTATAATATGTCAAACTTACCATAACAATAAATCATGAATTATACATATCATTATATTTATCATATGGCCGAGACACATAAACAAACTTCACAAACCTCATATACCTTAAATACATTCGCAATATAAGTTCAACCAAGTCCAAAAACTTATATATACAACTGTTAGCATTAAATTCAACCAAAATTTCACATAAATACTAATATAAAATAGCGAAATAATAATCATATATGTTCTACATCTCATGTTACCTTTATTCAAATATACTTATTAACTTATTTCAAAACATTACTAACACATACAAAAGTATAATTTAATCATCTTAACCAAAGGTAGCGAACAACCATATTTCATTCGGTTATATATATATATATATATCATGGTCTATTCATTCATGCCATATTCGAAATCATCATCTAAACTCAATGTGCAAACACATATCACAATTTCTAATCATCCATGGTACATAGCATAATAACCAAAATGAACTTAAACCATAGTTAAACTAAACTGAACTCAAGCATAGAAGTTTTAGCCATTTTTGCATGGCTTAAATTATACAAAACCAAAATTCAACATTTCAACTATAATCTAGCCTATACATGCCATAGGTTCGAATATTCAACTTATAAAATACCGAAGGCAGTCGATAGTGTGATAAGCTTCTCTGGCGATTCCTGAGCTCGTAACTTGAATCCAAAATCTATAAAATAGAGGTAAACATGAACACACACAGAGTAAGCTTTCATAGCTTAGTAAGTCATAAGCAAATAAACAACTTAATGTTTCTAACAACTCAACTTAACCAAAATAAATTATGCTAACTTAATCACATTTATTTTCAAGATCACGATTTCATATATAACATATATTTCCACATACAAATTTACCTTAGCAGAACATATACATATATCTACTATCAAGGTAATATTAAATTTCAAAACCTTAATACCATTAGATAGCCGAATATACATAAACCCACATACATATATGTATATATCCATGATCCATTACATAAATGTTTACATGATATAATCTAAAAGGCTGAATACATTTTCAATATGCACATAAAATTTTCATTTGCGTTATACATGATTCATAACACATATCACGTAACTTACTTACCTTATTTCAATTAAGTAATAAGCTATCACATACCTGATTACTTTAGCTCGGTTTATTCATTCCATCATAACTTTCATTGCTCGTTGAACCACTCGAAATCGGATAGGACACTCGGATAATCACATATATCATACAATGCCAACGTCCCAGACGTGGTCTTGCATGAAATCACATATCGATGCCATTGTCCCAGACAGGGTCTTACTTGCACTCATATATCGGAGTCACATATCGATGCCAACGTATAAAACGTGGTCTTACTCGCATACATATATCAATGCCATGGTCTTACTCGCACATCACATATCGAAATCCTATGTCATGACATATGTATCCTAGCTATTCCTAAGGTTCATACGAGGCTTCCAGACGTCGTAACTCGTTCAGAACAATTTCATAAACATTTCAACCAAGCTTATTTACATTCGGCTATTACATATATATTTATATAATCCAATTCAGCATATACAATTCACAGTTAATTAAAATTAAGTACATCTATTTGCTTATAAACTTACCTCGAACGTTACAAAATAGAATCGGGCAACTAGTCGGCGACTTTCGTTTTTCCCCGATCCAAATCTGATTTCTTTGGTTCTTGATCTAAACATATTCAAATTAAGCTCATTCAAACATATTTTCATTTAATTTAGTCCAAAAACACATAAATAGGAAAATTACCATTTTACCCCTGACATTTACAATTTTTACAATTTAGTCCCTATTGCACAAAACACAAAATACACAAAATTTTAAGGTACCCATACTTAGCTGAATCTTACCCATTACTAAACAAGTCCAAATATTTCATTTATTTCACATTTTAGTCCCTCAAATTATTATTTTTGCAATTACGTCCTAATTACTCAAAATCACCAAAAACTCCAATACAAAATATGTTAATCTAAAACATATCTTTCATTTTTTTATCATCAAAAAAAAAAATCACAAGCTCTCAACAATGGAACAACTCAAAATATTCATCAAAATCAAAAATTCAAGCATGGGTTTTGTAGTACTCGAAGCAACGATCTCAAAAACGTAGAAATTATCAAAAACCGTGTAAAAACGAACCTTGAATCATGCTTGTGAGGTGGCCGAATCTTTGAAACTTTGTTCTTTTTTTTCTATTTTGCTATTCGGTCATGAAAGAAAATATAAACTATGGCTTTTTAATTATATGATTATATTATATACAAATTATTACTTAATTTACTTATTTAACCTTGTTTAAAAACATTCATATTTCACCTTCCTATGGCCGAATGTGTCCATGCAACATCCAAATGTATAATTGCATTATAAATGCCTCCAATAATAAAGACAAAAACATTTTGGTCATCACACATTAAACTATCAAATTTTCAATTTACGCGATTAAGTCCTTTTATTTAATCGGATACCTAAACGACAAAATTAAATCACGAAAATTTCACAGATATAAATTAACACAAAATAAACATAGAAAATAATTTTTAAATATTTTTTTGACTCAGATTCATGGTCCTGAAACCACCGTTCCGATTAGGGTCTAAATCGGGCTGTTACATTACTCGAGCTTGGTGAGCTCCGAGGCATGCTTACATTATCCCTCCTCTTCAAAACGACTTGTCCTCAAGTCAAGCCATTTGTTCACTTCAAAACATGTATTCTTATACGGCCCTTTATAGTCGACTAGGATGAATGGGCCCATGAAAACCTAAAAAAAATTTACAACTTGACAAGAAAAGATGTTATCATTGTCATAAAGAAAAGGGTTAAAGATACAATGATTTAGAAATATGCAAATCCCTTTCAAAGTTTTGATACATACTCGAGCAAATGATCGATTGCCGATTGCAAAAGAATAGATGAGTCTTACCTTTTTAAAATGGATCTCCATATTCGGCAATAGAGAATGCATAAGAACCAATTTAAAATCATAATCAAAATGCAACAAGAAATCATCCAAACGATCATGTAATCCAAGTTTCACTCGATCAATCTGACTCAAACATGCATAATTTGTACAACAAGGCAGACTTGATACACCATCATCAAAATAAAATGCACTAACCATTTTAAATGTCATCGTTTTATCACACAATTGGATCAAAAGAAAATTAGACAAGCATGTGTTCAAACATCCATATGTCTCGAATCTCATCCACACATTCTTCTTTAAACAAATGGGTTTCACAAAGCAGATCAATGAGTGCACATTTTCACCACAATTAAGAAAATGGAAAGGGTTATATGAATCATTATCTAGCATATCCAAGCCTTGCAATTGCCTGTTAAACATTATCTCACCATTATGCTTGTCAAAAACACAATCCTCATTAGCAATGCTCTCCTTAACATCATTTAAAATAGACAAATCATTACTATTCAAAGAAGAACAATTCACCACACCAAAATACGATTGCTTTTCAATGACCAAATCATCAGCAATGTTTCCATCAACAATCGAATGATGCTCATGTGACTTAAAAACTTCAAAATCCATACTTGCTTACCTTTCGGCATAGGTGAACTAGGGTCATTCAGAATGTTACCTTTTCCAACCAACGTGAACCTTCTCTCCCTCAAGAGATATTGAAGATGAAGCTCACTACTCAGATTAACCTGCAATGCACAAAGACAATGAGCACGTTGATTAGTCAAGATACCTTTCATTTTCTCACTCGATTCTCTTTTTTTTTCTTTTTCTTTATCTCCACTCATGATTTTCTTACAGTATTTACTCTTTTCTCTCGATTTTTCCTCTTTCTTTTCATCCTTATTTTTACTCTTTTCTTTTGCTATCGATTGTTCCATAGAAAGTTTCAATCTTTGCTGGTCCTCCAGCACTTGTTTTGGCAATAAAGGTGCGAAAATCACATTTTTACCATGGTGCTTGAAGGTATATTAGTATTTAAATCCATCATGTTTGACCCTCCGGTCAAACTGTCATGGTCTTCCCAAAAGCAAATGTCTCGCATGCATGGGTACCACATCGCATAAAACTTCATCATGGTATTTTCCAATTGAAAATGCAACAAGGGCTTACTTAGTCACCTTCAACTCGACACCTTCGTTAAGCCATTGCAGCTTGTATAGACTTGGGTGTTTGGTGGTTGATAAAGCAAGTTTTTCCACTATGAGCATGCTTGCAATATTGGTGCAACTTCCTCCATCAATGACCAAGCTACAAACCTTACCTTAGACACGACATAGGGTATGGAACAAGTTTTCCCGTTGCGGCTCACTTCCAGTGCTTTGGACACTCAAACTCCTATTAACAACCAGCATTTCTTCTTCAATCACATATTCCAACTCTTCTTCTTCGTCAGTAGGTGTGTCGGGTTCATTTTCAACCTTTTCATTCTCCTCCTCCGATTTAAAGTCGCCATTGGCTCGAACCACCATTGCACTCCGATTTGGGCATTGGCTAGCGATATGGCCCCTTCTGAGACACTTAAAACATTTAATGTCTCGAACAGTTTGGGAAACTTTTGGCAGCCTTGCCTTTGCTGGATTCAGCCACGGGTTTAGTGGACTATACCGGTACCGTTGGCTCTTTGGTTTGGCTCACTGAAGCATTCTTACTTGCACCTTGACTCTATTTGGAAGCGTTGGAAATGGAGAAGCCTCAAACAGCACCCTTTCTCTTGATTTGCTTTTCGACCTTCATGGCCATATGCACCATATCAATGATTTAGACATAGTGCTGAAGCTCCACAATGTTGGCTATGTCGCGGATAGGTCCGGCTAGAAAACGTGCAATAATTGCCTCGCGATCTTCTTGCACATCCGCACGTATCATAGCAACTTCCATTTCCTTATAGTAATCTTCTACGCTTCTCATCCCTAAGGTAAGATTTTAGAGCTTTTGGTAGAGCTCGCGGTGATAGTATAATGGAATGAATCTCCAGCGCATCACCGATTTCATTTTGGTCCACGTGCTGATGGGTCACTCTCTATTTCGCCTCTGACTCGTGGTAAGTTGGTCCCACCAGATCATGGCATAGTTGGAAAACTTGATTGCTACCAACTTGATCTTTTTTACGCTTTTGAGGTCATCATCGTATCTCTCACGTTCTCTTTGGCCACAGTTTCGTTCGCCCCTCCACTGGTCACTTATATTAGAACCTTGATCACTCTCGGCATTGCTAGTTTCAGGCAACTCATCTTCCTGGAATCATCACCAGCCTCGGTCTCTCAGTGGGCTTAAGGGCGTCCTCTCTCGTTGGGTTATTCCTTCCATGTAACACCCCAAACCCAAACCCGGCCCAGAATTTATGGTCGGATCCAGCGTGTCACATTGAAGTGTTTTATCAAAAACCTTATTTTCATTGAAAAACCCTTCTTTGAACTAAAAACCTTGAGTAAAATCCCAGCTTGTATTTGTTGCTTCAAAAGCGAGGTGTATTTAAAAAAAACTAATCCTTCTTCTATGATAATAATTACCTTGGAAAATCTCTTTTTAGTTGCGGTAGCATTATTTAAGATAGAGGATCTATGAAAACTTGTTATTTAAAAATTTAGTTGCGGAAATGTAGTATTTAAAAACAGTTATGGTTTAGGAAAATCATTTTCTACTTCTAGCAAGTAGAAAGCATAAAAATAATAACAATCCTAGTTTGAAATAATATCTAGCGAATAGGCCTTATTACAATTCGGACTGCAATAACTTCAAATACTAGAAATTATAGGCTTAAGAAAACAAGTCCAAGTCGTCTTGGTAGCTGGCCACCTCGGAGTCCCTCCAATCGTCGAACCACCTACTGAGGATCACCTGAGAAAAATAAAAGAAGGGGGTGAGTTTTCGAAAACTTAGTGTGTACACCCCTCGGTAAAAAGAAAAGCATGCAATAGCAAGTCTTTTTGGGCTTGAGCCCAATTCAATATCAACACAGATGTAAAGTAATCAAATATGCACGAACCCCACCCATCAAACTGCTACATACCATCTCCATCCCCAGATACACTCCATGTGGGGATATAAATATTGACCCACCCATCCGATACACTCTAATTGTAGCCCAGTTGCGGTACTACCTAACGTTGTAGAAAAGCTGCTAATCATATATTGGGCTTAAAAAGCCATCGGTGGATCCACAGTCGTCAAGCAACCAAGCGATCCTCATATACTTCCTCTGTTCCATAATTCCCAACCCATATTCAACCTAACAGAATATCATATGAATGCAGCGGATATACATGTAACATCCATAAATCTTACATTCAACACATAGGGGTATTTTAGTCATTTTTGCCCTTAGGGGCATTTCGGTTCTTTCTCTTTATGATGGGTTCATAACTTACCTTGGCCCGTTAACAAGTCCTCGTTAGCTAAAGTGAACAGATACTATGCACCAGGTAGGATTCTAGAGAAGAAGAGGTGGGTCAATAAGACCGCTTATGTACTAAGCTCTCCCTAGATCCAATCCTAGACATGCATATAACCATTGCCACACCTTAACCTTATGACTTGTCCATGGTCACAATTAATTAATTATTTAAGTTTTATGTCTAATTGAGTACTTACCAAAAACTAGGTCCATAACTCCTTACTAAACACTAACAGATCCACACTTATTCATTTTGTCCCATTAGGCCCAATCTCATTCATTTGGCTCATCA
This sequence comes from Gossypium longicalyx, assembly GCA_025698465.1. NCBI lineage: Eukaryota > Viridiplantae > Streptophyta > Magnoliopsida > Malvales > Malvaceae > Gossypium > Gossypium longicalyx. Next base: position 36,803,778 of record CM046996.1, read on the forward strand.
GGCCCAATCACATTCATAGTCATGCAATCATATGATTTTTCATCACTTAGTATCAAATTGTCAATTTTGCCTATTTTAGCCCTTACAGCCCATTGGGCCCATTTAGTCCATTCTGGCCCGATTGGCCAATACACGACCAAAGTCCATGGAATCGCTCATGGGGCCTTTGATAACCTATCGGTTTCCCCCCTTATGGGTGTTCGCGCACTCGCAAGTCTACCATAGCCAAACTTTCAGCTTTTCGGCATTTCTGCTTTTCGATATTTTAGGATTTGCCGGTCTACTATGTGTGTGTAGTGTATGTACACATCTAGTACTAAAACGTGCTACGATCTCCTTAGCCACGAATCTACAAATGATGTCACTCAATGATAATCACACACTTATCAAATACAATCACCAAATATCGAAAATCTCACCTTTGCCTTACCTTAAACGACAAGCCTTAACAACCCTTCCTTGATCACTAATCATCAATATTTCTTAAATCTGCATCAATCTTAATCTTTAAGAACTAAACAACAAGTGACTTGCAATCATCTTAAGTCACTTTTAAATCATCCATGAACATTCGACTAACCTTAACCAATAAAAGAGAAATACTTACCCAAAACCCCAAAACGCCTAAGGAGCAATTCGACAGAGATCTGAACTCTGAGATTCGATACTAATCCCCTACCAAATCGATTTAGAAAGAGTGAGGGAGAGAAGAAAACAGTACTAGGAAAACTGACTGAAAGAGCAAAGCACTTACACAAGAATCAGCCGAAGTAGAGGGAGTAGTGGCAGCACAAAGGGTCTTCAGCCAAAGAGGTATTCGGCTTTTGAGATTTGTATGGTAAAAGGGGTTATTCGGTAGAAATAAGAAGAAAGAAAGAATGGAAAATCGGCAAGCAAGGAATAAGAAATTCGGCTTCTGAGCACTTAGAGAGAAAAAGTGTTTTGGCAACACAAAAATGTGGAATTCAGCTAAAGGAAGAGAAGCAATTTTGGCATTACCCTAGAATCCCTAAAATTGGCACCTATATATACTATAGCTGAATTTACCTATCCCCAAATTCCCAATTCGGCTCCACTTCTCAACACCCTTCATCTCCTAACTTTTATCCCTAATAACTCCTTAATCCCTTCCTTAAATTTCTCCTCTAATCACTCCCTTCAGAGTTCACATCCAACGCCACCACTAGCCATTCATTGAGCAAAAATAAATCCTTCGTTTGAGCAATGAGGGATACGAACCCCAAACCTCTTTGCCATGCCTGTGACGCCACCTCTAAGCCCCACATGTGACGCTACTTGCCACTCCAACACAAGGCTCCTTGTGTCCAATTCCTCCTTCATTTATTTAAAAGCCAAACTACTTACCAACAAGGTTTTTTTAATTATTAAACTATAATTTTGTTCACCCTAAATTTTAAACTCAAAACTTAACCAAGGCCTATTATCACAAAAATAACACTTGACTAGGAATATTAAGCACACTTTTTATCAAAACTGAAAAAAAAAGTTTAGGATTTTTAGGGCGTTACATTCCACGTGGTCAAGCCTTTCTTGTATGGGCTCGAGCTTTCGATCAAATAATCGTTCCACATCACGCAAGAGAGCTTGAAGATTGAGATCTGGTACATTGTGAACTGGCTGTCTTTCGGGTCTATCCGCCATATTTCACTCCGGGCTCCTTGACGTAGAAATTTATAATCCTCACCACAACAACCTTACTAGTCACTCGAAAAGAAAAGAAATAATTTAGCACTCACACTCGTGTTTGCTCTCGGTATATGGCTTTTTCTTTACTCTATTGTATTCACACACTCGTGCCTTTTACCACTCTATTCTTTCTCTCGTGATTTCCTAAAAGTCTCTTTATAACTATATTGGTATCACAAAACTTTCAACACAACTTTTTTTTAAACCTCGAATATATATATTTTTATACTTCAACTATTTTTTTACGAACCTACTTCGGGATTGCTACGAATGTCAGTACTTCTCGACTTAGTAGCTCTGATACCAAATGATTTGAACCAACTCAGTGATATGAGTCGAGTCATTCTTAGTTGCCAGATCGTCCATGAGAAAGTATCATTCAATTTTAAGCAAGAGTTGTATTTGGTTAAGTAGAGGCTAAAGTTATCAAAATAGGGTCAAAGTTAGGCTAAGTATAAATAAGGTAAGTTCGGTTACAAAGAAATAAAGATAGGTAATTTTGCATAGTGGGTGGAATGGAAATCAAACTCAAGCATCAAGAATCTTCCAACACTATAGAGAGTATTGTCCCGAGACTTATATTGCTTAAGGTGGAAAGGTGATGAAGGAAATGGGACCTTGACCCGTTACCTAAAGAGGTAGGAACCAAAAGTATCAAGATAGAGATGAACGCCACAACGAATCAGTGATAAGTTCAACGATAATCAGGTTGACTCCACTGACGAGCAGATAAGTCAAGATGAGACTCAAACGAAATTAGAAAGGAGAAAACCTCACAAAGAACACTATGTTCATTCAAAGTGGCAAAAAGTCTATCCAACATGAAATAATCTAAGTATTTATAGCTATGACATAGGCTAGTCGAATGGACAAGTTACATTGCTTCAAGACTAAGCATTCGGCCATTAAAGAGCTAGGATATTCTAGAATAAAACTATTGAAGTGCTATGTCTATATTCAGCTACTTGAGATGCCAATGGACATTCTTCATGATGAAGGAAATTCGGCTAGATGAACTTGGATGCAAGGGAGCTAAATGGCCTTGTCTAGATTCGACAATGAGCTTAAATGAGTCATTCAATTTGTAGTGCTTGGCCGAATAGGTGTGAGCAATAAAGGGGCAGCTTGAATGGTCACTTGGAGTGTGAACATCAACCTTGAAGAGTCTCTTGAAATGTGAAAGCACATAGTCGAATGGACACCAAGTGTAAACGGGAAGTTTGGCTAGTGTGAACATCTTGATGGTTGTCTTAAGGAGATGTTTGGCCAGCTTGAGGATTTAATTTGCAGCTACTCCTTGGCCAAATGAGTGCTTGGGAAAGCCAACAATCAGCACACCATTTGTTGTAGCTAACCATGCATGAATCCTTCCATGTATTGCACCCAACCATGCATGCACCTTGCATTAATTTCCATTCAAACATTCGGCTGCACCACAAAACACATTGAACACATTAAACACAACCTAAATTCGGCTGAACCAAAGCAAAGACATAATCTAGACACATTAATAAATATATAATTAAATTATAACACATTTAATATAAACTTAGCTAACACAATAATTTCAGCTAGCTCAAAATGACTTGAAAACACGTATTAAGCTGAAGTGAGCTAATAAATGAACTAATGAGCTGTAGCAAAATAAACTAATTAAAATAATAACTTAGTTTATTCTAGCAATTAAGTAATTGAGCTGAAATGAAGCTGAAATGAGCTCAAACGAGCTGAAATAAGCTCAAGTGAGCTGATTTGAGATGAATGGAGCTCGGGAAGCTGGAAAAGAGATAAAGTCAGCTTGCACAAGGGTGCAAGGAATCTTCATGGAGTTGGATTGAGCTTCATCAATAGGGTTGAGCTTTGTTTCACCCCAAATTTGAGTGAAGAAAGTCGAAACTGCTTCTTTAAAGAGCTTAGTTTGAGCTTGGGTGATAGGACCTTCGGGCAGCTCAATGGAATCCTTACTCAAGCTTGGTGAGCTCCGGGGCATGCTTATATCAGTATAGCTAGACTCACACACGTTATGTTAGTCCGAGAATCGACTAAACCGTAGCTCTGATATTAATAAATGTAACACCCTTAACCCGTATCCATTGTCGGAATAGGATTACGGAGTATTATCGAACTTATTACTTAAACAAATATACAATTCTCGCACATTCTTCATAACCAAATAAACATCATTCATAATCAATCATATTGTCCCTAACGCTAGCCTATCATTTTTCCCTCGATTTAATTCTGAACTCTATTTTTCTTGATCTATATAATCAAATTTAACTTATTTAATTATCATTCTATTCAATTTAACCCAAAAAAATCATATTATGGAAAAATTATGCTTTTGCCCCTTAAATTTTGAATTCTTTACAATTTAATCCCTAGCTCATAAAAATGCAAATTCGTGCAATTAAGTCCACACCCATGCTTGCTGAATTTTACCTATACTCATAGCAGCCCATATTTTTCATTATTTCACACATTTACCACATAATTTTCACATTTCTCGATTAAATCTCTAATTGACAATTTTATCAAAAATCACTTAACAAATGTTCTTTATCTAACAACAATTATTTATTTTCTATCATTAAACATAAAAATAAACACAAATTCATCAATGGTAAAACCCTAAACTTTTAACAGTTTCACAAATTAGTACCTGGGCTAGCTAGATTAAGCTACAACGACTCCAAAAACATAGAAATCATTATAAATGGAATAGAAATGCATACCTACTAAGCAAGAATGAGATTGCCAAAACTTCAAGCTCAACAATGGCTTTCAAAAGCCCTAATTTTGGTTGAAGAAAGCTTAAATATGATAATTTGGCTTTTATTTTAATTAGTTTTGTCTTTATTTACCAAATTACATACTTAACCTTAAAAATTATCACAAATTTCAAAATTACCAAGCCATTATCATCCACTAACACATTAATGGGCTATTTACTACATAAGGACCTTAACTTTAAAGTTTTATAGTTATTAGACACCTTTAGCTATTAGAACCTAACTTTTACACTTTACGTGATTTAGTCCTTCTTATCAAATTAAGCATTGAAACGGTAAAATTTCCTAATGAAATTTTGAGATCTCAATTTAATAATAAAATAAATATTTTAACCTCAAATTTGTGATCCCAAAACCACGTTCCGATTTGACTAAAAATGGGTTGTTACATATATTACCATAACTTTTTCATACCTCATATTTGATTCTCCATAAAGAAGTTAGCAGTGCAATCTTGCTTGACACTTATTCACATTATGAACCTACCTTCTAGGACAAAACAAAGCTCAATGTCGATTTCCTCAAATCCTGACACGTTTGGATGTCAGAATTAGCATATTCGATAGGAGTAATATCTCTTTCGAAAACACAAGCATATAATCCCTCATCCTCTGCAAATGCTTAATTACTTGTCAATTTCTTGGTCATAGATTCATTTAATATCAACTTACCAACCCCACTACAAAATAGATATCTGGGTGTGTGCATAACATAGCATACATGAGACTTCCTACTGCCAATAATAAGGAATCCTTCTCATGTTCCTCGTTTCTTCCGCTATCTTTGGAAAGTCTTCTAAAGAGAGATAAAATTTCGATATGAAGGGTTGGTTTCCCTTCATAGAATCGGTCATTACATAACGCTCTAATATCTTGTCTATGTATGAAGTAGGATATAGAAAACATACCTTGGTCCTTACACTTAGGCAGAATTTTCCTTTGTAGTACTGTAGAAACATTTTCTCCCACATTCACCCATTTTTTTCCTTGAAGTTTCTTTTTGCCTATGCATAGTTCTTTCAAAAAAAATTCATAACGTGGAACCTATCTAATTGCATCAAGTAAAAGAATATTGATTTCTACCTTTCGAAAGGTCTCAAGGATTTCTTTTTCCTCTCGTTCCTTTTTAACTTGGGCGAGTCTTCCAAGAAATAGGGGAGGTACAACAAATGGTTTCTGTGATGTCGGCTCAATGGGTGCTGCTGGTTCGGCTTCCTGTTCAACATCGTGCTCATGACTTGTGCCAAGCATTGGTTCTGACACTGTTCCATCTTTTACGATCATAGCACTTGCATCTTGACGTGGGTTTGGCTCAATTTGAGACGGTAGTTTTCCTTGGTTCTCCAAACAACTAATCGTGAGAGTTAGTATACTTATTTGCTGATCTATTTCTTAAAGATCCACTTCAATTTTTTGTTGGAACTTTTCAGTGCTAACGGCTAACCGCTCTACTAGGGTTTCAAGATATGACTTTAGAGATTGATACTATTGAGGCGGAGGTGGTCTTGGTTGATATAGTTGATTATATTGAGGATTCAATCCCTAGTTTAGATTTGGGTAGTCCCTTCACCCTGCATTATACTACTTAAATATGGATCGTAAATGCCTTTGAGGTGGCCCTGGGAAGTTCCCAATGACATCTACTTGTGCAATTGTGTCCTCAAGTAAAATCAAGCACGAGTCGGTAGGATGATCGGGCTTAGCACAAATCCTGCACAACTGAGCTGGGTTCGTCTGTCTGTAAGCATATTTTTAACCATATTAGTAAGTTCGTCAATCTTATTTATTATGGAAGGTGTACTTAGCTCATGATCCCTTCTCATAGGTTCCAATAGGTGGTCAATACTGTTGAGAATTTGCAACCATGGTTGAAATTAATTCCCTAGCTTTTTGAGGAGTCATATTCACAAGAGCCCTTCCACTAGCGGCATCAATCATTTTCATTTCTATTAGGAGTAACCCTTTATAAAAATACTGTAAGAGTCATTGTTCAGTCAGTCCATGTTGTGGGCAACTTGCATAGAACTTTTTGTATTGCTCCCAATATTCATAAAGTGCTTCTGCTTCCTTTTATTGTATTTTGACTATACTTCTCCTTAATTAGGCTGCTTGAGCTGTTGGGAAAAACCTATCAAGAAACAATCAAGACATATTAGTCCAAGTATTAACAGACTTAGAGGTAAATAAAACATCAATTCTCTAGCAGAGTCGGCTAATGAAAAAGAAAAAGCTCATAGTTTTATTTGATCCTCAGTTACTCCTTCTGGTTTCATGCTTAGACAAACCATGTGGAACTCTTTTAGATAAGTATGGGTGTTCTCGTTTTCCAAACCACGAAAAGTAGGGAATAAATGTATTAATCCCGACGTTAACTCAAATGGTGTTTCGCCTATCGGATAAGTTATAAATAGCGGTTGTTATTCATCTGGTGCAGCTGCAAGTTGGCATATAGTTTGATCTACCATTTCATCTGAATCTTCGGATGAGTAAATATATTCGGTGTAAGATCCTTCATCAAAGTCGGTTTGTGGTTTTTACCACGTCGAATAGCTTTTCTTCGAAATGTTTGAGCCAACTTTTTTATTTTTGGTTAAAATGCTAGAGTCCCTGATTCTGACCTGGTCATAAAGAAAACAAACAGAAATTAGAAATTTTCACCAATCCCCAGCAACAGTACCAAAATTTTATGGGCGTCAAAACCACCAAATATAAATTCTTACGACAAAATAACTGTAATAGCAGTATAGAGCAATAGGGAAAAATCCATATAGACTGGCTATCTAATTTTCCCTTTTATCGTGACCAGATTCGTTGTCACGGTCACAGTCTTGCTCACGACTTGTGCATAACAATCCTGAAAAATAAAAATGGGGGGTTTAAATTGATAAAGATAATAAAATAATGAAATACAAAGTGTAATAAAATAAAAACAGAATAAAAATTTCAAAAATAAATTTAAGCAAATAAAGTAAATTGGTAAATAAAATATTTTTAAGCTTAGCCTTAGCCTCGGTGTTCTCCAATCTTGAATTGATCCTTGAAATAGATTTTTCCTGTAACAGCCTGATTTAGACCCTAATCGGAACAGTGGTTTTGGGACCACGAATCTGAGTTCGAAAAATATTTAAAAATTATTTTTTGTGTTTATTTTGTGTGAATTTATATCTGTGAAATTTTCGTGATTTAATTTTATCGTTTAAGTGTCCGATTAAATAAAAAGACTTAATCGCATAAATTAAAAATTGGGTAGTTTAATCTATAAGGGCCAAAATGCTATTGACTTTTAAAATGGAAGCCTTGATATTGCAATTAGCCCATAAATTATTAAGTGGACAACAATAGGTTATATTATAAGGTTTTGATATAAATTAAATAAGGTTACTTTAATAAATTAATATTATAAACTATTATAATATAACATATATCATAAAAGTAAAATAATAAGCCAAATTCATATTATGTTCTTTGACCGAAACCAAAATAAGAAAGAAAAAAAAAGAAAAGAAAACCTAGTTCGGCCATTCTCAAGCTCGATCAAGGTACGTGCTTAGCTCGATTTTTTATAATTTCTACGTTTTTGATATCGTTGCTTAGTAATCTTCAAGACCCATGCTTTAATTTTTTATTTTGATGAATATTTTGAGTTGTGCCATTGTTGAGAGTTTGTGATTTTTGTTGTTTGATGATGAAATATGAAAGATATGTTTTAGATTAACATATTTTGTATAGGAGTTTTTGATGATTTTGAGTAATTAGGACTAAATTGCAAAAATAAATTGCAAAAATAATAATTTGAGGGACTAAAATGTGAAATAAATGAAAAATATGGTCTTGTATAAACATTAGGAGTATTAGGCCAAACATGGGTATCTTGAAATTTTGAATATTTTGTGTTTTGTGAAATAGGGACTAAATTGTAAAAAGTGTAAATGTCAGGGGTAAAATGATAATTTGCCCATTTATGTGTTTTTGGACTAAATTGAATGAAAATATATTTGAATGAGCTTAATTTGAATATGTTTAGATCAAGAACCAAAGAAATTAGATTTGGATCGGGGGAAAACGAAAGTCGTCGACTAGTTGTCCCGTTCCATTTTACATTGTCTGAGGTAAGTTTATAAGTAAATAGAATTTGTTAAATTTCAATATATGTGATTAATAGATAATTATATTGATTAAAAGTAAATTACGAATCGATATTGAAAATGAAAATAATCTATGTTTGATGATAAGTAATGAATAGGTTTAGTATTTAAAGTGATGACATGAATTATATATGTTAAAATGTTGATTATATGTACATTAATTACAAGTTTATATTCGGCTAAATGAAATATGCATGTGATATTAAAATGTGAATCATGGTTAAATGTATATATATAATCGAATAATTAATGATATTGTGACTTTGGTTATGAATGATAATTTTGTTAATGAATTTATGTGTAATTTGGCCGATTTTTAAAGTTGATACCTGGAAGTATATGTTGGCATCGATATGTGATTCCGATATATGTGTGCGAGTAAGTCCACGTTTCATACGTTGGCATCGATATGTGACTCTGATATATGTGTGCGAGTAAGTCCACATTTCATACATTAGCATCGATATGTGACTCTGATATATGTGTGCGAGTAAGACAACGTTTAATACGTTGGCATCGATATGTGATTCTGATATATCTGTGCGAGTAAGACCATGTTTAATATGTTGGCATCGATATGTGATTCTGATATATGTGTGCGAGTGAGACCACGTTTAATACGTTGGCATCGATATGTGATTCCGATATATGTGTACGAGTAAGACCCTGTATGAGGCAGTGGCATCGTTATGTGATTACATGTAAGACCATGTCTGGGACGTCGGTGTTGTTTGATATGTGTGATTTTTCAAGTATTCCATTCAATTCCGAATAGTTCAACGGTCAGTGGTAAGTTATGATCGAATGTGTGAAATGGGTTAAATGATTAGGAATGAGTTAATTGATTACCTAATTGAAAATAAGGTAAGTTTGTTACTTGATATTAAATGCAAATTCTCTATATGATAATAACATAAATGTAGGTGGATTCATGTAGTATTTTCGGTTATATGCTATGTATAAGTATGAGTTGTTAAAGTTGGATTTATGAGTATATGTATGTTAGTCTATGAACATTCGGTCATATGGTGTTAATATGCCTTTGAAATCGAATGACACTTTGAGTATATATATGTACTTTCGGTTAAGATAAGGTTTAATATAAAAGCATAGGATATATATATGAAATGTTAATTGTGGGATTAAATGTAGTTATGATAGTATATTATGGTTTGACTTAAATGAATTGATAATGTCTTGAATTGTTATTTTGCTTATGACTTACTAAGCTATGAAAGCTTACTCTGTGTGTATGCTCGTTTTTGTTTTATAGATTTTGGATCAAGTCACGAGCTCGGGGATCGTCAGCACAGTCCATCACACTATCTATGGTTTTGGTAATTTATAAGTTAAACGCGATCTTATGGCAGGTATAGGCTAGCCTTGGAGTTAGTTTATTTTGGATGTGTATGTATATCAAGCCATGCGAAAATGGCTTGATCCTAGTGCTAATGTTCTAATGTTTAAGTAACTTTAATCATAGGTTATGTATATATATATGTGCAAGTTAAGCCTAATATATGAGTGATGAACGTGTTTTGGCTGTGCTTTATTATTAACTTATTTAGGATGTGTGATTTTCCTTGCAAATCGGTTGGGAGTAGTAAATGACATGCTTCTATATTAAGTTTGTAATATATGAAATTCATTCATACGCCTGTGATAGACTTGTTTGTGGTTTGGTATTTAAAAGTTAAGTCGTAGTGTAATGATTCAGTTGTGTCTTGTATTTAATAATATTGGTTAAAGTGGGTTAACGAGTATATTCGGCTAAATGTTGAATTTAGATAATGAATATATTTGATTGATGATTCGGCATTTGCATATATAAATAACAGATGCTTATTGAGGTATGATATGTAATATATTAGATAAGTAAAATGCAAGTCATATATATATGGTGTGTTTGGTATATGTTTACAGTTTAAAGTAATGATATGTATAGCTTGTGATTAATCATTATGGTATGTTTGGCAAACTGATATGTTTTACTTTAGTTGTGATTAAATATTGGCAGATAGAAATATATAATTTGTATCATGAATAGTCTAAGTTAACAAACTTAAGTTGAAGTATATATGTTTGTGATGATGTTATACGATTCGGTGAAAAAGTAATGTTAAGTATGTTGTGCATTCGGCTATGTTACTAAATTATTTTAGAAGTGTTTTTTTTTATGGAATATTTTATATGATGGATTAGTATGATTCTTGTGTAAATATATTTAATGATTGAAATTATGATCATTTGAATAGTAAAAAAGAAATACTAAGTAAATATCTATTATTAGATAGTCACAAGTAAAATAAGTGTTTCCATTAATGGTACGAGCATGTGTACTTGGTTATGTGATTATTAACAGTGTATAATAATTTGCATGCTAGTGGGGTGTACAATGGGTCGTATTTTGTGTTTATTTAATGGTTCGTAGTGGTATGCTAAAATGTGCAATATATATTGCTTTAAAATTGGGTTCGGCCATATAGTAATAATATTGAGGTTGCATATATGTTTGGACTTGTATTGGCATGTAATAGTATGTTTGGCTTTTACCATGCACACATGTAAAGTTATTTAAATAATATGTTTGAAATTTATTAAGTTAAATAGTTATAATAGCATGCATTTGATATTTGTGTTTGAATGTTTTAAGGTATGCGTATGAAATTTGCTGTGTATTCAAATTTTTTATAATAAAATCAATTAAAGGCTATAAAAGGAAATGTACATACGATTCGTATAATTGAGTTTGTATTGCCTTAAACATGAATAGTAACTTTAGACTCTCTTAAGCTGTGTACGGTTTGGTAATACCCCATGACCCTAATCCAGCGATGGATACGGGTTAGGGGTGTTACATTTCCTTCCAAGCGATAAGCTGAATATAGCAATCAAGGATCCCTCAAACCGCCAACTCTTCCTCTCATAGTCGATCTCGGTATCACCTGCAAATCGACCCTTGTCGAATTTCCAACCACGTGGCATGTACCCGTAATTTAAGAATTCGATAGCCTTGCGATCTGAAAAGCCCAACTTGAATTAACAGCCTCAACCATGTGGGTCATTTAAATCCAATCACTATTTCCCTTGACGGAATCCAACTAGCTTTTTCCAATTGACCACGCCAACTTGTTCGCGGGATTTTGAATACAGCACGGCCGACACAACTTCCCAACTGTACGCCAAACAATTTCAACCCAACGCGCGCTTTTTTTATCAAATCAACTTTAAGAGACAAATTTTTACTATCCCATGTACCGGAGAAATAGCGACTACTGAATTGCAAGGTACTTAGAATGGGTTCATATCTCACGATTACATTGTCGAAGTGATGATCGAGCTAAGGCTAAAAAGGGTTTAGTTAGTCATGAAGAGAATCATGCTTGAAAATAAATGGTTTAAATGGAATTGTGGAAGATGGAAAGGAGAAGGGCCTTGGAAGGTAATTAAACCAAAAGGTTGAAAGTAAAAGAAAAGAAAAAAAGAAAGAATGAAACAGCAGAATAGAAATCGCAGAGACGTAGGAAGGAAAAATAAAGGAATTTGATTAATTCCAAAAGTTAAGTGTGTGTTTAATTGGCTGTAGCCACTAGGTATTTATACATACTTCTAGTGCTAAAATTTAGCTAGATTTTTCCTAAATATTATCATTAAATAAATAAAAATTTTAAAAACCAAATTTAAACTAGAGATTAAATTCAAACTATTTATAGAATTTTAACAATATAAAAAATCCTCCAATCTTTATTCACGCACTTAAAAAAAATCTTCAACCCTTCAATCTTTATCCAGTCATATTTGAATCTTCAATTTTTCAATCAAGCCCTCTTCTTTGTTTTTTGTTCCAATTTAGCCCCTCTTTGTAAGAGTTTGAATTCAGCACACCAACTTCATTCCTGATAAGAAAAACCCAAATTTAATAACATTTTATTTGATAATTAGCCAAAGATAAATACATTAAAAATACGAATATATCTTGCTATCAGACATATAGAATGAAAAATACCACCTTCTCATCCTTAAGTGTTTGTAAACACAAGGTTCATCTACGTTTTTTTCTCAAATCCAAAAGTCTTGATCACTTGATCAAATCTTTGATTCCATGAGCGGGATGCTTGCTTAAATCCACATATGGGTCTAAACAGTTTGCAAACTTTATGCTCGTTTTCATTAGTTATATATTTGTTGGGTTGCATCATATAGATGCTCTATTCAAGATAGTTGTTCAAAAATGTTGGATTGACATCCATTTGTTAGATCTCGTAATTGAAAGTCTCCACAATAAATAACAATATGTTGTTTGACTTAAGCATGGCAATTGGAGAGAATATTTTTTCGTAATCGATACCTTCTTTCTAGGTATAACCTACTACTTCAATTTTGACCTTATAAGTGATCTGCCATGAGTTACACTATTATTTACATCCCTTTTTTACACATAACTTTAGCTTGTTTTATAGCTAAATCAAAGCACCTTAGTATATATTTAGGTTTTTATGCTTAAAGTAGTAATTTATACTTTTTAGTAGTTTTTATTACATCTTAGATACTTAAATAAAGTTACATGGTCTTGTAGGATAAATTGGGAGCCAAAGATGCATATTCTGGCCAAAACTACAGCTTATGTCGTGACACCAAAACACTGATGTTGCAACACCAAAGACAAGCAAAAACAAGACATATAGATTAAATTTCTAAGCATCATAATTATCACTTAATTAATATGAGAGTTATATAGCAATTAAAATTTATGTTTAGCTTTATAAATAACATCTAGTTAGACATATTTAATCGAGTAACATCTAAGAAAAATTAACGGTAAAAAATAGATATTATTAGCATTACTAAGTTAGAATTATATAAAAAATAAAGACACATTAAAGTAATGATTCTTCGAAGAGACAACAAATCATAATCCAACAACAATGACACTGAAGATTGACCGAAAATTAATTTAATTAATGATGAGGTAATATAATATTATTATATTAATTTTAAAATTTTTCTATATAATTGTTTATAATGTGTGAAGTAAGCATTCCTAAAATCATTTTTTATCTATCCGTTATTTAAAAAAAGAAATTTAAATTTCAACAATTATTTTTAATCACTATTATTAAATTTGTTTATTACTTTAGTGTAAATATCTTTCATAATTATCATGAACTATTGTTATAATTATTGCATGGTGTTTTACCCATTTTTTCATCCTTTTCAAATTGATATTATAGTTACTTTCTTATATAGTTCCAAATTTATATATTAATTGAAAACAAAGAAAAATTATCATTATAAATGATAGGTAAAAATAATTAAAAATACTTATTTAAAAACTAATTAAAAATTAAATGTGTAAAATCACATGCAACGCATGTGAAATTAGAACTAATAATAAATAAATGTGACACATGATGACATTTTTAACTTCGCCTATGAAGTTAAAAAAGTTTCATTGTTGGTTGTTAAGATATTATCATGGGATATTATTTTTTAAGAATATCTAAATATATTGTATATTATTGTATATCTTTTAGGCATATATTAAGTATCTTTCTTATTTAGACATATATTCAGGAATATAATATACTAATATGACAGAAAATAAATGGTATTATCATTGGTTCAAAAGTTTCTCTCAACTTATGCTCATATATATATATATCATAGTTTTAAGTAATAATTGTAAATTAAATTATTATTATTATAATTATCACGAAATTCTCTTATATTTTATGCTTAAAGTTATATTTAAGTAATAACTCTATTTTGAAATTAGCATAATTTTTTAACTAATAATTCTAAATTATAATTATAATTATTTTTAAAGTTAATTTAGTAAATAGAAAATAAAGAGTATTCTCTTTAGTTCAAAAGTTTCTTTAAACTTGTGCTTTTATATATATATATATATATATATATATATATATATTATTATACATTATATATTATTTTCTAAATATCAATTAAGGACATATGAGAACTTTTTAACATTTCTTGTAAAATTAAAAACTTTACTATCAATATATCAAATAATTATGATTTTAATCTTGAGTTAGAGTAAAATACCCTAGCACATAATGGGCCAATTAAGGAAAATATATAAGACAAAGGATACAATCATAGTAAGCAGTGTAGTAATGTGTGAGGCCCAATTTATTTGATCATGGGAGGTAAAATCTAAAACTTCTAAAACCTAAAATCCCAATATCAATTTAAAACAATTCTCTAAAGTATGACTTCTTTGTACCCAAAAATAAAAACTAAAAAAAGTATGGCGCAATTGATTTGCTTAATAAAATCTAGGTTAATTTATTTAAATAATATAAAAAAATTAAATATTAAAATAGATTGTCAGTTGAATTATATACAAAAATAGTTTACTTTTTGAGTGGAACTTTTTTTATAGGCGCCACTACCTTTTTTTTATATTAAAATATTTTTTACTTTAAATAAAATATTATTATTTTATTTTTAAAAAAATATTTAAATATATACATCGGGTCAAAATACAGTCAACAGGTTAAAATACGAGTTAAAAATACCCAAATGTGTGACTCCACCTGGACTGGCGGCACCAGTCGCACCTTATAAGCATGGTCCCTCAAGTTTCAAGCACTAGTGTAGGGAAGAAAAGAGAGAAAGAAATGAGAGAAAGAAGAAGAAAAAAAGAAGAACAAAGAAAGAAAGAAAGAAAAAGGTAATGTATTATTTTAGTAAATAATTTTGTTTATAATTTAAAGAGTTTAATTAAGATGTTGTGAATTTTTTTTGTTATTATTTATAAATTGTTTATGTTTAGTGTTTATGGTTTTGGGTTAATATTATTTATAAATGTATTTTTTTATTTCTATAATTATTTTAAAATTAATTTGTTAATAATTTAGGATTATGTTATCAATTATTGGGTTTATAATTATTTTAAAATTAATTTATTAGTAATTTAGGATTATGTTATAAATTGTTGTGTTTAGTTTAGTATTTGGTGATTTTTTATTAATGAAAAATTATTTTGTTAAATATTTTGTTAGTAATTTATTATAAATTGTTGTGTTTTGTGAGTTTTTAGTAATGTAAAATTATTTTGTTAAATATTTTATTAGTAAATTATTATAAATTATTGTGTTTTGTGAGTTTCTAGTAATGTAAAATTATTTTGTTATATCTTTTGTTAGTAATTTATCATAAATTTTTGTGTTTTGTGAGTTTTTAGTAATGTAAATTTAAAAAAAAAATTTATAGTTATTTTGTTAGTAGTTTATGATTAGGTTATAAATTGTTAGTGTTTTGTTGGTTTTTAGTAATGTAATTTCTTTTAAAAAAATGTTATAGTTATTTATTTTGTTAGTAATTTATGGGATTAGGTTATAAATTGTTAGTGTTTAGTTTAAGGTTTTGTGATTTTTTTGTAATGTAATTTTTAAAAAAATAAATTTATAGTTATTTTGTTAGTAATTTATGATTAAGTTATATAAATTCTTAGTGTTTAGTTTAGTGTTTTGTGATTTTTTAAATGTAATTTTTATATAATATAATTTTATTTGATTTTTATTTATTTGACATTTTTTATTGACTTATTAAAATGTTGATTAAATTTGTAGTTATATAATTTTATAGGTTTTTTTTGAGAAAAATGCTCCGATTGGGCTTTAATTAAAAAACGAAGTATCAACAAAATAGGTCCAAGAAGCAAACAAAAGCAAACGGACCAATAGACTCTTGGCCCAGATAAAACTCCAACTGATAAACAGAATACTCTAGAAACTAAAAGTAATGCCGACACTTTCGCCCAATCAGAGAGGTCTGTATGCATCTCATCATTTCATCTACCTTTTCATTGTGGAGACATTCTAGAATTTCCAAGAAAGCTTATTGCCCCATGACTATTGATCTACTTTTGATCTTTCCTTTTCCATTTCATATCCATCTATCCTCGCCCTGAATCTCATTCTCTTTTGCTTACTGTAACCATTTTTGCAGCGTCGTATATGTTGCCTAATGTGAAGAATCACCGTTTTAACTTCAACAATACACTTGATGATGATTCTCAACCGACTAGAGGTGTCTTTGCTAGCCCCGATCAACTTCCGCTTCAGTATCAACTTGTCTGGCGTGCCCATGATTAATATCTGTGTTCCTAGCCATTTTTAACCCGCTGATGCCAGGTTGTATGCTGCTTCATTTGTTGTTCTCTTTACATGTTGAAACTGACAGTCAAAAAACACTATTTTTCGTTCTTTTATGTCGAAAATGAAAGATCCTATTTTCGATCTATCTCTGTTTTGATTCTGTAACTTCTTTATCACTGTCAAAGAGTCTCATTCAATGATAACATGATTTAACCCTAGGTCTCTGCCCACATTAACTGCCTGTAAGCATGCATTGGCTTCAGTCGCAAAACTAGAGGAAATGTTGCTATGGACTATTTCTTTTGATGCTGTAACTACTCATTTGGAGTTCCTGACTATTATTCTTGAGCATAACTTTTTCTCCTTCTTGTCAAAAGCAGCATCAAAATTAATCTTGAAGAATCCTTGTGGCGGAGGCTTCCATGACTCGAAATCCCGACCCGAGGTAAGTTCCCTTCTTTCAATATCTTTTAATTCTTGCATATACTTCTTAATGAAAGTTGTTGTTTCTGCTCCAGACTGCTTTTAACCTTCATGGAGCCATTTATTCCTAGCTAACTAGATAGCCCATATAGCACAGATAAAAATTTGGGCTACTTCTGTTGTACTGTTTAACACCGTCCAGGTAAACTAGTCCATGTATTCTGACTGTAAAATGTTCTGGGGCCATGCAAACTCTAATTTTGCCCGTGTTTCTTTTGTGAAAGCACAATCACAGAAAACATGCTCTCTATTTTCCAGCTCTTGCATGCATCTTTGACAAATAGCATCATTAGTTACTCGCTTAGTTTTTAAGTTTGCTAGGGTATGGAGGTAATTGAGGGTGGCTCTCCAAGCTGTAATTCTAATTTTTTAAGGGAGGTCACTCAGCCAGATTTTTTTGTAGTAATTATTATTCTTGTTTGAGTTGTAATTTTCTTTACTTTGTAAGAGAATTTTGTACCCACTATGCACCGTATATTCGTCGAATGCCTCACCTCTCCAATACAGAAAGTCTTCATGAGGGGAATGAGCTAGTGGAATTAACAGGATCTGTTGTGCAACCTCTTTCGAAAAGGTAGTAAAAATCAACTCAGATTTTCATGTTCTGTTCCTATGATCAATAAGGTCTGAAACTTTTATAACATCTTGCCTATTAACTGTTTTCTGAATCAGTAAACCATTGACGTTTGGAGCCCAGGCATCTTCTTCAATTTTGATGTTATGCCCATCACCCACCCTCTAGCTCAGACCTAAAAGCAGTAGACCTTTTGCTGCCCATATACTTTTCCAAGTATATGATGGTGAGTTCCCTAATTTTGAACTTAAGAAATCAAAGTTTGGATCGTACTTAGTTTTTAATGCTCGAGCCAAAAGAGATGTCGAATTATCAATTAATCTCCATCCTTACTTTGCAAGGAGGGCCAAATTAAATTTAGCTAAATTATGATAGCCAAGTCCACCCTCATCTTTTAATTCACATAGTTTGTGCCATGAGCACCAATGGATTCCGCGTTTACCTTGACCCTTTTGCCATCGGAAATTGGCCATTAATTGTTCCATTTTGTAGCCCGTTGACATCGGGAGTAAGAAGCAAGACATTGTGTATGTGGGAATTTCCTGTAAAACGGCTTTAATGAACACCTCTTTTCCTCCTTGTGATAACAAACAAGTACTCCAATTGTCGATTCTCATCTTTAGACGGTCTTTTAAGTGTTGAAAGGCCCCATGTTTTTTCCTACCCACCATATTTGGCAAACCCAAATAGTTTTCAGAATTATTGGACCTTTTAACTCCCATTCGATTTGATATATTCGCTCGAACTGTCTCCAAAGTATTTGAACTAAAAAACATCGTTGATTTTCCATAATTAATGCATTGACCGGAACATTCCTCGTACTCTTTTAGAACTTGTTCAAATGTCGTTATTCCCCTCTCAATTGCTTCCCCGAATAGAATACAGTCATCAGCAAATAGCAAGTGAGAGATCTGAGGTCCTCGTCTGCTTGTTTTAATCCCTTTTAAACTTCCTTCTCGGTTGCTAGCCTAAGTAACATAGAAAGTCCTTCACTTCATATGAGAAATAGCAAAGGAATAAGTGGGTCACCTTGTCGCAGCCCTCTTTCAGGGTTAAAAATCATTCCTGAAGCACCATTTAAAGCCACCGAATATGAAATTGTATCAATACAATGCATAAATCTTGCAACCTATTCTTTATCAAAACCCATCTTGATCATCATTTGTTTTAGAAACCCCCATTCCACCCTATCATATGCCTTACTCATATCAATCTTAAAAGCCATGAACCCTTTTTTCCCCACTCTCTTGTTCCGTAGAGTATGTAAGATTTCATATGCAAGGAGAAGATTATCAGTAATTAGCCTTCCGAGGACAAACACACTTTGGGCTGGGTCTATACAAAAATCTAGAACCTTTTGAAGTCTGTTTGCTATGGTTTTTGAAATGATTTTGTAAAACACCGAACAAAGGCTGATAGGTCTAAAATTTATGGGGTTTTTCGGGTGAGCAAATTTTGGAATTAATACTATATTCGTATGATTTAAAGGTTACACAGACTTACCTTTATTTAGGACTTCCAAACAATACTCATAGATCTCATTTCCCACAATATACCAAAATTTCTAAAAGAAAATAGCTGGAAAGCCATCAGGCCCTGGGGCTTTTATCAGCCCTATGCTGTTGAGCGCTTCAACTATATCTTCCTCCTTATAGTCTACTACTAATATTCGATTTATATCCTCGTTAATACACCTTTTAACCCCAGTAAGAAGGTGGTTTGTGTTGCCAACCCCTTTTGATTTAAAGAGCTCCATAAAATAGTCTTTAAAAATGATCTACATGTCCTCCCTTTTTATCTTAAGAATCCCATCATTATTTTCCAATCCTCCAATTCGATTCATCCTCTGTCTTTGAGATGCCTTACTGTGAAAAAATGTTGTGTTTCTATCACCCTCACGCAACCAATAGGCTTCGACCCATTGGTCCCAATATAATTCCTCATTTTCCATTTCCCAATTTAGCTCTAGTTTTACATCAAGGATTTCTACTAGCACGTCATCATCCCAATCCATACCATCAAGTTGAACCAATCGATCTTGAAGATTCTTCGTTTTCCTGTCATGTACACGCTTGATGCTTTGTCCCCATTTCTGTAGACCAACTCGAAGATTTTCCAATTTATCAAGAGCATCACCTAATTTCTCATCCCATAGTTTCCTAATAACATCAACGCAAGTCAATTCCAGAAGCCACCAAGATTCAAACTTAAAGCGGTTTCTCCCGTCATGTGTACTATTTATCTCTGTTTGAATTAAAATTTGACAGTGATTAGAGAATGAATACGGGAGATGTTGTACCTCATAATTACTAAACAAATTAAGCCTGGCATTATTTGCCACTCCCCTGTCTAACCTTTCTCTAATAATTGTGTTCTGAAAATTACCCCTTTCCCATGTGTATTTCTGTCCCGTATAACCCAAGTCAATCAAGTCACAATCCTCTAAGACCTTTCAAAATGCCTCCATCTGTCTTTCGTCTTTTGTTACGCCTCCTATTTTTTCATGAGCATACATAATCTCATTGAAATCTCTGCACACACACCATGCTTCTGAACCTGTAGCCCATAACCTTCGATGAAGGTTCTAAGATTCTTGCCTATCTGATAGTCGTGGATTTCCATAAAAACCAGTGAACCTCTATTTGTTTGAATTCTCGTCATCAGTAACTTCAACATCAACATGATATTTTGAATAGCTGTGGAAATTAATCGAGTGATTTTCGTTTAATGCGAGGCAAAGTCCACCACGTGTGCCCGTCACTGAGATGTCTATACCGTTCTAAAATCCACATCTTTTCTTAACTCGTTCCATGTGGATATGATCCAATTTTGTCTCCATTATGAAGACCAGTTGGGGTTTGTAGAGTTTCAACGTGTGTTGAAATCTCCTAATCGGCTGGGGATTCCCCAGTCCCTGGATATTCTAGCTTAGGAGTTTCATAGATTCCAGTCAGCTTGCCAATTGGTAGTCGCCGATATAACTTGTGTCAGTTCTGAGCTGACGTGAGAAAAAACCTGCTCAAATTTGAAATTTGCATGTCCATCCATACTATCATTATTTGCCTTTGCTTTTTTAATCGGACTATCAGTAATGGGATATGACTCAGCATTAACTAGAATTTCATGATTGAATTTGCGTTTACCCAAGATCATATTTGACATATTTGCATCAAAATTCTCTTTCCTGTTTAATCGACGCTAATTGCTTCTATGATGACTCGGTTGCTGTGTTGCTATCCATTCAGTAGATCTTTTATCTCTATTTCATCTATCTGATTTTTTGTTGTTTCCCTTTGGTTCTTGTGTGACTTTTCCTTCACATGAATTACCATCTTTTTAGGAGTTTCAATATCATCATTATACCTGTTACTTTTCTCCACGTCACCTGCTTCCAGAATATTTGGGTTTCTTTTTTAGACTTTTGTCATCATCGTATCCATCTGTAGCATCTGCATCATTGACTCTGTATTGCACTTACCATCATTATCTGATTCTTCTATGCCTGTGTAGTTACATTGTATCATTGTTTTCTTTTTCAGGGACGCAAGCCATATACTCTCATTTCCTTTTATAAAAGATTCAACCTTGAGCGCTATGGAATAAGGTAGTTCATCCTCTGCCTTTGCTCGCTCTTCAGACGAAATAATCATACATTCTTTAACTCTGTGCCCTAACCAACCACATCTAAAACAAAACGTTGGTAGGGTTTTGTATTTGAAAGGAAGCCAAGTTTTTCCTTGATTATTTAGAGAGACAAACAGACCTCTCCGTAGTGGTTTCTGAACGTCTAAATTGACCCTAAGTCGACAAAAATAACCTTTTATTTCTGATCGTAGCACCCCCAAACGTGGATCCCACCACATGCATCAAATCTTTTTTATCACATTCTAGAGGACACGGCCCAATTTTGATCCAAAACGGAGAAATAACCAGTCGAATCTTGCCCCACTCCAATGGTTCCATTAATCGGTCAAAAATTAATAATTGTTTTTGAAAAAACCATGGGTGCCCTTCCATAATATGCTCCAAGTCATCCTCATCTTCGAAAGCTATTGAAACAGGTTCTGCCCCACGATATTAATCTCAAATTTCTTCCTAGTTTTCCATACGCTTCTTAATTGTGCTGTTAAACTATCTAGGTTATATGATTTCTTTGTCCAAACAATGCAGACCAGTGTTGGATTTTCAGCCAGAGTTACTAACGAACTTTTTACTATTAATTGGATCAGTTCTTCTTCAAGGAGAGCTATCTCCTTCTCTGCTACCATACCCCCAAGTCACCACTCGTCCGCTGCTCAACCACAATAACCACTGTTTCTTTGGGAGACTTAAAGAGCACTCTTGACTTTTTAGGGTAATTTTATTTCATTCGGGATACTCCTTTTCTTGAAGCAATTTTATAGGTTGTTTGAAAGAAACTAATCAGGTATGTTTCTATTTCTATTTTTATTTTTTTAATTCATATGATTTTTATGTTTAGATAGCTTATATTTATTTTAATTATATTATTATTGTAAACTAACATAATTTTTTATTGTACGTAAATTATGGGAAATTATGAGATATTTACTGTGTTTTTCTGTTTCTGAAATTCAAAATTATTTATTCTATTTTTTGAAACAGATTAAATGAATTCATTCTTTTTAATTACAGATTTGCAACAAATGGGTTCTTTGATTAATAATAATAATCACATATCAAGTACTATTAATGATATGGTAATGAATTTTTTATTTGATACTCATGTTATTTGCGGAATTAAATTATATTGTAGTAACTATTTTGCTAATTTAATAATGTCAGGGTCCGTACCGCGCGTTGAAGGGTCGTGTTAATAGTGTAGGGTTTCTGTTAGATGAACGCCTAATGCCATACTTGGAGTTAGTTGGATTCAGATCAACGACATTGATCTGGACCTTTGATCGCGATACGACTTGATTTCTGCTTTAGTCGAGGATGGCATCCAGAGACCTACACATTTCATTTATCGTGCGGGGAGTGCACCATCACTTTAGAGGATGCTGCACTACAACTCGAGCTCCCCATCGACGGGAATGCGATCACGGGCGTAAGTTCGATCTCTAGGCCGGCTGCTCTTTGTTATGACTTACTTGGATGCTTGCCAAGTGAGGGAAAATTTACGGGTTTGAAGTTTTCATGGCTAAAGGCGAATTTTGAGCATTTTCTGTGTACTGCCAATGAATGAGAGATGATGCAGGCCGTTCGAGCTTACATTATGCACCTTATAAGGGGTGTACTCATGCCGAATACAAACGGCAATAGGGTCCACTTGATGTACTTACCCCTATTATCCAATTTGTATAACACCCGTTCATACAGTTAGGGATCCGCAGTGTTAGCCATGTTGTATCGCGAACTTTGTCAGACAACAGATCCTTCTGCGATAGACATAGGCGGATGCCTCATATTGTTGTAGTCGTGGGCGCTATATCGAATGCCATTCTTGGCATCCATTAGTCACCAATCATATGTACTTCCACTCGTTAATAGGTAATGAATTTTTACTTGTTATAATGATTAGTTGACTTTTTTTGGATTATATTATTCTAACAATTTGTTTTCGTAGATGGAGCACTAATCCAGGTATCGGGAAGTCATACACAGTTCCGATATGCCGTTTGATGATCGAGAATCATGCTAGAGATAGGGTAAGTTTTTCCAATATCAACTTAATTTTATTATTTTATCTCACTTGACCCGTGTTAATATAATAATGTTATTAACTGTTCATTTGGATGTCGTTTTCTATTCTAGAAATTATAGCAGTTATTCCCTCGTTTGCTTGTGTCCACTCAAACCTATGGTGCATTAGTACACCCATTATCAATTTTTGGACAGTGGAGTGGTATCATGGCGATTGAGTATTCCGGCAGTTCGATTGCATACAGTAAATCCTGATATTGCCAGTATGATTGGGGGAGATCCATGGGATTAACAAGAGGGGGAAGTATGGAAATGATTAGGGAGAAGTGTATGAATAATATATTACAATGTGGAACAACCGGTTGGAGAGGGTACCTCAGATGGATCATGCTTTGGATCTGCAGCCCTCGTTAGAGTATATACAGTGGTACTCTGAGATAGGGAAACCATTTTTGTTTGGTGGGAGGTTAATGGTAGTCCCCCCGCATATGTCACGAATTGGGAAAACCCTTCTAGATCCGTATCATGCATCAGAACTGGAGGCAGAACCAAAACTACACTCTGCGGATAATTCTTATCATCTAGATTTGGGGAGCGATGACTATTTCCCTGGCTTGTCAGGCCACGAATATCATTCAGAGTTTGATATCTTCAGCCCACTACCACCTCAATACTCTAGTCACCCCGGGTCGTATCCACCTTAGTATTCTGCTCCTTCCGGCTCGTATCCACCGCTGTACTCCACTCTTTTCGGCCTATATCCACTGCCATACACTATTACTTCCGGCTCAAGTTTATCGATGGCATTTGAGACATATGATTTTTCATTTATGTTTCGCACACCCCCATATGCGGATGAAGAGAATGTTGATCGCTACAATCACCCGCAATGTGAATGTCGAGCTCCACAAAAATATACCACATCATCAAACCATTAATTTTAGGAGGTTTTGTAATTTAAATAACTTTATATTTATATAATGACTTTTTTTCCATTTTAGTTATTAATTTTATGGTTTTTTTTACAATTTAAATAGTAAACTTTGTATTTATGTAATGATTTTTTCGCTATTGCAATTATTAATTTTAGGAGTTTCTTGCTATTTAAATAATAAACTTTATATTATTTACGTAAAAACATTATTTAATTCAACAAAAATATAAACACAACAAGCTTTAGACTAACTTTGTAATTCAAATTAGATTAACTACAACAAATTTTAGATTCAGTCCTCTCTACACGGAGTGAACAACATCTCAATTTCTACTCGATCGCGACGATTGTCCAATATGGTAGTTTCGGAGTAGGCATTTACTCCGATTATGACCAGCTAATCTGCATACGCCATACAACTTCCCATAGAATTTCTCCCTAATGTCCATTTTGTTATGGATTCTGCATGATTACGGACGACCTTTCGACTTTATACGTAACTTTTTGTCTGAGACAAGCTCGAAAGTCGTCGGAGGCACCTCCCATGTAGATAGGCCAAGAAGCACAGGGAACTCGTTCTTCCATACACGTAACGTGCGCTCGAGGGTGTACACTTTATCGATAAATTGTTCAACATTGAGCGAGACTTTAGCACAAGTTGCCACGACATGTGCACAAGGATAATAAAGTGTCTGGAACCTCCTGCAATCGCACCGTCTATTTTGGAGATAAACACTGTAAGACCTAGGTGGTATATCGGGTCAACGACCGATGGTCTCTATAACTCAAAATGTTTCATTACATCGTGAATATACTTCTACAGTCATCGGCCTCTCTATTCGCCAGTTTGCAACCATTTCATTCCTGACATATTCGACAAGCACGTGTCCTGCCTCCATTTGATTGACTTGGTGCTGCCCCATTCTTGGCATCAAGACAGCCAACTTATAGAATGTAACTGAGAAGATAGATGAAATCGAAAGATGCCGTGTTTTCAACAACATGGAGTTAACCCCTTCCGCCAAATTAGTGGTCATATGACCATAGCAAAAGCCCTCATCAAAACTTTGAGACTATTTCCACGACTCCATAGTACCCAACCATTATCGGAAAGAATTGTCGGAAAGATGTGTTCGTGTGACCCTCCATGTCACTCTCAAGTCGAGTCATCCTTTGCTGAAAAATGTGTGGCTCTAGCGCGTGCACTGTATATATATTAAGAAAATATAAGTTATAGTCTCGCCCTAAAAGATTAGGTTATATATTGAAAGGATAAGGTTATTCTTTACCCATTCTCACAACTTGTCTCCGCCAGTTTGCATTCTTATAATCATGGTAGAAGTTAGCCGCGATGTGTCGGATACAGTAAATAGATCTCTATGGTACATTGAAATGCCTAATGTTGGCAATTAATCCTTTCCCTCTATTGGAGATGATGCAAATATTATCGTTACTAATAACATACCTCCGTAGGTTTGTAAGTAAGAATTCCCACGACTCTATATTCTCCTTATCTATGATGGAAAATGCTACCGGAAGCACGTTCTTCTACCTATCTTGAGCACCGCAAGAAGTAGGATTTGTGTATATTTACCGTATAGCCATGTTCCATCTACTTGCACAAACGACTTGCAGTGGGGAAATGCACACACGCATGGATTAAATGTTCAGAATATCCATTGAAAATTTCTTTTTCCCTATTGTAATTGGTCATCCGGGCCGTAATAAAGTCATGTCTACAACTCAATGACAGTCTCCAGCACATACTCTCGTATAACGGCTATCCATCCCTGTAACTCATTGTACAACGCATCGAAATCTCTGTACAATTGCTCCATTGCCATCTGTTTAGTTATCCATGCCTTCCGATATGATACTCGATACTGGAATCATGCTTGCATTTTGACAATCAGTACCGAAACTTTAATGGTCAGCATGTCTTTCACCATTGGCATGATGCACGTACAGTTAGTTTTGGAATCAAGTTTTCGATGATCTTCTGCCATACGTGTTGATGTACATGTGTGAGGCCCAACAAAATTTTGTATCTCCCACATCTGCAACTTTTGGATAAATGCATCTCGTATCCGCCAATTGCAGCCTTCCGCCAACCTCCAACACTCCTCAATATATAATGTCGGTTTAAACACAACGACATTGTAGTCCACTAATATATTCATGATATACCGCTTAATGGAAAATACACATTTTTTTCTTACTTCCAAATCTTTGGCCAACGAACAACTCCTCAGGATAGGAATTTATGGTCAGGCGATGAGCAAGTAGTATTTCAGGGTACTCTGGGAACTCAGCCGCGTGCGTCGCACCGGGGTCTATCTGTGGCATGTGTACCCCAGGATTATTATGTATCACAATACGACTAATCTGGTTCCCGACTAAAGACACGTTAATGTTTCCATCATCATTCATGCCTTCGTCATCATTATCATCTAGGACCTCGTCCACGTCGGGATCACTATCACTATTGACCTCGTAATTAGAAGGATCACTACTATGGTATACATCATCACCAACCACATCAGTCTCGGGTGTAGCATTAAGATCAATGTCGACCCCGCATATAGTTGATTGACTACGTACGATATCGGAGCTACTATAAACAGCTCTTGAGCTCCATGTTCTTCACCTAATGGAGTGGGATCTTCGGTTGGCTCCACACCAGCTAACTCAACAAATAACTGAATCGGTGCATTTTGGTTGCTCCGAGTCCCACAATAAAGAGCGACAATTGTCTCCACGTCTTCATCGTCTACAAGTTCCATTTCGGTGAATTTTATGGGATCTGTCGAAACTGAAAACTTGTAGAAAAGTTTTGAGATCCTTCTCAATGTCTATCAAAATTTTCACTAATTCTTTCCTTCATATCATCAAACGAGATATTTCTACTAAATCTCATTGCCACTTGTTTGTGACATTCAAATATACATCCCACGGTTGTTCTCAAAATTTCTCCATCGAAATAAACGCATACGAAAAATTAACTCTCTATCTTCAATACTAGATCTGTTTAAAAAATTCAAAATTCTCAAAACAGTTTCGAATAGAAAAAAAGTTACATAAAATTTTTAATGCAAAATTTTTCATTCAGAAGCTAACAAAATTAATAACCTAACAAAATAACTTTCAAATAACAAAATTACTAACAAAACTCTTTATTCATTTTAAAAAGAAATAAACTAAAATACCTTATTCTTCTTTTTATTTTGTTTTCTTTCTTTCTTCTCCCTATCTTCTTACTTCTGTTCTACTAAATTTTTTAGATATCTTCTACTCATTTGATTTTCAAGCGAGTATATATGGGAGAAAATTTGAGCAGTTGGGCTTATCAGGTAGTAGTCACTAGTGGCGCCTATTAGATAGGTACCACCTATCCCATACCACTTCTGTATATCTACGTGGGTCATGTATTGATCTGGAAAAAAAAATACAAAGCGATGGCGCCTATAAGAAAAGCACCACCAATAAAATAATATATTTTTAAAATATATATATTATATAAAAAAATGGTGGCACCTATGAAAAAAGCTCTACCCCAAAAAAATACCATTTTCATATATAATCCAGCTAATAACCTATTTTAGTATTTAATTTTTTATATTATTTAGATAA
Organism: Gossypium longicalyx; assembly: GCA_025698465.1. Taxonomy (NCBI): domain Eukaryota; kingdom Viridiplantae; phylum Streptophyta; class Magnoliopsida; order Malvales; family Malvaceae; genus Gossypium; species Gossypium longicalyx. The sequence goes on from CM046996.1 coordinate 36,831,832, forward strand.
ATTAACCTAAAATCTAGTATGTAGAAAAAACTTTCTTCACAAGAAAACTGGAAAAACCTCTCTTATTTCAGTCTACATGTAGGTGCAATGATGTGTTTCCATACATTTCATGTGACGTCTAAAAAGCTATCGCAATGTAGCTGAAATTTAGGAAAATATCCTTTTTCTATAGCTACAAAAAGAACAATACACAGTACATACCTCTCAATAAATTATAAGCAGAATTATTTTTGGATAAAAAGTAAATTATATATTTTTATAATAGTAAATATATAATTTTATCATTTTAATATGTTATATTTTTATAATTTTTAAAGAATTAAATTAAAATTTTATTATTTTTGAGCTGAAATACGATTTTTTTATTATAAATTTAAAATTTTATAAACTATAAAATAGTCTAAATGAAAATTTTTCATTTTAAAAAAACCGACCCCTACCAAACCCCTCCTCCCCGACTCCCCCATTGAAGGAAACACTCAAAGTTTGATCTTACCATGGCTCGCGTCAGGATAAATTCAGTTTCAGGTCAAGTTTTAGAATTTTTTTTTTTAATTTTAGTTTGATTTTTCGTTTTCACTCCATCTAAATTCAAAATGAATTATTTTAAAGATATTTTATTTAGATTTAATTATAACAATATATAAATATTAATATAATTTAACATTTCAATATTATTTGAACAATAAATTGGCTGGTGAGCCAGACCGAATTAAATTCACTTTTTAATAATAATAAAAAAATTTTAGAACGACTATAATCCCACCCAACCAAACTGAGGTACAAATCTACAAAAATGTTGTGAAATAGACTTCAAAGTCTCCAATCTCGAAATAAATATGTCATGCTGTTGTAACATTTAAATTGATAAAGATTTTCCTCTTGGAAGTAAAACCTGATTGTGTTTGGTTTTCTTTCATTCTTACGAAAAAGGTAAGGTTTTCATTGGTTGTCCCAAAGTGGAATGGAAAAAGTGGGTATGAAAAGAAGTAGATAAAGATGCCATCACCTAAAGCTGAGAGAAGACGTATAATTGTTTAGGGTTTTCGATTTTCCGTCCGTTGTATGAAGCATTGAAAAGTAGAAGCTTGGCACATAAAATCGACATTAATCAAAAACATAAAAATTCGGTCCAATTGATAAAAATGGAATGAGTATAGGTTTATGTTTTCCTATGCTTAGTATTTTTTTTAGACTTATTCTAAATTTATTGGAGATATATTTCAATTATTAACTTGATAATGCATGTCCTAAAAAAAATTTTATCGTTGTGCATTTTAATGTTTGATTTTAATTTTAGATATTCCGATTATAGTTATAATTGTGGTTGTAATTCCTTTTTTTAATATTAAATTTATAATTATTTAATTTTTTAAGAGTATAATGATGAATGGCTAGTTTAGTTATGCTTTTGAAAATTTTAGTTTAATATTTAAGTATTTAATATTATTATCAAAAAATATTTTTGATAAATAAAATGTTCATTTTAAATATAACGTTGTAAAGTAAAAAAATATGTAAATTTAAATTCATTAATATTATTATATTTTAATAAGAATATAAAATATAATTTATTGTAATTCATTATTAATATTTTGATATATAAAATATAAAGTTTAAATAATTTTAAACAATTAACATTAATTCTTTGTGAAATTTAATTTGAATATATATACTATATTTTAAATATTAAAATATAACCATTACAAATTAAATATATATATGTAATTTAACTATTACATAAAATATATAATATTTAAAAATGTCATTTGTTGCTTTTTGGCGCAAAAACTAAAATATGTGTTCTTTTATTTGGGTTCAAAAATATTTTTTAAAGGCATTTTTAATTTCAAAAGTTGTTTATTTAATATTACTTATTATTTGACAAACGCTTTTGACATTAAAAGTAAAAAATTAACATTAAAATCAAATGATGCTTTGATCGAAATATCATATATGCCTCAAGTTCAAATCCCATCATAGTATTATTTTATTAAAAAATTAAAAATTGAAAAACACTTTTATATTAATATTTATTATTTTATATATAAAATTATTTTAATAATATTCTAATTAAGTTGATATCTTATTGATTCATAACATTAATTTAATTGAAGTTTAATATAAATATATGTATATTATTAATACAAATAAATTATTAAAAGTTAAATCTTTCCACCAAACAAAATTTTTTTATTATTTTTTAATTGCTTGAATTTTTTTAAATTGACTTCATGCAGAGGACTAGAAGAGAAAAAAAAGAAAGAGAAGAGGACAATGTTGTCCTTGCGAATTGCTGCTTGCGACATGCGAGGAAGGGTAAACAACAGTTACAAACAAGGGAGAATTTTGGATTTCTAAAAGTAATTAAGGAAGTACCATGTCCATGTCCATGACAAAGTGTGACCGACAAACAATTGCCAGAAAAATACATCAATTTAATGATTTTGATGCTCTATTGGGAAAAGGTACTGTTTGTTAGATAAATCTATCATATTAGTCAACTTTTTATTAATATACACCGAAAATGCCCAAACATAGTCATGGATACTAAATGACACAGTGCAGAATAATTATAATTTATCAACCAAATTTTAACCCCATAAATGGGAAAAATGGAAAAGGAAAGGGAAAAAAAACTTGACCTCATATTAAATAAGCATGGGCCTTTTGACCTTGGTAAATATTTTTAAGCAAGTCTTTATGGCACTCTGTTCGGTTCCTCTTATAATTTTGAAGGGTTTAAATTATATTTATTTAAATAGTGGACCTCTCCCATTTCTGAAAAATGATTTTTGACAAAATTTAACAATTAAATCATAAAATTTTCAAAGTTAAATAATTAAAATAGGTTTTAAAAAAAACTTTAATGATTTATAGTGTTATAAGATATATTTAAAAGAAAAATCTGATAGGAATTCAATTGCAATCAAAAGCCCATGCAAACAAAAAAATTATATGAATGCTTGACAGATAGTTAAGTTATTCTAGACAAAAGTTAACTACTCTTGCATCAAGTCTCCATCGCTTAAAAGAGAGTAAAGCAGGACTCAAGCCATACTACAGATGAACCTAACTCGCCGAGACATGGACAGACAATAAACAAAGAGAACAAGCCAGCTTTAATCGTTGAGCCTCTTTGCAACCTCCCAACCTCGACTCAGACATTATAACTGAAATCAGAAGATTATCCTAGTCACCTAAATGGCCCAATAAAACATTAAATTTTAGTAATATTCGTGCACTCCATTTTTATCAATTTAATAAATGTTTTGAAAAACATAATTTATTTGAAAAACATTTAATTTTATTCTTTATTTCATCTAGGACCAAATTATAGTGATATTAAAGAATTGGAAACTTTTGGAAATAGGGTCAAATGACCAATATCCCAATAACAATCCTAAAACACTTGAATTATTAGTGAAGTATAAAATCTGTAGATTTTGTGGTTAAACATTACCGCGTTCTCATTTTAGCAAAATACTTAATTTAGTTCAATTTTAGTGCTATCGCATGTAATACAAATGTAACCACCATAACCATGCCACATTTCGTCTAACACCTAACTCGAATTATCGGATCCGAATATTGGGTGCTAGAAGACCTAAACACTTAATAAAAATATTAAAATTGGCATAACTTAAATACAACAAACTTGAAACACCCCAACTGGTGAGGCTTCAGCATTCGGTCATTGTATTATTGAATATACGATGTTTAAGTGAATTTTGAGTGGGTAAGGCATTAGATTTGACTAAGTATATGAATTCTTTGAATGCGCCCTTGGGCGAAGTCTTTGTTAGGCGAGCTTGGTGGTTGGGCGAACTCTTCAAATGATGTGAACTTGGTTGCATCATGTTATGACCCAACTCCACAACACTGAGATTGGCCCAAACTCGAGGGGCCCAAGTGCAAAATGAAGCTTATAATTTTAGTTTCATAATTGAGTTGTTGGACTTTATTAAACTCATCTTAGTTAATTATTGATTTGCTGGAATTTATTTTACTCATCTTAGTTAATTATTGATTTGCTAGACTTTATTTTTATTAAACTTCTTTTAGTTAATTAATTGTTGGAATAAATGGTTATCTTAGTTTATTTAATTGTTGGAATAACTTATTGCTAAATATGTTTATTTATAGTTTATTAAATCAAGTTAAGAGTTAAAAGTGTTTATTACAATTTATTAACTAAGCTTTTTAAGTATAGTGTGTTTAATGTGTTTTTAATGTGTTTGTTAATGCTTGTAGGTGACTATTCAATTGAAATAAGTTATGTCCAAGGGAGCTGTTATAAAGTGTTAATGCGGCTGTTACATTACTTAAAGAATAGCATTATTCATCACTTAAAGGAGCTGTTACATCATTTAAAGGAGAGCATTATATATCCTTTAAATTCAGTTGCCTTTTCATTTTTTTCAAGTGCTCAAAATATTAACAAGTTGTCGATGCCTATTCGGCTGCTCAAGATTGAAACCTACGCATTCAAATTCATTAAATCAGCTGAATTGGAGCAATAACTCATATTGATGGTTAGAGTTGCTTAGGCTTAGGGGAATTCAAGAGTTGTGCCTATTGAGTTGCCAAGAGTTGTGCTTATTGATTAAGCTTTATTCCAGCCATTAACAGCTCATTTAAGCTGATACTTGTGACTATTCGGCTAACCTTTATCTAGCCCTATAAATATTTGTAATCAGCTCATTGTAAGAGACTTTTGCCAAATTATATGAACAAGTGTTCTTTTGTGAGATTTCCAAATCTCGTAGTTCTTTTCGGGTCTGACTTGACTTATCAAGCATAGCTTGTGGCATCAATCTTTCCTTTGTAAACCAAACTTATCACTTTTTGGTGTGGTGTTCATTATACCTGTGGTTCCTACCTCTTTAGGTAATGGGTCAAGGTCTATCTACTTTCATCATTTTTCACCTTAAGCAATATAAGTCCCGGGGCAATACTCTTTATAGTATTGAATTGTTCTTGAAGCTTGAGTTCTATTTTCCATTCCACCCAATCTATCAATTATCCTTTTAATTCTTTTGTTAGCCGAAGTCCCTATCCATTGCTTAATTATCTTTCTTTTCAACTTTTGTTTGTAGCCATTGTCTATCTTTTCCATTCCTTTTGAAACAAGCCAAGTCTTACTCAAATTCATGATTGGGCAATCTAAATGACTCAAATCATCACCGAAACGAGTTCGTATCATTAAAAGAGTATATGCCACCCCAACTGATAGACTAATAAGTTAAGTCCTTAGTTGATAAGAACCATATACTGTATTATTATTTTATTATTCTAGTTGAACAATTTGGTTAGGCAAATGAGATTCAGTTGGAACAGAACAAAATTACAGTAGTTGATAAGACCCGCATTTATAGGAAGAGAGAATTTGCTTAGTCACAAGAAACGATGTGGTTAATGGGAAATTCAGACTTCTCCAATAAGTTTAACTTCCATGTATTTTTGAATAAATCTGGTAATGGATTTCTAAGCAAACTCTTCTCTTTCACTTGCACTCATTTTCCTTCTCAAAACTTTCTCTACATCTTTTTCTCTCGGAAAAACCTTAGAATTGAGGCCTGTTTGAAGATTTGGGTTTTTTGTACTCAGCTAACTCTTTCATTGTTTAGCACCTAGTAAACATCAATGAACCTTATGTTGTTTTTATGGTTATTTACATGACTTAAGAGTTGTATGCTTGTAACAACTTGATTTTTAGTGGTAATAGAACAATGATTTTGAGACCACAAGTTTTTATCGCATCGACTCGTAAATATTATTTTTAGAATATTTATGAAGTCATTAGAGTAATATTAAAATTTGGTTCAGAAATATTAACGTTTAGATAGCTAATTAAAGAAAAAGGACTAATTTGTAAAAGGTGCAAAGCTTAGTAATTATTGCATTTAATTGATTGAATAGCTTGAAAATTAAATGATGGACCTAAGTGGTAAATTAGCCCTAATTAACTTGGCTAAACAATAGAAAATGATAACATAATGTAATTTTAATGGTAAAATTGTAATTATGTTGAAATTAAAATAAAACAAATGGAATGAATTAGCTTTCTTCTTCATTTTTACTTCTCCCATAACTAAAATCACCTTGAAATGGTAGCTTGAGAATTGGCTAAGCATAGAAACCTTGCATGTAAGTGAAATTCTTGCCCATTTCTTGTAATTTTTATGTTTTTGAAAATCGTTGCAACTAGGTCCAATTAACCCATACCTTTTTTTTTAATCTGTTAACAATTTTAAAAGTTGCCAATGATGAATCTTGAATGTTTTTGTTGATAGCCATGTATTTGAAGCTTTGGTTGTGTTGTTTGATGATTTTGTGAAGTGATTTTTGTTAGATTTTAATTTTAGGTTAAATTGTGAAAATGTCAAAATTTTAGGGTTTGTGTAACATGTTAAATTTGCATTATTTTTTGTATTTAAATCAGTTAATTCTTGAATTGATCCCTTCTAAATTGGTGATTTTATGTTTTAATCCTGTTAGGAATGCAATTAGGATGTTATGAGTAAAAAAGGAGCAGAAAAGGACTTATATGTAGCACAGTCAATAAAATAGGGCTGAATCAGAAACTTGGAAATAGTCAAGGACTCATCAGATTTTTTTTTTGACTTTGTAAAAGCTAAAATTAGAAGAAAATATGATTTTATTTTTATTTTGTGTCGTGGGTAGTTAGGCCAAATTTAGTAAATCCTTTGTATATAAATATGGCCTTTGTGGTAGCTTGAAGAGACACTTGTTTTCACTTGGAATTAAATAAGAATTATTCTTTTCCTTCCAATTTCATGCGTCAGTAGCATATTGCTACTCCATTTTCATTTCCTTGTTTCTCGCAAAAATTGTTTAATTGCTTTCCGAGTCCCTTCCCTTCCCAACTTCCACTATTTTCATTCAAATCCATTCCATAGCCAACCAAAGCATGATTAAATTCATGCTTAACTAAATACTAACTTAGCTTTAGGCCGGTATTCTTTCTAGTCAAGAATCGTGAGATATGTATCTGTACTAAAAATCCTTCCAATTGGTATTCACTTTTTTCCCAAGTATCGGGATTGACAAATTCATCTCTTAAAGTTAACTCGATTTCAAATAAAAAATAGTGTTGGGTTGAAGTCGTGTTTGTGGATAGTCGAGGAAATGAGTCAGTCGTGTTGTATTCAGATCTTCGAGAACAAATCAAGGGAGAAGTGATCGGGTTTAAACATCTCGCGCGGTTGAGGCCGTTAATCCTAGCTGGGTTCTTCAGAATGCAAGGCTGTTAGAATTTTGAATTGGGAACGCGTGTATCTCGTTTAGATAATCAGTAAGGGTTGATTTACAAGTCGTATCGAGACCAGCTACAAGAGGAAGAATTGACGATTAGGACTTTCTTAAATGCTATAACTAGCTTATTATTTAGGGGAGAAGATTAATTTTCAAGGAGTGATTCAAAAACTAGAATCCACCTAGTCTAGGGCTAAGGCTTATTATCTGTAAAACCCCTAACCCATATTCGTCATTGGAATAGGGTTACGGAGCATCACAGGACTTATTACATAAATAATCATACATTTCACATACATTAATCATATCCAATAAAAGTGCATTCACAATCAATCATACAGTCCCTAATACGAGCCTGAGAGGCCCAAATAATGCATTAGAAGTGGTTCAGGACTAAACCGATAACTTAGGAAAATTTTTGGAAAACATCAAAAATTTTTCAAAATACAAGGGACACACACCCGTGTGGTCCGGCTGTGTCTCTCACACAGCCAAAAACACTCATGTGTCATAGGCTGTGTGGATATTCGAAATGGAATCACATGGCCGTGTCCTAGCCCATGTCTGACCCCGTGTAACTCCCTGACTTGGGTCACACGGCCAAGCACACGCCCGTGTGCTAGATCGTGTGCTAGGCCGTGCCAAAACTATAAGGTATACTAACTTATGCCATATAGCCAAGTCACACGCCCGTGTGCTGGGCCGTGCGGAGCATACTGACTTGGTTCTAATTAGACACTAGGGGAGACACGGTCATGTCAACTGACCGTGTGAAAAAAAAAAGAGCTATTTTCTAAGCCATGTTTCTCACCCAATCTTACATTTACCTACACAAACCAAATGGCATATAACATGGCATAAATAGACATCCAAACCAATCATAACCAAGCCTAATTCATGCTAAATGTAACATCTCGAAATAGGGCCTAAATGGAATAGTGGTTGCGAAACCACAAATTTGAGATAGAAAAGTTTATTTCGATTAATTTTTATGATTTACCGAGTGATTAGATGCATTTGTTAGAGTATTGATAAGAAATTTTATAGATTGCATGTTTAATTTGCCTATTAGGGCTTATTTGCAGAAGTTGCTGTAACAGCCCGATTTAGGGCCTAAACGGAACGATGGTTTTATAACCATGAATTCAAAGTCAAAAAATTTATTCCGATTAAGTTTTAAGGTTTATTTATTGATTAAAATATTGTGTAAAAATATCGTTAAGTAATTTTACTGATAAAGTGCTTAATTGGACTTTTAGGACTAAATTGCAAAAGTTGCAAAATATGTGTTCTAATTCATAAGTAATTGATTGAAATGGGGGTTTAAAGAGAAGGTCCTTAAACGGTAATTAAACCATTATATTTCGTTTGGACAAAAATGGGCATGAATAGGACAAAATTTTAAAGAAAGTCCTTAAGGATATTTTAGTCATTTGATAATTAAAAGAAATAAAAAGGGAAAATAAAGCCAAAATTGACTCATCTTTTTCATGGAGGCCGAAATTAGCATGGGGGAAGCCATGGATAGGGTTTTCAAGCTTTCCAAGCTCAATAGTAAGTCCGTTCTAGCCCCGTTTTTCAAGTTCTTTACGTTTTTGGAATCCCGGTAATTTGATTAAGCTTATTCTAGCAATAATTTAAGCTAGGGTTCATATTTGGAAAAATACCCATAGGTGAAATGTGTTTATTTTGATGTTTTATGGTAGAATATGAAGGTTGAAATTATGTTAAACAACTTTTGCTAAGCGGTTTTAAGCAAAAATGAGTAAAACGGCTTAACCAGTAAAAGTTTTTATTGTTCATAACTATGTGTTAGAGTGAGAATTTGATGTTTCCATAGAAGGGAAAAATGATCACCATGTCATAAAACATAAGAATAAGGGATGAAGTTTATTTCCCGAGCCTAGGGGCAAAAGTGTAAATATGCAAAAGTTTAGGGACAAAATTGTAATTTTTCCAAAGTTTGAGTTAAGGACTTTTTTGTATAGTTCATTAATTAAATAAGTAAAATATGATGTTTTAGATCCCGAAAAATGAGATTTGAACCTAGAATGGGAGAAAAATCGAAAATCAAGAAAGTTGGTAAAATGACCGTTTTAGTATCGAGGTAAGTTCATATGTATAATAAATATTAATTTATGCATGTTTCAATGTAAAATTGATATATTTACTATGATTGCCGAGGTGTTGAAAGTAAGTATAATTATGATGATTTAAATGTTCAATACTAATTCGACATGGAAATGAGAAAGTATGTAAGTTTGTATGTAAATAATACATTATCTTTATTATGTTTTTATATTTCAGCATATTTTATGTATTGTAGCTAATTTTTGAATCATAATTGACTATTGGAAGTATGGAATCAAGTATTAGAAAGGGAGAGAAATCCCGGTTGAACCTTCAGAAAGATTGGATGATACAGATGGTATGTAGCTAGGTCACATGTATGGTGCTGAGAGCACATCATGTGTACAAGAGAGTTACGAGACATTATGATGTAGCTAGGTCACATGGGTGATACTATGTGTACACCATGTAGACAAGAGAGCTACGGGATATATGTATCTAGGTCGCATGCGTGGTTCAAGGTGAAGGACACCATGTAGACAAGAGAGCTACGAGATAAACTGGCTAGGTCACATGGGTGGTACTAAGTGTTCACCATGTGTACAAGAGAGCCAAAATTATGTGTACAATCGAGCTAGGTCACATGAGTGGTGCTAAGTGAAGGCCACTATGTGTACAAGAGAGCTTCGATTTTAAAGGTGAGTCAAAAGCGATACCATCACAGATATCTGTTATTATTCCGAAGCGTTCAATTGGGAAATTGATTAAATGAAATTGTGTATGACTTTGTGATGATAAGTGTAAGTATATACGTGTGTAACTTATGAGCAATATGCTGGATATGTGATTGGAAATTGGAAAGATTGTTATGGGTAAGTGATGAATACAATTGAAGTGTGAAAGATCAAAATTGACAATAAAACTGTTATGGATAGTTGCAGTGACGTGAATCTAAAAATTTACCAAAAATAGTAGAAATTGAATCAGAGACTGAATGAGATATAAAATTAAAGCTTAATGAGTCTATTTTCATATAACAGAAACAGAGCAAGCAAAGGAATTCTATATTATGAAATATTTAAGTTTTTCAGAGACTGGTTCAGAATGACTATTTGATCCCCTGTTTTGACTTGGAAAAATCATTAAAAATTGTAAAAAAATAATTATGGGATATAATTTATATTCTTGAAATCCTTAATGAGTCTAGTTTCAAATTAAATAAACTAGAACATACTTTGAATTCTGTACAAGGAGAAAATTGATTTGCAGTGAAGAGTAGTCAGAACAGTTGAGCAGTGAAACATGGGTAACTTAAATGAATAAACTGTACGAATTGGCTAGACCAAAAATTCTGAAAATTTTATGGTAAAAATATACGTGAATATAGTTTCAAGAAAAATTAACGGTTTGTAATTTAGAGTTCTGTAGCTCCAGAAATAAATAATTTAGCTGCTGGTACTCTGCTAGACAGCTTATTTTGAACCTGTTTATGATTGTAATAGTGAAAGTATGTGTGTGTTTGTGATGGTAATATTCCAGGAACATATTGTGACTTCATTTAAAGTATGTGTGTGTTTGTGATGGTAATATTCCGGGAACATATTGTGACTTCATTTATAGTATGATAATGTATTTTTTATTAATATTTACATACTTACTTACTAAGCTATAATGCTTACTCCCTTCGTTTCCTTTTTCCTATAGTGTCTCAGATGTTAGCTCGAGTTGGAGGTCGTCGGAGGTTAAATCACACTATCAAACTATTGATCAATATATAAAGGTTTTAAAGTATTTTTAAGTCTTTGGCATGTATGGAGACTCGTTTAATTGTTACTAAGTTGCTAGGAATTGGCCTAAAGTACTGACCTATGTTATTTGAAGGTCTCTATTGTTTAAAGTCATTTAATGTAGGTAGTCTTGATTATGTTATTAATTAAATGATGCAATTTATGAATGTGCATGCTTGCCTATGTGTGTGGTTGAATTAAAGCATGATATGTGCCTTGTAAGCTCATTTTAAGGGACAACTTGAATGTGTTTGAATTTTTTTTAAATTAGAGTGAAATTATGAATCGGTTTTTATACGATGATTAGTGATTAAGTCTAGTAATGCCTCGTACCCTGTTCTGGCGTCTAACACGGGTAAGGGGTGTTACACTAATTCCATTCCAAGAACTATGATGTTCATAATATCATAATTTAACAATTCAAAACATACCAATTTCATATTCACAAATCACCTAATTGGTTAACTTCATATGTACATAATCTTGCCTAAATCACAAGCATGCCATATCTCCAAATTTCAACCATTTGGTATTCAACATACCAATTCACAACAAGCATTCACCTAGCAATTACCAATCACATAACATAGGCCATTTGCACATATATAAATATACATCATCAAGCATGCCAAAATAAGCCAAATTACATGGCTATTGTAACACCCCTAACCCATATCCGTCGCCGGAATGGGGTTACGAGGCATCACTGAACAAAAGCATTGTTCCGAACATTATCATATTAACACAAGTCACAATCATATTTATAAAGCATATAACTAATTAAATATTAAGTATACATTTAAAAATCATATCACTTATGCGAATCATATGTTCATCACTCTAATGATAATCGAATACTTAAATAAAAATCAAACATATCTCAATCAATATGCTAACTTCATAACAAAATTACTAATACATATTCAATTCATTTACTTACCATATTCGGTTATTAAATTTAATTATTAAAGTCATACCAATTCCACCATTCAACTTAAGTTGAAAATTTACCATGTTTGTCCATATGAATTTCATATGTCATATATTAATACAATTTAATACATCCATTCAAATATATGCATATATGAATAAAGGTACTTAATCACATTCGAATAAAGCTTTATGGCAAGTCATATTTATAGTTTAATAAACATCCAGCATATAACAGATGCAACATATTTCACAAACTCAAGCATATTTCACCACTTCAACTTAAACCATTTTCGGACACAATAACAACTCAATAATAAAACATGCGTAATTCACTATATCTTCAATATGACATTTAATCACGAACAACAACATCTGCACAAGTTTATAATAAAACCAATTGAAACATATTACATAATTTAATATGCAATCACATATACATCTTTAGTACATTATAACTTAGCCGAACATGCTATTAATGCATATATACATGGTGCGCAACTTACCCTAAAAATAAAGGCCATACTTAACATTTGTATACATACCAAAACAATTGACCAAAACAATTATGGTACACATTCATTACGTACCATATAACAACCGAACCTAACAAGCTTATATACAATCATCCATCACTCTAATTATATCATATTTCATAATTCCGTCATGAACTAACTATTATACCAAATACATATTATATCTATTATCATTCACAGCCAATGTAACAGCCCGGTTTTGGGCCTAGTTGCAACAGTAGTTTCTGGACAACTATTCCGAGGCCGGAGAAAATTTTTTAGTATTATTTTATGTGTTATAATATAATTTTATAAGTGCATGTAAATTTTGGTAAGTTAATTTTAGCGATTTCTAGTCTAATTTCAAAAAAGGACTAAATCGCGTAAAATGTAAAAATTGTGTGTTAATGCCTAAATGTGCTAATAGACTAGAGAAATAAAATTGGAGGCCTTTAAAGGGCAATTAGACCCTTTTTAAGTGTGTGGCCGGCCAAGGGGAGACCAATTGGTCAAAAAGCCAAAATTTGTGGCTTTTAGGTGTTTATTTTGACTAATTTGTAATAAAAAAGAAATAAAAAGAAGTAAAATGTCATTTTCTCTTTCATTTCTTCTTCTTCCTCACGAAAATGGTAGCAAAGAATGGGGGTTTTGAGCTTTAAACTTTCAGCCACTTTAAGCCCTAACAAGTAAGTAATCTTTGGTTATTTCTTGATGATTTTTACATTTTTAGAACCCTAAAGCATAAGCTTTCAAATGAGTGGTCTAGTTTGTAAAATGATAAAGAGTCTAGGGTTTTTCCATGAATGTATATGTGTTGTTTGCTGAGTTTTTATGGAAGAATATGAGTTGTAGTTGTCTGATAAACAACTTTTGTGAAGGAAATTTGCATGAAAATACCTTTAAAAGGTTATTATGCAAAGTTGTAAAATGGGTTGTTAATGTGTGTAATAATGATTTTTGTGAGTTTCTATAGTTATGAAAATGGTTTATCTAGGCTTAAGGAGTATAAAAATTGAACAAAAATCTTGTTTCGAGCATAGGGGCAATTTGGTAATTTTGGTAAAATAGAGGGGCAAAATTTGTCAATGGACTAATTTGAATAATACATTGTTTTAATTAGCTAAATGTGATGTTTTAGATGTTGAAAAATGGTATTTGGGCCTAGAACAGGGAAAATCGATTTATGGACGATTACGTTTCTTTTTCACCTTTGTGGTATCGAGGTAAGTTCGTATGTAAATAATACCATGCTATTCATGTATTTAAATGTTATCATTGCATGAATTGTACAAATATTAATGTGTATATGATTAATAGAAATATGATAAGACAAAGCCTTGATAGGCGAGGAAAAATCCCGTTTGAACCTTAGCAATAGAAAAGGATATGAGTGACATGTCACTAGGAATTTTGAGTCTAGATGACTAGCTCGAGAATGAACATTTAAATGTCATGAGATATGAGGTAGCTTTAGCTACAATTGAGGCACTTATGTGCAAAGGTTTTCCCGAGTATCCGATTAGTATTCCAAGCGTTCAACGGGTAATCCGAGGAAAGAATTGATGATGGTCCCAATGAGGTAAGTCATTGGTGAGTATGCACTTGAGTTATGTTACGAGTTGTGGAGGTATGTACACTAAGCCTATGAGAATGCCTTGGTATGTGATGATCTATGATGCATAAATATGTGTTCTTACTATGATGGATGAAATGATGTTGTATTAATTTTGTGAACAATGATCATGAATGAGTAACTTAGCCTTGACAGATTTGGGTTGATGTAGTGGTGTAGCTGGATAAAATATGTTAGAAGCTGGATAAAATATGGAAATAAATCCTATTGAGTCTAGTTTCTTATAAAAGAAACCGTGTAAGCAAAAGAATTTCCTATAATGATATATTTGAAGTGAGTCAGAATGACTTTGAAATCACCTGTTCTAATTTGAGAAAATCATTATAAATTTTACAAAAATGGTTAGGAGTTATGATTTATATTTTTAAAATCCTTAATGAGTCTAGTTTCAAGATAAATAGTCGAGAACATTATTCTAGCCCTGTGCTATGAGATAATGGAACTTTAGTGCAGAAGGATCAAAATTGTCAGACAGTGAATCAGAGGCAATTTTGAGGAATAAACTTACTAATTTGCTAAGCCAAAAATTCTGAAAATTTTATGGTAGAAAGGTACATGAGTCTAGTTTCAATTAAAATTAATGGAACCTAATTTGGAGTTTCGTATCTTCAGATAAAAATAATTTAGTGACTATTGCTCAGGAAGACAGCTTATTGTGAACTTGAGAATATGTTGTAAACATTGATAAAACATGTTAATGAGTTGCTTATTGTTTTCATATGAACTTACTTAGCATAAAAATTACCCCCCTTTCTTTCCCATGTTCCCTAGGGTTGCCACTGGCGCACAAATCACCCAATGTTTTGGCACAAATATCCAGTTCATATCCTAAGGTTTCAACGGGATATTTCTACTATCTCAATAGTACAAGGCATTCTCAATTTATAACTTAACAACTCGTACAATATAAATTCAATGATACAATATCAATTCAATGACAATATGAATACAAGTATTAACAGTGTAGTTGTATTATTTACACACAACTTACTTTGGTTTACAAAAAGTACTTGACTAGCCGGCTTAGTCAGATTACTTGGCTTTTCCCCGGTCTAGCTCAGTTTTGGCAAATCTTGATCTATAATAACAATATACATCCATTTAGTCACTAAACACAATTAGGCATTTATAAATTCACAACTTTGGTAAAATGACCATTTTACCCCTAAGCTTTGGCAAAATGACCATTTTACCCCTATGCCCGAAAATTAATTTTTATCGAATTTCCTCGTATTTCAAGTCTAGATAAACTCTTTTTACTACTATATCAATCCAAAATTCTCACTATTTCACACACTTACCACCTATTTTGCAGCTTATGCAAAATAGCCCCTTTAGGTGTTTTCATGCTAACACCTTTCACAAAAGTTGTTTATAACACAACTAGGACTCATATTCTTCCATAAGAACTCAGCATATATCACAAATACATCCATGTCAAAATTCTAAACTCTTGACCATTTTGTAAGATATCATCCTCATTTGAAAGCTCATGCTTCAAGGGTCTCAAAAATGTAAAAATCTTGAAGAAACTCATTAAAATCACTTACTTATGAGTGCTTTAAGTTTCTGCAGATTTCTTAGCTTTCAAACCTCTCCTATGACTGGTAAAAATCAGTAGAGAAGAAGAAAATAAAGAAGAAATAGCCTTTGTTTTGTTTAATATAAAACTAGTCAAAATTGATGACCTAATCCTCACCTAATTTTGACCTTCTCGCCAATTGTCTCCCCATGGCAGGCCAAGCCATTTCAATAGGGTCTATTTTCCCTTTAAAGACTCCAAAATTTAATTCTCTAGCTATTTAACACATTTGGGTACTAAAATACAACTTTTGCCTTTTATGCGATTTAGTACTTTTATCGCAATCGGGCTTGAAAACATTAAAATTAACTGACCAAATTTTTCATGCACTAATATAATCCTACCATAACTTCATAAAAATAATAAAAATAATTTTTCTATCTTCGGATTTGTGGTCCCGAGACCACTGTTCCGACTAGGCCCTAAATCGAGTTATTACATTTCTCCCCCTTAGGGATTTTCATCCTCGAAAATCTTACCGGTGAATAAGTTTGGATACTGCTCTCTCAGAGACTCCTCGGGTTCCCATGTGGCTTCCTCGACTCCATGTCTATGCCACAAAACCTTCACAAGCGATATACTCTTATTTCTTAACTGCTTGACCAATCGAGCTAATATCTTGACCGATTCCTCACCATACGTCATATTTGGGAGAACCTCAACTTCAGTTGGTGCAATTATATGCGAAGGGTCTGATTTGTATCAACGTAGCATGGATACGTAAAATACGTCGTGAATCTTTTCTAACTCTAGCGGTAAACTCAAACGGTAGGCAACAGACCTACTCTCTCGGTAACCTCATAAGGTCCTATAAAACGAGGACTCAACTTGCCTTTTCTACCAAATTTGAGGACTTTCCTCCACGGGGAAACTTTCAAAAATACCTTATACCCGACTTCAAACTCAATCTCCCTTTATTTCAAATTCCCGTAGGATTTTTGTCTATCCGAGGCGGCTTTCAAACAGTCACGAATCACCTTAACTTTTTCCTCAGCCTCTTTAATCAAATCAACCCCGTGAATCTAACTCTCTCTCAACTCGGTCTAGAATAGGGGTGTTCGACACTTTCGCCCATACAAAGCCTCATATGGCGCCATTTTTAGACTCGACTAATAGCTATTTTTGTAGGCGAATTCAACCAATGGTAAGTGTTTTTCCCAACTTCCTTGGAACTCGAGAACACAACATCTCAACATGTCTTCTAAGATCTGTATTACTCTCTCTGACTGTCCGTCAGTTTGTGGATGAAATGCCGTACTGAAACTCAACTTGGTTCCTAAAGTTTCTCGTAACTTCTTCCAAAACCTCAAGGTGAACCTTGGGTCTCGATCAGATACAATCCATGATAACACACCATGAAGCCTCACAATCTCAGAAACATACAAGTCGACCAACTTTTCAAGGGAGTAGTCGGAACGCACCAGTATGAAGTGTGCTGACTTAGTGAGTCTATCAACAATAGCCCATACTGCATTTTTCCTTTTTGGGGTTAGAGGCAAACTGGTCACGAAGTCCATGGTGATATGATCCCATTTCCACTCGGGAATCATAATAGGTTGAAGTAAACCCGATGGCACTTGATGTTCAGCCTTTACTTGTTGACACACTAGGCACTTGGATATGAACTCAAAAATGTCTCTTTTCATACCCAACCACCAATACATTTTCTTAAGGTCGTTTTACATTTTCACACTACCCGAGTGAATTGACGACCAACCACTGTATGGCTCTCGCAAAATCTTCTGAATGAGCTCACTATCTTTGGGTACACATACTCTATCTTTGAACATTACACACCTATCAGTAGTAACACGAAAATCTGACTCAATCTCTGATTCACATTGAGTTCTCTTAGCTTGCAGTTTCTCGTCATCTTTCTAAGCTTCACAAATTTCATGAAGAAAATTCAGTCTGGCTCTTAACTCTTCTAAGATCGAACCATCCTTAGATACGGTCAACTGCGTGTTCAAAGCTCTTAAGGCAAACAACGACTTTCTACTCAAGGCATCGGCGACTACGTTCGCCTTTCCCGGATGGTAGTCGATGATCAACTCATAATCCTTTAACAGCTCTAACCATCGACGTTGCCTCAAATTCAACTCCTTTTGAGTCATCAAGTATATTAAACTCTTGTGTTTGGTAAATACTCTACATTTCTCTCCATATAAATGATGTCGCCAAATCTTCAGAGCGAACACCATAGCTGCTAGCTTTAAATCATGGGTCGGATAATTTCCCTCGTGAGGTTTTAGCTATTTCAAGGCATAGGCTATAACTTTGCCTTCTTGCATGAGTACACACCCCAAACCATTTAGGGAGGCGTCACTATAAATTACAAATTCTTTACCCGACTCTGGTTGCACTAAAAATAGGGTTTCGGTCAGCAAAGCCTTTAATTTCTTGAAGCTCTGTTGGCACTCTTTCGTCCATTCGAACTTGACATCTTTCTACAGTAGCCTCGTTATCAGTGTAGCTATCATGGAGAATCCATTTACAAATCGTCTATAGTATCCTACTAGCCCCAAAAATTTATGAACCTCTGTTACATTCCTTGCCGGTTTCCATTCCACAATAGCTGAGATCTTACTTGGGTCAACTCTGATCCCGTCACCTGACACAATATGTCCTAGAAACCTGACCTCTTTGAGCCAAAACTCACTCTTACTAAACTTGGCATAAAGTTACTTATCCCTTAAGATCTGCAACACAGTTCTCAAATGCTCCGCGCGCTCATTCTCGTTACGCCAATAAACCAAGATGTCATCAATATAAACGACGACGAACCAATCTAAATACGATCGAAAGATACGGTTCATCAAGTCCATAAATACCGCTGGGGTATTTGTCAATCCAAAAGGCATAACAAGAAACTCATAATGCCCATATCTTGTCTGAAAAGCAGTCTTCGGTACATCATGTTCCTTGACTCTTAACTGGTAGTAGCCCAATCTTAAGTTTATCTTAGAGAACACAGTGGCTCCTCTCAATTGATCGAAGAGATCATCGGTCCTTGGTAAGGGATACTTGTTCTTCACTGTCACCTTGTTAAGCTGTCTGTAGTTGATACATAACCTCATCGACCCATCCTTCTTTTTTACCAAAAGCACTGGAGCACCCCATGGTGAATAACTTAGTTTAGCAAAACCTTTGTCTGTTAACTCTTGCAACTGCACTTTCAACTCCTTTAACTCGATGGGGGCCATCCTATAAGGTGTAATCAAGATTGGCGTCGTACCAGGAGCCAACTCCATATCAAAATCAACCTCTCTCTCTAGGGTAACCCTGGTAACTCTTCTGAAAAGATGTCTATAAACTCACAAACCACTGGTACTGACTCAATCTTCGACTCGGACACTTGGGTATTCAGCACAAAAGCTAGATAAACTTCATAACCTTTTCTCAAATATCTTTCGACTGCTAAAGACGATACTATCACAGACAAATTATCTGACTTATGTAGCCCAACTCGAAGAACATTTACATCCTCACATCTTAACCGAATTACTTTTCTCCCACAGTCTA
The DNA here is from genome assembly GCA_025698465.1 of Gossypium longicalyx. Taxonomy (NCBI): domain Eukaryota; kingdom Viridiplantae; phylum Streptophyta; class Magnoliopsida; order Malvales; family Malvaceae; genus Gossypium; species Gossypium longicalyx. The sequence continues at coordinate 36,851,149 of CM046996.1, forward strand.
CTATAATGCCATGGGAGGTCAACCAATCCATCCAAAGAATTACATCGAATTCATTAAACAGCAACAACATCAAGTTGGCCGGAAAACAATGGCCTCTAATTGCCAAAGGATAATTTCTACATACTCGGTCCGCTAATACATGCTTGCCTAACGGGTTAGACACTTTTATTACAAACTTAGTGGACTCTACTAGCATGCTTATACGAGGTATTAATTCCATACATATGTAAGAGTGGGTAGATCCCGGGTCAATTAAAGCGACAACAATTATATCGTGAATAGAAAAGGTACCCATGATCACATCTGGAGACTCTACCTCTTCTCGGGCTCGTATAGCATAGGTCATCGCTGGCGCTTTGCCTTTAGATCTTATCGTGGCCTCTCTTAGTGCACCTCTACTAGTATTCCCACTCTCGAAGTTCCTTTGAGGCCTACCCCTCAAGAGATCACTGTTTGCTTTCACCTCTTATTTTCTCCCTCTCTTGTCCATCTCAGGGCACTCGCAAATAAAGTAGTCAAGTGACCCACACTTGAAACAACCCCTCTTGCTTATTCGACATTCGGCCAAGTGACGCCTTCAACATTGCGAACACTCCAGCCTATTTGGCTGAGCACTACCAACACTTGCCACTGAGGTAGTTTGGGCTTTAGATGCCATGTTCTGTCGATTCTTATTTCCCTTCGAATATCCAACCGAAGTATTCGATTAGGTAGTAAACTCTTTTGACATCTTGGAGGAGGACTAATGCGTCTTCCCCATCTGTCTTCTCTTTAAATCTCGCGACTCAATGGCCACCTTCCTCCTTTCCTTCACTAGCACTTTTGCTTTACATGCTCTCTCAATGAGCACCACAAATTCTCTTAGCCTTAGGATGCCCACAAACACTCGAATGTCTTCATTGAGGCCATCCTCAAACCTCTTACACATAGTAGCTTCAGTGGATACGTATTCTCGCGCATACTTGCTAAGCTTTACAAACTCCCGCTCATACTCTGTCACAGTCTTATCACCTTGCTTCAACTCTAGGAATTCCTTTCTTTTCTGGTCCATAAACCTCTGGCTAATATACTTCTTTCGAAACTCTTCTTGGAAGAATTCCCAAGTCACTCTTTCTCTCGGTACTACAGACACGAGAGTGTTCCACCACTGATAAGTCGAGTCTCATAAAAGTGACACGGCACACTTCACGCACTGTTCAGGCGTGCATGATAGCTCACTGAATACCCTCATGGTATTTTCTAGCCAAAAATCCGCTCTCTCTGGGTCATCATCTACACTAGCCCGAAATTCCTCGGCCTCTTACTTCTAGATCTTGTCTACCGGAGGCTTCTCTCGTCTGAACACATCCGTACCTTGTGGAGCCATCGGGGTGTATTGAGGAATTGGAGGAGGTGGGGGTGGTGGGGTGTTCGGGTTCGTACGAACAAACTCTGTATACCAAGCATCCATCATTCGGAGGTAGACTTCCCTAGTCCCTCCACCTTGGCCCATACTTATGAGCTCACTCTCTATCGGCGCGGTCCCTTCTGCGAGAGCTGGCGCATTACTTTCTACGTCATTTGCCGTGGTTCTATCAGGATCCATTACTATAATAAACACAATTTATAATCGTCAGGAATCGTCACACTATCAATATGCATATACGTGGCATGTATAGCTAGACTCGTACTTTGGCTAGTTCAGTCCTAGAATCAACTAAATCATGCTCTGATACTATTAAATGTAACAACCCTCGCCCGTATCTGACGCCGGGACAGGGTTCAAGGTGTTACCTTTCTTGACTCAACCAACTATACAAAATCGGGCCATAAAAAAATTTCAAACAATTTAAAAACTTCTCTTTTCACATGTAATCTATCTCATATACAGACTTATGAGGCCCAAATCATACATCTGGGGTGGTTTAGAACCCAACTGAGAACTCATGAAAAACTTAGAAAAGTTTCATGCATCAAGACTCCACACGCCCGTGTGGATATAGAACACACGACCGTGTGCTAGGGACACATCCATATCCTGAACCCATGTCTGAAAACCTGGGAATTTTGCCAAAACCACACGGCCCAAGCACACACCCGTGCCCTATAACTGTGTCCTTCACACGGCCGAGACACACGGCCATGTCTCTTACCTATGTACTACTAGCATGCATACTGAATTTATGGCACGGCATGGGGCCCTTAAGCTAGCCTGACGATACTAAAATAAGAGGGAAAGAAAAGGGAGTAAGCATAAAGCTTAGTAACTTGCATATAAATAACCATACAACAATCTCACCATTTACCATCATGCTTATAGCTCAAAGGTAAACATAACTTAACTTACTCATTATCATCTACTCGAGTCTCATTTTCTAAATTTAAGCTCGTTTCTCATGCTTATCATGTAGGTACCTGTAGCACTCACAACATGATCATCCTTTCTTTATCAAAATTTAACTATAACTTTCACCATTGAACCGTTGGAATACTAGTGGATATTCCATGAACCTTCAACATGGGATATATTGCCGATGCCATGTCCTAGATATGGTTTTACATTGGCTCTCATATATGCATGCTGATGCATGTTCCAAACATGTCTTACACTAGCACAACTCTTAGCCAATGCGTGTCCAAGACACGTCTTACACTGGCTATCTCTGTCGAGGCTGATGCATGTCCCAGACATGTCTTACTCTAGCACTCATCTCTGTGCCGATGCCATGTCCCAGACATGGTCTTACACTGGCTCCCATAATGTGGCCGAAGCATGTCCCAGGCATGTCTTACACTGGGGCACAAATCACCCAATGTCTTGGCACAAATATCCAGTTCATATCCTGAGGTTTCAACGGGATATTTCTACTATCTCAATATTACAAGACATTCTCAATTTATAACTTAACAACTCGTACAATATCAATTCAATGACCATATGAATACAAGTATTAACAGTGTAGTTGTATTATTTATACACAACTTACTTTGGTTTACAAAAAATACTTGACCAGCCGGCTTAGTCGGATTGCTTAGCTTTTCCCCGGTCTAGCTCGGTTTTGGCAAATCTTGATCTATAATAACAATATATATCCATTTAGTCACTAAACACAATTAGGCATTTATAAATTCACAACTTTGGTAAAATGACCATTTTGCCCCTAGGCCTTAGCAAAATGACCATTTTGCCCCTATGCCCGAAAATCAATTTTTATTAAATTTCCTCGTATTTAAAGTCTAGCCAAACTCTTTTTAATACTAGAGCAATCCCAAATTCTCACTATTTCACACACTTACCACCTATTTTGCAACTTGTGCAAAATAACCCCTTTATGTGTTTCCATGCTAATACCTTTCACAAAAGTTGTTTATAACACAACTAGGACTCATATTCTTCCATAAAAACTCAGCATATATCACAAATACATCCAGGGCAAAATTCTAAACTCTTGACCATTTTGTAAGATATCACCCTCATTTGAAAGCTCATGCTTCAAGGGTCTCAAAAATGTAAAAATCTTGAAGAAACTCATTAAAATCACTTACTTATGAGTGCTTTAAGTTGCTGAAGATTTTTGAGCTTTCAAACCTCTCCTATGGCTGGTAAAAATCAGTAGAGAACAAGAAAATAAAGAAGAAACAGCCTTTGTTTTGTTTAATATAAAACTAGTCAAAATTGATGACCTAATCCTCACCTAATTTTGACCTTCTCTCCAATTGTCTCCCCATGGTCGGCCAAACCATTTCAATAGGGTCTATTTTCCCTTTAAATATCTCAAATTTTAATTCTCTAGCTATTTAACACATTTGGGTATTAAAATACAACTTTTTTCCTTTTATGCGATTTAGTCATTTTATCGCAATCGGGCTTGAAAACATTAAAATTAACTCACCAAATTTTTCATGCACTAATATAATCGTACCATAACTTTATAAAAATAATAAAAATAAATTTTCTATCTTCAGATTTGTGGTCCCGAGACTACTGTTCTGACTAGGCCCTAAATCAGGTTATTACAGGTGTTACATTTAGTTGTATCAGAGCATGGTTTAGTCGATTGTCAGACTAACCTAGCGTTAGAGAGTCTAGCTATACATGCCATAGTATTACTCATGATAGTATGATAACTTTGGCCCTAACAATACTATTGGTTAATACAGGAATGAGTTCCAACCGAGCAAATCTTGATAGAGATAAGAGTAAAGTTGAGATTATTGAATCATGCTTGTGATATGCTGAAAATGGGAAAGGTATGAAAAGAAATTCATGATTTTTACCTGAACTAGTATTCATTATGTGATACTCTTGAGTTAAAGAATGTGAAATAGTGGAATAAAACAAAGTTAAGTTGTGAAAAGCTCTTTTATGCATGTTAGTATTCATACGATGTTAAATGTCCAACTTGATTGGCCAAGCGTTTATAAAAAAAATTGCTTGAAATGACAGAATGTATGTATGAATGCTTTTATTGCATGATTAACAATCAGTGTATACATGAGGTTGACATTTATGTCTAGATTAATGAAGTTAAGATGCTGTAATGTTATGGTTTATAATCTTAGTTACAGAATTATAAATGTCATAATAGCATGAAAGTTGTAATGAAAGATCAAATTGGGTGGAACGCAGGGAATGAGTATGACCGTTCACCAACGAATTGACGGAAAAGACCATGGTTGGACCATGGCAATACATGAGATATGTGAGCCAGTGTAAGACCATGTCTGGGACATGGCATCAGCATTGTGACGAGTGCTAGTGTAAGACATGTCTGGGACATGCCTCGGCCTCGAGATGTTAGCCAGTGTCAGACATGTCTGGGACATGCGTCAACTACGAGATGTGCTAGTGTAAGACATGTCTGGGACATGCATCGGCACGGTTACATTTGTCAGTGTAAGACCTGTCTGGGACACGACATCGGCACAGACGAACGAGAGCTAGTACAAGACCATAGTTGGACTATGGCATCAAGTAAGCGATGTACTCAAAACTGTAAGACATTCTCCAATTTGATAAATATTGGCAAGTGATTAAGACTAAATGTGGGAACTTGATAAGACATTAATGGTAATTTGGGTAAAAGAGATAAAAGTTTGAATTGTGATAAATTCAATTCTGTTTAGCTAATATTCACATGAAATAAAGTTGCATGTATTACTAAGATATGTGAAAATGTGTTCATAACAAGTTGGAAAATTGAAATGTTTGAATCAATGCGCTAATGCTACGATGAGATTCTCGAGAGATATGTTGCATAAGCTTGCAAAAGTGAAACTAAAGAGTACAATAATGAAATAGTATAGGATTAGTGAAGATAGAATTAGTTAGAGGAATAATGTTGGACTTGCACAGATGTCTAAGTATAACGAATTCAATTAAATAAAAGTTATGGCTATATTTTTGTTCTGACTATTCTATGTTTTCCTCTATTCTGGGGAATACGTATGGTTATCCCTTTCGAGTGGGAATTCTATCGTATGAGGATGCTAGTGACTGTGATATTAGATGTAAAGCTCTATTGGTCCAGTTAGTTATGACCGGCATTTCTCCATCTCTTCAATTTTTATTCTGATATATTGGAATGAAGTTGATAGTAAAAGGTTATTTGAGATTATTTTGATGTTCTATTGATTATGGTTTATATATGCGGGAATTATATTATCTCTGTTATGAGGAATTCTAGAGCGTACAGACAATAGTTTCCTTCTGGTTTTCTCTGAGGGATTTTTAGATCATCTTTATTATTTTCTTCTAGATTATATTCTCGAATTTCTGGTATAGTCTTATATCTTGGAATTTCTTATATTGGTTTTTCTTTCGTTCCTGTTTCGAGAATTATCGAGCTTCTCATATCTTTACGAGTAATCTTTGACTTGCGATATTAGAATCTGTTATGATTATGCTTCTGGCTTGATTATAGAAGTGCAGGGATTTCAGTGTCGAGATTTCTTTAAAATTATTGGGGTAAAGAATGGTTATTCTGCAAAAGTAAATCTGAGTTATATGCATTTAAGTTTATTCTCTAGTTCGAGAATACCGTTACGTGTTGAGGTTTTATCCTATTAAGTATGATACAGAAAACCTAATTAGTTGGATTTCTTTTATTTGAGAGATGTGGTTATAGTAAAGTTTCGAAATAGTTAAGGGCCTGAGCATAGAGAGGAGGCTATAAGTAAGTAAGGTTTGAGTACCGATAAGCTTCGAATTATGTAGAGAATTGTGCAGAGAGTTCTTAGTAGCATCCTATCTGTTCTTCCAAAGGGTAGTGAATTGTCAACAAGGTAAGGCTGGTTATCAGGTATATTCGAGATTTATGATTGTTAGTGATGGCATTTGAAAAAAAAAAGAGAAGAAAATGAGAAAGGACTAGTATGAATTTCGTACCGGGATGTCTCTCTTCTCCGGGTAAATAAGAGATACCATATTGGATTATGATAGATTGATGATAGTAGTCCGCATGACTATTTTGGTATATACAGAGGTATTGTTAGACAGATTTGGACGAGTTGTGTTTCTAAGCTTATAGTTATTAGAATGTTAGTTTTCAGTATTTCGAATTGAGCCGAGACTCTTATGGTAACTATGGAAAGGTTACAGAAATCTTGAGTATGAGCTTGAGCTGAGTTTTTTTGTAAGTTGTGAGAAAAAGATATAAGTGACTCGTGAAAGTTGAGAGCAACTTCTTCTGGTAAGATTTTCGAGGACGAAAATCTCTAAAGGGGGGAGAATTGTAACAGCCCGATTTTGGGCCTAGCTGGAACAATGGTTTCTGGACCACTATTCCGAGGCCGGAGAAAATTTTTTTGTATTATTTTATGTGTTATAATATAATTTTATAAGTGCAAGTAAATTTTGGTATGTTAATTTTAGCGATTTCTAGTCCAATTTCGAAAAAGGACTAAATCGCGTAAAATGTAAAAATTGTGTGTTAATGCCTAAATGTGCTAATAGACCAGAGAACTAGAATTGGAGGACTTTAAAGGGAAATTAGACCCTTTTTAAGTGTGTGACCGGCCAAGGGGAGACCAATTGGTCAAAAAGCCAAAATTTGTGGCTTTTAGGTGTTTATTTTGACTAATTTGTAATAAAATAAGAAATAAAAGAAATAAAATGTCATTTTCTCTTTCATTTCTTCTTCTTCCTCACGAAAATGGAAGCAAAGAATGGGGGTTTTGAGCTTTAAACTTTCAGCCACTTTAAGCCCTAACAAGTAAGTAATCTTTGGTTATTTCTTGATGATTTTTACATTTTTGGAACCACTAAAGCATAAGCTTTCAAATGAGGGGTCTAGTTTGCAAAATGATAAAGAGTCTAGGGTTTTCCCATGAATGTATATGTGTTGTTTGCTGAGTTTTTGTGGAAGAATATGAATTGTAGTTGTCTGATAAACAACTTTTGTGAAGGAAATTTGCATGAAAATATCTTGAAAAGGTTATTATGCAAAGTTGTAAAATGGGTTGTTAATGTGTGTAATAATGATTTTTGTGAGTTTCTATAGTTATGAAAATGGTTTATCTAGGCTTAAGGAGTATAAAAATTGAACAAAAATTTTGTTTCGAGCCTAGGGGCAATTTGGTAATTTTGGCAAAATAGAGGGGCAAAATTGTAAATTTTTTCAAAATGTGTCAATGGACTAATTTGAACAGTACATTGTTTTAATTAGCTAAATTTGATGTTTTAGATGTTCAAAACTGCGATTTGGGCCTAGAACGGGGAAAATTGATTTATGGACGATTACGTTTCTTTTTCACCTTTGTGGTATCGAGGTAAGTTCGTATGTAAATAATACCATGCTATACATGTATTTAAATGTTATCATTGCATGAATTGTACAAATATTAATGTGTATGTGATTAATAGAAATATGATAAGACAAAGCCTTGATAGGCGAGGAAAAATCCCGTTTGAACCTTAGGAATAGAAAAGGATATGAGTGACAAGTCACTAGGAATTTTGAGTCTAGATGACTAGCTCGAGAATGAACATTTAAATGTCATGAGATATGAGGTAGCTTTAGCTACAATTGAGGCACTTATGTGCAAAGGTTTTTTCGAGTATCCCATTAGTATTCCAAACATTCAACGGGTAATCCAGGTAAAGAATTGATGATGGTCCCAATGAGGTAAGTCACTGGTGAGTATGCACTTGAGTTATTTTACGAGTTGTACAGGTACGTACACTAAGACTATGAGAATGCCTTGGTATGTGATAATATATGATGCATAAATATGTGTTCTTACCATGATGGATGAAATGATGTTGTATTAATTTTGTGAACAATGATCATGAATGAGTAACTTAGCCTTGACAGATTTGGGTTGATGTAGTGGTGTAACTTTTAAAATACACTAAAAATAGTGGAAAATGAGTTAGAAGCTGAATAAAATATGGAAATAAAGCTTATTGAGTCTAGTTTCTTATAAAAGAAATCGTGTAAGCAAAAGAATTTCCTATAATGAGATGTTCTGATTTGAGAAAATAATTATAAATTGTATAAAAATTTTTATAAGTTATGATTTATATTTTTAAAATCCTTAATGAGCCTAGTTTCAAGATAAATAGATGAGAACATTATTCAAGCCCTATGCTATGAGATAATTGAACTTTAGTGTAGAAGGGTCGGAACTGTCAGATAGTGAATCAGGGGAAATTTTGATTAATAAACCGTACTAATTTGCTAAACCAAAAATTCTAAAAATTTTATGGTAGAAAGGTACATGAGTTTAGTTTCATGTAAAATTAACGGAACTTAATTTGGAGTTTTGTAGCTCCAGATAAAAATAATTTAGTGACTGTTGCTCAGGAAGACAGCTTATCGTGAACTTGAGAATATGTTGTAAACATTGATAAAACATGTTAATGAGTTGCTTATTGTTTTCATATGAACTTACTAAGCGTAAAGCTTACCCCCTTTCTTTCCCAAGTTCCTTAAGGTTGCCATATTAGCTTGGGTTGGAGGCCGTCAGAGATATTATCACACTGTCGAGTTAACGCTATCGGCGTAAGTAAATCCTAGTGTTTTGAGTCTATGGCATGTATAGGGTTTTAATGTTGAGTGTGTGATATTATGATTTAGCCAAAGGCATTGGCTTGTTATTAAGGTAGTATGTAGTCATGTAAACTGGCTCATGTCGGCTAATGACGTTATGGGCCCATATGATTATTCTTATGCACGTATGTTATTATCTCTTGTGATGTGGCTTACAGCATGTACACCTAGATATTGAATTGAGATTCATTGATGAGTTAGTAACTGATGCAAGATTAAGTGATTGGTAAATAGTTAATAATGCCTCATAAATGGTTTGTGGATTTGGTTATGCATGCCTAGTGATGGACATGAGGTTTGTGACGTAATGATAGTTATGACAAGTATGTAGTAATAATGTGAGTAAATTCTATGATATTTATTGCATAAGAAATTGACATGAGCATAACATGTTTGTAGATGTTTAAGAGCTCATTTATGCCATGTTGTAGGTTATTGGATAAATATGTGTGCTTATGTTGTGAGGGTGACAATGGCTTGGAAAATAGACTTGTAATTGTCCACAGGGTAGGCACACGGGTGTGTGTCTAGACCGTGTGTGACACACAGCCTACCCCCATGGGCGTGTGTCATGGCCATGTTTTAAAGTCAGTGTTGCAAATGGGTTCAAGACAAGGGCATGTCCTTAGCACATGGGCGTGTGCTCAATATCCACACGGGCGCGTGGAGCCTTAAAGCATGAAAATTTTCAAGTTTTTCTTAAGTTCTCGGTTTAGTCCCAAATCGTCTCTAATGCATGTTTTGGGACTTGTGAGCCAGTTTAAAGGACAAAATGTATGTGAGATGAAAAGTTTTAATTTGATCAAAATTTTAAGGCCCAGTTTTATATAGTTGATTGAGTTTAAGTTTAGTAGCACTTCGAACCCTATCCCAGCATTGGATACGGGTGAGGGGTGTTACAGCCGAATCATATTACTATAAACCACATACGTATCCAAAATTTCCATCACCGAATTGCCAAAACCAATCTCATTAGATATTATACCTAAGCACACATAATACCAAGTCTAAGCATAATTAGCAAGCGATTTTCGCATGGTTTTAAATATATAACCAAAATTCAACATTTTAAAAGTATGTTCCAGCTTATACATGCCATAATTCGAATTCAACTTATTAAATACCGAATCAGTAAATAGTGTGATGAACTTTGCTGACGATCCCCGAGCTCGTAACTTGATGCAAAATCTATAAAACAGAGTAAACATGAACACACAGAGTAAGCTATCATGGCTTAGTAAGTCATAAGCAAATAATAATTCAAGACATTATCAATTCATTTAAATCAAACTGTAACATCCTAAAAATATAGGGTCTGTAAGTTTGCTTGGTCTAACGCAAATTGCATGATTGGTGTAGCGGTTAGATGATTAGGGTGTGTTTGGAGGTGTCAGGAAGGTTTTGGGTTCGAGTGTTGGCTTTTGTTAAAATTTTGTTTTTCTCTTAAAAGAACCTAGACACTGGCACCTAGGCCATTTGAATAATTGTGGTTGTATGCTAACACAAAGGAGCCTTGTGGCTTGGTGGCTTGTGGCGTGATTTGACAACTTTGAAGGCTAGGGTTCGAATCCCATGTAAGGCATGGGATGATAATTTTGCTACTTGGGGTCGGCAAGAGTTTGAAGAGGGTTCGAACTCTACTGTGTGGAAGTTTGAACTAGTCATGAGTTGTTGGGAGAAGATTATGTAGGGGTAGGGGGAGAAAATCGTGGAGATTTTCTGGGATTTTGAAATGGGGAGAAGTTGTAGCTGTATGGGAGTGCTTGAGGGTGCAAATTTGGCTAAGGGGTTTGGGGAGTGTATTTTCGGCAATTGGGTAGAGAGTAGGTGTCGAATTCTTCTTTTCCTATTTTGGGTTTTGTTCTTTTTGACATTTTGGGTACCATTCTCTTTTATCGACTTCTTTTTGTGCCTTCGGGAAAAACCGAAATCTTTGTCCCACTTTGTGCCGAATGGTAAAACCTTTTGCTCTTTTTCTTTTTCTCTCCTAAGTCATTGACTGAATACTACTCTAGTTCACACTCAAGCTTGTGCCAAAATTCTTTCTTCCTCTTCTTTCTCTCTAACTCTTCTCTATTTCCATCACATCTCTATTGCGTTTCTTCCCTTAGAACTTTAGTCGAATATGGTTTGTTCTCTTTTTTATCTCATTTGGGTTTGCTTTTGTGTTAGTCGAATATCCCCTTCCTCTGTCGAATCTCTTCCTATTTTGATTAAGGTAAGTGAGTTTCTCTTGGATTGCCGAACTTCTGTTAGAAGTCGAACTTTGCTTTTGTTTTCACCTATACGTGGGTTCATGATTGTGCCACATTTTCTTCTTCTACTATCTCCCTTCTTAATCCCTTTCTTTTATCGGCTTTCGCTAGGGGTGTGTTCTCGGCATCGTGCGCTCGACAGTAGTGTTTATTGGGATAGGTCGAATACTGCTAATCACCTCTTTTAGTCCTTATTTCGGTAAGTAGTTCTCAGGGTTAAAGTGGATTGTGTAAGTTTTGTAAAAAAGTGGGTGTTAATGCAGGTTGTTCCCAATTAGGGAGTCAAGGTGGGTTGAGGTAGGTTTGAACCCCACTTGTGCTAAGCAAGGTAAGCGATACATCATATTGTGTGGAAAGAGATACTAAAAGTAGTGAACCCAAGTGACTAAAAACTGATAGTGGGTCATTATTTTGGATTTAGGTTGGGCGTGTGGTGAGTGCTATGTTTCTCTCCAAAAAGGTGTGTAATCATACACCCAACTTTATGCTATTGCCAAATGATGAATATAGGTGTGTGTTCACACCAAGGGCTGTTATGAATCGGCAAAAGCCGAAACTTCGGCATTTGAGGCCTCGCGAGCGTGAGATCGCTTGTGGGGAAAAACCGAGCCCATGTGTCATGGGCGATAAACTATAAGGCCACTATAGGTTTCGTGGACTGGGCCATTATGGGCCTTGTTGGCCAAGATGGATCGAGCAGGCCCAATGGGCTCGTGGGCCCTACATGGATAAAGGTTACGGTAAGTTGCAAATAATTAAATGGACTATGGAGACCACATAGTCGCGACTGGAAATGGACTGTTTGGGCCACACGTGTTGGAACACCGGTGCCTCCAAGGCGCAGCGAAAAATTAAAAACCGGCGATCCAAACCAAGGATCCATGTGTAAGGAACGAATCGGGGTGATAAAAAGGTTTCGAATTTACCGAAATTTCAATCTGAGTAGACAGCGATGCCTAGGCAGTAAGAATGTTGAACCACTATCGAACCAAGCTGCAACCTTTTCCGATGTCGGCCTCTACGTAGTCCACCCGATTGACAATGAATCTAGAGAAATCTCGAAAAACTATTTTCGTGAGAGTATTTTGCTAAAACGGCCGCTAGACCACTTTCATATTTTCGGGCTAGTTATATATCTATTCTTTTAGGGTTTTTACCTTTTTTATATATATAACTCCTCTTTAATTTGTATATATTTATAACGAATTTTAATTCATTAAAATTAATCCGAACATAATAATTATCATTCAAATAAATATAATAATGTTTAACCGAAAAATTATAATTACATTAATTATAATAATGATTTCGGTAAACTATATTTATTTAAACTTATATACGAACTAAATTCATATATCAATAAAATTATGTTCTGATTATGTGTACAACATCCTTGTACATAAACAGTATGTTCAACAATTTGATTGCCCAATTAAATTAATTCTATAATTAATTTAATTCATGTGACAACCAAGTAATATACCAACTATGTTTTACCTTGTTCATTTCAACCATAGGGTGTGACCCTATAGGTTCTTGTAACGTTAGCAGTAATATTAGAACAATTCTAATGTTACAAACAACGAGTGGCATCTAGCAATGCATCAATGCTACCTAAGTTACAAGAAGTCATGATTCGACATAACCTTTTGTGATTAACCTTTCATGCATTCATCCTTAAGTCCTATATCTTTGGAATGGACACAAGTCATGGAATAGTCACACTTGCATAGTCCATCCCATGTTTCATAATACCTCGAGTAGACTATGATACACAAATAAGTATGACATCTCATATCAACTTATTTGAGCATGGCCATGCATTTCTAGCCTTACTCAATCAAGTGGCCTGAGATATTACTCCCATTATGTAGGAGGGACTTATCCTATATTGATCAACTATATCCTCAACATAGATTGTGGTATATCCAACATCGGTCTTTATAGAACAACCAGATTCACGGTGTTTGTTTGATCAGTATCAAAATATACAACTCACGATGTTGGGATAAAGATGATCTCAAGTATGAGGATCATATACATATTAATCACTATGAGTAATGTTGTGACAATTACATAATAATCCAAGAAACATACTCATAGCGGGTCAGTCCAATATGTTGTTCTCTAACACACATATTCATGCATTGATTCTGACACTCCATATCAATGACAACTCTTTATCATCAATCAACTACATGTTAGTCTTGATGCATTATTATTGTCCTAGCTAATAACAATACTTGACTAAGGATCTTTTGAGAATAATCATATTATTCTCAGGATATTATTATAAAATAGTTTATTTATGCACACAGAAAAGAAACTGGAATAATAATGGCAATGCCTTATATTAATAAACATGATAAACCAAGTATGTTATTACAACCATCTCATGATTGATCTTTGGGCATACTCTTACAACACGTACGTGTGGGCCACTTGGGCCGTGTAATGGGCTTTGGGCCCATTACACCGTTTAGGCCTTAAAGAATTACCTGAGTCGTTCAAGATGACTGTAGACCATTTAAAGGTTCGTTATCTATACTAAGACCCCGAGATTGTTAAATGACCAAAATACCCCCGAGGGGTAAAATTACTATATCACCCTTAACGAATGGTAATAACATTTATACCCTAGAGGTAAGTTGATAGATGGATGTACGTTATATGCATGACTGTATCTGAGTGTGAAGCTTTGCATACACGTAATATCATGCAATGACATTCAGCATTTGGGGATTGGGGTACTAATTCAGAGGAAGTACTGTACTAGTGGCTTTGCCACGTCTTACCGTTCTAGTGGCCATGCCACGTATTCTGACATTAGTGGCTATGCCACGTTTATTATTATTACTAGTAGCTTTACTGTGTTACTATTAGTAGCTACGTTGTAATATTGGCGAGTTGGCTGGGTAGGTCGATTTAATCCCCACATGGTGAGTTAGTTGGTATAGGAGGTGAGATGGTTGGATTGGGATTGGTTGCATATCTGTGTTGTGTATTATGTGATGGGCTTTAGCCCTCTCTGTCACTGTTTAGGGCTTAGGCCCGCATCAGATCATTATTGAATAGGGCTCGTGCCCGCATCGTACTACGTGCACGATTCATCGCTTGTTTGGGGAGGATTACACACTGAGTTTCCATAAACTCACCCTTTTGTTTAACTGTGCAGGTAATCCCCAGTCTTAGACGATTTGGAGCCACAAGGGACTTAGAGGTGGCAACATGTTCGTAGTTTATTTAATTATGCCTTGGTTTTTTTAAGATTTTATAATTGGGTTTCATTATGTAATAAGGCCGTTTGGGAAATTTTCTTAACTTTTATTTGGTTTTTAATAACATGATTTAAACTGCTAGGGTAGGAACGTCGGGTTTTCAAAATAACAACGTTTTCTAAAATATACTTGCATTATCAATCTCTAAGGGTTTCAACAAGAGAAGATTCTGCAGGTTTTTATAGGTATAAAGTAACTAGTAATATCAAATGTTTTGCAACACTAAATACGTTTTAGTAACATAAACCATTAATACACACAAGCTCTAAAACAAAACAGGCTTTTTACTCAACAACCGATTTATCATCATCTAGCTCAAGTTCTTTAAGGGATGTGGCACATCAAATTAGGTCGTAACATCTAGGCCGAGTTTGGAGTGTTATATTTAGTGGTATCAAAGCTTGAAACCACTGTTTTGATTTGACTAAAAACGGGCTGTTACAACTCTCCCCCTTAGGAATTTTTGTCCCCTGAAAATCTAACTAGAAAATAGTTTAGGGTACTATTTTCTGATAGCTTCCTTGGGTTCCCACGTAGCCTCTTCGACACCGTGACATTACCACAAAACCTTCACTAAAGCTAAACTTTTATTTCTCAATTCTGTAATCTCTCGAGTCAGAATTTTGATCACGTCATATCAGGGTGAATTTCAATTTCTACTGGAGAGATTACATGTGACGGATCTGATCTATATCGTGTAACCTAGACACATGAAACACATTGTGAATCTTTTCTAACTCTGATGGTAAAGCTAGTTGATATGCCACTAGCCCTATTCTCTTAATAATTTCATACGGCCCGATAAATCATGGACTCAATTTTCCTTTGTGACCAAAATGAAGAATCTTCTTCCATTGAGATACTTTCAAGAATACTCTGTTGACAATTTGAAATTCATGTTTTTACGTTTCAAATCTGCATATGATTTCTGTCGATCTGAAGTTGCTTTCAAATTGTTGTGAATTACCTTCACTTTATATTTTGTCTCTCTAACCAAATCAACCCCGTGAATCTTTTTCTCACTAAGCTCGATCCAGTACAATGGAGTTTGACATTTATGTCCATATAAAGCTTTATATAGTGCCATCTTTATACTCGATTAAAAACTATTGTTATACGCAAATTCAACCAATGGTAAATATTTTTCTTAGTTGCCCTCAAACTCTAGAACATAGCAACAAAGCATATCTTCAAGAATCTGTATAATTCTCTTAGATTGACCATCAGTTTGAGGATGAAAAGTAGTACTAAAGTTCAACCACGTTCCAAAAGCTTCTTGTAATTTCTTCTAAAATAGCGACGTAAACCTCAGATATGTACAATTCAGCTAATCTCTCGAGTGAAAAATCTGTACATACTAGAATTAAGTGTGCAGACTTAGTCAGTCTATCAACAATAACCCAAATAGCATCTTTCTTTTTTGGAGATAGGGGTAATCCCGATACAAAATCTATCATAACTCTATCCCATTTCCACTCTGGTATCATCACTAGCTGTAGTAGTCCCGAAGACACTTGATGTTCAGCTTTGACTTGTTGACAAACCAAGCATCTCGAGACATACTCTAAAATGTCTCATTTCATGCCTGACCACTAGTACAACTGATTCAAATCATTGTACACTTTAGTACTCCCCGGATGAACAGATAAACAACCACTGTGTGCTTCATGTAGAATTTTTTGAATAAGCTCTGAACTTTTCGGTACACAAATTCTATCTCGAAACATTAAACAATCATTGGATTCGATCTGATATTCTAAATCAGTAGTCAATTCGCATTGTACTCCTTTAGCTTGTAATTTATTATCACATTTCTGAGCCTCACAAATTTGATGTAAAAATAACGGTTTACCTTTTAACTCATTTAAAATTGAATCATCATCAGACAAGTTTAACTGTGTGTTCATCGCCCGCAAAGCAAACAAAGATTTTCTACACAGAGCATCCGCCACTATATTCGCTTTCCCCGGATTATAATCAATTATTAATTCATAGTCTTTCAACAACTTGAGCCATCTTCGCTGTCGCAAATTCAAATCTTTCTGAGACATTAGATACTTCAAGCTCTTGTGATCGGTAAAAATATGACACTTCTCATCGAATAAATGATGATGCAAAATTTTCAATGCGTAAACAATAGCGGCCAACTCTGAATCGTGCGTTGGATAATTATTTTCATGCGGTTTTAACTATCCGGAAGCATAAGCTATCACTTTGCCTTCTTGCATCAAAATACATCCCAAATCATGCAATGATGCGTCATTAAAAATCACAAACTCTTTGCCGGACTTAGGTTGAACTAGAACTGGTGCTTCAGTCAATAGTGCTTTCAACTTTTCGAAACTCTATTGGCATTTCTCAGATCACTCAAACTTCACATCTTTCTATAGTAATCGATTCATCGATGTAGAAATCATCGATAACCATTTTACAAAACACCGATAGTAGCTAGCTAATCCCAAAAAACTTCTAACTTCGGACACGTTTCTTGATGGTTTCCAATCAACAATTATTGAAATCTTACTTGAATCAACTCGGATGCCTTTCGCTGAAACAATATGTCCCAAAAATCCAACTTCTCAGAGCCAAAACTCATATTTGCTAAATTTAGCAAATAGTTACTTGTCTCTCAATATTTGTAACATAATCCTCAAATGTTCAGCATGCTTATATTCATCTCGGGAATAGATCAAAATATCATCAATGAACACAACTACGAATCTGTCCAAATACTGTCTAAAAATTCGATTTATCAAATCCATAAATACTGCAGGAGTGCTAGTTAATCTAAATGGCATAACAAGAAATTCATAATGTCCGTATCTTGTTCTAAATGCAATTTTTGGCACATCCGAATCTTCAACTCGCAACTGATAATAGCCAGATTGGAAATCAATCTTTGAAAATATTGTTGCTCATTTCAACTGATCGAACAAATCATCAATTCTCAGCAAAGGATACTTATTCTTAATTGTAACATTATTGAGCTGATGATAGTCGATACACAATCTCATCGATCCATCTTTCTTCTTTACAAGCAGAACTGGTGCACCCCAGGGTGAAAAACTAGGTCGCGCAATCTATTAACTCTTGCAACTGAGCTTTCAATTTTTCAATTCTTTCAATTCTGTTGGAGCCATTCTATAGGGAGATATCAATATTGGTGATGTTCCCGATACTAATTCAATAGCAAAATCAACTTCTCTGATTGGTGGCAACCCAGGCAATTCTTCTGGAAATACATCTGGATATTCACAAACCAATGGCACTGATTCAATCTTCAATTCAGGCACTTTTGTATCCAATACATATGCAAGATAAGCATTGCAACCTTTTCTCACATATTTCTGTGCTAACATAGATGATATCACTATAGGCAACCCACTCGACTCATTGAATTCAATTTGAGGAATTTTATTATTTTGACATTTCAATTCAATAGTCTTTTCTCTATAATTCACAACAGCATCATGCAGAGTCAACCAATCCATACCCAAAATCACATCGAATTCATCAAACGGTAAAAGCATCAAATCAGCCGAAAAGTAGTAACCCCGAGTCATCAAATGAAAATTCTTGCAAACTTTATCAACTAGGACATATTTTTCTAAGGGGTTCGATACTTTAATCACAAATTCAGTTGACTCAATAGGCGAACTCTTACTAGACACTAGATTTGTACAAATATATGAATGAGTCGATCCAGGATCAATCAAGGCAATTACATTAGTGTCATAGAGAGAAAATGTACTGGTGATAACATCTGGTGACGACGCATCTTTGCGAGTGCGAATAGCGTAAGCTTTGGCTGGCTCTCGAGCCTCAGATCTTACAGTAGAATCCTTTGTTGCACCTTTGCTACTAGTCACATTTGTCGTATTTCTAGATGGTTTCCCTCTAGCAGCTGTATTACTTGGTCTTGTATTAAAAAAAAATCATCTTTCTCTGGTAACTCAGGACAATCCCGAATAAAGTGATCTTGTGAGCCACATTGAAACAAGCTTTGTTATTCATCTAGCAGTCTCTAAAATGCTGTCTTCCACACTGTTAACACTCGGGTTTGTTAGTTCTAACACTACCAATGCTTGATACTGAGGTAGCTTGAGCTTTAGGACTCGCATATTGCTTCCCACGATCTCTATTAGAATACCCTACTAAAACATTCTAACGATTATACGAATCCCGTGATTTCTTTGAAGAAGAGTGATAAGGTTTACTCATTGACCTCTTTCTTGAATTTCTAGCCTCGAAATCAGCTTTTCTCTTTCTTTTGCCAAGTTCTTCAGCTTTGCAAGCTCTATCAACTAACAAAACAAATTCTTTTAATTCAAGAATCCCAACTAGAAGTCTAATGTCTTCATTCAACCTATCTTGAAATCACTTACACATAGTTGCCTTAGTGGAGACACATTCTCGAGCATATTTATTGAGTCTCACAAGTTCTCTCTCGTACTCAGTCACAATCATTCGACCCTATTTCAGTTCTAGAAATTCTTTACTCTTTTGCTCAATAAACCGCTAGCTTATGTATTTCTTTCTAAACTCGGTTTGAAAGAATTCCTACGTGACTCTTTCTCTCGGTACCAAAGATATCAAAGTGTTCCACCACTGATATGCAGTATCTCTTAGAAGCGATACAGTGCATTTCACACATTCAGCTGGTGTGCAAGAAAGTTCATAAAATACCCGGATCGTATTCTTAAGCCAAAACTCGGCTCTCTAAGGATCATCATCGACTGTAGCTCTAAACTCTTCAGCCCCGATTTTCAAATTTTATCAACAGGTGGCTTACTCAAACTGTAACACCCCAAACCCGACCCAAACGTTATGGCTGAATTTGGTGATGTCACATGAAAGTGCTTTCGAAAACTAAGTTGTTGTTAAGCCATTTTTGTTATCTTATATCATCTCTAATTCAAGTTATTTGTTTTTAAAACATTACCCATTTATTTACAAGTCATTATAATTAGCAAAAGCTTTTAAAAATATTTACATAGCAGTGAGTGTTTTGAAAGAAAATATTTGTAACTTTTGAAAACCCATGTTTAGGTCACCTTTGAGTCCCCCGCTGCACCGATCCACCTAAGTTTAGGGATTACCTGCGCAGTGAAACAAAAGGGGTGAGTTTACGAAAACTTAGTGTGTAATCCCTATGCACAAAAGCAGATAACATACAGATAATCACAGTCTGGGCATAAGTCCCTTTTTCAGTAACATTGTCAGTCCAGTTTGGGACTTAGCCCATCTCAGTACAGTAACTGTCACATTTATGCAGTCATAAGGATCCTACCCAACCAGCCTATACACACCATCTCTGTCCAACCCGACACTCCATGAGGGGATGTAATCAACCCTTCCAACCCTACACTCTAAGTAGTACAGAATGCAGAGACTAAACAAGAATATCACACTCAAATTGCAAGATGCATCGTGCTCGAGGCCTTTTAGTGCACTTTCTCCGAATAATATAATTCCCAACCCAATGCAATGTAATATACAACATGTCATGCCAAGTCATAGTATTATACGTGCATTCAGTACTGTTTTAGTAGCATGCCTCATATACAACCATACATATGTTTATATCATATAAGGGTATAATCGTCATTTTAGTCAATCAGGGATCTAAATACACTTACCGACCCTACAGTAGGTTCACAGTCATCTCGGGCGACCTGTGCAACCTTAGCAGCTTATCAGTGGATATGGCCCATAAGCCCATGTCATTTTCCCATGTGGGCCCACACGCTTGTGTGGCCCACAAGGCCAAAAAATAGCCTCAGCCGTGTGGATCACACGGCCTGGCCTAATAATCCTACACACCCGTGTGGGCCCACATGCTCGTGGGGCCCACTCAACCCAATTCGACTCAGCTCATGAATCATACATGGCCTGCCTCGTTGACCACACGCGCGTGTTCGAACATACGACCTACTACACGGGCATCCGCATGCCTATGTGGCGTCAACGATTAACATTTTTGGCTTTTTACCGAGTTCAGTTTGCGAGGTTGTGTTTACACACACCTGATTACGAAAAGTGCGCACATCGTTCTTGAGCATTCCAAACCTGTATTCAACCATAACACGCAATTAATCACATAACAACTAGATTAAAACAACCCCTCATCAAAACACTTGTCCAAAGATTGATTATCACCTGCCTTGATTGAACGACAGTGGCTTTGCACACTTAAACCATTGTAAAAGACTGATCACTAGATCCTTAGTGGTTACCTGCATTCCAACCGAATCCTATTACCTATTATTCACACAAATAGTTTGAACCAAGCGAATATCAAACTTACAGAAAGTGCAGAACTGTGTAAAGAAGATGGGTCAATTGAAGACGAAAATGTAAAAGGAACGAGACCAAGGTAACCACAATTCGAAAGAGAGCAAAACTCAAAGATTAGTAGCAATGAAAAAAGAAAGAGATGCGTAATGAGAGAAGTAGAAGAAGAAAAAGAATTGGCAAAAGAGAGGGAAAATAGTCTGTCGTAGGAAGTGACGAGGCCTAAGGAAATAAAAGATATAACAACCACACAACTAGCCATATTTGACAGAGGTTTTCAGGATTAACAAAATACAAATGAAACACTAGGGATGGAAAGTAGAAAGTTGGCGGAAAAAGGGAAGTATTTGGGGAAGCAAATGGTAGCAAAGGAAGGAAATTTTGGGAAACAGACCAATTCAGGAGAGAGAACTAGAAGGGTGAAAATTGACAAGAAAGCAATCAAGATTAAAAGTAAGACAATGACCAAAACCAAAAGAATTGTGAGATTGAGTGGAAGAGTGTTTGGCCGAAGAAAATAAGAAAGGGACGTTTGCTAGAGGAGTAGAAGAAAACAACGTCAAAATAGCATAAAAAAGAAGGATATTCGTATGCACCCTCAGCAATAATCGGCCTCCAAGAAGAGAAAACAATCGACAGAAATAGTAATGGAGAGAAAGTACCACCTAAAACTGAAAACTTGAGAAACAAGAGTTCAAGCTCGGCACCAACTCTCCCACTATCTTCAAACTCCCACAATTTCCTTCCCAAGTCCCTCAAAACCGTCCACTTCTCCCTCAACCACCAAATTCAAAATCCACCACAACTCTTCAGTAGTTCGGTTAAACTCAAAATCCACACGACACTAGTAGAAAAATAAAACACTCCATTGAACATCCTAGGACTCGAACTCAAGTCCACCAGCACTTCGCCGCTCTACTTAACCACAAGACTAGCAGGCTCATTCTGACATGTTATACCCATATTTATTTATAAACCTACTGACTAGAGACAAGGGGTTTATTCTTTTAAAACAAAACTTTTGCACAAGCCAAGGCTTGAACCCAAGACTTCTCAGACTCTCCCAGAACACATAACTACTGAAGTAGATACACAATTGTGTAACACAAACATACGAAAATAAATATTAAGTATTTTTGGGGCGTTACACAAACGTAAAGGTTCCACACCTTGAGGAGGTACAAGAACCGATTGGGGAATAGGTGAGGGTGGAGGTTGCTAAGCCACCGGATTAGTTCGGACAAACTCAGTGAACCACTTGTTCATCATTTGGAAGAAGGCTTCTTTGGCTTCTCCTTTCTGACTCCCAGATATGGGTCTTGACTCAGACTGCGCTACTCCATGAATTGAGGCTATCGCATTATTTTCAACATCATCAGCCACTACTTGATTGGGATCCATAGCTATACAAGAAAAAAACACGATTTAAAATTGTCAGGAGATATCACACTATCACAGGTTATATTAGACATGTATAGCTAGAATTAGATACGCTACGTTAGTTCTAGAATCGAGTAAACTGTAGCTCTCATACCAATAAATGTAACACCCCTAAACTGTATCTATCGCTAGAATAAGGTTGTAGAGCATCATTGAACTTATTTTATAAATAATCATACATTTCACATATCCAATAAAAATGCATTCACAATGAATCATACAGTCCCTAATATGAGCCTATGAGGCCCAAATCATGCATTAGAAGTGGCTCGGCACTAAACCGATAACTTCAGAAATTTTTTGGAAAACATAGAAAATTTTTCAAAATATAGAGGACACACGCCCGTGTGGCCCTACCGTGTGTCTCACACGGCAGAAGATATGCTCGTGTCACTGGCTATGTGGATATTCAAAATGGAATCACATGGTCGTGTCCCAGCCCATGTCTAACCCCATGTAACTCCCTGACTTGGGGTGACACGGCCAACCACACGCTCGTGTGACTAGCCCGTGTAATCTCCAAAATGGCAACACACGCCCGTGTCCCAGACCGTGTGCTAGGCCATGCCCAAACTATAGGGTATACTGACTTATGCCACACAGCCAAGTCACATGCCCGTGTGCTGGGCCGTGCAGAGCATACTGACTTGGTTTCTAATTAAACACTAGGGGAGACACGGCCGTGTCAACTGACCGTGTGTCACACATGGCTGAGACACCTGCCCATGTCTTTGCCTGTATGGACAAAAATAGGCTATTTTCTAAGCTATGTTTCTCACCCAATCATACATTTACCTACAGAAACCAAATGGCATATAACATGGCATAAATAGACATTCAAACCAATCATAACCAAGCCTAATTCATGCTAATTTGATTCCAATAACTATGATATTCATAACATCATAATTTAACTATTCAAAACATACCAATTTCATATTTACAAATCATCTAATTGGTTAACTTCATATATAAATTATCTTACCTAAAATCACAAGCATGCCATATCTCCAAATTTCAACCATTTGGTATTCAACATACCAGTTGACAACAAGCATTCACCTAGCATTCACCATCAAGCATGCCAAAATAAGCCAAATTACATGGCGATACACATAACCAAGCATTCATCATTTACATGGCAAATCAAATGGCTAAATCCATTACAAAACTATAGACCAAATTAAACACAACTCCTATACATGTCATATAACCAAATACATAAGTTCAAATGTACCAAAACAATAGTTGGATAGAATAATGAGATCTCTGACAACTTTCAATCGAGCAAGCTTCGAAATCACTAGAAAACACAGAAAAATAAACAGAGTAAGCTATAAAGCTTAGTAAGCTTATATGCTTAATAAGTGAAACTTACCATTCAATTACAACTCAAATACATAAACATCTCATAATATAATTCAATTTAAATCCAAAACTTAACACTTATTCAATCCAAAGGTTAAACATGAAATCCATCAATTTCTTCGATTTCAGCGATTGTATAATTTACGTTCATACCTGTACTAGCTCGTATCAATTTCATACACTTCCAATTCATCAATATACCTATCGAACCATTTCAAATAATATCGGATACTAGGGAATCTCGCACCCTAAGTGCCAATACATAGCCAAAGCTATCTCAATCACACATATCATATAATGCTAACTCTCGAGCTATCAACGGGTCTGCTCACACAAGCTTACGGTCATGACGTAGCTACACAGTGCTGCTCACACAAGCTGACGAGAATTTGCAACACATGCCGGATAACTCAGCCACCGGTAGGACGTACAAACCAGTACCCAAATCACATAACCCCTAATGACATGTCATTCGTATCCTAATCTATTCCTAAGGTTCAATCGGGATTTCATATTGTCGAATCTTTATCGAACATATTCGTAAGATCATATTCACAATTAATTCAATAACAAAGCATTTAAAACACAATTCAATTATTGCTTATTAACATACGAACTTACCTCGATTCACAAAAACGTCGGAATGGATCAACTAGTCCAAAACTTTATTTTTCCCCCAATCTAGATTTGAACTTTGCTTTTCTTGATCTATATATAATCAAATTTAACTTATTTAATTATCATTCTATTCAATATAGCCCAAAAATCACATTATGGCAAAAATTACACTTTTGCCCCTAATAGTTTAACATATTTACAATTTAGCCCTTAGCTCATAAAATACAAATTCATGCAATTAGGTCCCTACCCATGCTAGTCAAATTTCTCTTATTATCAAAACAGCCCATATTTTTCATTTATTTCACAATTTAACCATGAAATTTTTACATTTTACAATTAAATCCTTAATTTGCAATTTCAACCAAAAACACTTAACAAATGTTGTTTATCTAACAACAGCCATTCATTTTCTATCATCAAACATAAAAATAAACACATATTCATCAATGGTAAAAACCTAAACCTTTAACAATTTTGCAAATTAGTCCTTGGGCTAGGTAGATTAAGCTATAACGATTCTAAAAACATAGAAATCCTTAAAAACGGGACAAAAATCACTAACCAATTTAAGATTTAAAGTAGCTAAAACCTAGCACACTCCCATGGCTTTTATTCTTTGAAATTTAGGTTGAAAGATTGATAATGGAAGATAATAGAAATTTTTGTTTTACTATAATTAATCTTTATTAATTAATTTACTTTTATAACCTTATAATATATTAGAAATTTCAAGTAAAACAATCTCATAAATGTCCACTAACACACTAATGGTCTAATTACTATTTAAGGACCTTCACTTTAAATTTCTATAGCTATTAGACACCTTCAGCTATTAGAACACCACTTTTGCATTTTACGCGATTTAGTCTTTTTTATCAAATTGAGCATTCAAATGATAAAATTTCTCAACGAAATTTTCACACAATCATACTATCATACTGTAGACATTAAAATAATAAATTAAATATTTTAGCCTCGAATTTGTTTCACAAAACTACTGTTCTGATTTGACTAAAAACGGGCTGTTACTTATCTCTATTTACAAAAATTAAAATTTATTTTATTTCCAATTTTTTTAATTGTTTATTTATGCTATCTCAATTATTTAATTTCTAAAAAAATAAAAAATCCCCTAATTTATGTATTTATTTTCCAGCAGGACATTTGGAGTTGACGGCACGACTGTTGCCACGATTATCGACACGACCGAAATTCTGATCAAAATTTAAACGTGAAAGTTGATCATAATACCAATCCCTGTGGACTCAGCCCTACTGCCACTCTTTACTACTATTTAGAGTTGTTTCAATTGTAGGAATTATTTTTGGTGGTTTTGACACCTATAAAAATTTGGTGCCATTTTTAGGGATTGTAGGAACTCTAGAATTTGAACCGGAAATTGAGAAATTGGCCCGACAATTATAAAGAGAAGCCATTTGATGTGGCAAATGACCAAATCTCAAATTCAAAACTATATCTTAATCGAGGAAATTTTCTCGTTCAATGAACCAAGCGAGATGGCCGAACATAGCAGCACTGGATGAACAACAACCTTTATGTATAACCTATCCAACGGGACGAACGCCGTTCGAATTGAAGTCGAGTTTGATTCATTTAATACCCACCATCCGTGGATAACAGAATGAAAATCTGCACACCCATCTCAAAAAATTCCATATGGTGTGCACAAGCATAAAGCTTCAAGTAGTAACTGAAGACCAAATAAAACTTTGTGCTTTTCCTTTCACATTACATGACTCTATGTAACAGCCTGATTTAGGGCCTAGTCAGAACAGTGGTCTTGGGACTACAAATTCGAAGTTAGACAGATTACTTTACTATTATTTTGGAGTCATAGCATGTATATAGTAGTCTATGAAAAATTTGGTGAGTTAATTTTGATGTTTGTGAGCCCAATTGTGAAAAAAGACTAAATCGCATAAAATGTAAAAGTTCTAGATTAATAGCTAAAGGTGTCAAATAGCTAGAGAACCAAAATTGGGGGTCTTTAAAGAGAAAATAGACCCTTAAAAGAAAGCATAGCTAGCCATGAGACAAGGAAATCAAATAGTCAAAGTGTTAGGTTTTGATGACATTAGCAAATTGATATAAATAAAGAAAAGTTGTCATCTTTTCTTTTCTTCTCATATACACCACCGAAAATCAGCCATTGAAAGGGTTTTGGAAGCTCAAAATTTTCATCCACTTAGTTGACTCATAAGTAAGTGATTTTCATGTCTTTTGTTGATGATTTTTGTATTTTTGAGACCCTTGAAGCATGAGCTTTCAAATGAGGGGTCTATTTTGCAAAATGATTAATAGTTTAGGGTTTTTCCATGAATGGATTTATGATATTTTTTGAGTTTTTATGGAAGAATATGAGCCCTAGTTGTATTATAAACAATTTTTTGTGAAGGATGTTAGCATGAAAACACCTAAAAGGACTATTTTGCAAAAGTTGCAAACTAGGTGATAAGTGTGTGAAATAGCAGATTTTGGAGTTGCTATAAGAGTAAAAAGGGTTCGAATAGGCTTGAGATATGAAGAAATTCAATAGAAATCAAATTTTGAGCATAGGGGCAAAATGGTCATTTTGTTAAGGTCTAGGGGCAAAATGGTCATTTTACCTAAGAAGTGAATTTTAGATTGCCTAATTGTGTTTAGTGACTAAATGAGTGCATTTTTCTATTATAGATCAAGATTTACCAAATTCGAACCTAGACCGGGGGAAGGCAAAACAAATTGACTGATCCGACTAGTCGTGTACGTTTTGTAATCCGAGGTAAGTTGTATGTAAACAATACAACTACATTGTTATTATATGTGCTTAAAATATTATAGCATGAATTGCTTGATTTTGGAATTGAAAATGTGTGACGATAAATGAGATAGTAGAAATTCTGTTGGAACCTTAGGAAGTAAGTCGGATATTCATGCCATGACATATGGGTTATTGTGGGCTAGTGTAAGACATGTCTGGGACATGCATCGGCCACATTATGAGAGCCAGTATAAGACCATGTCTGGGACATGCATCGACATTAAGATGAGTGCTAGTGTAAGATATGTCTGGGACATGCATTAGCCTCGGGACGTAAACTAGTGTAAGACATGCTTGGGACATGCATCGGCTACGAGATGTGTCAGTGTAAGACCATGTCTGGGACATGGCATCGACACGGATATGTGAGAGCTAGTGTAAGACCATGTCTGGGACTTGGCATTGGCACCTTACCCCATGTTTGAGGCTTATGAAATATCCGGTAGAGTTTCGAATGGTTTAATAATGAAAATTATGATTGTGAGCTACATAGGAAGGTATAACCGTGTTGTGAGTGGTAGAAGTACCTAATTGGTACGTATGAGAAATGAGCTCAATATAGTATATGAGACTTGTATGGATGGAAATGGGTAAGTGTGCTTATGCCTACCTTTGTGTTCTGAGCATGATGATCATTGATAAATTTGTTGTTGTATATTTATTTGTATGCAACTTACTAAGCTTTACGCTTACTCCCTTTACTTTCCATTTCCTTTTAGTGCCGCCTAACTAGCTCAAGGATCACCGAAAATCAGAGGTATCGATCACACTATCAGCCGAAACATTCGGTATAGTTGGATTTATATTTTTGAGTATGACATGTGTAGGGCTAGACCTTATTATTTTGTGTTTTGTGAATTGGTCAGATTTGTTGGCTTGGGGTAGATCCCACACTTTGCATTAAGCCTTGAAGGATGGCTAACATTCATGTTGAGTTTATAAAACATGCATCTTCATGGTTGATTGAATGTCTATTGTGGTTGATTTGGTTATAGAAATTGTGTTCGTTTTGGTATTGGTTGGTAATTGTATGGAAATAGTTATGCGCAGGTGGCAATGAGGCTTGATAAATAGCCTTATATTATCCATACGGGTAAACACACAGGTGTGTGTCTAGGCCGTGTGTGATACACGGTCAACCCTACCAGCGTGTGGTCCGACCGTGTGTCCCCTGCACATAAAAATTTCAAGTCAGTATACATGGTATTAAATACACGGGCAGAGACACGGCCGTGTATCTTAGCCGTATGGAGGACAGGGCCTAGTACATGGGTGTGTGCCATGGCCGTGTGGCATTTTGGGGATGCTGATGTTAGAAATAGAATACCCAGGTTTTTGCATACGGGCTAAGACACGGGCGTGTTGTGGCTGTGTGAGGGACACGGGCCATAGACACGGGCGTGTGTCTGGCCGTGTGAAAACCCCTATAGGTGAGATTAAGAATTTAATTCCATATGGGTGTGGGACACGGGCGTGTCCTAGAGTGCTTCGGTCGTGTGAGCCACACGGGCCATCAGCACGACCATGTCAAAATGGTCACACGGACAGGTCACCCTTCCACACGGGCGTATGCCCTGTTTATAGGCAAATTTCCTAAGATTGGTTTAAGGACCTGAAATGATCCCAAATAATTTTCAATAGTCGATTTGGGGCTCGTAGGCTCATAAATAGAAGTTTAAGGTAGAAATTGAAAAAGTTTTAAATTTGAACCGTGTCTCAGTGACTTGAAGTCATTCGAATGCATGAGGCCAAGTTAGGTAATTCCTTATACTCCGCCTTGGCGTGGGTTATGAGTTATAGGGTGTTACATTTAGTGGTATCAGAGCTATGGTTTAGTCGGTACTAAGACTAACCTAGCGAGAGTACGAGTCTAGCTATACATGCCATAATTGTATAATGATAGTGTGACGAATCTTGACGATTATAAATTTTGTTTTTATATAGTAAATGGATCCTGATAGAGCCACGGTGGATGACGTGGAAAGTAATGCGCCAGCTCCCGTCGAAGGGACCACACCAGTTGAGAGTGAGCCTATGACTATGGGCCAGAGCGGAGGGGCTAGAGAAGCCTATCTCCGTATGATTAACGCTTGGTACACGGAGTTTGTTCGTGCGAACTCGAACACTCCACCTCCCCCACCTCCTCTGATTCCTCAGTATGCCCAGGTAGCTTCGTAAGATGCAGACATGTTTAGAAGAGAGAAGCCTCCGGTAGATAAGATCCAGAAATAAGGGGCCGAGAAATTCTTGGCTAACTTAGATGATGACCCGGAGAGGGCAGATTTTTGGCTAGAAAATACCATAAAGGTATTCGATGAACTGTCATGCACACATGAAGAGTGCGTAAAGTGTGTTGTGTCACTTCTACAAGACTCAGCTTATCAGTGGTGGAATACTCTCTTGTCTGTGCTATCGAGAGAAAGAGTAACTTGGGAATTCTTCCAAGAAGAGTTCTAGAAAAAGTATATTAGCCAGAGGTTCATGGACCAGAAAAGAAAGAAATTTTTAGAGTTGAAGTAAGGCCGTATGACGGTGATAGAATATGAGCGGGAATTTGTGAGGCTCAGCAAGTATGCGCGGGAGTGCGTATCTACAGAAGCCACCATGTGTTAGAGGTTTGAGGAAGGCCTCAATGAAGATATCCGAGTGTTTGTTGGCATCTTAGAGCTACGGGATTTTGTAGCACTCGTTAAAAGAGCCTGTAAGGTCGAAGAGCTGATTAAAGAAAGGAGGAAAGTGACTTTTGAGTCACGAGATTTAAAGAAGAGACAAATGGGGAAATCACATTAGTGTTCATCCAAAAGATTGAGAGAGTTCACTACCCGATCGAATGCTTCGGTGGGGTATTCGAATAGGAACAAGAACTGGCAAAACACAATTTCTAAAGCTCAGACCACTTCAGTCGCAAGTGTTAGTAGCACTTGGCCAAATAGGCCAGAATGCTCGCAATGTGGTAGGCATCATTTTCGCGAGTGTCGAGGGAATGAAAGGGGCTATTTCAAGTACGGATCATTGGAACACTTTATTCGCGATTGTCCTGAATTGGGTAAGAGAGAGAGAAAATAAGATATGAAAGCAAGTAGTGCTCCTTTGAGGGTTAGGCCACAAAAGAACCCACGAAGTGGGGCTAGCAGTAGAGGCGCACCAAGAGATGCTTCAGTGAGGTCCGAGGGCAGAGCGCCAGCAAGGACTTATGCCATACATGCCCGAGAAGAGGAAGAGTCTCCTGATGTGATTACATATACTTTTTCTATCCACGACATATCTGTTATTGCTTTAATTGACCCAAGATCTACCTACTCTTATATTTGTATGGAATTGATACCTCGTATGAGTATGCTAGTAGAGTCCATGGAGTTTGTGATCAAAGTGTCCAATCCTTTAGGCAAACATGTACTAGTGGACCAAGTGTGTAGAAATTGTCCTTTGACAATTAGGGGTCATTGTTTCCCGGCTAACCGGATGTTGTTCCCATTTAATGAGTTTGATGTAATTCTTGGGATGGATTGGTTGACTACTTATAGTGTTGTAGTGGACTGCGGGAAAAAGAAAATTGAGTTGAAATGTGAAGACGAAAATGTTCTTCGGGTGGGACTAGATGAGTCGAATAAATTTCCTGTAATAGTATCATCTTTGACTGCTGAGAGATATTTGAGAAAAGGATATGAGGCTTACCTAGCTTTTGTGCTGAATACTCAAGTGTTTGAGTTGAAGATTGAATTAGTGTCGGTAGTTTGTGAGTTTACAGACGTGTTCCAAGAAAAATTACCCAGATTACCTCCGGTGAGGGAAGTTGAGTTTGGAATTGAGTTGGTCCCCGGTACGATGCCTATCTCGATTGCCCCGTATAGGATGACTCAACAACGTTGAAAAATTTGAAAGCATAGTTACAAGAGCTAACAGATAAGGGCTTCGTGAGATCGAGTTTTTCACCGTAGGGTGCTCCGGTACTCTTTGTGAAGAAGAAAGATGGGTCGATGAGGTTACGCATCGACTACAGACAGCTCAATAAGGTAACAGTGAAGAACAAATGTCATTTGCCAAGAACTAATGATTTGTTCGATCAGTTAAAGGAAGCCATTGTATTTTCTAAGATTGATTTGAGGTCTGGCTATTATCAGCTAAGGGTTAAAGAGCAAGATGTGCCGAAGACTGCGTTTCAGACAAGATACGGGCATTATGAGTTCCTTGTCATGCCCTTTGGTTTGACTAATGCCCCGACGGTTTTTTGGACTTGATGAACTGCATTTTTTGACTGTATCTAGATAAGTTTGTCGTCGTCTTTATCGATGACATATTGGTTTATTCGCTTGACAAGAGCGAGCATACGGAGCATCTAAGAGTTGTGTTGAAAAATTTGAGAGATAATCGGCTTTACGCCAAGTTCAGTAAGAGTTAATTTTGGCTTAAAGAGGTCAAATTTCTAGGGCACATTGTGTCGGGTGATGGGATCAGAGTTGACCCAAGCAAGATCTTCACTATTATGGAATGGAAACTGCCAAGGAATGTAACTGAAGTTTGAAGCTTTTTGGATTTGGTTGGATACTAAAGACGGTTTGTAAACGAATTCTCTATGATATCTACGCCGATGACAAGACTGCTGCAAAAAGATGTCAAGTTTGAATGGACGGAAAAGTGCCAACAAAGTTTTGAGAAACTGAAGGCTTTATTGATCGAAGCACCAGTGTTAGTGCAACCGGAGTCAGGCAAGGAATTTTTTTATATATAACGATGCCTCCTTGAATGGTTTGGGGTGCGTGCTTATGCAAGAAGGTAAAGTCATAGCTTACGCTTCAAGACATCTAAAGCCACACGAGAGAAATTACCCGACCCATGAATTGGAACTAGCGCTTGTAGTGTTCGTATTGAAGATTTGGAGACACTATTTGTATGGAGAGAAATGTCGGGTATTCACCGACCATAAGAGCTTAAAGTACTTAATGACTCAAAAGGAGTTGAATTTGCAACAACACCGGTGGTTAAAGCTGTTAAAGGATTACGAGTTGGTAATAGATTACTATCCAGGTAAAGCGAACGTAGTCGCCGACGCATTGAGTAGAAAATTGTTATTTGCGGTGGGAGCAATGAATGTCAATGTGGCTTTGTCTGATCCTGGTTCAGTTCTAATAGAGATGAGAGCTAGACTGACATTTCTTCAAGAGATCCGAGAAGCTCAGAAGGGTGATGAGAAATTGCAAGCCAAGAGAACTTAGTGTGAGTCGAGAATTGAATTAGATTTTAGTATTGGTACCAATGGATGTATAATGTTCAAAGACAAATTTTGTGTACCCAAGGACAATGAGCTTATTCAGGAGATCCTGAGAGAGGCACATAGTGGTTGTTTGTCCGTCCACCCGGGCAGTGTAAAAATGTATAACAATCTTAAGAAAATGAATTGTTGGTCAGGTATAAAAAGGGACATTTCAGAGTTTGTGTCTAAATGCTTAGTGTGTCAGCAAGTGAAGGCTAAACACCAAGTACCTTTAGGTCTACTTCAGCCTATCACGGTCCGTGAGTGGAAGTGGGATCGAATAACTATGGATTTTGTGACGGGTTTATCAGTAACCTTGAAGAAAAGGAATGCTGTTTGGATTGTTGTGGATAGGCTAACAAAGTCGGCATATTTCTTACTGGTACGTACTGACTATTCCCTTGAGAGATTAGCCGACTTGTATATCTCCGAGATTGTGAGACTACACGGGGTACCCATATCGATTATTTCAGACAGAGACCCGAGATTTACCTCGAGGTTTTGGAAAAAGTTACAAGAGGCATTGGGAACAAAGTTGAGTTTTAGCATTACTTTCTATTCCCAAACAGATGGTCAGTCAGAGAGAGTAATTCAGATATTAAAGAATATGTTACGGTGTTGCGTCCTTGAGTTTCAAGGCAGTTGGGAAAGATACTTACCCTTGGTCAAATTCGCTTACAATAATAGTTATTAGACAAGTCTAAAAATGGCGTATTATAAGGCTTTGTACGGGCGAAAGTGTCGAATGCCCTTATATTGGGCTGAGCTTAGAGAGAGTCAGATTCACGGGGTCAATTTAGTCAAAGAGACTGTAGGGAAAGTTAAAGTGATTCGTGACTACTTGAAGGCCGCCTCAGATAAACAGAAATCCTACGCAGATCTGAAATGAAAAGAAATTGAGTTTCAAGTTGGTGATGAAGTACTTTTAAAAGTGTCATCGTGGAGGAAATTCCTCATATTTGGCAAAAAGGGCAAGTTGAGTCCTCGCTTTATAGGACCTTATATGGTTACCGAGAGAGTGGGGCCAGTTACCTACCGATTGGATTTGCCATCGAAATTGGAAAAGATTCACGACTTCATTTGTCCATGCTACGTCGATATAGATCAGAACCTTCGCATGTGATTGAGTCGATAGAGGTTGAGATTCTTCTGGACATGACTTATGGCGAAGAGCTGGTCAAGATTTTAGCTCGGGAAGTCAAACAATTAAGAAATAAGAGTATAACACTTGTGAAAGTTTTGTGGCATAGACATGGAGTCGAGGAAGCCACATAAGAACCTGAGAAGTCTATGAGAGAGCAGTGACCGAACTTATTCGCCGGTAAGATTTTCGAGGATGAAAATCCCTAAGGGGGAGAAATGTAATAGCCCGATTTAGGGCCTAGTCTGAATAGTGGTCTCGAGACCACAAATCTAAAGTCAGAGAGATTACTTTATTATTATTTTGGAGTCATAGCATGTACATAGTAGTCCATGAAAAATTTGGTGAGTTAATTTTGACGTTTGTAAGGCCAATTGCGAAAAAGGACTAAATCGTATAAAATGTAAAAGTTCTAGATTAATAACTAAATGTGTCAAATAGCTAGATAACCAAAAGTGGGGGTCTTTAAAAGGCAAACAAACCTTTAAAAGAAAGCATAGCCGGCCATGAGACAAGGAAATCAATTAGTCAAAGTGTTAGGTTTTGATGACATTAGCAAATTGATTAAAATAAAGAAAAGTTGTCATATTTTCTTTTCTTCTCATATACACCACCGAAAATCAGCCATTGAAAGGGGTTTGGAAGCTCAAAATTTTCAGCCACTTAGTTGA
The DNA here is from genome assembly GCA_025698465.1 of Gossypium longicalyx. Lineage (NCBI taxonomy): Eukaryota > Viridiplantae > Streptophyta > Magnoliopsida > Malvales > Malvaceae > Gossypium > Gossypium longicalyx. Next base: position 36,885,321 of record CM046996.1, read on the forward strand.
CTCATAAGTAAGTGATTTCCATGTCTTTTGTTGATGATTTTTGTATTTTTGAGACCCTTGAAGCATGAGCTTTCAAATGAGGGGTCTATTTTGCAAAATGATTAAGAGTTTAGGGTTTTGCCATGAATGGATTTGTCATAGTTTTTGAGTTTTTATGGAAGAATATGAGCCCTAGTTGTGTTATAAACAATTTTTTGTGAAAGGTGTTAGCATGAAAACACCTAAATGGACTATTTTGCATAAGTTACAAAATAGGTGATAAGTGTCTGAAATAGTAGGATTTTGGAGTTTCTATAAGAGTAAAAAGGGTTCGACTAGGCTTGAGATATGAAGAAATTTGATAAAAATCGATTTTTCAGCATAGGGTCAAAATAGTCATATTGTCAAGGTCAAGGGGCAAAATGGTCATTTTACCTAAGAAGTGAATTTTAGATTGCCTAATTGTGTTTAGTGACTAAATGAGTGCATTTTGCTATTATAGATCAAGATTTACCGAATCCGAACCTAGACCAGGGGAAGGCCAAACAAATTGACTGAACCGACTAGTCGTGTACGTTTTGTAATCCGAGGTAAGTTGTATGTAAACAATACAACTAAATTGTTATTATATGTGCTTGAAATATTATAGCATGAATTGCTTGATTTTGGAATTGAAAATGTGTGACGATAAATGAGATAGTAGAAATTCCGTTGGAACCTTAGGAAGTAAATTGGATATTCATGCCATGACATATGGGTAATTGTGGGCTAGTGTAAGACATGTCTGGGACATGCATCAACCACATTATGAGATCCAGTGTAAGACCATGTCTTAGACATGCATCGGCATTGAGATGAGTGCCAGTGTAAGACATGTTTGGGACATGCATCGGCCTCGGGACGTAAGCCAGTGTAAGACATGCCTGGGACATGCATCGGCTACGAGGTGTGTTAGTGTAAGATCATGTTTGGGACATGGTATCGACACGGATATGTGAGAGCTAGTGTAAGACCATGTCTGGCACTTGGCATCGGTACCTTACCCCATGTTTGAGGCTTATGAAATATCTGGTAGAGTTCTGAACGGTTCAATGGTGAAAATTATGATTGTGAGCGAAATAGGAAGGTATAACTGTGTTGTGAGTGGTACAAGTACCTAATTGGTACGTTTGAGAAATGAGCTCAATATAGTATATGAGACTTGTATGGATGGAAATGAGTAAGTGTGCTTATGCTTACCTTTGTGTTATGAGCATGGTGATCATTTATAAATTTGTTGTTGTATATTTATTTATATGCAACTTACTAAGCTTTACGTTTACTCCCTTTCCTTTCCATTTCCTTTCAGTGCCACCTAAGTAGCTCAAGAATCACCGGAAGTCAGAGATATCGATCACACTATCAGCCGAAACATTCGGTATAGTTGGATTTATGTTCTTGAGTATAACATCTGTAGGGCTAGACCTTATTATTTTATGTATACTGAATTGGCCAAATTTGTTGGCTTGGGGTAGATCCCACACTTTACATTAAACCCTGAAGGATGGCTAACATTCATGTTGAGTTTATCAAACATGCATCTTCATGATTGACTAAATGTCTATTGTGGTTGATTTGATTATAGAAATTGTGTTCGTTTTGGTATTGGTTGGTAATTGTATGGAAATAGTTATGCAAGGATGGAAATGAGGCTTGATAAATAGCCTTATATTGTCCACACGGGTAGACACACGGGCATGTGTCTAGGCTGTGTGTGACACACGGTTAACCCCATGGGCATGTGGTCCGGCTGTGTGTCCCCTGCACATAAAAAGTCCAAGCCATTAGGCATGTTATTAAATACACAGGCAAAGACAAGGCCGTGTGTCTCAGCCGTGTGGAGGACACGGCCTAGTACATGGGTGTATGCCATGGCCGTGTGGCATTTTGGGGATGCTAACGTCAGAAACAGAATACCCAGGTTTTTGCACACGGGCTTGTGGCCGTGTGAGGGACACGGGCCATAGACACGGGCATGTGTCTGGCTGTGTGAAAACCCCAGTAGGTGAGATTTAGAATTTAATTCCATACCGGTGTGGGACACGGACGTGTCCCAGAGTGCTTCGGCCATGTGAGCCACATGGGCTATTAGCACAACCATGTCGAAATGGTCACACGGGCGTGTCACCCTTCCACACGGGCATGTGCCCTGTTTCATAGGCAAATTTCCTACGATTGGTTTAAGGACCCGAAATGATCCCGAATAATTTTCAGTAGTCAATTTGCGGCTTGTAGGCTCATAAATAGAAGTTTAAGGTAGAAATTGAAAAAGTTTTAAATTTGGACCGAGTTCTGGTGACTTGAAGTCGTTCGAATGCATGAGGCCAAGTTAGAAAATGCCTTATACTCCGCATTGGCGTGGGTTATGGGTATGGGGTGTTACACTCTGCTAGAGAGTGACTATTTTATTTACCTTCAAGATCTATTAGCACATGGTCGGACATGACTCGTTTGTTTCCTGACAGATTCTTCCTTGCAGCTCGAGTGACTGAACTAAGGAGGGACATTATAGGAATAAGTCAGAACGATACTGAATCGCTCTATGATTACTGGGAGTGGTACAAAATTTGTGTATGTCATCCACAACATGGAATGAATGAACAATCACTCCTGCAATATTTTGATGAGGGATTACTCTCGATGGAAATGAAAAGATAGATGCTGCAAATAGAGGGGCACTAGTTAATATGACTCCTCAGAGAGCACGAGAGTTGATTTCGACAATGGATGCTAAATCTCAACAATTCTGACCAGCTACAGAACCCACGAGACGGGTTCATGGGTTAAGTTTTCTATCTCTAGCAGATAAAATTGATAAGTTGACTAGCGTTGTTCAAAATTTGCTTACAGATAATGTAACAGCACATTTTTGGTCAAATCGGAACAATAGTTTTGGGACCAAAAATGTAAAGTCAAAATATTTATTTTATTATTATTTTAATGCCTATAGTATGATATTATGTTGGTGTAAAAATTTCGTTAAGAAATTTTATTGTTTGAATGGTCAATTTGATAAAAAGGACTAAATCGCGTAAAGTGTAAGACTTGAGTTCTATTAGTTAAAGGTATCTATTAGCTATAGAAAATTAAAGTAAAGGTCCTTATATGGTTATTAACCCATTTATAACATAATGGATGTTAGTGGCATAGCATTTGGAGTAATTATTTAGTATTTAAAAGGTTAATTATGTAAATTGGTTAATAAAGGTTAATTAAATAAAACAAATGAATTTATTCATGCATTCATCTTCTTGAAACCGATTCTTCATTGGAAAATAGAGTTAGGGATTCAGAAACTTTATTTCCTTCAATTAGATCAAGATAAGCCAAGATCGAGATTAGATCGGGGAAAAAGAAAAGTGGACGAATAGTCGATAATTTTCATCCGAGCAACTCAAGGTAAGTTCGTATAATTAGAATCAAATTTTTATATACTTTTAAATTATTTGAAATGATAGTATAATTGAGGAAATGGTATTATTGAGTTTGAATGTCTAATTGATGAGAATTATTGAATATCGAGTCTCATTTGAACTGTAGAAAGTCATAGGATATGAGTGACACGTCGTTAGGGTTACTATTTTGGTCGAGATCCTGCATGTGTTTCAGACTCACCATAGCTCATATGAGATTACCGTTATAATAGCTCGTAAGGACTTACTATTTTTAGCTCGTTAGAGCTTATCGTTTTATCTCAATAGAGGTTACTATTCATCAGGTCAGGAAGAGCTTACTAATCATAGCTCGAAAGAGCGAAAATGATAATGGATGATTACATACACTTATGTGACTAACTTATTGATGAATGCTTTTGTTTAGGCATTTGGTAATTGAATTGAGTATACCTCATTTATTTTCTTGATTATGTATAAATGGTAAGTTTAATTCTGAATTATATGGTCTTATTAAGCTATAAAGCTTACTCTATTTCTTTTCTGTGTTTTATAGAGGTTCAATAGCTCGCTCGATTCATATAAAGTTGGAGATACGCATCACACTATCCAGTTGCCGATTGGTACCTTTGAACTCAATGGATATATGTAAATATGACATGTATAGGCTAGTTATAAAGATGATAGTTATGGTTACTTAAGCTAGTGATTTTGGTATATGTTTTGGTATAAGATAAAGCCATGTGATTTGGATTAACTTGGTATAATGCTTTGGTTGTGTATAGGTATTCAATATGGTATGTTTTGGCAAGTAGTAAATGGAATGGAAATATACAAATGTTGTCTTAATATGTGATAGGCATATGAATGGAAAATACTTGATTATAATTTAGGTATTTGAATACCATGTTCGGTTGGTTATATTGTTTGAATATAGAATTTAGAAATGATTGTAGTTGAATTGGTATAATATGTGTATGAAATGTTATGGATTAACTGCCTATTGAGTTATAAAATGTTGCAAATTATTCTTATATAGGTATTTAAAAATAGGGTGGCAAATAGCATTTTTTTGTCCATACAGGCGTGTGTCTCATCTGTGTGTGACACACGGTTGTATTACATAGCCGTGTGTCCCCTGGTATGGTTTTAGAAGTCAAGTCAGCATACCTAACAAGTTTGACACGGCCTAGCACATGGCCTGGCACACGAGCATGCGTGGCCATTTTTAGGGCACACGGGCGTGTGTGTTGGCCGTGTGACCCAAGCCAGTGAGTTACATGGGGCAGGACTCGGGATGGGACACAGCCATGTGCTCCCATATCAAATGTCCACACGGCCTGTGACACAAGAGTGTCTGGTAGCCGTGTGAGACACACGGCTTGGTCACATTGGCGTGTGTCCCCTATTTTGGGAAAAAAATTCCAAGTTCTTGAAGGTTTAATAAGTTATCGGTTTAGTCCTGAACCACTCCTAAAGCATGTTTTGGGCCTCGTAGGCTCGTATAAGGGACAAATTGATTGAGATTGAATGATGAATGCTTGAATTGAGAGAATGTACGCTAAATGGATGTTTAATTGTTTTATAAGTTCAGTAATGCTTCGTAACACTATCCTGGCATTGAATACAGGTGAGGGGTGTTACAGATAAAATGGGCCCAACACGACTGTGCGAAATTTGCACTAGGCTAGACCACCTGATAGATTCATGTCCTATTTTACATGAGGATTCGACAAGACAAGAAAATGTTGTTTGGAACTTTCTAGGACCGCCCCAAAGACGATATGACCCCTACTCGAACTCATATAATGTGGGGTGGAAAGATCACCCAAATCTAAGTTATGGGTCAAATCCTCAGTTCAATCAACATTACCAACAAAGACCACCTCCAAATTAACAATTACCACCCCAAAGTCATCTTTGGAAGCCATAGTGGAAAGGCTAGCCAACAGTACTGAGATGTTTTAGCGGAAGACTGACATGCTTTGCAGGAGTTAGATAAGCAAGTAAGCAAGCTCACACTCATGGTTAGTCGTTTGGAGTCCTAAGGTAAGCTACCATCCAAAACTGAGCCTAATCCTCGACACAATGCAAGTAATATGACATTGAGAAGTCGGAAGGTTTTGGAACCTGTACCTGGCATGAGTTGTGCTCATGATGCTAGTTGAGATGAGAAGAAGCTTGACATAGAGACTCTAGTGGAGTCAGCACTACAAAAATCATTTGTAGTACCACCTCTATTTCTTTGAATAGTTGTCTAATGCAAGAAGGAGTGAGAAAAGAAGGAGATCCTCGACACGTTTCGAATGGTAGAAATCAACATACCTCTTCTTGATGTGATTAATCAGATTCCATGATATGCAAAATTCTTAAAAGAATTATGCACAAGTTAGAGGAAGCTCATGGGCAATGAAAAGGTAAGTGTTGGAGAAAATGTCTCCACCGTTTTACAAAGGAAAATTCCACCTAAATGAAAGGACCAAAGTATGTTTTCCATATCTTGTAACATAGATAGTATCGATATTAAAAAAGCCATGTGTGACTTAGGCTCATCAATTAATGTTATTCCTTTTTCAATTTACAAACTACTTAACACGGGTCCTTTGAAGGAAACAGGTGTAATTCTTCGGCTTGCAGATAGATCTGTAGTGTATCCAGAAGGAGTGCTAGAGGATGTTCTTGTTAAGGTAAATAAACTAATATTTCCTGTAGACTTCTACATTATTGACATAGAGGATGACAACTCGACCATTCTTCTAACATACTTCTTGGGAGACCATTCTTGATTATCACACAAATGATGATTGACGTTAGAAGTGGGATACTCACTATGGAGTTTGATAGGGAAGTGGTGAAATTTAACATTTATGAGGCCATGAACCGCCCAACATGATTTCTAATGTTTCTAATATTGATATAATCGAGCCTTTAATTGAATTGCATTTAGAATATCGTGACGAAGATGAATTATGAAGTATTCTTTGCAGAAATTTAGACTTTGATGCCATGGAAGAACTAGAGGAGTGGATAACGATTAAAGAGTATATTCACGAAACAATGGCTCCCATGGAGGCACCGTAATTATGAAATAATGTAGGCAAAACCTTTGAATTGTCCCCTTAACAAACTAAGCTTTTACCATATGTTTTGCAGGATCCAGAGTTGGAACTCAAACCACTTTCGGACCATTTAATGTACACTTTTCTCACTGAAGGAAATACCTTACCGGTAATAATCTCGAGTAAAATCTCAAAGGTAGAAGAGGAAAATTTGGTACGAGTTCTTAGCGATTATAAAGAGGTGATCGGATGGACGATAGCCGACATTAAGGGTTTGAGTCCCTCGACTACATGCACAAAATTCCAGTTGTAGAGAATGCAATTCCTAAAAGAGAGACTCGAAGACGTCTTAATCTGTCCATGATGGAAGTGGTAATGAAAAAAGTTCAAAAGTTACTTGTTTTTACGATGATCTATCTCATTTCTGATAGTAATTGGGTCAACCCAGTCCAAGTAGTATCGAAAAAAATCGGTGTGACCGTAATTGAGAATTCGATAGGGGAGATGGTTTCCACCCGAGTCCAAAACGGGTGGAGAGTCTACATCGATTATAGGAAGTTGAGTTTTTTAACTCGAAAAGATCATTTTCCATTTCCTTTTATTGACCAAATGATAGAATGCTTAGCTGGGAAATCTCATCATTGTTGTCTTGATGGTTACTCAGGTTTTTTTTTAAGATTCTAGTGGCACTAGAGGATCAAGAGAAGACTATGTTTACATGTCCATTTGGCACATTCGCTTACAGATGGATGCTGTTCATACTTTGCAATGCACCAACCACGTTTCAAAGGTGTATGGTAAGTATATTTTTTGACTACGTCGAGAAAATAATTGAGTTGTTCATGGACGACTTCACCGTGTATGGTAAGTCTTTTGAAAAGTGTTTGTCTAATCTTGCAAAAATTTTGGAAATGTGCCCAGAATTTAACCTTGTCCTAAATTATAGGAAATGCCATTTTATGGTGGATAAATGATTAGTTCTAGGTCATATCATTTCTACTAAGGGAATTTCTATTGATAAAGCAAAAACTGACATTATTAACTCATTGCCATACCCTACAATTATGAGGGAGATTCATTCTTTCCTTGGTCATGCAAGTTTCTACAGATGATTCATTAAAGAATTTTCAAAAATTCTGCAATCGCTTTGTAATCTCTTACGAAAGGACAAGGAGTTCAAATTTGATCAATCAAGTAGGGTTGCATTTAACACGCTCAAACATAAGCTTATTTCGGCATCCATCATTCAGCCACCAAATTGGAACTATCCTTTCGAAGTAATGTACGATGCAAGTGACCATAACATAGGAGCAGTCCTTAGGCTAAGAATTGAGAAAGAAATTCACTATCTCCTATACATCTAATACCTTGGATGTTGCCCAAAGTAATTACTAGACCATTGAAAAAGAGTTTCTAGCTATAGTCTTCACTTTGGAAAATTTTCATTCATATTTATTAGGGACTAAGATTGTTGTTTTCTTTTATCATGCAACTCTTAAATATTTGATTGGGAATAGGGAAGCAAAACCGAGGCCTATTAGATGGATATTACTTTTGCAAGAGTTCGATCTCAAAAGAAATGATAAGAAATGATGCAAAAATTAGGTAGCTGACCATCTAACCCGAATACCTCCATCAAAGGATGTCGCACTATTTAGAGACAATTTTTCAGATGAAAGTCTACTTTCTACTAAGACAATTTTTCCTTAGTACGTAGACAAGGTGAATTACCTTGCTACAGGTACAGTCTCTTCTAATTTATCATGACCTAAAAAAGATAATATTAAACGTGAATTGTGATACTATGTTTGGGATGACCCTTACCTTTGGAAATACTGTTCTGATCAGGTAATTCGACATTGCGTTGCAGAAACTGAGGTAAAATCGATTCTATATTTTTTTCATTCTTACGCATGTTGTGGACATTTTGGCCCTAAACGAACTGCGCATAAAGTACTTGAATGTAGACTATATTGGCCACATATTTTTTGAGATACATATTTATTTTGTGAGACATGCAAAAAATGTCAAAGGGTAAGAAACTTGAGCTTAAAAAATGAAATGCCTTTAACTCCTATACTTTTTTTTGAAATTTTTTATATATGGGTCATCGATTTTATGGGATCTTTTGTCGCATCATACGATAACATTTATATTTTACTTGCAGTTGACTATGTGTCAAAGTGGGTGGAAGCAAAAGCCACTCACCGTGCTGATGCCAAAATGGTAGTGGATTTTCTAAAGAATTATATTTTTTTTAGATTTTGCACAGAACGAGCATTGATTAGCGATCGGGGAACATATTGTTGTAATAAGGTAATCGACACACTTTTGAAAAACTATGGGATAGTGCAACGAGTCTCTACAACTTATCACCTTCAATTACACAGTCAATTGGAAGTGTCGAATCGAGAAATCTAGTTGATTTCAGAGAAGACCGTTAAGCTAGATAGGAAAGATTGGAGTTTTTGACTAAATAATGCACTGTGGGCGTACCGTACAACATATAAAGGGCCCATAAGTATGTCTCCTTATCAACTAATTTTTGGTAAACCATGTCATCTTCCTGTAGAAGTAGAACACAAAACATTTTGGGCGGTTAAGAAATGTAACATGGAGCTGGAAGCTGCAGGTAAGTATCGTAAGTTACATATTCAGGAACTTGAGGAAATTCAGCGAGAAGAGTATGAAAGTGCCCAAATTTATAAGGATAAGATCAAGGCAAGGCATACCATATCAAAAGATAACTCGTAAACAATTTGTGGTAAGACAGAAAGCATTACTTTATGACCTTACATTAAGAATTTTTGTAGGTAAGCTTCGAACTAAGTGGTTAGGGCCTTTTGTTGTTACTCAGGTATTTCCACATGGTGCAGTCGAGGTTAAAAGCGAAGAACCTAGAAAAATTTTCAAGATCAATGGACATCGATTAAAGCCTTTCTACAAAAATTTTCGAGTCCGCATGGTTGTGGAATTAATCCTGGAAGTGCCGGTTGAGAAAATTTCAAGGTCGTCGAGCTAGCGATGTTAAACAAAAGTGATTTTTGCGAGCAACCCAAATTTATTTACATTTATTTAATTTTGAGTTTTAGTAAGATTTAGGTTAAAAATAAAATAAAAAAATTATTTAATCTAGTTAATGTGATATTTTTAAGAACGTAATGGAGGTTGCCAATTTTTAAAAAATTGAAAAATGATGGTGGCATAGGCACGACGTGCTAAATGCTAATAATTATTTAACTACAAATAAAACACAACACCCTTAACCCAAAATAATAATCCCAAAACCCAAATCCACTTAACCTACCTACCCCATACTTAAATGGAAAACAAACCTATTTTATAAACTCAATACCCAAAACCCCAACAAGCCCAACAAAACCCAAAGGGAAGAAAAAAACGAAAAGGGAAGAGAATTGGTCCAAATGACCAAACATGGCCAAAGGAAAAAAAAATAAATGGGAAGGAAATTGGGTCGAATGGGAAAATTGGCCCAAAGAAAGGAAAAAAAAAAGAAAGGGAAAAGAAGGCCCAACCGGTAAAAAAAAAGAAAACCCTAACCCTTACGCCGTCATCGCTTCCGTCATCGTATTTGTCGCCACTTTGATCAGTCACCATCGCACCCACCTATGGCACCATTGATGGATTCGTAAGCACCACTGTCGTTCCCTTTTCCCTCCACTGTCATTCGCTTATTTCCTCTCCACCATAAACCACCATTCGACAACCCCTTTTCACTACCATCAACACCACATTCTCGCTGTTCTTCACCTCGCTGGACAAATCTTTCTCCCTTCTCCAAACACCACATCTTCTCTTTTTATTTCTTATATTCTTCCATAGTCACCAAACCCTCAAATGTCAAACCATCCCCTCCAACTACCTTAACCAACGCCATATCTGAAACCCCCACCACAACCTTTCAAAAATCGGCCCAACCCATGCCGTCTGCTACCACCATACACTGACACTATTTGTAATGCCCAAACGGAAACCATGGTTCAAACTCAGAACCAAACGACCGACAATATTCTGGCTTCACTCAGTTGCAGATGAAACTGGTTTTTAGCGCCTCTAGTCGTCGATTTAGATGGTGACGACTCAGAACCTTCACCACCTCCTAGAATATGAATGGTCACATCAATGAGAACTCGTCATCGACAAAGCCCAACTCTAATCAAAACAGAACATTCAAACAGTAGCCCCACTACTCCCAAAAGGTCGATTCCTAACGCACAACCTATTTTATCTTTACTAACATATTATGCAGGTTATTTGGATGAGGTCAGGACTTTTAACGAACATGTCGAATGTCCTTCGACCAGAAATGAGCGTGTTTCTCAGCGTTGACACTGTCGTCCACCATTCGAACCCATCGACCACTGATACATGAGCTAGCGATACCTCCACATAGCAGTACTGATGCTATTGGAAATTCGAGTCAACTACCTAACTCGTCCGACAAAAATGTTCGACCATCAGGAGACAACCAACGTAATAAGTGAGGTCATGCATACACTATTCCCACCGAAAGACGATTATGAAGGTTTTTAAACTTTTTGACCCTGGAGCATTGCGCAAGAAACGACAGCATTTGACAACGTTTGTTCCCGATCTGTAAGCAAATTGATCTTTACGCTGTTAATATGTTAAATATTCGTGATGCTTTGATGAGCTATTTTGATGCTATTGGTTGGAGTTCATTTGCAAATATTTCATTTCGTGCATATTATGAATTGATTTATGAATTTTATACAACATTTAGCTTTAATATTAATGCATTACGAACTATTGAAATGCAAGACGTTGTTTCTTTTTGGTTACTTGGTAAAGACTTTAGGATGTCAATTTATGACTTTAACATTGCCATAGGTTTCTTTGACCCTGATAACATTCAAATTGATTCCTACCATCCAACTTTGTTAGATATTCCTAGTAACTTTGATGCTCAAGATTTTTACTGTGCTTTAACTCATTCCAGAAATCAACTTTATAATCTAAATACCTCTAAGGACTTATTGATGCATGAACCCTCTTTGAGATATATTCATCAATTTTTAGCTTTTCATTTTTTAGGTCAAAATGATTCGTCATCTGTTTTAACTAAAACTAAATTTTTTTTGGTGGTGTATGCATTATGGATTTAAAGTTAATTTAAGATATTGGTTTGTATGGAATTTTCATGTTGTTTTACGCTCTAATCGACCACTAATACTTGGCCCATATATTACAAACTTAACCTCTCAACTTTTTCCCTCTAAAGTCTATTTCTTGTCCTTAACATGTGCGTATACTATGGATAGTCTAGATGAATATTGCTTGGATTCTATAGTTTCGCTTCTCGGCACCCCTACTATGTATTATTTTATTCCTCCAGGTATACGAACTGCTCGTGGAAATAAAGTCTTTCACCAACGTCTAAACTTCACTACTAAAGAGAAAGATGAGCAGCCTCCTTCATCTGTAGAAGCATGTTTAAGCCGAATTGAAGCTCAACTTGAAACAATGGAAAACCAAGTCTCCAAAATCCTCGACATCCTACAAAGTCATTACCTCCAACACTGACAACATCGTTAAAGACACATGGGGAGTATTCTTAACCTTTGTTTTTACTTATTGTTTGAGTTACTGTACATTTTGCATAGAAAATATGCCTGAGGACAAGCATAGATTAAGTGGGGGGTTGAAATGGTAAATATGCATGGATGATTGATTGATTTTTTCTGCATGTATCTCATTTTCATATGTTCAATCTTATGTTAGAATTATTCGTAAATTTTTTTGATTTTGAGCCCCTAATCTCATTACTTAGTCAATTTGGACAATTAGGTGATTTTTGAATTAAAGTGTTCAAGTATCTAGATTAATCGACATGTGTGTTTTAAAGTTCATATATGTAACTAGATTTTTCATAAAAATTGATTATTTTGAAAAAATACTTGCTTGTACATAACTAAAATAAATAAATAAAGGTTCAAGTTATGAGTGAAGGTTTCGAACAAGTGACCAAATTTAGTAACCGGGATAATGTAATTGGGTTGTCATCTCATCTCGCACAAAAAGGTTCGAGTGACAATGTAACACCCCAAACCCGGCCCAGACGTTATGGTCGAATCTGGCGCATCACATTAAAGTATTTTTGCGAAAACCTTGTTTTCATGGAAAACCCTTCCTTAAGATTTGAAACCTTAGTTAACTTATGAAAACACTCTTTTCAGTTGCGAAAGCTTTGTTGAAAACATTTGATTTAAGAAAGTTTATCAATTAAAAGTTTGGTTGCGGAAACGTAGTGGAAAAAAACTATGGTTTAGAAAATCCTTGTTCAACTTCTCGCAATTACAATGCATAAGAATAATACTCCAAATACTAACAAAAAGAGGAGGCCTTATTACAATCCAGTCTAAAATCACTTAATAAATAAGGAACTAAATGCTTTTAAAACAACCAAGTCCAAGTTGTCTTACTAGCTAGCCACCCAAAGTCCCTCCCGGCCTCGAACCTCCTATTGAGCATTACCTGAGAAAAATAAAAGGGGGGGTGAGTTTTCGCAAACTCAGTGTGTACACCCTCGTCGAGCAGCAAGCATTCATCAATCATCATAAAATCACACATGCAATGTAGTGCAATGCAACCCACCCTATTAATCCATGCACTGCGCTTCAGCTCTATCCCCTGCTACACTTCTTGTGGGGATTTAAACATCGACCCACTCAATCGATACACTTCAATGGTAGCCCGATTGCGGAACTACCTTCATTGCAGCAAGCTACTAATCATAATATGGGCTTAAAAAACCTTCGGTGGATCCACGGTCGTCAAGCAACCATGCGATCCTCATATACTTCCTCCATTCCAAAATTCCCAACCCATATGCAACCTAAGCAGAATATCATATGTATGCATGTCACATCCATAAAACTTACATTCAATGCCTAGGGGCATTTTGGTTATTTTTTCCCTTAGGGCTATTTCGATAATTTTCCCTTTCTTTACGGTTTTCACTTACCTTGGCCCGTTAACAAATCCCGTGAGCTAAGATGAACGAATACTATGCACCAGGTAGGATTCCAGAGAAGAGGAGGTGAGTCATTAAGACCGCTTAAGTACCAAGCTCTCCTTAGATTCAATCCTAGACATGCATATACCCGTTGCAACACCTTAACCCTTTGACTTGTCCACGGTCGCAATTAATTATTTATGTTTTATGTAGTCATCATATACTAGGCCCAAAACCCCTTTACAAAGCCCAGTCAAATTCACATCCTATATATGGCCTACTAGCCCCAATCACATTCATATGGCCCATTAGGCCAAAATCACATTTATATGGCCCATTAGGCCCAAATCACATTATAACATGCTCACATACGAATTTCTATCATATAGCATAAATTATCAATTTTGGCCAATTATGGGCCCAACAGCCCTGTCAGGCCCATTAAGCCTATTCTGGCCCAGTTGGGCAATTCACAGCCCAAGTCCATGGAATCGGCCATGGGGCCTCAGACAACCTATCAGTTTCCTGCTCACGAGTGTTTGCGCACTCGCAAGACTACCGTAGCCTAAGTTTCGGGTTTTCGACATTTCAGCTTTTGCCAATTCATTGTGTGTGTGCAGTGTATGTACACACTTGGTAAGCAAGCGTGTTGCTATTCCCTTAGTCACCAACCTACAAATGATATCACCCTTCAATTAATCACATGCTTAATACATATCTTTACTAAAATCGAAACCTCACCTTAACCTTACCTTGCGCGATAAGTATAACAGCCCCTTCTTAAATCACTAACCACGATCAACTCCTAGATCTGTACCAATATTAACTATTAAAACCAGAATAATTGGTGACTTGTATCCAACACAATTCCCCTTACCTTAACTATGAACATTCGGCCACCTTAGCCAATTGAAGAGGAATACTTACCAAAACCACAAACACCTAAGGAGAAATTTCGGCAGAGAGCTAAGATCCGAGATCCGACACTAATTCCCTACCATAGTTGATTAGAAAGAGTGAGGAAAGAACAGTGTAATAGATTCTTAGCAAAACTGATTGGGAGAACAACACTTACACTAGATTTGACCGAAGTAGAAGGAGTAGTAATTGCACCAAGGGTATTCGGCCAAAGAGTATTCGGCCCTTGGGAGATTCGGCTTTCAAACTTAGTATGGTGAATAAGGTTTATTTGGACCAGATTAAAGAAGAAGAGTAGAAGATGAATAGAAAATCAGCATAAGAAAAGAAAGAAAGAAGCAAAGGTTTTTGGCTTTTTGGATCTTGAAGAGAAAAGGGTTTCTGATAACAAAGTGAGAGAGTTTTCGGCATTAGCCTGGGGACTTTGCATTCGGCACCTATTTATAGCCTCTTACCAAATTGCCTGGCCCTCAATTCCCAATTCAGCTCCATCACTTCCCCCTTCTCATCTCCTCGTTTTTCTCCCTGATAACCCCTTGATCCTTTCCTCAATTTTCTCTTTTGAACACTCCTCTTGGAGTCCATCTTCACGGCACTTCCAATCTTCTAGAAGGACAAAATTAAATTCCTAAAAATACTAAGCTAGGATTCGAACCTTGGATCTCCTTGCTAGCCACTAACGCCACCTCCCTACACTTTGAGTGGCGTCACTTAGCCACTCCTCCACAAGGCTTTTTTATTCCATTTTCCCCTATCTTTACTTAAAAGCCCAACTATTTGCCAACAAGGTCCTTTTAATTATTAACGCATAACTTTCTTTTCCCCTAAGTTCAAACTTAAACCTTAGCCAAGACCTACTATCACCTACTTAACCGAAAATACCTAGCACATTTTTTTATCAGAACCGAAAAAATTAGGGATTTCAGGATTTTTGGGGTGTTACAGACAAACTGAAACTTACAAACATTCCGCTAACCGAGCTGTCCAAAAAAAGAAAAAGAGAGAAGACCGTTTGAATTGAGTAACTGGAGTAGGGTGCTTGGGTTGTCATCCTAGTTCACGTAAATAGGTTTGACCACGTCTAAAAAAAATTACTACATTATTAATTGGGAATAATACCTTGCAAATCTTGGTTCAAACTCAATTTAGTGAAATGATTTAGTTCACATGTTTCAGTTTTATGACACTTGTTGGTCAAATTAGGTATTTTGAGCATTTATTTACTTTTTGCCTATATTGTTTGCATTGATTATGGATGCAGAAAAGAGGCTTCATTTTTAATAAATTATTGAATAATTTCCAATGTATGAAAGTACAATATGCTTGAGGAAAAGCATGAGCTAAGTAGGGAGATTTGATAACATGTTAAATTTGCATGATATTTTTTGTGTTAAAATCGGTTAATTCTTGAATTGATCCCCTGCTAAATTAGTGATTTTATGTTTTAATCCTATCAGGAATGCAGTTGGGATGCTATGAGTTAAAAATGAGCAGAAAAGGACTAATTTGCAGCACAATCAATAAAGTGAGGCCGAATTAGAAACTTGGAAATAGTCAAGGACTTATCAATTTTCTTTTGACTTTGTAAAAGCTAAAATTAGAAGAAAATTTGATTTGATTTTTATTTTGTGTAGTGGGTAGATAAGCCAAATTTAGTAAATCCTATGTATATAAATAGGGCCTTTATGGTAGCTTGAAGAGACACTTGTTTTCACTTGGAATTAAATAAGAAATATTCTTTTCCTTCCAATTTCATGCATCAGTAGCATAGTGCTACTCCATTTTCATTTCCTTGTTTCTTGCAAAAATTGTTTAATTGCTTTCCAAGTCCCTTCCCTTCCTAACTTCCACCACTTTCATTCAAATCCATTCCATAGCCAACCAAAGCATGACCAAATTCATGCTTCACTAAATAATAACTTATCTTTAGGCTGATATTCTTTTCGGTCAAGAATCATCAGATACGTATCCGTACTAAGAATCCTTCCAATCGGTATTCACTAGTTTTCCTAAGTATTGAGATTGACAAATTCATCCCTTAAAGTTAATTTGATTTTAAATCAAAAAGCGTGTTGGGTTGAAGTCGTGTTTACAGACAGTTGGGGAAATGAGTTGGCCGTGGTGTATTCAGATCTCCGAGAATAAATCAAGGGAGAACTGATCGGGTTGAAACATCCCGCGCTATTGAGCCGTTAATCCGAGCTGAGTTCTTCAGAATACAAGGCTGCCGAAATCTTGAATCGGGAACTCATGTATCTCAGTTAGATAATCGGTAAGGGTTGGTTTGTAGGTCATATTGAGACCAACTACGAGAGGAAGAATTGGCGGTTAGGACATTCTTAACTGCTATAACCAGCTTATTGTTTGGTGTAGAAGATTAGTATTCGAGGAGCGATTAAAAAACTAGAATCCACCGAGTCTAAGGCTAAGGCTTGTTTTCTCTGTTTGCAATATTTGAATTTAATTTCTAGTTTAATTTTATTTCCAATTTATTTAATTGTTTATTTATGCTATCTCAATTATTTAATTTCTAAACATTTCAAAACTCCCTTGATTTATTTATTTATTTTTCCAACAGGATGCTTAGAGTCGTGGGCATGACTGTTGCCATGATTATCGACACGACAAAAATTCTCATCGTAAGTTAAACTTGAATGTTGATCATAATACCAATCTCTGTGGACTTGACCCTACTACCACTCTTTACTACTATTTAGAGTTGTTTTAATTGTAGGAATTATTTTTGGTGGTTTCGACACCCACAAGTTTGATAGTGAATTTGATAATTATTAGGGGATGTTTAAGGGCCTGATATATTTGGCTGGAATATTGACTTTAGAAAATGGTTAATTTGATGATTTTTGGGTTAAGGGACTAAATTGCAAAATTTGTAAAAGTTAAGGGTAATTGTATAAATTTTAAAAATAAAAGGGTATAAAATGTAAAGTGAATTGGAAGGTGAAATGTAAGCTAATAATTGAAAATTTTATATTTTAGGTCAAAACCCAATTGATACTTGTGGAAAAGGAAAAGTTGTGAAATAGTCCTTAAACTTCTGCAACTACTACAATTCAGTCTAGTTAAGTTCATACATAACTTAACATCTTTATGAAATGTTTGATGATAAGATATAATGTGATAATTATATTTGATTGTAAATGTTGTATGTTATTTGATAAAAATTATTGAATTTTATGCTTGGATTGGATTGAACGTAGGATAGAGTACAATCGAGATATAGTGATTTATGGGGGATTGGAGTGGAGACAGTTTTGGAGTAATATATATATGTTTTTCCCAAGTAAATCAAGGTTCAACATTTGTTGTGAACACTCGTGTTATACTCTTTGTTTTGGTGTAGTTTAGTTGGATTAGCTCTTCGAAGCCATTGGTGTGTTTCAGATGGATTAGCTCTTATGAGCATTTGGTGTGTTTTTGATGGACTAGCTCCTATGAGCATCTAGTGTGTTTTAGTTGGATTTCTGATGTACTTTTATCCGTAAGTCATTCATCAAGTTGAAAATCTTTGTAAGATATCTTGTTTAGTGATTTTGATGGATATGCCATATATTTGAATATTAAAATAAACTTTTATGGTTTACGATTGAGATTGTGAATGGCAGGGAATATTCCTGGTTGTATTGTTATTATTTGATTTTTTGTACTTACTTCGGTAAGATTTATCGTTTTAATATGTCAAACTTTCTAAGCTTCATTGAGCTTACTTGTGTTATTTATTGTTCTTGGATTGGATCGGCACTCAAGTCACACTATCTATAAATTTTGGTAGTTTTTGGAACGTTCATTTTGGATTATATGACATGTAATACGCTTGTATGATATTGCTAATGTTTTGGATATGTAAATTGATAAGTATGATCATATGTGCAAATTGATAACTTACATGATATATAAGAATGAGGTAAGATGTTTTAATGCAAAATATGTATGGTATGTGTTAATTTGTATTGTGGTTAAGGTGCCTATGATAGGCACATTGGTTAGGTGTTAGAATCTTGTGAATTGATAAGTTATGGTTGATGATGCATTTTGATGAATAATTGTATATACTTGTGGTATCAATGAGGATACATTGGTTAGGCACTTAGGATAGTTGATTTAGCATGTTTTTGGCTTGATTAATGTCATTTTGAATAGGTCTTTTGGTTGGTAAATGGATTACTTTGAGTCTAAGTAAGCTTGTAATGGTAAACTTGTTGATTAAGGTTCAGTTTGGGTTCACACGGCTTGAGACACGGGCATGTGACTCAGCCATGTGAGACACACAGTCTGCTGACATGGCTGTGTACAATCTATTGAGTGCTGAGGGTGTAAGTCAGTGAGTTACACGACCTAGCACACAGCCTGACACACAGCCGTATGGGGCAATTTTGAGTGTTACATTGCCTGGCACACGGGCGTGTGATATGGCCTGGCACATGGGCGTGTGACATGGCCGTGTGACCCTACTCAGGGAGTTACACGAGTGAGGACACAAACTGGAACATAGCTGTGTGTCCCTAGTTATATTGTCACATGGCCTGAGACATAGGCGTGTGTCTCAACCCTGTAAGTGGAACAACGAGAATGTGCAAGTGTACACAATCGCAACAAGTAATAAAGTGACAAGTAAATATCGAGTTATCGTACCCACAGGGACTGTGAAAAGAATTATTTATGAATGCAATTTAAAAAATACTTTGGTGAAGAAAAATATTTTGGTTTGAAGAAGCAATTAAAAACTAGGTTTTTAACAAGGTAAAATAAATAAAAATAAAATAAAAGTTCCAATGCAAGATTTCAAAAGATGATTTTAATCAAGATGACATAATTGTGTTAGATTAATTACATTTCTTAACTTAGAATTATTAAACTCATGTTCATGTTGTTACAAATAAATTCATCGCAACTCTATAATTTTCTAACTTATGAACATACTTACCTACTGAATTCTATTTATCTCTTGACTATATCTCTACGTCAATTCAACCGATTAAACAAATTTTAATAAGCAAATGTGTTTATGCACATACATACTTATGAAATTAAAATAATCTATTGTGCATATCTTTATGCCAATTAAAACAATTAATTCAATCTCATAAACATATAAAAGATTATGTGAGGTAACAATGTATTTCTACCTTGAAACTGTTTAATCACAATAATCTTGCAAGTTATGCAAGGCTAATATATTGTTAGATACCGTTGCTAATTTAACCCTCAGCTACCTTAGATGATGAAACATGCACTGATTAAGTATTGTGTCAATTAATTACAATTTCAATCTGTTTAAATAATTAATTCATTAGTCACCTTAGAATTGCAATGCAAGAATACCTTAGTCATGGTTTTACTTAATCAAACATTGTAACAGCCTGATATAGACCCTAGTCGGAACGGTGGTTTCGGGACCACGAATCTGAGTCAGAAAAATATTTAAAAATTATTTTTTTGTGTTTATTATGTGTGAGTTAACATGTGTGAAATTTTCGTGATTTAATTTTGTCGTTTGAGTGTCCAATTAAATAAAAGGACTTAATCGCGTAAAACAAAAATTGGGTAGTAAAGTGTGAAAGGGCTGAATAGTTGTGGTTCTTTTAATATGGAAGTTTCATGTTGCAATTAAACCATATTTTATAATGATGGACGGTTGTGGACAACCATTATAAATGTTTTATATTAAAATACCAAGGTTAAATAAGTAAATTAGGTAATAAAATGTATATAATATAAACATATAATTAAAAATCAAAGTGGATATTATTCTTAGAAGACCGAATATGAAAATAAGAAAGAAAGGAACAAGATTTCAACGTTCGGCCACCTCCCAAGCATGATTTAAGGTTCAATTTTACTCGGTTTTTGATAATTTTTACCTTTTTGAGATCGTTGCTTCAATTACTAGTAAACCCATGCTTGAATTTTTTATTTTGGTGAATATTTTAAGTTATACCATTGTTGAGAGCTTGTGATTTTTGTTGTTTGATGATGAAATATGAAAGATATGTTTTATATTAACATGTTTTGTATTGGAGTTTTTGATGATTTTGAGTAATTAGGACAAAATTGCAAAAATAATAATTTGAGGGACTAAAATATGAAATAAATGAAATATATGGACTTGTATGGTAATGGGTAAGATTCGGCCAAACATGGGTAAAGGAAATTTAGCATATTTTGTGTTTTGTGCAATAGGGACTAAATTGTAAAAAGTGAAAATGTCAGGGTAAAATGGTAATTTGCCCATTTATGTGTTTTTGGGCTAAATTGAATGAAAATATGTATGAATGAGCTTAATTTGAATATGTTTAGATCAAGAACCAAAGAAATTAGATATGGATCGGGAGAAAACAAAAGTTGTAGACTAGTTGTCCTGTTCTGTTTTACATCGTCCGAGGTAAGTTTATAAGCAAATAGATTATAACGCCCCGAATTTGGGCCTAGAAGTATTGGGCCTTTAGTATGGGTCCGTAAGGAGGTTGTATATAAGTATTTAATTGTGCAAGAAAATGACACAATTTAATGTCTAGTTTTGTGGTTAATGGATCTGAGAAATGTTGGAGAAATCTTGGGTTCAAACCTCAACTTTAGCAAAAGTTTTGGTATTAAGTGAATAAAACCCTGGATGCTTGGATGTTGGCCTTTTAAATTATTGTGTTAAGTAAATGACACAAGGAAGCATGTGGTCTAGTGGTTGTGGCGTCATTAAGGTTGAAAGGGAGCCTGGGTTCAAGTCTTGGCTCTTGCAATTTATTTTGCTTTTTCTTTTAAAGGAACCTGGACTTTGTCCTATAGACCTTATAATTAATTGAGGATAAAATATGACACAGGAAGAGCCTGTGGTGGAGTGGCAAGGCGGCGTGTAGTGTAACTGTGAAGTCTGAGGTTCAAGTGTTGGGATGCACAGTAGAGTATTTATTTTGGCTATTTGAGTTGTGTAGGAGGTGGAGTTGGACTGGAACTCTGTGGTTGAAGTGGTCATATAAAAATAAGGAATTTAACCTAATGGTTGAAAGTAATCCCATATCGGGAAGCTAGCATGAGAATTGGTGTGAAGCTGGCTTTAAATAGAGCGAACCAGATGAGTTGGTGAGGAAGACTGAATGCAGGATGTGCCAAGGTTGGTGATCGTGGACCTCGACGCATTCTCATAAATAGGTGTGTATTTGCGCCCTTCTTTGCTGAAAGTCGACAAAAGCCAAAAAGCCAAATCTTCGGCATTTGAGGCCTTATGAGCGTGTGATCTCTCATGTGGTAAATTGGGCCCACAAACCATGGGCGATAGACTGTAAAGGCCGCCATGAGCGTTCTCGTGTGCTGGGGCTGTTTTGGGCCTCGATGGGTCGAATGGGCCCGTGGGCCCGCTTGTGTAAATCTAACTATTAGTTGAGAAGTAGTTGGGCTACATAGCCATAACTAATTTGGGTTAGATGGGCCACACAAGCGTGTGGGCCTACTTGAGCTGAGTAATGGGCCTTAGGCTCTTTTGCACCGTTAGGTTTGTTTAGGTTATTTAAGTCGCTCAAGGCGATAGTGGACTTTCTGTTGGGTCATAAATACCCTAGTTAGTAAAATTACTAAAATACCCCTGATTTGTAAAATTATCGAAATACCCCAGTTTGTAACATTACTGAAACACCCTCAATTTGTAAAATTACCGAAATATCCCCAATTTGTAAAATTATCGAAATACCCTTATAGGGTAAAATGATTGTTTTGCCCTTGTGGGTAAATAACTGACTTGGACTATGAATTTGACTGATTGGACTGTGATTGTATAACTATGATTTAACTGACTTGATTGTGGTTGTAAAACTGATATGCTTTTAATATACGTTTAAATGATTGTTACTGAGCATGGTCATTTTGATTACATGTGTGATGATTGAACATGACATACACGACATATTGCATGGGGTTGGGACATTGATACAGAAGAAGTTCTGATAGGATCGCACGGGTCGCACAAGATGACTGTGGATCCAGTATTGATCGGTTAAGGTCGCACGGGTCGCATGAGACGACTGTTGATCCAATATTGATCTGTTAAGGTCGCACGGGTTGCACGAGACGATTGTGGACCAATAGACGGCTTAGTGCTGCTTAATCTTATTATGGCTCTGTGCCAACCTAAAAATGGCTTTGTGCCATCTTGACTATGGCTTTGTGCTAAACGTATTTACCTGTGGCTATGTGCCTAACATACTTATTGATGACTTTGTGTCTATCATATTTACCGAAAGCTGTGTGCCGATTACATTACCGTCATTGACGGTTATGTGATGAACTTATTACAGTAACCAATGGCTTTGTGCCAGTTATAATACCACTACTGAAGGCTTAAAGTCGAATATATACTAGCAGCTTTGCTGCAATTTCAATTAGTGCTACAACCGGTGCTAACATTGTAAGTGTAGGGATGGCGTAGGTGAGTTATTCCCTACAGGTAGTGCAGGGTTGGACGGAGCCAAGTGCAAGGTTGGATGGGATAACATGCATCCATGCATTCACACATTTTGTTCTGTTTATTGGTTTGGGCTTGGCCTAATTGTTTCTGTTATGGGTTGTGACCCAAATGTTGTTGCGATAGGCTTTTGTCCACGTATGCTCTAATCTAGACCGCTTTATTCGCGAAACGGGTTCTAGCCCGCATCGCTTTACGCTTCGCTTCTATTTCGGTATACTAACTGTTACTCTAGTAAGGGGATTCCACACTAAGTTTTTGTAAACTCACCCCGTTTTTAACTGTGCAAGTAATCCCCAGCGTTCGGTGGTTCAGTACTGCGAGGGACTTGGAGATGGCCACACAGTGCTTATGTTTTCAGATTTGTTTATTTACTGTTGTGTATTTCTTTTTAATTTGGTTGTAGTAAGGCATCTCTTAATTCTGGTTTTTATTTTACTTTGGGATTTTGTTTACTATGTTTTGTAATGGTTAGAAGTAGATCGCGGGTTTCCAAAACAACAACTGTTTTCAAAACACTACGTTTTCGCAACTTAACTTTTAAACACCACGTTTTCGTAAATCGGTTACTTTTAGAATTAGCTTCCGCAAAGTAAAAAGGAATTTTGGAAATAAAATTAATAAGTTTTCAATGTAATATGTTTTAAATAAGAAGGGTTTCTAATGAAAACATGGTTTTTGAAAAACACTTCAATGTGACATGCCAGATCCGAGTCTAACTTTTGTGCCGGGTTTGGGGTGTTACATTTAGTGGTATCAGAGCCAAATTACAAAACTTGACTGTGGAATGGGTTTTAAAATTAGATTTTCAAAAGAATTGTTTCAAAAAGGTTCGAAAAGATTTGAAGTATTTGAAATGTTTTTCTGAATATTTTCTTGAAAGTGTGGTTACCGAGTCTCCGACGCCGAATCTGTAAGTTTTCTATTAGACTGTACTTAAAGTTAGATTTTGTATTTATTCAGTGTATGTTCCAGAAATCAATTTTTTTTTTAAGTTAGAAATAGCACTGTGATGGATTCCGAAGGCAAGCAAGGTCGCGAGGTGTTGCCCGTCTCCCCAGAACATGAGTTGGTTCAGAAAACTATAGTCAAGGTAAGTCCGCCAACTTTGGATAACAATAACCTGGAGCTTGGTATGGAGGCATTGACCCGGTTGGTAAGGGAAGTGCTGGAAGAAGTGTTTGAGGCAAGAGTTAAGGCGTATGGTGAAACACTTCAGGCTAAGCGCTTGGAGTGCAGCAGGAAAAGGGATCACAGTCCTCTGAAGCAGGAGCCCCATTCTATGAAATGCGTTAAGACACATTTGAACTTTTCAGCTTGCGAGCACTGCAAAAGGTGCCATTCGGGCAAATGCTGAAGGAAGCCAGGAGTGTGTCTTAGATGCGGGTCTAAGGAGCATCAGGTTCGGGATTGTACAGTTCCTTTTAAGTCAGGTGTGTTTTGTTTGGATGTGATGTTCGAATATAGAAATTATATGCATGTGTGGTAAATATCTGTTTGCTTCTGTGGTTAGATTTTTGTTTGGGTGTGAGAGGTTTTGAGACTAAGTTAAAAGTGTATTAGTGTAGTTTGGAACTAGAGTGCGCAGCGGGAGCGTAGTGGTGTAGGTTGAGCTAATCGCTTGTTCAGATAGTTGGAAATTTTGAGGATGAAATTTCTTTAAGGGGGTAGAATTGTAACGCCCTGAGTTTGGGCCTAAAAGTATTGGGACTTGAACATAGGTCCGTAAGGAGGTTGTATATAAGTATTTAATTGTGCAAGGAAATGACACAATTAAATGTCTACTTTAGTGGTTAATGGATCTGAGAAGTGTTGGAGAAATCTTGGGTACAAACTTGGGCTTTAGCAAAAATTTTGGTATTAAGTGAATAAAACCCTAGATGCTTGGATGATAGCCTTTTAAATTATTGTGTTAAGTAAATGACACAAGGAAGCATGTGGTCTAGTTGTTGTGGCATCATTAAGGTTGTAAGGGAGCTTGGGTTCAAGTCTTGGCTCTTGCAATTTATTTTGGTTTTTCTTTTAAAGGAACCTGAACTTTGGCCTATAGACCTTATAATTAATTCAGGATAAAATATGACACAAAAAGAGCTTGTGGTGGAGTAGCAAGGTGGCGTGTTGTGTAACTATGAGATCTGAGGTTCAAGTCTTGGGATGCGCAGTGGAGTATTTATTTTGGCTATTTGAGCTGTGTAGGAGGTGGAGTTGGACTGGAACTCTGTGGTTGAAGTGGTCATATAAAAATAAAGAATTTCTCTAATGGTTGAAAGTAATCCCACATCGGGAAGCTAGCATGAGAATTGGTGTGAAGCTGGCTTTAAATAGAGTGAACCAGATGAGTTGGTGAGGAAGACTGAATGCAGGATGTGCCAAGTTTGGTGATCGTGGACCTCGACGCGTTCTCATAAATAGGTGTGTATTCGCGCCCTTTTTTGTTGGAAGTCGGCAAAAGCTGAAAAGCCAAAACTTCAACATTTGAGGCCTCACGAGCGTGCGATCGCTTGTGTGGTAAACCGAGCCCAAAAACCATGGACGATAGACTGTAGAGGCCGCCATGAGCATTCTCGTGTGCTAGGGCTATTCTGGGCCTCGATGGGCCCAATGGGCCCGTGGGTTCACTTGTGTAAATCTAACTGTTAGGTGGGAAGTAGTTGGGCCACATAACCATAACTAATTTGGGTTAGATAGGCCACACAAGCGTGTGGGCCTACTTGAGCTGAGTAATGGGCCTTAGGTCCATTTGCACTGTTAAGTCTGTTTAGGTTATTTAAGTCACTCAAGGCGACGGTGGACTTTCTGTTGGGTCATAAATACCCTGGTTTGTAAAATTACTAAAATACCCCCGATTTGTAAAATTACTGAAATACCCCCGATGTGTAAGTTTACCGAAATACCCCCAATTTGTAAAATTACCGAAGTACCCCCGATTTGTAAAATTACTGAAATACCCCAAGTTTGTAAAATTACCAAAGTACCCCTATAGGGTAAAATTATTGTTTTGCCCTTGTGGGTAAATGACTAACTTGGACTATGAATTTGACTGATTTGACTGTGATTGTATGACTGTGATTTAACTGACTTGACTGTGGTTGTAAAACTGATATGCTTTTAATATACATTTAAATGATTGTTACTGAGCAATGCCATTTTCCATACACATGTGATGATTGAACATGACATACACGACATATTGCATGGGGTTGGGACATTGATACGGAGGAAGTTCTAATAGGATCGCACGAGTCACATGAGACGACTGTGGATCTAGTATTGATCGGTTAAGGTCACACGAGTCGTACGAGATGACTGTGGACAGATGGATGGCTTAATGCCGCTTAATCTAATTATGGCTCTGTGCCAACCTAAAAATAGCTCTGTGCCATCTTGACTATGGCTTTGTGCCAAAAGTATTTACCTGTGGCTATATGCCTAACATACTTATTAATTACTCTGTGTTTATCATATTTACTGAAGGCTGTGTGCCGATTATATTACCGTCGCTGATGGCTATGTGCCGAACTTATTATAGTTACCGATGGCTTTGCGCCAATTATAATACCACTACTGCAGGCTTAAAGCCGTATATATACTAGTAGCTTTGCTGCAATTTCAGTTAGTGCTGAACCGGTGCTAGCATTGTAAGTGTAGGGATGGCCTGTAACGCCCCAAAAATCCCGAAACTCAAAAGTCTCGAAATCCCAAACTTTCTTTGTTTTCAGTTTTGATAAAAATTGTGTTTTATATTCCAAGCCGAGTGATAATTATAGCAGGTCTTAATTAAGGTTTGAGTTTAAATCAAGGGGTAGAAGAAATTATAGTTTAATTTTTGAAAGAATTAGGGTTGGCAAGTTGTTGGGCTTTTAAATAAAAATAGGGGAAAAATAGCATCAAAAAGCCTTGTGGAGGAGTGGCTAAGTGACGCCACTTAGGGAGTAGGGACGTGGCGTTAGTAGCTAGCAAGGAGATCCAAGGTTCGAATCCTAGTTTAGTATATATGGAGTTTAATTTCGGCCTTCTTGAAGGATGGAAGTGGCGTGAAGATGGATTCTAAGGGGAGTGCTTAGGAGAGAAAATTAAGGAAAAGATCACGGGGTTATCAAAGAGAAAAACGAGGAGATGAAAAGGGAAAAGTGATAGAGCCAAATTGGGAATTGGGCATGGAAAATTCAGCTATAAAGGCTATAAATAGGGGCCGAATATAAGGTTGCCAGGCTACTGCCGAAATTCTTCTTCACCTTGTTGCCAAAAACTCTTTTCTTTTCAAGATCGAAAAAGCCGAAAACCCTTTTGTCTTTCTTTCTTTTCTTTCTGCTGATTTCTATTCTTCTCTGTTTCACTTAGCTGATTTCTTCTTCTACTATTCTTCTTCTTTAATCTGTATCAAATAAACCTTATTCACCAAACTTAGTTTGAAAAGCCGAAAAACTGAATCTTCTAAGGGCCAAATACTCTTTGACCGAATCTAGTGTAAGTGTTGCTCTTCCAATCGGTTTTCTTTGTTTAGTATCGATTATTGTCCCTCACTCTTTCCAATCAAATTTGGTAGGGAATTAGTATCGGATCTTGGTTTTTAACTCTCTGCCAAATTGCTCCTTAAGGTGTTGCGGTTTTGGCAAGTATTCTTCTCCAATTGGCTAAGGTGGCCGAATGGTCGTAGTTATGGTAAGGAGACTTGTGTTGGATACTAGTCACCTATTATTTAGGTTTTAATAGTTAAGATTTGTGCAGATCTAGGAAATACGTGATCAAGGAAAAAGCGATTAAGGATTGGGCTCAAGGTAAGGTTAAGGTGAGGTTTCGATTTTTGAGTAAATAAGTATTAAGCATGCGATTAATTGAAGGGTGATATCAATTGTAGGTTTGGGCTAAGGAGATCGCATCACGCTTGCTTACCAGGTGTGTACATACACTGTACACACACAATGAATCGGCAAAAGCCGAAAAGCCAAAAGTTTGGCTACGATTGTCTTGCGAGTGCGCGAACACTCGTAAGGGGGAAACCGATAGGTTGTCTGAGGCCCACAGGCGATTCCGTGGACTTGGGTTGTGATTTGGCCATATAGGCCGGAATGGGCTAAATGGACCCGATAGGCTGTTGGGCCCATAATAGGCAAAAACTGAATATTGATGCTTTGTGATAGGAAGTTGTATGTGAGCATGAATATGAATGTGACTAGGCTTAATGGGCCATATAAATGTTATTTGGGCCTAATGGGCCATATACAAGTGATTTGGGCCTAATGGGCCATATGAATATGATTGGGCTTAATGCACCAGATACAAGCATGTGAAATTGTTTAGGCTTTGTAAGGGGTTTTGGACCTAGTATATGATATCTACATAAGATTTAATTAATATATTGCGACCGTGTACAAATTTTCTAGGATTGGATCTAGGGAGAGCTTGATACTTAAGCGGTCATAATGGCCCAGCTCCTCTTCTCTGGAATCCTACCTGGTGCATAGTATTCGTTCATCTTAGCTCACGAGACTTGTTAACAGGCCAAGATAAGTGAAAACCGTAATTAAGGGAAAATTATCGAAATGCCTCTAAGGGCAAAAATGACCAAAATAGCCCTAGGTGTTGAATGTAGGTTTTATGGATGTGACATGCATATATATGATATTCTACTTAGGTTGCATATGGGTTGGGAATTATGGAACAGAGGAAGTATATGAGGATCGCATGGTTGCTTGACAATCGTGGATCCACCGACGGCTTTTAAAGCCTAATATATAAATGAAGGTAGTTCCGCAACCTGGCTACCATGGTGTGTGGGTCAGGTGGGTCGATATTTATATCCCCACATGGTGTGACGGGGGACGGAGCCGGTGTGTAGCGGATGGATAATTTGGATGGGATTGTATTGCATAAATGATGAATGATGTTTTTTTTGGATGCTTGTTTCCTTCGAGGGTTGTACACACTGAGTTTGCGAAAACTCACCCCCTCTTTTATTTTATTTTCAGGTGAGGCTCAGTAGACGGCTCAATGTTTGGAGGGACTCTGGGTGGCTAGCTAGCAAGATAATTTGGACTTGTTTTTTTTAAGCATATAAGTTTTTATTTAATTAAGTATGTTTTAGATCAGATTGTAATAAGGTTTTCATTATGTTATTATTACTTGAACTATTATTATTATTTTCATTGTAATTTACAAGAAGTTGAAAATGGGTTTCCTAAATTATAGTATGTTTTCTACGTTTCCGCAATTAAATTTTTAAATGATAAGTTTTCTTAAATCAAATGTTTCAAATAAGGTTTTTGCAACTGAAAGGTGTTTTTTTTAAGTTAATTAAGTTTTTTTTTTATTTTAAGAAGGATTTTCAATGAAAACACAATTTTCACTAAAACACTTTAACGTAACACACCAGATTCGACCATAGCGTCTGGATCGAGTTTGGGGTATTACATTTAGTGGTATCAGAGCCTAGGTTGAAAACTCGGGCTGTGAAATAGGCCTTATTACTATTTGGTTTCTTTTTCCGTTTTAAAAAAAATTGATCACATTGTTATGGAAAAGGGAAAATCTTGCTGAGCGACACACCGAGTCTCCGATGTCGAACCAAGTAAGTACTTTTATTTAAGCTTGTTTAAATTGTTATGCAAGTGATTGTTAGAGGGCTACTTTACATGATGGTTAGAATGGAACTAAAGCCCGTAGGATCTGGAAACTATAGAGGATTTTTGAAAACGATCTTCTCTTTAAATATTTTCATAAAACATCGGTGTAATTATTAAACTAACTAAAACTTCCTAAAATTTCTAATTCAGATAATACGCGAATCGACGACAAGTGCTAGAAGAGGTACAAGTGGCCGTGGCCGAGGCCATGAAAGTGTTAGGGCTGAATCGTCGGCATCGAGCCATGTGCTCGATGTTGGAGTAGAAGAGGCTCTGGCCTCACCTGTGGCTGGGAATGAACTGTATGATCGGGTCGCGGGAGAAGATGCATTATCGCAGGCAATGCTGAGGATTTTGAAAAGGGTCGCTGGGCCCAATAATGGCAACGAAAATCGGGGGTGCATTCCAGAAAGGCTTCGATCGAACGGGGCTGAGATCTTTAAGGACGTGGCTGGCGCGGCTCCTAATGTGGCGGAATATTGGTTGGAGGCCACTGAAAGGATAATGGAGGATTTGGACTGCTCACTTGAGCAAAAGTTGAAAGGGGCGGTGTCATTGCTTAGGGAGGAAGCCTACTAGTGGTGGCTGATAGTGAAAGAGGGCACCCAACCAGAGCGGGTCACCTAGGAGTTTTTTAAAGCTGCATTCTAAGGGAAGTATGTGGGTGCAAGCTATGTGGATGCTAGAAGGAAGGAGTTCCTAAACTTGACCCAAGGTAATAAATCGGTGGCGGAGTATGAGGCGGAGTTTCTACACCTTAGTTGGTATGCAAGGGTAATGGTGGCAACGGAGTTAGAAATAGCCTCAGGGTACTGATAGCTCCACAAAGGGAACGAGTTTTCTCAGAGTTGGTGGAGAAAGCAAAGATAGCGAAGGAGGTAAAGCACACTGAGCGCTTAAATTGGGAGAAAGAAAGGGGTAAGAATAAGAGGGAGGCTAAGACCCCGGGTGTCGATCAGAGGCCTTGGGCTAGGGCCAGAGTTGATGGGCCAGTTAGAGTAAGGCCCCTGCTATTAATCCAGGGGTGCCACCTTGTGCTAATTGTGGGAGAAGCCATAGAGGTGAGTGTTGGAAGAGGATGGGAGCTTGTTTAGCTTGTGGGTCTGTGGAGTATAGGATCAAGGATTGCCCTCGAATCTTAGGTCGAGAGCCAGTAGTGGGCCAAGCTGGTGCTCAGCCACCAAGGGGTGGTCAGCTGCTGCCAATGGGCCGTGAGCAGGCCAGGAGTGGTGACGACAATAGACGTAGACGTGGAGAACTAAGTGGAAATGCAGACCATGCTGAGGCGAGGCAGCCAATTTTGGTTTATGCTGCTCATCACCGAGAAGACGATGATGCTCCAGAAGCGAATACTGGTGAGTACTTTATCCATAGTGTGTGATCTATCTATTTTGAAATTAGAAATAGAGTGCGCAGCAGAAGCGTAGTGGTGTAACCTAAGCGATGCGACATCAATATCCTCAACTGTTTGAATTAGGTAAAATTTCGAGGACAAAATTTCTTTTAGGGGGTAGAGTTGTAATGCCTCATAAATCTCGAAACCCA
This sequence comes from Gossypium longicalyx, assembly GCA_025698465.1. Taxonomy (NCBI): domain Eukaryota; kingdom Viridiplantae; phylum Streptophyta; class Magnoliopsida; order Malvales; family Malvaceae; genus Gossypium; species Gossypium longicalyx. Next base: position 36,916,340 of record CM046996.1, read on the forward strand.
AAAGTCCCAAAATCTCGAACTTTCTTTGTTTTCGATTTTGATAAAAATTGTGTTTTATATTCCAAGCCGAGTGATAATTATAGCAGGTCTTAATTAAGTTAGAGTTCGAATCAAGGGGTAGAAGAAATTATAGTTTAATTATTAAAAGAATTAGGGTTGGCAAGTTGTTGGGCTTTTAAATAAAAATAGGGGAAAAATAACATCAAAAAGCCTTGTGGAGGAGTGGCTAAGTGACGCCACTTAGGGAGTAAGGACGTGGCGTTAGTAGCTAGTAAGGAGATCCAAGGTTCGAATCCTAGCTTAGTATTTTTAGAGTTTAATTTTGGCCTTCTAAAAGGATGGAAGTGGTGTGAAGATGGACTCTAAGGGGAGTGTTCAGGAGAGAAAATTAAGGAAAAGATGAAGGGGTTATCAAGGAGAAAAATGAGGAGATAGAAGGGAAAAGTGATGGAGCCAAATTCGGAATTGGGCATGGAAAATTTGGCTATAAGGCCTATAAATAGGGGCCGAATACAAGGTTTCTAGGCTACTGCCGAAATTCTCTTCACCTTGTTGGCAAAAACCCTTTTCCTTTCAAGATCCAAAAGCCGAAAACCCTTTTGTCTTTCTTTCTTTTCTTTCTGTTGATTTCTATTCTTCTTTATTTCACTTAGCCAATTTCTTCTTCTACTATTCTTCTTCTTTAATCTGTACCAAATAAACCTTATTCACCATACTTAGTTTGAAAAGCCGAAAAACTGAATCTTCTATGGGTCCAATACTCATTGATCGAATCTAGTGTAAGTGTTGCTCTTCCAATCGGTTTTCTTTGTTTAGTATCGATTATTGTCCCTCACTCTTTCCAATCAACTTTGGTAGGGAATTAGTATCGGATCTTGGTTTTTAGCTCTCTGCCAAATTGCTCCTTAAGGTGTTGCAGTTTTGGTAAGTATTCTTCTCCTATTGGCTAAGGTGGCTGAATGGTCATAGTTATGGTAAGAAGACTTGTGCTGGGTACAAGTCACCTATTATTCAGGTTTTAATAATTAAGATTTGTACAGATCTAGGAAATACGTGATCAAGGAAAAAACGATTAAAGATTGGGCTCAAGGTAAGGTTAAAGTGAGGTTTTTAGTTTTTGAGTAAATAAGTATTAAGCATGCAATTAATTGAAGGGTGATATCGATTGTAGGTTTGGGCTAAGGAGATCGCATCATGCTTGCTTACCAGGTGTGTACATACACTGCAAACACACAATGAATCGGTAAAAGTTGAAAAGCCGAAAAGCCAAAAGTTTGGCTACAATAGTCTTGCGAGTGCGCGAACACTCATAAGGGGGAAACCGATAGGTTGCCTAAGGCCCACGGCCGATTCCGTGGACTTGGGTTGTGATTTGGCCATATGGGCCGAAATGGGCTAAATGGACCCGATGGGCTGTTGGGCCCATAATAGGCAAAAACTGAATATTGATGCTTTGTGATAAATTTTTGTATGTGAGCCTGAATATGAATGTGACTAGGCCTAATGGGCCATATAAATGTTATTGGGCCTAATGGGCCATATACAGGTGATTTGGGCCTAATGGGCCATATGAATATGATTGGGCTTAATGGGCTAGATACAGGCATGTGAAATTGTTTGGGCTTTGTAAGGGGTTTTGGGCCTAGTATATGATATCCACATAAGACTTAATTAATATATTGTGACCGTGGACAAGTCAAAGGGTTAAGGTGTGGCAACGGGTATATGCATGTCTAGGATTGGATCTAGGGAGAGCTTGGTACTTAAGCGGTCTTAATGACCCAGCTCCTCTTCTTTGGAATCCAACCTGGTGCATAGTATTCGTTCATCTTAGCTCACGAGACTTGTTAACGGGCCAAGATAAGTGAAAACCGTAATTAAGGGAAAATTATCGAAATGCCCCTAAGGGCAAAAATGACCAAAATAGCCCTAGGTGTTGAATGTAGGTTTTATGGATGTGACGTGCATACATATGATATTCTGTTTTGGTTGCATATGGGTTGGGAATTATGGAATGGAGGAAGTATATGAGGATCGCATGGTTGCTTGACAATAGTGGATCCACTGACGGCTTTTAAAGCCCAATATGTAAATGAAGGTAGTTCCGCAATTGAGCTACCATGGTGTGTGGGTCAGGTGGGTCAATATTTATATCCTTACATGGTGTGAGGGCGGACAGAGCCAGTGTGTAGCGGATGGATAATTTGGATGGGATTGCATTGCATAAATGATGAATGATGTTTTCTTTGAATGTTTGTTTCCTTCGAAGGTTGTACACACTGATTTTACGAAAACTCACCCCCTCTTTTATTTTATTTACAGGTGAGGCTCAGTAGAATGTTCGATGTTTGGAGGGACTCTGGGTGCCAGCTAGCAAGATAATTTGGACTTGTTTTTTTTAAGCATATATGTTTTATTTAATTAAGTATGTTTCAGATCAGATTGTAATAAGGTTTTTATTTAATTAAGCATATATGTTTGGAGGAACTCTGGGTGGCCAGCTAGCAAGATAATTTGGACTTGTTTTTTTTAAGCATATATGTTTTTATTTAATTAAGAATGTTTCAGATCAGATTGTAATAAGGTTTTTGTTATGTTATTATTACTTGAACTATTATTATTATTTTCATTGTAATTTACAAGAAGTTGAACATGGGTTTCCTAAATTATAGTATGTTTTCTACGTTTCCGCAATTAAATTTTTAAATGATAAGTTTTCTTAAATCAAATGCTTCAAACAAGGTTTTTGCAACTGAAAGGTGTTTCATTAAGGTTTCTTTTATTTTAAGAAGGGTTTTCAATGAAAAGACGGTTTTCACTAAAGCACTTCAATATAACACACCAGATTCGGCCATAGCGTCTGGGCCGGGTTTGGGGTGTTACATGGCGTGGGTGAGTTATTCCCCACAGGTAGTGCAGGGTTGGACGGAGGCAAGTGTAGGGTTGGATGGGATAGCATGCATCCATGCATTCACACATTTTGTTCTGTTTATTGGTTTGGGCTAGGCTCAATTGTTTCTATTACGGGTTGTGACCCAAATTTTATTGTTATAAGCTTTTGCCCACGTATGCTCTGATCTGGAGTGTACTATTACTGTTAACGGGTTCTAGCCCAAGCTGTTTCTATTTCTATTTCAGTATACTAACTGTTACTCTAGTAAGGGGATTACACACTGAGTTTTAGTAAACTCACCTAGTTTTTAACTGTGCAGGTAATCCCCAGTGTTAGGTGGTTCGGTGGTGTGAGGGACTCGGAGATGGCCACACGCTACTTATGTTTTCAGGTTTGTTTATTTACTGTTGCGTATTTCTTTTTAATTGGGTTGTAATAAGGCCTCTCTTAATTCTAGTTTTTATTTTACTTTGGGATTTTGTTTACTATGTTTTATAATGGTTAGAAGTAGATCACGGGTTTCCAAAACAACAACTGCTTTCAAAACACTACGTTTTTGCAACTTAACTTTTAAACATCACATTTTTGTAAATCAGTTACTTTTAGAATTAGCTTCTGCAAAGTAAAAAGGAATTTTTGAAATAAAATTAAGAAGTTTTCAATGTACTACGTTTTAAATAAGAAGGGTTTCTAATGAAAACATGGTTTTTTGAAAAACACTTCAATGTGACACGCCAGATTCGGGTCTAACTTCTGGGCCGGGTTTGGGGTGTTACATAGATGTACTTAATTCTAATTAAGTGCAAATTATACATGCTGAAATGAAATATGTGAATTTATATTTATACTAGCCGAATGTATACAAGCTTGGCTACTATGTTTCTGAATTTGTTTCGACTGATTTACACGCCTGAAAGTCCCATATGAACCATAGGAATAGCTAGGATACATATGTCATGACATAGGATTTTGTTATGTGATGTGCAAGTAAGACCATGGCATCGATATGTGATTTCAATATATGTGTGTGCGAGTAAGACCCTGTCTGGGACAGTGGCATCGATATGTGATTACATGTAAGATCACGTCTGGGACGTTGGCATTGTACGATATGTGTGATTATCTGAGTGCCCTATCCAATTCCGAATGGTTCATCAGGCAACGACAAGTTGTGAATGAATATGTAAAACGAGCTGATTGACTAGGTACGAATTAGCTTATTATATACTTGAAATAAGGTAAGTTATTTCATATTTGTTACAAATTGTGTGTAATGTAAATGAAAGATGTATGTGAACAAAGGAAGTGTATTTGGCCTTATGAACAAGAAATATGATTATTGTTAAAATGATTCTTGAATATGTATATATATGATCTTGTATATTCAGCCATATAATAAGAGTATTGATATGAGGTTGTATCTTGGTTTATGAGCTCGTATATATGAGTGGAGGCATACTTGCTTATATAATGACATTTTGTCTTTGAAAATTGAATGATAATTTGTTCATTTAACTAATTGAGCATTCGGCCAAGGTAACCTTTATGAATGAAAAAGATATTTTGCTCATATATGTGTATGTGTATTCCGCATATAATATAATTATGTATGTGATTATTATTCTTTGACTTATGAATTTATGTATATAGATGTATATGTATACAAGTTATGATAAAGAGATTTTGGCTTGAAAATTGAATGATAGTTTGTTAAGATGTATAAATGCTTATTCGGCCATAAATAATCTATATGTGAAATTACATTTAAAATACATGAAATTGTAAGCTTAAGATTTAAAGTAACTATGATAGTATAATTTGGTTTAGCATAAATGATTTGATTATGTCAAATAGTCATTTATTTGTTTATGACTTACTAAGCTATGAAAGCTTACTCTGTATGGGTATTCTTGTTATTTCTATTTTATAGATTTTGGACTCAAGCTAAGAGCTCGGGAAATCGTCAGAGAAGCTTATCACACTATCGACTATTTTCGATATATATAAGCTGAATATTCGGATCTATGGCATGTATAGGCTGGATTACGTTTAGAAATGTTGGATTTTGGTTGTGTGTAATCTAAGCCATGCAAAAATGGCTAATTTTTTATGTTAGAATTCGGTTATGCTAAGTATGGTTTATGTTCATTTTAGTCATGAGGTTATGTGCTATGAATGTATAATATTTATGTTAGGTACTATATGCTTTAAAAATGGTTGACGACTTAGGATGTGCATGTGAATGGTTCGACTAAAGTTATTCATGGATAGAAGTATATGTGATATGTGATTGAAGTTGCTTGATGATTTAGATGTGGTTTGAAAGAGTCGGACATGATATACATATGGTATGAATCATGTTGATGTGTCACTCTTAGTTAAAATGATTCGGTTATGACCTATGATGATAGTAATAGTTAAATTTTGTTGACAAGTGTATTCGGTGTGATGCTGGATTTATGTATTGAATAAATTGATTGATGATTCAGCTTTTGCTTTTATATATCTAAGTATTTGATGCATCTGTCATGGTACAAATTAATATACCTATTCGTAAGTATATTAGTTGATTCGGCTATGGTATTTATATATATAAATATGTGTGAAGTTGGTTGATATGCTTTGTTAAAATGAGACAATGAATACGGTTAATTATAATGCTCATGGTTATGTATACAATTGACCTTGGTTTGGACTTATATTGAAGGTATGCCCAATATATGTATTGTTAAGGAGTTTGGTTTATATGCGTCGGCCACAAGGTAAATGATGGTTATTTAGCTAACTAAGGTATAATATGTATTAGGCAGGTGATATTCAAGAGTATATGCATTTTATGTAATGTTTAAATGTCCGAATTGGTGGTAAAAAGACTAGTTGTGTATATACATTTTGGCATGTAAAATGGGTGCAATTCAAGTCACTACTGTGTTATAAAATGGTTAACTATAAATAAATGATTAAAAATACTTTTAGTATGTGAACTAAGGTTGATTAGCATCATTATTGATGTTCGGCAATAGTTCCATTTCATTATGATTAAAATGTGTATAAGTTTTATTTATTCATTGAAATTTATTTGACCATTTATGGATTATTAATGCCGTATAAGTTAATTTCTAGAATGCCTTGTGTTAGATTTTATTTGATTTTAATTTATACATGTATAGAAATATGACTTAAAAATGATTGATGTTTATTAGATATTCGAATATCATTACAATGTTCATTATATGATTTGTATTTTTTTTATGTATTATGTATTAATATTTCATGATTAACAATTAATTAGACATTCGTTTACATATATGAATATGATTTGTGTGAATGTTCTGAGTCATGCTTTTGTTCAGTAATACCTCAGGTTCCTATTCCGGCGACGGATATGGGTTAGGGGTGTTACAAACATCTTACCGAGGCCTATAACAACACAAACACAATTTTAATAAACTAAGCAGACAAAATGCAATCAACCTAACACAAATTAAATTTAAGCCATATTAATTAAATTAAACATATCAACATCACAAATATTCATAGATATATTCATCATAACAACAACAAAATTAAAAGGATAGGGAACAAGAATCAAATTCGGTGTTTTCTCCGTGGCTTGACTAGTTTGCTTCACTCCTCCTTCTCCGCTTGTGTAACACCTCAAACCCGGCCCAGACGCTATGGCCGAATTTGGTGTGTCATAATGAAGTGTTTTAGCGAAAACCGTATTTTCGTTGAAAACCCTTCTTAAAATAAAAGAAACCTTAATTAACTTTAAAAAAACTCCTTTCAATCACTTGTTTAAAACATATGATTTTACAAAAACATGTCATTTTAAAATTTAGTTGCGGAAACGTAGAAAACATACTATAATTTAGGAAACCCATGTTCAACTTCTCGTAATTACAATGAAAATAATAATAATTCAAGTAATAATAACATAATGAAAACCTTATTATAATCTGGTCTGAAACATACTTAATAAAATAAAACTTATATGCTTTAAAAAAAAAACAAGTCCAAATTATCTTGCTAGCTGGCCACCCAGAGTCCCTCCAAACATCGAACCTTCTACTGAGCTTCACCTGAAAATAAAATAAAAGAGTGGGTGAGTTTTCGCAAACTCAGTGTGTACAACCCTCAACAAAAAAAAAAAAAAAAAAGCATTCCAAAAACCATCATACATCAAACATGCAATGCGATCCCATCCAAATTATCCATCCGCTACACACCAGCTCTGTCCCCCGTCACACCATGTGGGGATATAAATATCGACCCACCCAACCGGTACACCAAGGGTAGCCTGGTTGTGGAACTACCTTCATTTACATATTGGGCTTTAAAAGCAGCCGTTGGATCCACGATTGTCAAGCAACCATGCGATCCTCATATACTTCCTCCGTTCCATAATTCCCAACCCATATGCAACCTAAGTAGAATATCATATGTATGCATGTCACTTACATTCAACACCTAGGGGTATTTTGGTCATTTTCGCCCTTAGGGGTATTTCGGTAATTTTCCTTTAATTGCGGTTTTCACTTACCTTGTCCCGTTAACAAGTCCCGCGAGCTAAGATGAACGAATACTATGCACCAGGTAGATTCCAGGGAAGAGGAGGTGAGTCATTAAGACCGTTTAAGTACCAAGCTCTCCCTAGATCTAATCCTAGACATGCTTATACCCGTTGCCACACCTTAACCTATGACTTGTCCACAGTCGCAAATAATTATTAAGTTTTATGTAGTTACCATATTCTAGGCCTAAAGCCCCTTACAGAGCCCAATCAAATTCACATACCTGTATCTGGCCCATAAGCCCAATCATATTCATATGGCCCATTAGGCCCAAATCACCTGTATATGCCCATTAGGTCCAAATCACTTGTATATGGCCCATTAGGCCCAAATCACATTTATATGTCCCATTAGGCCTAGTCACATTTATATTCATGCTCACATACAAATTCCTATCACATAGCATAAATATTTAGTTTTTGCCTATTATGGGCCCAACAGCCCATTGGGCCCATTGAGCCCATTCCAGCCCATATGGCCAAATCACAATCTAAGTCCATGGAATAGCTCGTGGGCCTTAGGCAACCTATCCGTTTCCTCCTTATGAGTGTTCACGCACTTGTAAGACTACCGTAGCCTAACTTTCGGCTTTTCGACATTTCGGCTTTTACCGATTCATTGTGTTTGCAGTGTATGTACACACCTGGTAAGCAAGTGTGCTGCGGTTCCTTTAGTCACCAACCTACAAACAATATCACCCTTCCATTAATCGCATGCTTAATACATATCTTTACTAAAATCGAAACCTCACCTTAACCTTACCTTGCGCGATCAACCTCTTCTTAAATCACTAACCACGATCAACTCCTAGATCTACACCAATCTTAACTATTAAAACCAGAATAATAGATGACTCGTATCCAACACAAGTCCCCTTACCTTAACTATGAATAGTCGGCCACCTTAGCCAATGGGAGAGGAATACTTACCAAAATTGCAAGCACCTAAAGGCAATTTCGACAGAGAGCTAAGATCCGAGATTTGATACTAATTCCCTACCAAATTTGATTAGAAAGAGTGAGGGACAATAATCGATACTTAGCAAAACCAACCGATTGGAAGAGTGAACACTTACACTAGAACCGACTGGGTGGTAAAGGTAGTGGCGGCACCAAGAGTATTCGGCCAAAGGGGTATTCGACTTTAGAGATTTGAATGGAAATAATTGATTATTCGGCACCAAGGGAGAGAGGAAGAAGAATCGGCTAAACTAAAAGTGAAACAAAGAAATCGGCACAAGGAAAATAAAAAGGAGAATAAGGGTTTTCAGCTTTTGGAGAAAGGGATTTCTGGCAACAAAGTGAAGAAGAATTTCGGCAGTAGCCTGGGAACCTTGTATTCGGCCCCTATTTATAGCCCTTATAGACGAATTTTCCATGCCCAATTTCCAATTCGGCTCCATCACTTCTCCCTTCTCATCTCCTCGTTTTTCTCCCTGATAACCCCTTGATCTTTTCCTTAATTTTCTCTCCTGAACACTTCTCTTGGAGTCGATTTTCACACCACTTCCAACCTTCTAGAAGGCCAAAATTAAACTTCTAAAAATACTAAGCTAGGATTCAAACCTTGGATCTCCTTGCTAGCTACTAATGCCACCTCCCTACTCCCTAAGTGGCGTCACTTAACCACTCCTCCACAAGGCTTTTTGATGCCATTTTTTTCTTATTTTTATTTAAACGCCCAACTACTTGCCAACCCTGATTCTTTTAATAATTAAACTACAATTTCTTCTACCCCTTGATTCAAACTCAAACCTTGACCAAGACCTACCATCACGTAATTAACACTTAACCGGAATTGCTAAGCACAAAAAGAAAAATTTGAGATTTTAGAATTTTTGGGTTTTAGGATTTTTGGGACATTACAGCTTGTTCTTGTCGAACTGAAGCTTCCACATACACTTGAATGCTGCTCCAAATGGTGGTTGAATGCCTCTTTTTCAAGAGGTGAAATCGGCAAGGGAATAGGGGAAGAAAATGAAGAACAATAGACCGAAATGAAGAGAGAAAAATGTGAGAGAAGTAAAGAGATGAGAAGGGTTGAGACGTGTTTGAATTGAGCAACCAAGATGGGTATTTATAGGTTGATAAGGATGCTAAAAATATCCAAAATCAGTAGCAAAAGGCTCCCCCCATGGCTGGGCACACATGTGGCATGTTTGAAGATTTCAAAAATGCTATTTTAAGGTAGGGGCAAATCTAGAAAGGCCTAAATAGTGGAGGGGTTTGAATGCAATTTAAAGGAGTCTTCAAGGGCCATTTTGTAAGACAAATAATCAGCCAAGCAAGCTGATTGGGTCAACATATGGGACAGTTTTGGGCTGCCCAGTGCTCGGTTGGATTGATTTTCTCGGTTCAGCTCAATTAGGCCCCTTTTCATAACTAATTTATAATAACTTATTCAACCCATATTAAATTGGATTAAAATTGAAATTAATTATATTATGAATTAATACACATAAATTGGACAGTCTTAGGCTGAAAAAATTAATTAGCCTTAATGCTTCAAAATTGCTTATCGATTTTGTGCTTCAAATAGTGTCTGTCGAGCTGTTTCTCGCCTTTTGTGCAAATTTGTCGAAAATAATAAAAATTAATCAAAATTTGATATAAAATTAATTAAAATTCAACATGTTTATAATTTGGATGAAAAATAATTATTTTATAATAATTATATATTTTTCGACAAGAATTTTACCGAAGCTACATGAATTTGAGTTAAAATGGGCATGAAAAAGTGTGAATATTTTTGTGTTTCCAGTAAGTCACAAGGCCTGGCCACACGACCATGTGACCCTTGTTTTGTAAATTTTGCAAATTTTTCTTAAACTTTTTAAATTGTTTCAAATTGGTCTCGTTTTTCTTCTAAGCTATTTTTTAATGCCTCGAAGGCTCGATTTAGGAACAATATACTGTACGAATGGATTATGATATGTTTCAAATTATTAAATGTTAAAATGTTTAAATGTTCCGATTGATCTACAATGCTTCGTAACCCGAATCTGGCGACATATATTGGTTAGGGGTGTTACATTTAGTGCTATCAGAGCTAAGATTTAGTCAACTCTTGGACTGAACCTAGCGTGTGAAATGTCTAAAATTACATGCCATATAACCTGTAATAGTGTGATGTGTTTGATCCGATCTAACCTTTGTTTTTCTTATAGATTGTAAAGATGTCAAATGGATCTGATCGTGCAGACAATGATGAGGTTTATAGTAATGTACTGACATTTGATCGAGGGACGAGTAGTAATATTCTGATTCCTCAAGTACAGGAACATGAACTTAAAAACATGTTCTTCGGGTTTATGAACCAGTGGTTCAATGAATTTATGCAAATGAATATTCCAGCTCAACGATCTCCAACCCATGTTATACCTCCGGTTGCACCTCCACCTCCTCCTATGACTGAGCCTAGTTGATGTATTTCGATAGACAAGCTTAAAAAGTGTAGTGTCGAAGAATTTCAAGGTAGATAGAAGATGATCAGGTTAAAATTGAGTATTGGCTTCAAAATATCTTGCGAGTTTTGAAGAAATAGCATGCTCTCTTGATGATTTTCATTATTAAAAGAGGAAGCGTATAGTTGGTAGACTACGTTGGTAGCTATAGTACCAAGAGAGAAAATTTCGTGGTATTTTTTTCATGCTAAGTTTAAAAAGAAATACGTAGAAAAACAATATCTAGACAAGAAAATGAGAGAATTTCTTGATTTACGGTAGGAAAATAAATTAGTGGCTGAGTACGAGAGAGAGTTTGTTTATCTCAGTAAATATGCCCAAGAGATTGTGCCTGTTAAAGATGATATGTTTATCCAATTTAAAGATGGCCTGAATGATGAAATCTGAAAGATGATCGAAGGTAATGAAATCTGAGAATTTGTTGTCTTACCTGATCATGAGTAGAAAATGTAAGAAGTGTATAATAGAAAGATACAAAGGGACAGACGAATTCGAGAGTTTAACAAGAGAAATTCTTCTAAGTTATTTTTTGTACCACTGACAAAGAAGACTAGAGAAGACCTCAGTCGAGCTACTTCAGTTTCTAAGCATCTGAACAAAGATAAATCGATTCAGCATGATTTTAAAGCTCCTACTAAACAAGTTGATAGCATGGGAAGTGTACGGAATGCTCTGAAGCCTAGTTGTAAACATTGTGGAAAATTTCATTCTGGCAAGTGTGGAGTTAAGTCAGAAGCATGTTATAGATGTGGATCAACTTATCATCTTTTTTAAAATTGTCCGAAACATTTAAAAGAAAATAAATAACAAAATGAAAAGAAAATGTCTACATCTCAGAAAGGTAGACATTCGGACCAGAATAGTACTATTAGGACTACTTGTACGAGAACAAAGACACCGTTGTTTGGTCAGAGGCTAGATCACCTACTAGATGTGAGTGTTGGTACATTCTATCTCTTTGATGTTACTGTGTATGCACTGATTGACCCTAGGTCAACTCATTCTTATATTTGCACTACATTTGATGTTACTGTGTATGCACTGATTGACCTTGGGGTCAACTAATTCTTATATTTGCACTGCATTAGTAATGGAAAAGAAATTACCTATTGAATTGACTGAATATGATATTCAAGTTACTAATCAACTAGGTCAGAGTGCAATAGTTAACTTAGTTTGTCGTAAATGTTTACTAAAAGTTAGAAGCTGTGAATTCCCTATTGATTTGATGTTATTAACTTTTGAGGAATTTGATGTTATTCTGGGTATGAATTGGCTATCGTTGCACGATGTTGTGGTAAATTGTAGACAAAAACAAATTGATTTGAGATACCAGACAGGAGAGATGATTTTAGTTGAATCTGACGGGCCGAATAGTTCTGTTAGAATCGTTTTAGCTATTTCTGCCCAGAGAATGATATGTAAAGGTAGTGAAGTGTTTCTATCATACATTCTTGATACCAAAGATCTAGGATCGAAGTTAGATCAGTTATCGATTGTTAGTGAATTTACTGCTATATTTCCTAAAGAGTTGTTGGGTTTGCGTCTTAATCGTGAAGTTGAGTTTGTGATTGATCTGGTTCCTAGAATTGCATCGATATCGATATCATCATATTGCATGGCACCAGTTGAATTAAAAGAGTTAAAAACATAGTTGAAAAAGTTGTTAGACAATGGGTTTATTCAACAGAGTGTATCTCCCTAGGGTGCACCTGTATTGTTTGTGAAAAAGAAAGATGGCTATTTGAGATTATGTATCAACGAAAGATAGTTGAATAAAGCCATAATAAAGAATAAGTATCCTTTGCCACGTATTGATGATTTATTTGATCAATTAAAAGGTCCCACAATATTCTTAAAGATAGATCTCAGATCCTGGTATTATAATTTGCGGGTTAAAGACCGTGATGTGTCAAAGACTACTTTCAAAACTCGTTACGGTCATTATGAGTTTCTAGTAATGCCATTTGGTTTGACTAATTCCCCTGTTGCTTTTATGGATTTAATAAATCGGGTTTTTCAACCTTATTTAAATAGATTTATTGTTGTGTTTATTGATGATATATGTAACACCCTTAATCTGTATCCGTTGCCAGAACAGGGTTACAGAGTATTATCAAATTTTTTAAATTAAAAAAAACATAAATTTCAAACATTTCAAATCATATTAATAATCATAGTAAAACCAATCCAAATCATACATATTTTCCCTTATATGAGCCCTTGAGGCCCTAAAAACATGTTAGAAATAAGTTGGGACTAAAAAGGAAACTTAGAGAATTTTATAAAAAATATTCAAATTTTTCAACACTGTAAGGGTCACAAGGCCAAGAGACACACCCGTGTCGTAGGCCTGCGGGCATTCGAAGTAGGGACACACGGTCATGTCCCAGCTCGCGTCCGTGCCTATGTAACTCACTGACTTGGGTTACACAGTCAAGCCACATGCCCGTGTGCCAGGCTGTGTGCTAGACCGTGTAATAACCTGACTTGCAACCCTTTGAAAGCTACAGGGGACACACGGACGTGTCGCTTGGCAATGTACGAGACATAAGCCTGTGTGGATGAAAATAGGCCATTTTACAAGCCATTTCTCTCACCCATCTTGGCATGTACCTACACCAAAATTTCACATATACACAAGCCATAACAAGGCATCAAAATCATGCATAAACAAGTCATATACATATGGTATAGTATCATACAACCAATATGCCTTTAGGCACCTCAAATGACAATATGTAAACATGTCTAACTATGTATTCTATTTTGCCAAAATGATCAACTAACTTCCAATTAGATTTGCATCAATACATACCATAAAATATACTTACTAAAACATACCAAATGGTACTAAACATGCCATTCAACTACAAAGTATCAATACACAACATTTCCAACGAGTTACAAACCATATATAATATGCATATTCAAACCATAATTTCATCTTCCATAATTCAAGCATATCAAGCCAAACATCATCCATAATAAGGCTAATATTTACATGCCAAAACTAAATTCATTTGAACACCAAAATACCATAGCTCAAGCCAAACCAAATGGCCATTTCAACATTCAAAACACATGGCCAACATTAGCCAAAATACCTATGCATGCCATTATAACAAAAATTAAACACCCGAAAGTACCAAAAGAGCCTATGGATAGTGTGATTTATCTCCGACGAACGAGTTTCTAATTCACTATAAAACACGGGGAATAACATAGAGTAAGTATAAAAACTTAGTAAAACCGTATAATATAAAACACAACATACCGATCATTACATAATAGATAAGATATATATAGCACAATCCAACATATAACGTGGCATTAAAACATGGATGAGCTCAACATCTAATTCATGAAGCATATACATATATCATCCATTTCTACCTTTGATATACCATGTAATACCATATCAATGAAATTCACATGTATCAATATTTCAATTCATATCAAACTCTTACAAATCCGTATCAGAACAATGCCCGTTGAACTATTTAAAATACCGTGGGATAACCAGGATAGGTTACATAAAGTGTGCTAACTCATATAACTGTAATCCCTCAAATCCTGTACATGTATGCTCACACGAACTGTAAAAATGGTCCTGCTCACACAAGCTGTGAAAATAGGCTTGCTCACACGAGCTATGGGTCGGAACATAGCTATACGATGCTGCCCATATGAGCTATGGAGTATTCACAACACATGCTACACCTCAGTCATCAGTTGGATGTTCAGGACCAGCACCCGAATTATGTAAACCCAAATGACTTTGTATCGTACGAATTCCTAAGGTTCAAATAGAGCTCGGTAATTGTCAAACATTGCTGGATATGCAATCTATATATACATATAACAATTCACGATACAAGTATAATTCAATTAAAACATATATGCATATTTAGTTACACGAACTTACCTCGACGAGTATACGTAGATACGGAGAAATCTAAGACTTTCTCTTTGCCTCAATGTAAAACCGTACGAGGTTTATTTTAATCTATACGGATAAATTTAACTCAATTCAATATATATTATTCAATTCAACCCAAAATCATATTTTGGTAGAATTACCACTTTACCCCTAGACTTCAAATTTGTGGTCACGAAACCACTATTTCGATTTCTCAGAAAACAGGCTGTTATAGTATATTGATCTACTCCAAGATAGAATCTAAGCATGCTCAACACTTGAGACTCATATTAAAGACTTTTAAAGAGAAACAGTTGTATGCAAAGTTCAATCAATGTGAATTTTGGCTTCGCGAGGTTGGTTTTTTGGGTCACATTGTAACATCCTGAAATAGGGCCCAGTCAGAACAGTGGTTTCGGGACCACAAATTCGAAATTGAAATATTTATTTTATGATTATTATGAGGTCTAGAATATGAGTATATACATGTGTTAAAGTTTCATGAAGAAATTCTATGA
This sequence comes from Gossypium longicalyx, assembly GCA_025698465.1. Classification (NCBI taxonomy): domain Eukaryota; kingdom Viridiplantae; phylum Streptophyta; class Magnoliopsida; order Malvales; family Malvaceae; genus Gossypium; species Gossypium longicalyx. The sequence goes on from CM046996.1 coordinate 36,931,710, forward strand.
GTAAGGTGTCCAATTGGAAAATAAGGACCAAATTGAATAAATTGCAAAACATGGATTCTAGAAGCAATTTGTATGAAATTGTTTTAGATTATTAATTAGAAGATCTTAAACAGAAATTTTCCCAATTTCTAAGTTTTTAGACAAAAATGGGCATGTATGGATGAAATTTGAAAGAAAGGGCTTGAGGGTATTTTGGTCATTTGGCTAATTAATGAAACAAAATGGGAAAAATAAGCCAAAAATCAGCCGTTCTTCTCCTTCATCCAGCTATAATTCTCAAGCTCTTCATAGCTAGGGTTTTCAACATTTTCAGCTCTTAATTCAGCTAAAATAGACCCGTCATCACATATAATCAACTGAGTGTTCATGACTCGTAACGCAAACAATGGTTTTCGGCTCAAAGCATCAGCAACTACATTAGCTTTTCCCAGGTGATAATCAATCACAAATTCATAATCTTTCAATAACTTGAGCCGTCTTTATTGTCAGAAATTCAAATCCTTCTATGACATCAGATATTTCAAGCTTTTGTGACCCGTATAAATGTGGCATTTCGCACCATATAAGTAGTGTCGCCAAACTTTCAATGCGAATACAATTGTTGCCAGCCCTAAATCATGCGTTGGATAGTTCTTTCCATCTGGTTTCAATTGTCGAGAAGCATAAGCTATAACATTTTCTTCTTGCATTAAAAAACAACCCAATCCATTTAACGATGCATCACTATAGATCACGAACTATTTACCCGATTTAGGTTGAACCAAAACTGGTGCCTCTGTTAATAGTGCTTTCAACTGTTTGAAACTCTATTGACACTTTTCTGACCATTCAAACTTTACATCTTTTTGTAACAGTCGTGTCATTGGTGTAACACCCCAAACCTGGCCTGGACGTTATGATCGAATCCAGCGTGTCACATTGAAGTGTTTTAGCGAAAACCCTGTTTTCATTGGAAACACTTCCTTAAAATGAAAAACCTTAACTACTTTGTAAAATCTCTTTCCAGTTGCGAAAGCTTTATTTAGAACATATGATTTATGAAAACTCGTCATTTTAAAAAGAAAAAATTGAGTTGCAGAAATATAGTATTTGAAAACAATTATGGTTTAGGAAAACCACGTTCTACTTCTAATAAATATAAATCATAAAAATGATAATAGTCCTAATTTGAAATATTAGCCAGAGGAAAGGCCTTGTTACAACCCAAATAAAAAAGAAATAATTTAAAAGCAAAATATTAATAATTACAAAAATACTAAGTCTAAACTTTTTATGCTAGTTGGCCACCTCCGAGTCCCTCCATCCATCGAACCGCCTAATGAGGATCACCTGAAAAGTTTAGAAGGAGGGGGTGAGTTTTGAAAACTCAGTGTGTACAACCCTCAAATAGTATAAAGCAATCATCAGTCATTTGGGGCCTGAGCCCAATTCAATAACAGTGACATTTGGCCTCAGTTGGGTCGAAGCCCACATCACAATAATATCACAATAATGTGATACATGCAATGCTGTGCAATGCAATACAGTGGAACCCACCCCAATAATCCAATCGATACACATCAACTCTGTCGCCCGATACACATCATGTGGGGATATAAATATCGACCCACCCAACCGATACACATCAATGGTAGCCCGGTTGCGGAACTACCTTTAATGCAGCAAGCTGCCAATCACATATTGGGCTTAATAGCCATCGGTAGATCCACGGTTGTCAAGCAACCATGCGATCCTCATATACTTCCTCTGTTCCATAATTCCCAACCCATATGCAACCTAAAGAGGATAACATATGAATGCAGCAAATATACATGTATCATCCATAAATCTTACATTCAACACTTAGGGGTATTTTAGTCATTTTTGCCCTTAGGGGCATTTCGGTAATTTTCCTTTATTATGAGTTTATTACTTACCTTAGCCCGTTGACAAGTCCTCGATGACTAAAGTGAACGGATACTATGCACTAGGTAGGATTCCAGAGAAGGGGAGGTGTGTCATTAAGATCGCTTAAGTACCAAGCTCTCCCTAGATCCAATCCTAGACATGCATATACCCATTGCCACATTATGACTTATCCATGGTCACAATTTATTAATTAACTAGGTATTATGTCTGTTTAAATAGTTACCAGATACTAGGCCCAAAACCCCTTACAAAGCCTATACAAGTCTATATACACGCATATGGCCCACAAGGCCCAATCTCATTCATATGGCCCATTAGGCCCAAATCACATTCATATGGCCCATTAGACCCAATCACTTTCACAGTCATGCTCTTATATGATTTTCCATCATATAGCATCAATTACCAATTTTGCCTCTTATGTGCCCTATAGCCCATCGGGCCCATTTAGCCCATGCTGGCCCGGTTGGCCAATTCACAGCTCAAGTCCATTGAATCGCCCATGGGGCCTCAGATAACCTATCGATTTCCCCCTTACGAGTGTTCGTGCACTCGCAAGACTACTGTAGCCAAACTTTCAGCTTTTCGACATTTCGACTTTTCAACATTTTGGCTTTTCGGCATTTAGGGATTTGTCGATCTACTGTGTGTGTGCAGCGTATGTACACACCTTCGGCTTTATATCAAGCTATCATAGGGTAGAAGTACACACCTTATCACTTGGAGTACTAAGTATTCATAATCGCCCGAACCTATATTCAACATTATACTCCATTAGTCCCATCCCATTAATTCAAAATAAATCCACTACTTACCGAAGAATAACCTATACTTGCCTTGACTAGATTGATCGACTGCGACCTGCCTACGTAACTCGAAATCTGACGTAGTCCCCTTCCGCATCTAGGCGAAAAGTCCCTAATGGCTGACACCTTATGTCACTTAAACTTGGGAGCCTCCATCCCAACCTCTCTATTAGAACCCCTTTTTTCCATCAGCTAATACTTAGCCAGCGATCACACTCTTGAATGAGATGGAGAAAGAGAAATAAATGGAGAAACCATAGGTTAACAAAAGTAATGGTTTTTGGAAAGGATAAAGAAAAATTAGCTTTTAAGAGTGTAGAAACGAAAGAACTGAGAAATATTTAACAAAAGCCGAAGAAGATCTAACTTACTGACCGATTGCAAGATCACTTGCCAACAAGAAATCAAACCCCCAAAGTGTATGAATTGACTTTTAAATGCAAAAGAAATAGTCGGCTAAGTTGAAGAGGAAAGAGGTTGATTTGATTAAAATAGGGAAGAAAAGATCAAAAGTTTGGCTTAAAGAAAAAAGGAGATGATATGCGACTGAAGCACACAAAAACAACAAATGCCCTTACTTGCTCATACGAGACACATATATATACTAAAAAAATAATTAACTAAATGAATTAATAAAAATACAAACCTACACTCCCCAATCGACTTAAACTCGTCAAGATAAATTCCCTTCAAATTTTCCAATTTTATCACCATCATATCCACACTTAGTCCTCATCCTTATCTCCTTGATTTTAGCCAACAATTCCAATTTGAACTGCATTCAAATTACCTCCACAGAATGGCAATCCTCCCTTGTGTTGAGCAGCAAAATTGAATTCCTTTTTTGCATGTGAGACCACTCAAACTCCAGCCCACCAACTTCCCCATACGCTGCTGGCCACTACACCGCCACCTATCTTGTGCTACCATTTGGTCACAATTAACTATAAGGCTTATATGCCTAAGCCTTAGTTTTCTTAAAGAATAAAAGTTTAAACTTTGCCAGGCCTGGGATTCGAGCCTACAACCTCTCATATCCATAGCATGCTTCTCGCCACTGTACCGCAGGCGCCCTTGTGCCATATTCAATCCCTAACTATTTTTAAGGGCTATTAGCCCGCAACCAGGTTATCCTAAAAATATTTGCTACCATTCAGATTCGAACCCCTAATCTCTTGGCTATGCTATACGTCCCTTGCAACTACAGCACCTACCTTATTTGTGTCGTTCTCCTTCCCAATTAATTATAAAGTCTTTCTGCCGACCCACAGGTTGTCTAAAAAAACCCATAACTTTTGCTCATGTCGCGACTTGAACCCAACACCTCTCCTTACTCCTAACGCCATCATACCACTTGGCCAAGCGCATCCTTTGTGTTGAATTTCCACCAAACACATTTATAAGGCCTAAACGCTAGCTTCCCTACTTAATCATGTGCGCAATAAAAATTTTCGCCAAGGCCAGGACTCGAACCCTGGACTTCCTGCTTGCTACCAACGCCTTTTGCCACTAGGCCAAGCATTTCCTTGTGTCAGATTTTACTAGGCCTTTTTAATAAGCCTTCCACCTAATGCTCAGGTCTTTTAAAAAAAATGTAAAATTTTGCTCAAGCCCTAGATCGAACCCAAGACTTTTTCACTCACTACCAACCCTTCCTAAATCACTTAACAATTAAACTAAACATGCAATTATAAAATATTTAAACACATTTAAGTTATTTAATCCACATTCTAACCAATCCCAAACTCAAGGCCCATTACTTCTAGGCCCAAAATTTAGGATGTTACAATTGGTGTCATAACCATTGAGAATCCTTTCACAAATCATTAGTAATAACCCGCTAGGCCCAGAAAGCTACGGACTTTAGATACATTTCTCAGAGGTGTCCAATAAAAAACACCAGAAATCTTGCTTGAATCAACTCTAATACCATCGACTGAAACAATGTGCCCTAAAAATCCAACCTCTTTGAGCCAGAACTCACATTTACTGAACTTTGCAAACAACAACTTATCACGTAGAGTTTGTAACACAATTCTCAAGTGCTTAGTATGCTTAGTGTAACGCCCCAAAAATCCTTAATATTTATTTTCTTATGCTTGTGTTACACAACTATGTGTCTACTTCAGTGGTTAAGTGTCTTGGGAAGTGTCTCAGAAGTCTTGGGTTCAAGCCTTGGCTTGTGCAAAAGTTTTGTTTTTAAATGAATAAACCCCTGTCTCTAGTTAGTAGGTTCTTAAATAAATATGGGTATAACATGACAGAAAGGGCCTGTTGGTCTAGGGGATAAGTGGCGTGTTACTGTTACCTGAGGTCTGAGGTTTGAGTCCTGATATTTGCAATAGGGTGTTTTATTTTGCTGCTAGGGACGTGTGGGAGTTTTAGTCAACCTGAACTACTGAAGAGTTGTAGTGGAATTTGAATTAGGTGGTTGAGGGAGGAGTGGACGATTTTGAGTGATTTGGGGAGAAAAATAAGGGAATTTGAAGGTACTGGAAGAGTGGGTGCCAAATTTGAACTCTTGCCTCTCAGGTTTTTTGCTTTGGTTAGTATTTTCTTTCCATTTTTGGTTTCTGTCAAGGTTTTCTTTTTCACTTCTTGGGGCTGAACATTGCTAGGAGACTATTCGGGTATTCTTCGTTTTCGTTGTTTCGACTTTACTTTTTTCTACAGCTTTCCCTTGCTTATCAATTTGCTCTTCTTCCTTTACTCCTCTAACAAGCATTCTCTCCCTTTTCTCTTTGGCCGAATGCCCTTTCTCTCCCTCTCTCAATTCTTTTGGTTTTAACAATTCCCTCTTTTCATCTTGTTATTTTGGTCGAATACTCCTTCTCTCCCTATCTCTATTCTTTCGATTTTGGCAATTGTTCTTTGACCAATCGGGTTTGGGTTTACACGGTTGTTTTCTCTCACTCTTTCTCTCTGCCATAATAGTCTTTCACCTAACATCTTCTTTGCCGCTGATTATTGCTAGGGTGTACCGATTGTTTCTTTCTCCTATTCTGAGTTTTACGCTTTCAGTAAGTTGATATGCGTTTAGTTCAAACTATTTGAGTGAACAATAATGGTTAAGGTTAATAAAATTCGGTATGAATGGAGGTAATCTCTAAGGGCTAGTAATCACTCTTTTGCAACGGTTTAAGTATGCAAAGCCTCTATCGTTCAATCAAGGCAAGTGATAATTAATCTTTTGGATAAGTGTTATAAGAGGGGTTGTTTAATACTATTGATAAGTGACTAATGGTGTGTCGTGATTGAATATAGGTGGGAGTACTCGAAAACGATGTGCACACTTTTCGCAGCCAGGTGTGTGAAAACACTACCCTTAATCAGAAATCAGCAAAAAGTCGAAAAGTGTGAATAGTCAACACCACACTGGCATGCAGCTACCCATGTGGTAGCCCATGTGACTAAAGGTGGGCGTATGATTAACGAGGCCGACCATGTGGGAATTCATGAGTTGGGCCATATTGGGCCGAATTAGGCTATGTGGGCCTCACAGACATGTGGGCCCCACACAAGTCAACCACACGGACGTGTGGAAATTATTGGGCCAGGCTGTGTAATACATGCGGCCAAGGCCAATTTAGACCGTGAGGGTAGGCCCACATGGGCCTCCAATAAGGGCATTGGGCCCATTTTGAATGTTTGACTGTTAAGGTTTCACGGGTCGCCCGAGACAACTGTGGACCTACTGTTGGGTCGGTAAGTTTACCTAGACCCCCTATGTAACACCCTTAGCCCGTATCCATCGTCGGATTAAGCTTATGTGGTATCACCGATTAAATTATTATTCATACAAACGTTTATTATAAATTTCAATTCAAGATTCAGGTCACATATAAACTTGTAGCTCAATTCATTATTAAATCTTAGAAGAAATTTAAGATACACAATACATCACAAATAATGTATAATCTAAATATATGTACATATTAAACATTTACTTCGTACACGAAACATGGAACACATCTATGGCTTCATTATTGATTATTTGACTTGTTGAATCCATATGTCACGTGTATGCACAAGTTGCACTAAATGAAATAAATTTCATTACCTTCCTTTTTATCTATTTATATGACACTACGACTTAAATTATATATAATTCATAGGTAATAAATTAATGCAATCTAATTCACTCTTTAAATACTTATAAACATATAAGTAGTTGTAAATGAACATGACCAAATAAAACTATAAGGCAAATTATAATTTCAAATTGATAAATCATCAACACATAAAGAACGCAACATATATTACCAAGCTCAAACACATTTTACCACTTAGTATAAATCTCTCAAAGAACCCTAATGATAATTTAATATTATATCATGCAAAATTCATTAAATCATCAAACAACCAATAAATAGCAAATAGCAACCCTTGCACACATTTTATTTATGTGCATATGTCAAATATTTAACCAGAACAATTTTGAAATGTACTTAATACTTGTTACCTTTCATCACCGAATGGTAGTACTCAAATCTAGGCTTACTAAGAAATATGTCTATACATATACGGATCTAAACCTAAGCATAAAAGCAAATTCACATACGTATATTTCACCTTAACTCAAACATATCCAATTTAACCTAACAAGCTTATGATCGAATTTACCATGTCACTTACTAAGTTGTAATCCAACTTTGATAAACAATCACATAGCATCACTTATAAATATTTATAACATACGAAAAATTCCTCCATACCTCATGCAAAGTCATTAACTTAATTCCACATTCAACACATAACTCATACTAAATCCATCCATGGCACGCAACATATTAATCAAAATGAACTTATACCATTATCAATCTAGAACCGAACACAACCATAGAAATAAGCCATTTTCGCATGGCCTTAATATAAAATTAAAGTTCAATTCCGAACCACATTCCAGCCTATACATGCCATAATTCAAGTTTGACTTTAAAAGTGCCAAGATAGCTGATAGTGTGATGAGCTTGGCTGGCAGTCCCCGAGCTTGCAGCTAGACTTTAAAATCTATAAACAGAAACAATATACACAGTAAGCTATGATAGCTTAGTAAGCTATAAGCAAATAAACATATCTGTAATGTATTCAGCTCATTTAAACTAGTTGAATTACATTAACACAACTATACTTGACCTCAACCCTACAACATGCATGATTAATACATTTTCATAGACATTTATCCATCTAGGCCGAATTCACACATAGTCATTTAACATATTATAATCAAGTCTCAAACCAAAAAGACATAATAAACCATTCAACCATTTACTCTTAAGTACAAACCTAAGATTCATTAAATGGCACCACATGCTAACTTATTACCTATATGACTGAATATGCCATCTAACATATATATGTATTTTCAAAGATAAACACTTCAATGATACATAAAGTATCCATTCACAAGCCAAATACATATACCAAATTCACATGAATTCTCTATTTGCATTACACATAATTTATAACAAAAATTCATAGTACTTTCATACCTTAGCTCAAGTAAATATCAAATTGATCCATACCTTGACATTTAACTCATATTACACATCCGTACACAATTTACCTTTGCCTGGTGAACCATTCGGAATCATATAGGACACTCAGATTATCACATATATCATACAATGCCAACGTCCCAAACGTGGTCTTACATGTAGCTACATATCGATGCCACTGTCCCAGACAGGGTCTTACTCATAAACACATATCAAAAACACAAATCGATGCAATGGACTTACTCGCACACATATATCAGAATCATATGTCATGACATATGTATCCTAGCTATTCCTAAGATTCATACGGGGCTTTCAAACGTCGTAACTCGGTCGAATCAAGCTCGGAAGTGTAGTAGCCACATTAATCATATTCGGCCAAAATATATTTAAATTCTAATATTTCATAACAGCATGTAAACATAACATTTAATTACCAATAAACACGTCTATGTGCTTATAAACTTACCTCAGACGATACAAAACAGAATCGGGCAGCTAGTCGACAACTTTTGTTTTTCCTCGATCCAAATCTGATTTCTTTGGATCTTGATCTAAACATATTCAAATTCAGCTCATTCAAATATATTTTCATTCAATTTAGTCCAAAAACACATAAATAGGAAAATTACCATTTTACCCCTAACATTTATATTTTTTACAATTTAGGCCCTATTGCACAAAACACAAAAGACACAAAATTTCACAACACCCATGTTAGGCCGAATAGTACACATGCTCATAAAAGTCCACATATTTTATCAATTTCACATTTTAGTCCCTCAAATTATTATTTTTACAATTAAGTCCTAATTACTCAAAATCATAAAAAACTATAATACAAAATATGTTAATCTAAAGCATATCTTTCATTTTTCATCATCAAATAACAAAAATCACAAGTTATTAACAATAGCACAACTCAAAATATTCAACAAAATTAAAAATTAAAGCTTGGGTTTTGAAGATTACTAAGCAACGATCTCAAAAATGTAGAAATTATAAAAAATTGAGCTAGTTACATACCTTGATTAAGCTTGAATATGGCCGAACCTAGGTTTCTTTTCTTTTTTTCTTATTTATTGCTTCGGTGGATTATAATATATGAACATAACTTAATTTATTTTTATGTTATATGATATATAATAACTTAACATTTATTTTACCTTTTTAACCTTAGTTTAAAACATTATATTATCACTTTTAAATGTCCATTACTTTCCACCCATTTTAATAATGGCCTATTTACAACTTAAAGTCTCCCATTAATAAGCCAACATCAATTTGGCCCTCATACTTAAAACCATCAAATTTTGAATTTACGCGATTAAGTCTTTTTATTTAATCGGATACCTAAACGACAAAATTAAATCATGAAAATTTCACAGATATAAATTCACACAAAATAAACACTGAAAATAATTTTAAAATATTTTTCTGACTCGTATTCGTGGACCCGAAACCACCATTCTGATTAGGGTATAAATCGGGTTGTTACAACTCTCCCCCTTAGGGATTTTGGTCCCTGAAATTCTTACCAGTGAATAAGTTCGGATAGCGTTCTCTCATTGCATCCTCTGGTTCCCATGTTGCTTCTTCAACACCGTGTTTATGCCACAATATTTTAACTAATTAAATCTTCTTATTTCTCAACTCTTTAATCTCACAAGTCAAAATGCGAATCGATTCTTCCTCGTAGGTAATATCAGGCTGAATTTCAATTTCAGACGGGCTAATCACATGTGAAGAATCAGATCGATACCTCCGAAGCATCGAAACATGAAATACATTGTGGATCTTTTCTAACTCAGGTGGCAACAATAGTCTGTAAGCAACTGGCCCGATACACTTTATAACCTCATACGGCCCAATAAACCTCGAACTCAATTTGCCTTTATGACCGAATCTGAGTATTTTCTTCCACAGTGAGACTTTCAAAAAGACTTTGTCTCCAATCTGAAACTCTATATCTTTACGTTTCAAGTCTGTATAAGATTTCTGACGATCCAGCGCTGCTCTCAAACTTTCACAAATCACTTTCACTTTTTGTTCAGGTTCTTTGATCAAGTCAACCCCGTTCACTGAGCTTAGTCCAATATAATGGCGTACGGCATTTACGACCAAACAAAGCTTCATAAGGTGCCATTTTTATACTCGATTGATAGGTGTTGTTATACGCGAATTCAATCAGAGGCAGGTATCATTTCCACGTACCTTCAAACTCGAGAATGCAACATCTCAACATATCCTCAAGTATCTGAATGATTCACTCAGACTGGCCATCTGTTTGCGGATGGAAAGCAGTACTGAAATGTAATTTCGTACACAAGGCTTCTTGCAATTTCTTCCAAAACCACGATGTAAACCTAGGATCTCTATCCAAAATAATAGATATAGGCACACCATGTAATCTCACAATCTGTGAAACATACAATTCAGCCAGTTTATCCAGTGAGTAGTCTGTACGTATCGAAATTAAATGAGCCGATTTAGTCAATCTATCAACAACAACCCAGATTGCATCTTTCTTGCTCGGTGTCAATGGTAAACCAGATAAAAAATCCATTGTGACTTTATCCCACTTTCACTCAGATATCATGATAGGCTGAAGCAACCCTGAAGGCACCTGATGTTCAGCTTTTATTTGTTGACAGACTAAAAATTTTGCAACAAAGTCAGAAATGTCTCGCTTTATACCATGCCACCAGTAAAGCTGTTTCAGATCATTATACATCTTTGTACTACCTGGATGAATAGATAATCGACTATTGTGAGCTTCATTCAAAATCACCTGAATCAACTCTGAATTACTCGGAACGCATATTCAATCTCTGAACCTCAAACAGTCATCAGCATCAATTCTGAACTCTGAATCAGCATTCGTGTCACACTAAGCTCGTTTTGCAATCAATTCATTATCAACCTTTCTGGGAATCACATATTTGTTGAACAAATAATGGTCTAGCTTTCAATTCAGCCACTATCAAACCATCATCAGACATGGCCAATTGTGTATTCATTACACGCAAAGCAAACAGTGACGTTCAGCTTAAAGCATCAGCAACAACGTTAGCCTTTCCCTGGTGATAATCAATCACAAGCTCGTAGTCTTTTAGCAATTCTAACCATCGATGTTGTCTCATATTCAGATCTTTCTGAGTCATCAAGTATTTCAGGCTTTTGTGAAAAGAATAAACATGACATTTCTCACCAAACAAATAGTGGCACCAAATTTTCAAGGCAAAAACAATAGCTTCCAATTCTAGGTCATGTGTCGGATAGTTCTTTTCATGTGGCTTCAACTGTCTCGAGGCATAAGCTATCACTCTGCCTTCCTACATCAAAACACAGCCCAAACCATTCAATGATTCATCACTATGAATAACAAATTCTTTACCTGATTCTGGCTGAACTAGCACTGGATCTTCAGTAACGGATTTCAACTGATCAAAGCTCTGTTGGCACTTCTCTGACCACTCGAACTTAACATCTTTCTGCAATAGCTTCGTCATCGGAGCTGCAATCATAGAGAAACCTTTCACGAACCGTCGATAATAACCAGTAAGTCTTAGAAAGCTTTGGACTTCAGAAACATTCTTCGAAGGTTTCCAATCAAGTATAGCTAAAATTTAGCTCGGATCCACCTGAATACCTGATGCTGGTACCACTTGGCCTAGAAAACTAACTTCATTTAACCAGAACTCATATTTACTAAATTTCGCATACAACTATTTATCTTGCAAGGTCTACAACACAAGTCTCAAATGTTCGGCATGTTTAGCTTCATCTCGAGAGTAGATGAGAATGTCATCTATAAACACAACCACAAACTGATCCAGGTATGGTCTAAAGATCCAATTCATCAAATCCATGAAAACAGTAGGTGCATTAGTGAGTCCGAATGGCATAACCAAAAACTCATAGTGTCCGTACCTTTTTAGAAAGCAGTCTTTGGCACATCTGAATCTTTAACTCGCAACTGATAGTAGCCTGATCTAAAATCTATCTTCAAAAATATTGTAGCCCCTTTCAGTTGGTCAAACAGATCGTCAATTCGTGGCAACAGATATTTAATCTTTATAGACACCTTGTTAAGCTGCCTATAATTGATGCACATTCTCATAGTTCTGTCTTTCTTTTTCACGAACAACAGAGGTGCACCCCACGGAGAGAAACTCAGTCGCGCGAAACCTCTATCTGTCAATTCTTGCAACTAAGCTTTCAATTCTTTTAATTCTGTAAGTGCCATTCTATACGGAGCTATGGATATCGGAGTCATCCCAGGCACTAACTCAATACCAAATTCTACTTCTTGAATAGGTGGCAAACCCGGTAATTTCTCAGGAAATACATCTGGATACTCACATACAACAGGTACTGATTCAATGTTTCTTTCAGCCACTTTACTATCGAGCATATAGGCAAAATAAGCTTCACACCCTTTTCTTACATATTTCTGAGCTAACATCGAAGAAATCACTGCTCCTAAACCATACAAATCACTAGATTCAATTCAGATAATTTCATCATTCTGGCTCCGTAGATCAATGGTCTTTCTTTTGCAGTTCACAACAGCATCATGTAAAGTCAGTCAATCCATACCCAGAATTATGTTGAACTCATCAAATGGCAGTAACATCAAATTAGCCGGAAAGCACAGATCTCGAACCATCAAGGGACAATTCTTACACACTTTATCGACCATAACATAATGGCCCAAGGGGTTTAACACTCTAATCACAAACTCAATAGACTCAACAGGTAGAGTCTTGCTAAATACTATTGTCTCACATACTTAAGAATGAGTAGAACCAGGATCAATAAATGCAATTACATTAGTATCATAAAGAGTAAATGTACCAGCAATAACATCTGGGGATGAAGCCTCCTCTCGTGCACGTATAGCATAGGTTCTGGCAGGCGCACGAGCCTCAGATCTGATTGCCGTATCTTTAGTCCCTTTCTAACTACCACTTGCGTTACCAGGATTTCTGGGTGGTCTACCTCGAGCTGCAGTGTTACCTGATCTCGTATTCTACACCGAATTTTCTTCAACTACACTGAATTTTCTTTAACTAACATTGGGTAGTCTCGAATATAATGATCTACCGATCCACATTTAAAACAGGTTCGCTCGTATAATCTGCAACTGTCGGGATGTCGTTTACCACAATGCTTACACTCAGGTTGATTTGATCGGACATTACCCACACTCGCTACTGAGGTAGTTCTCGAGCTCATTGGTGGTCTATGCTGATCCCGTCTAGAGTAACCTGAAGTGGCTTTAAAACGACTAAAATCATCTCAGAACTTCTTTCATGCTGGCTGGAAAGACTTCCCGAATGTTCTTTTGCGTGCATCTCTAGCTTCAAAGTCAGCTTTTCTTTTCTCTTTCCCGAGCTCTTCAGCTTTGCAGGCTCGCTCAACAAGTACTACAAACTCTTTTATCTCAAGTGTGCCAACTAACAGTTTGATATCTTCATTCAGCCTATTTTCAAATCTTTTACACATTATGGCCTCAGTAGAAACACACTTTCGGGCATACCGACTAAGTCTCACGAATTTTTGCTCGTATTCTATCACTGTCATCTGGCCTTGTTTCAGTTCTAGAAATTCTTTACGCTTCTGATCAATAAATCTCTGACTGATATATTTCTTACGAAACTTAGTCTGAAAGAATTCCCAAGTCACCTGCTTTCTCGGAACTATTGATACTAGGGTATTCCACCAGTGATATGTTGTGTCTCAAAGTAGGGATATAGCACATTTCAAACATCCATCAGGAGTACAGGACAGTTCATCAAACACACGGATGGTATTATCAAGCCAGAACTCAGCCCACTCGCTGTCATCTTCATTAGTGGCTTTAAACTCTTCATTCCCATGTTTTCTAATTTTATCAACAGGTGGCCTATTCCATTGCAACGGATCACTTACTTGAGGTATAGCAGGCATCGAAGATGGATTAATCAGGGGTGGAGGTTGTTGTGCAGCCGGGTTAGTCCGAATATATTGAGTGAACCAGTCATTCATCATTTGATAGAAGGATTTTTTAGCCTCACTTTCTGGATTACTTGAAGTCAGTCGAGAATCAGCCTGCGCTGTCCCTTGCGCAGGAGCAGGCGCTACACTCTAGACATCATCAACTACAGCTTTGTCGAGATCCATTTACTATATGAAAACACATTTCAAATGTCAAAAGTCATCACACTATCACAGTATATTATTATGGAATGTATAGCTAAACTCACACACACTACGTTAGTCCTAGAACCGACGAAACCGTAACTCTGATACAAATAAAATGTAACACCTCTAGCCCGTATCTGTAATATCCCGAATTAGAGCCTAATCAGAATAGTGGTTTCGTGACCACAAATTCGAGATAGAAATAATTATTTTATAATTATTTTGAGGTTTATGATATGATTGCATGATTGTGTGAAAATTTCGTGACGAAATTCTATGCATAAAGTGCTTAAGTTGAAATTAGGGACTAAATCGAATAATTTGCAAAACTTGCATTCTAGAAGTTTTTAGTATGAAATTACTTTGGAATATTAATTAGGAGGTCTTAAATAGAAATTTGACCAATTTCTAAAATTTTGGACAAAAATGGGCTTGTACATGAAAATTTTCAAAGAAAGGTATTAAGGGTATTTTGGTCATTTGGTATTTAAAAGATTAAAAAAGGGAAAAAGATGGCAAAATATGTCCATCTTCTTCTTTAGGATGAAAATTTAAGGGTTCTCCATAGCTAGGGTTTGTTTCAAGCTTCCAAGCTCCATAGTAAGTGATTTCAAGCCCCGTTTTTAATGTTATTTACGTTTTTGGAGTCCCGGTAACTTGATTTAGCTTATGCTAGCAATAATTCAACCTAGGGTTCATATTTGGAAAAATACCCATAGGTGAAATTTGTGTATTTTGGTGTTTTATGATAGAATATGAGGTTTTAAATTATGCTAGACAACTTGTACTATTCAATTTTAAGTGAAAACGAGTAAAAGGGCTTAATCAGTAAAAAACCTAATAGTCATAAGTGCATGTTAGAGTGTGAATTTGATGTTGCTATAGAAGAGAAAACTGATCATCATGTCATGAAACATAAGAAAATGGGATGAAATTTTATTCCCGAGCCTAGGGGTAAAAGTGTAATTATGCAAAAGTTTAGGGGCAAAAATATAATTTTGCCAAAGTTCGTATTAAATGTTGTTTTGATGAATGTACGTATTAAATAAGATTAATTTGGCATTATATATCAAGAGAAACGAGATTCAAGTCACGATCGAGGGAAAAACAAAGTTTACGAAGAATAGGCTCGATTGCTAATAATTTTATACCGAGGTAAGTTCATGTGTAAATGTAGTAACATAATTGTCATTTTAAGTAATTTAATGTTATTTATGTGATATGATGATTAATATCATGAAATATTATGCTTTATGGTTATTATTGAATAATATGTAAATTATAATTTGCTACCGAGTATCGGTTTTGATGTTCTGTGGAAAACGGCAAATATGTGTAATCGAGGAAAAAGCCCGTTTGAAACTTGGGAATAGATTAGAATACAAGTGACATGCCACTAGGATGGTTGGGCATCCGAACTCGTTGAGTTGAGTCCGAGTTCACTTATGGATGCAAATGTCCGAACTCGTTGAGTTGAGTCCAAGTTCATGAGATGTAACTAGGCATCCGAGCTCGTTGAGTTGAGTCCAAGTTCTCTTATGGATGCAAACGCCCGAGCTCGTTGAGTTGAGTCTGAGTTTGCTTATGGGCGGGTTACATGGTAGCTTGGCTACATATGTGGCACTTATGTACAAACTTTTCGTGTATTCGAATTATATTCTAATGTGTTCAACGGGTGAATCTTAAGAGAATAAGGAGAATGCCTAAAACAAAGGTGACATGTTGGTAAGTGTGGTAAATGAGAAAATTTGAGAAATAGGCAGTTATATGCCATTGTTGATTGGAAACCACCGAAAAATGTAACTGAGGTTAGAAGTTTCTTGGGGCTAGTTGGGTATTATCGGCAGTTTGTAAATGGATTTTCTATAATTGCTGCTCCTATGACTAGATTACTCCGAAAGAATGTTAAATTTGAATGGACGGAAGAATGTCAACAGAGTTTTGAAGAATTGAAAAAGTTATTAACTAAAGCACCAGTGTTGGTACAACCCGAATCAGGTAAAGAATTTGTGGTGTATAGTGATGCTTCTCGAAATTGTTTAGGATGTGTACTTATGCAAGAAGGAAAAATGGTGGCTTATGCTTCGAGGCAGTTAAAATCTCTTTAAAGAAATTATCTGACTCATGATTTAGAATTAGCTGCTATAGTGTTTCCTTTGAAGATTTGGCGACATTATTTGTATGGTGAAAAGTGCCGAGTATATATCGACCACAAAAGTCTTAAGTACTTGATGTCACAAAAAGACTTGAATTTAAGACAGCGAAGATGGTTGGAGTTATTGAAAGATTACGAGCTTGTTATTGATTACCATCCGGGAAAAGCGAATGCGGTTGCCGATGCTTTGAGCAGAAAGTTGCCATTTGCTTTGAGAGCTATGAATACTCAGTTAAAAGTATCAGATGATGGTTCAATTTTAGCAGAGTTAAGAGTAAGACCGATGTTTTTACAAGAGCTTTGTGAAGCTCAGAAAAGCGATGAAGATTTACAAGCCAAGAGAAAATAGTGTGAAGCTGATACGGGGTCAGATTTCAAAACCGATTCTGATGGTTGCTTGATGTTTAAAAACCAGATTTGTGTACCGAAAAATAATGAGTTGATTCAAAAGATTTTGCATGAAGCACATAATGGTTGTTTGATGGTTCATCCGGGTAGTACGAAAATGTATAATGACTTGAAGAAAATGTACTAGTGGAGTGGAATGAAAAGAGATATTTCCGAGTTTGTATCAAAGTGCTTAGTTTGTCAACAAGTGAAAGCTGAACACCAAGTACCTTCGGGACTACTCCAGCCTATCATGGTTCCTAAATGGAAATGGGATCAAATTACCATGGATTTTGTATCAGGGTTGCCGTTAACTCCGGGGAAGAAAGATGTTATATGGGTAATAGTTGACAGACTAACTAAATCAGCTCATTTTATTTCGGTACATACGGATTATTCTCTTAATAAGTTGGCTGAATTGTATATCCGTGAGATTGTTAGACTTCATGGAATACCTTTGTCAATCATTTCGGATAGAGATTCGAGATTTACTTCATGGTTTTGGCAAAAGTTGCAAGAGGCATTAGGTACAGAGTTAAATTTTAGCACTGCCTTTCATCCACAAACTGATGGACAATCAAAGAGAGTAATTCAGATTCTTGAAGACATGCTCAGATGTTGTATATTAGAATTTCAAGGTAGTTGGAAAGGTAATTACCGCTGGTAGAATTTGCTTACAATAACAGTTATCAAACAAGTTTAAAAATGGCACCTTATGAAGCATTGTACGATCGCAAGTGTCAGACACCGCTGTATTGGATTGAACTCAAGGAAAATCAGATTTGTGGAGTTGATCTAATAAAAGAAACCGAAGAAAAAGTGAAAGTGATTCGAGATTGTTTGAAAGCTGCTTCAGATAGACAGAAATCTTATGCGGATTTGAAACGAAAGGAAATCGAGTTTCAAGTTGGTGATAAGGTATTTTTAAAAGTGTCTCCATGGAAGAAAGTTCTTAGATTTGGACGGAAGGGCAAGTTGAGTCCACGTTTTATTGGGCTGTATGAAATAATTGAAAGAGTTGGACCAGTAGCTTATCGGTTAGCATTGCCATCTGAATTACAGAAGATACATGATGTGTTCCACGTATCTATGCTACGTCGGTATCATTCGGATCCCTCACATATAATTTCACCGATAGAAATTGAGCTACGACCGGATATGACTTACGAAGAAGAACCGATTAAGATTTTAGCTCGAGAGGTCAAGCAACTAAGAAATAAAAGTGTCGCTCTCGTGAAAGTATTATGGCAAAAGAACGGGGTAGAAGAGACTACATGGGAACCTGAGAAAACTATGAGAAATTAATACCCACTCCTGTTTACCAGTAAGATTTTCGAGGATGAAAATCCTTAAAGGGGGGAGAGTTGTAATATCCTGAATTAGGGCCTAATCGGAATAGTGGTTTCGTGACCACAAATCCGAGATAGAAATAATTATTTTATAATTATTTTGAGGTTTATGATATGATTGCATGATTGTGTGAAAATTTCGTGACGAAATTCTATGCATAAAGTGCTTAAGTTGAAATTAGGGACTAAATCGAATAATTTGCAAAACTTGCATTCCAGAAGTTTTTCGTATGAAATTACTTTGGAATATTAATTAGGAGGTCTTAATTAGCAATTTGACAAATTTCTAAAATTTTGGACAAAAATGAGCTTGTACATGAAAATTTTCAAAGAAAGGTATTAAGGGTATTAAGGGTATTTTGGTCATTTGGTAATTAAAAGATTAAAAAAAGGAAAAAGATGGAAAAATATGTCCATCTTCTTCATTAGGATGAAAATTAAAGGGTTCTCCATAGCTAGGGTTTGTTTCACGCTTCCAAGCTCCATAGTAAGTGATTCCAAGCCCCGTTTTTAATGTTATTTACGTTTTTGGAGTCTCGGTAACTTGATTTAGCTTATGCTAGCAATAATTCAACCTAGGGTTCATATTTGAAAAAATACCCATAGGTTAAATTTGTGTATTTTGGTGTTTTATGATAGAATATGAGGTTTTAAATTATGCTAGACAACTTGCACTACTCAGTTTTAAGTGAAAACGAGTAAAAGGGCTTAATCGGTAAAAAACCTAATAGTCATAAGTGCATGTTAGAGTGTGAATTTGATGTTTCTATAGAAGGAAAAAATGATCAGCATGTCATAAAACATAAGAAAATGGGATGAAATTTAATTCCCGAGCCTAGGGGCAAAAGTGTAATTATGCAAAAGTTTAGGGGTAAAAATGTAATTTTGCCAAAGTTCATATTAAATGCTGTTTTGATGAATGTATGTATTAAATAAGATTAATTTGGCATTATAGATATAGAGAAACGAGATTCAAGTCGCGATCGAGGGAAAAATAAAGTTTACGAAGAATAGGCTTGATTGCTAATAATTTTATACCGAGGTATGTTCATGTGTAAATGTAGTAACATAATTGTCATTTTAATTAATTTAATGTTATTTATGTGATATGATGATTAATATCATGAAATATTATGCTCTATGGTTATTATTGAATAATCTGTAAATTATGATTTGCTACCGAGTATCAGTTTTGATGTTCTGTGAAAGACGGCAAAGATGTGTAATCGAGGAAAAAGCCCGTTAGAACCTTGGGAATAGATTAGAATACAACTGACATGTCACTAGGATGGTTGGGCATCCGAACTCGTTGAGTTGAGTTCGAGTTCACTTATGGATGCAAATGTTCGAACTCGTTGAGTTGAGTCCGAGTTCGTGAGATGTAACTAGGCATCCGAGCTCGTTGAGTTGAGTTCGAGTTCACTTATGGATGCAAACGCCCGAGCTCATTGAGTTGAGTCTGAGTTCGCTTATGGGCGGGTTACATGGTAGCTTGGCTATATATGTGGCTCTTATGTACAAACTTTCCGTGTATTCAAATTATATTCCGATGTGTTCAACGGGTGAATCTTAAGAGAATAAGGAGAATGCCTAAAACGAAGGTGACATGTTGGTAAGTGTGGTAAATGAAAAAATTTGACAGGTATGTGCTTAAATCTTCGGGTTGAGAACTTGATATGATGAAATGGTAGCATGATATTAAATGCAAATGTAACATGAATGTCTTGGTGTTGTTTATGCAAATGGTGTTTTTATGTGGAATTGCATGATTATGTTACTTACCATTTGCATGTGAACTTACTAAGCATTTATGCTTACTCCTTCCTTTTCCTTCATTGTAGTTTGACAAACCGGCTTGAGAATCGGGATAGATCGAAGACTCGTTCACACTATCCAAAGGCCTAAATTGGTAAAATGGCTTGTGTATCTTGAATGTGGCATGTATGGCAAAATACTCACTTTGTGTAAATAATCTTATGATATGGTTATGGTTTGGTACGAAAAGGTTTGGAAATGATTAGCCATTGGAATGGCCAATCTAGATCATATTTGATGTCATGTATGTTTAAAATGCTACTTAGTCCATGGAAAACCATAAAATGGTGAAATTGGTTATAAAATGTAATCACACAAATGAAGAAGGACGTGAATTGGAAAAATCACTAAAAATAGTAGAAATGGACTTAAATGATGAATAAGTTATAGAATTGGAGCTTAATAAGTCTATTTTCATATGGATGGAACAAAACAGGTATATGAATGATATTCTATGAGATGTTTAAATTTTTGTGAAACAGAGCCAAGCAATTTCTGGATCCTCTGTTCTGACTTTGGGAATTCACCATAAATTGCATAAAAGAAATTAGAAGTCATACTTTATATGTACAAGTTCCTTATAGAGTCTAGTTTTAATAGAAACAAATGGCATAGTCATTGAAACTATGTACAGGAAGATATCTTATTTGAAATACACAGAGATCAGAGCAGTCATACCCTGAAACAGGGGAGATTTAACTAATAAACTGTACTAATTGGTCTGACCAAAAATTATAGAAAAAATTAGTAAATAGATATATGAGTCTAGTTTCAGGAAAAATTTACAGAATTGGATTTATAGTTTCGAAACTCAAGATATGAATTTTTAAGTGACTGTGATGCAGTTAGCCAACTTGTCTGGAAATTTTAAAAATAAATTGTTTAAGCTGTTTAGTTGATGAAATTAAGTTTAGTAACACCTCGTGCTCGACTTCGGTGACGGTCTCGAGTACAGGGCGTTACAGTATTTGTTTGGGCGAATTAGGGTTATGAGCTATCACTGATTAAATTATTATTCATACAAACGTTTATTATAAATTTCAATTCAAGATTTAAATCACATATAAGCATGTAACTCAATTCATTATTAAATCTTAGAAGAAATTTAAGTTACACAATACATCACAAATAATGTATAATCTAAATATATGTACAAATTAAACATTTACTTCATACACAAAACATGGAACACATCTATGGCTTCATTATTGATTATTTGACTTGTTGTATCCATATGTCACGTGTATGCACAAGTTGCACTACATGAAATATATTTCATTACCTTTATTTTTACCTATTTATATGACATTACTACTTAAATTATATATTATTCATAGGTAATACATTAATGCAATCTAATTCACTCTTTAAATACTTATAAGCATATAAGTAGTTGTAACTGAACATGACCAAATAAAACTATAAGGCAAATTATAATTTCAAATTGATAAATCATCAACACATAAAGAACGCAACATATATTACCAAGCTCAAACACATTTTACCACTTAGTATAAATCTCTCAAAGAACCCTAATGATAATTTAATATTATATCATGCAAAATTCATTAAATCATCAAACTTCCAATAAATAGCAAATAACAACCCTTGCACACATTTTATTTATGTGCACATGTCAAATATTTAACCAAAATAATTTTAAAATGTACTTAATACTTGTTACCTTTCATCACCAAATGGTAGTACTCAAATCTAGTTTTACTAAGAAATATGTCTATGCATATACGGATCTAAACCCAAGCATAAAAGCAAATTCACAT
Organism: Gossypium longicalyx; assembly: GCA_025698465.1. Classification (NCBI taxonomy): domain Eukaryota; kingdom Viridiplantae; phylum Streptophyta; class Magnoliopsida; order Malvales; family Malvaceae; genus Gossypium; species Gossypium longicalyx. The sequence goes on from CM046996.1 coordinate 36,953,598, forward strand.
ATGTATATTTCACCTTAACTCAAACATATCCAATTTAATCTAACAAGCTTATGATCGAATTTACCATATCACTTACTAAGTTATAATCCAACTTTGATAAACAATCACATAGCATCACTTATAAATATTTATAACATACGGCATATTTCTCCATACCCCAAGCAAAGTCATTAACTTAATTCAACATTCAACACATAACCCATACTATATACATCCATGGCACACGACATATTAATCGAAATGAACTTATACCATTATCAATCTAGAACTGAACACAAGCATAGAAATAAGCCATTTTCGCATGGCCTTAATACAAAATTAAAGTTCAATTTCGAAACACATTCCAGCCTATACATGCCATAATTCGAGTTTGAATTTAAAAGTACCAAGATAGTTGATAGTGTGATGAGGTTGGTTGAGAGTCCCCGAGCTTGCAGCTAGACTTCAAAATCTATAAACAGAAGCAATATACACAGTAAGCTATGATATCTTAGTAAGCTATAAGAAAATAAACATATCAGTAATGTATTCAACTGACTAGTCAAATTACATTAACACAACTATACTTGACCTCAACCCTACAACATGCATAATTAATACATTTTCATAGACATTTATCCACCTAGGCCGAATTCACACATAGTCATTGAACACATTATAGTCAACTCTCAAACCAAAAAGACATAATAAACCATTCAACCATTTACTCTTAAGTACAAACCTAAGATTCATCAAATGGCATCACATGCTAAGTTATTACCTATATGACCGAATATGCCATCACATATATATGTATTTTAAAAGATAAACACTTCAATGATACACAAAATATTCATTCACAAGCCAAATATATATACCAAATTCAGATGAATTCTCCATTTGCATTACACATAATTTATAACAAAATTCATAGTACTTTCATACCTTAGCTCAAGTAATATCTAATTGATCCATACCTAGACATTTAACTCGTATTACACATCTGTACGCAATTTACATTTGCCCGATGAACCATTCAAAATCGGATAGGACACTCAGATTATCACATATATCGTACAATGCCAACGTCCCAGATGTGGTCGTACACGTAGCCACATATCGATGCCACCGTCCCAGACAGGGTCTTACTCGTAAACACAAATCAAAAACACAAATCGATGCCATGGACTTACTCGTACACATTGTAACGCCCTGATTTTCGAGATTTTCTGGGTTTCTGTGATTTTAGGTAAATTTTGAAATTTTGGTATTCTGAATATTGGAATTGCGTTTAAATGTGTTAGTGGGCCTTTAGAAGGCCCAAGCCTAAGTTAAATGCAGTAAAATATCAAGGTTGGATTTTAAGTGAATAGGAGACTTGGTTAAGTGGGTTTTTAAGAAGAACATCATAAATTATGACACAAATAAGGCCTTGGTAAGGTGGCAAGGTGGCGCCACTAAGTTCCTAAAAAAAATGGCCCTGGGAAGGAATTAAAGGTCTAGGGTTCAAGTTGCAAGGTAGGCATACTGTTACTTTTTAATTTTAGGCATGTGTCGGGCATGTGATCACTTAAGTGAATTTCGGCAAGGGCCTTAGGGAGTTTGAGCCGATTGTTTTAGTTGATATTAGGGTTAGGTTCTTTTCTTTTTCTGTCTTGGAGAATTAGGGTTAGCCACCTGAAAACTTTCACTGTCATTCATCCTTTCTGAGTTCTCATAAAAGCCGAAAACGCAAATTTCTTATCCTTGGTGCCGAGTTCTTCTTCCTCTCTTTTTCCTCCATTTTCTTTCTTCCTTTTTGCTTTTTCTTCTAGCCGAAACCTTCTGATCACCTTGCTCACCTCCTCTATCGATCCCATCCTCCACAAAACCTTCATAGTCGATCGCCATAAAAGCCGAAATCCCAAAAACTCACTTCTTGTGCCGATTTCTCTAAGCCAAAATCCTTCAGTTATTTTTGTTCCTTTTGATTAACTTTCATCTTCTCTAAACCCTTAGTATCTTTCGGCAACATTACTTCAAATTTATAGCCTCAAATCGTCATCTTCTTCAGCACTTAAAAAGCCGAAGTACCATATATTTAGGGACTTATAGCCGAAACTTCAGATCTCCTGGATTCGAGTTCTACTATCATTTAGAGGATAGATCTACATCAGATCTACGTAGAAATCAAAGAGGAATAGGTGGTAAGTGCTCATCACCTCAGGTCTAGTCTTATTTTACAATTTAGAAAAAGCCGAAGTCCCTAAAATCTAGGGAGGCTGTCGATTTGGGCATAGGGCTTTAAGGGTCTTTAATCGATGATTTCTTTTGGTGTTTAGTGTCTTCTAGAGGTTGGATTGAAGGCTTGGATCTTTGGAACAACTAGACTTAGATCTAGTCATCGGTTTTCGGCAAAAAGGTAAGATTCTAAAAGCTTTAGGGGCATGTTCAAATATGGTAGGTGAATATTGGGATTGGTTATTGTGGTTTGCAATATAAGAATTGTGGTAATCAATTGTAGGACATCGTGAGGATCTCGATGGGCGATCGTCACAAAACAAAAAACAACCCTCGTAGTAGCTTAGGCTAATATTCGCAGAAAAGCTGAAATGCCAAAATTTCGGTATTTCGGGAACTTGAGATTTTGCATGTGGTTTTAGATGCGATAAAAACGATATGATCAGTGTTTGGATTGATGGAGCAGGTAAGAGCGCAATTCTGTGCACGACGATAAGTTGGGCGTAATGGGCTAAAATTAGGCCCAATAGGCTTCCGGGCCCATTTGGGTAAAATTTATAGAAAATGGAACTTGGATAAATCGCATGTTAACACGGTTATATCTATTGTAAAAATTGGGTTAAGTGGGCTAAAAGGGCTAAATCGGCATTTGTGGGGCCCATTAGGGGTTTTGGGCCCAAAAGCCCTAATTTGATAAGGTGCGTTAAAATAACTGTTTAAACACTTGAGACTATTGATAATTGTTAATGAACGTGGAAAACCCATAATATTTGGTAAATTTATGAAATTACCCCTAAAATATGGTAAATGACTATTTTGCCCCTAGGTAAAAATGACCATTATACCCCTAGGGTTTAATTATGAATGTGATGCATGAGGTATTGATTTACATGATATGACATGATATGCACATGATATGTTATAACATGCACATGTTATGCTATGATATACTCATTATATGCATGGGTTAGGTTTTTGATATAAATGGAGGAAGTGTGAAAAGGGCTTTGCCTCAGTTTATCAAAAAGGGCTTTGCCCCAGTTATTAAAAGAGGCTAGGCCTCCAGTTATATGATAAAGCAGCTGTGCTGCCAGTGGAGAGTTTGGTTGGGTGGGTTGAGTTATTCCCCACATGGAGAGCTTGGTTGGTACGGGTGGAGAGTAGCGGATGGTGGGTTGAGTAGTCTCCCCAAATGGGCTTGCATACATCCATTAATATTACATGTGGCATTAAAATGGGCCTATGGGCCATACCATTTGCAGTGAAGGCTTCTGCCCAGTAACATGATTAATGAGAAGGCTTCAGCCCAGTAACCGTTAAACGAAAGGCTTCGGCCCAGTATGCTGGTATTAGTTTGGGCTCTGAAAGGGGCTTGTTGCACACTGAGTTTCCAAACTCACCCCCTTTCCTTATCTTTGCAGGTGAGTCTTGATATGGAGACTTGGAGCCGGAGGGGATTCAGAGTGGCCTTGATGATCGCTTTCAAACTTTGCAATAAGTAACCGTTTTTTTAATTTATTATTATTATTTGGTTTTGGGTTGTAATAAGGCCATTTTAATTATCTTTCTGGGATTATTTTATTTTTTACTCTATATTTTACTGATAATAATTCAAAATGGGTTAGACTTAGGGCGCGTTTTCAAAATGATACTTGTTTTCAAAATAGCGCAATGATGCAACTAATCGGTTTATCAAAAATATCTACTTAAATGAATTCCAACACATTTTTTTTCCAAAACCTAACCTCGCACCAAAGTGTGGCAATGGTTGTGGGCATGTCTAGGATTGGATCCAGGCAAGAGCTTGGTACTTAAGCAGCCTTCATTTAAGTAGCCATTCACTTTGTTAACTTAGCAAAAGACGTTCTTTTTAAACACTAAAATGAATCATGGGGTTTTAAAACTTCAATGAGACACGTTGGATTTGGCCATAACGTTTGGGCCGGGTTTGGGGTGTTACACACATATATCGGAATCCTATGTCATGACATATGTATCCTAGCTATTCCTAAGGTTCATACGGGGCTTTCAGACGTTGTAACTTGGTCGAATCGAGCTCGGAAGTGTAGTAGCCACATTTAATCATATTCGGCCAAAATATATTTAAATTCTAATAGTTCATAACAGCATGTAAACATAACATTTAATTACCGATAAGCACGCCTATTTGCTTATAAACTTACCTCGGACGATACAAATTGGAATCGGGCAGCTAGTCGACAACTTTTGTTTTTTCCCGATCCAAATCCGATTTCTTTGGTTCTTGATCTAAACATATTCAAATTAAGCTTATTCAAATATATTTTCATTCAATTTAGTCCAAAAACACATAAATAAGCAAATTACCATTTTACCCCTAACATTTACATTTTTTACAATTTAGTCCCTATTGCACAAAACACAAAATACACAAAATTTCACAACACCCATGCTAGGCCGAATAGTACCCATGCTCATACAAGTCCATAGATTTTATCAATTTCACATTTTAGTCCCTCAAATTATCATTTTTGCAATTAGGTCCTAATTACTCAAAATCATCAAAAACTCCAATACAAAATATGTTAATCTAAATCATATCTTTCATTTTTAATCATCAAATAACAAAAATCACAAGTTAACTACAATGGAACAACTCAAAATATTCATCAAAATCAAAAATTAAAGCTTGGGTTTTGAAGATTACTAAGCAACGATCTCAAAAACGTAAAAATTATAAAAAATCGAGCTAGTTACATACCTTGATTAAGCTTGAATATGGTCGAACCTAGGTTTCTTTTCTTTTATTTCTTATTTATGGTTTCGGTGGATGATAATATATGAAGATAACTTAATTTATTTTTATGTTATATGATATATAATAACTTAACATTTATTTTACCTTTTTAACCTTAGTTTAAAACATTATATTTTCACTTTTAGATGTCCATTTCCGTCCACCCATTTTAATAATGGCCTATTTACAACTCAAAGTCTCCCATTTAATAAGCCATCATCAATTTGGCCCTTATACTTAAAACCATCAAATTTTGAATTTACGCGATTAAGTCTTTTTATTTAATCGGATACCTTAACGACAAAATTAAATCACGAAAATTTCACAGATATAAATTCACACAAAATAAACACTGAAAATAATTTTAAAATATTTTTCTGACTCGAATTCGTGGTCCCAAAACCACCGTTTCGATTAGGGTCTAAATCGGGCTGTTACACCCTATTTTGATAAAATGACTATTTTGCCCCTATGTGATGTATGGATTTATATTCATGTATGATTGTATTTTAGCATACCATTTTTAAACTGTATTGAGTACATGTATAACATTATGATATGACATGACATGTTGCATGATGCGTTGCATGGGGATGGGTTTTAATATGATTGGAGGAAGTGTACTGTACTGGCAGCTCTACTGCAAATACTGTTTAATGCCGCAATCGGTACTACTTGGAGTGTAGGGATGGGTGGGTTGATTATATCCCCACATGGAGTGTAGGGTTGGACGAAGATGGAGTGTAGAGGCTAGTTGGGTAGGATTTCTTGATTGCATATCTGTACTGTTACTGTCACTAAGATCGGCTTAGCCCAAACTTATATTGATATTGTAATAGGCTAAGGCCCTAACTGAAACTGAACCATTACTGAAATGGGCTTAGGCCCAGACTGTATTTGTTCATTGTCTGACTGTTTGATATGGGATTACACATTGTGTTTTCGTAAACTCACCCTTCTATTAATAGTAAATGGATTTTGATCCAGCTGTGGCAGATGAAGTAGAGAGTAATGCGCCAGCTCCGGCTGAAGGAGCAACGCCGACTGAAAATCCACCTCCTACTGTTGGTCAGGGAGGAGGAGAAAGGGATCGGGAAGCCTTTTTCCAAATGATGAGTACGTGGTGCACTGAGTTCGTTCGTACGAACCCAAATGTACGACCTCCCCCACCTTCCCCAATTCCTCAACCTGTACCCCCGATGCCTCAAGGTATGGATCTGATGAAATTTCATAGAACTCCAGTTGACAGAATCTGCAAGCAAGGGGCTGAAGAATTCAAGGCAAATATTGATGATGATACCGAGAAAGCAGAGTTCTGACTTGAAAATTGTATCCGGGTATTTGATGAATTATCTTGTACACCTGAAGAATGTTTGAAATGTGCTATATCTTTGTTGAGGGATTCAGCCTATAATTGGTGGAAGACTTTGATTTCGGTGGTACCGAAAGAGAGAGTAACCTGGGAATTCTTTCAAGAAGAGTTTCGGAAGAAATATATCAGTGAAAGATTTATTGATCAGAAGCATAAAGAATTTCTTGAGTTGAAGCAAGGTAATATGATAGTTAAAGAATATGAAAGAGAGTTTGTTCGATTAAGTAAGTATGCCAGAGAGTATGTTCCGACAAAGGCCAAGATGTGTCGACGATTTGAAGACGGGCTCAACGAAGACATCAAGGTATTTGTTGGAATTCTTGAATTAAAAGAAATGGTAGTATTGGTTGATCGAGCTTGCAAGGCTGAAGAACTACTTAAAGAGAAGAAAAAGGTAGAGGCTGAGACTAGAAATTGGAAGAAAAGACCGATGAACAGTTCATTTTCACAGCAACCCGGAAAGTCAAGAAATATGAGTCCTCGTTCCCAAGTTTCAGCTGGGCAATCATATGAGAATTATAAGAAGCAAAATGTGGGTCCTAAGTCCCAGACTACTTCAGCAGCCAGTGTAGGGAACTCGAGATTTGTTAAACCCGAGTGCCAGCGATGTGGTAGAAATCATTTTGGTTCTCTAGATCATTTTATTAGAGACTGCCCAGAGAGAGCTGAAAAAGAAAAATTTCAGAATACAAAAACAAGTGGTGCGGATTCGAAAGGAAGATATCCAAGAAAAGCTGGGAGTGAAGCAAGCGGTAAGAATGTGTAGCCAGAGGTGCAGAGTTAGACTCAAGGAAGGGCTCCAAATAGAACTTATGCTATTAAAGCGCGAAGATGCTTCCTCACCGATGTGATTACTTGGTACATTTTCTCTTTATGATGTTAATGTTATTGCTTTGATTGATCCTGGTTCTACTCATTCATATGTGTGCATGAAACTGGTGTCTAGTATGAATATACCATGAGAAACACGTAATTTATGATTAGAGTGTCGAATCTGTTAGGCAAATGTGTGATTGTTGATAAAGTATGTAAGAAATGTCCTTTAATGATTCGGGATCATTACTTTCCGCCCTTGACTTGATGTTGTTGCCGTTTGATGAGTTTGATGTTATTTTGGGTATGGATTGGTTGACATTGCATGATGCTAAAATAAATTGCAAAGAAAAGGTTATAAAATTAAAATGTGAAAATGGTGAAACTCTACGGGTTGAATCGATAAATCGAGGCATTGCCTAGTGTGATTTCTTCAATGTCGGCTCAAAGATATCCGAGAAAGGGTTATGAAGCTTATTTGGCGTATGTAATTAATACAAAAGAAGTTGAAAAGAAAGTTGAATCGAAAGCTTGGTTGTGTGTGAATTTGCGGACGTATTTTCGGAAGAATTGCCGGGTTGCCTCCAAATGTGAAGTAGAATTTGGTATTGATTTGATACCGGGAACAACTCCGATTTCGATTGCTCCATATAGAATGGCACCAACAGAGTTAAAAGAGTTAAATTCACAGTTACAAGAGTTGACTGATAAAGGTTTTGTGAGACTGAGTTTTTCACCTTGGGGTGCTCCCGTGTTATTTGTGAAAAAGAAGGATGGTTCTATGATGTTGTGTGTTGATTATCGGCAGTTAAACAAGGTGACAATCAAAAACAAGTATCCGTTGCCAAGAATTGATGATTTGTTTGACCAGCTAAAAGGAGCGACATGGTTTTCAAAGATTGACTTGAGATCTGGGTATTACCAATTGCGGGTAAAAGAGTCGGATGTGCCTAAAACTGCTTTTAGAACAAGGTATGGTCATTATGAATTTTTAGTTATGCTATTCGGGTTGACAAATGCTTCTGCTGTGTTTATGGATTTAATGAATCACATATTTCAGCCATGCTTGGACAAATTTGTTGTGGTGTTTATAGATGATATTTTAATTTATTCAAAAGATGAGACAGAGCATGCTGAGCATTTGAGGATAGTTTTGAAAACTTTGAGAGATAAGCAGCTGTATGCTAAGTTTAGTAAAAGTGAATTTTGGCTCCGGGAAGTTGGATTTTTGGGTCATATTCAGGTGATGGTATACGGGTTGATCCTAGTAAAATTTCAGCCATTGTTGATTGGAAACCAACTAAAAAAATGTAACCGGTTAGAAGTTTCTTGGGGCTAGCTGGTATTATCTATTGGGTTTGTAAATGGATTTTCTATAATTGCTGCTCCTATAACTAGACTACTCAGAAAGGATGTTAAATTTGAATGGACGGAAGAATGTCAACAGAGTTTTGAAGAATTGAAAAAGTTATTAACAGAGGCACCAAAGTTAGTACAAATTAATCGATAAAGAATTTGTGGTGTATGGTGATGCTTCTCTAAATGGTTTGGGGTGTGTGCTTATGCAAGAAGGAAAAGTGGTGGCTTATGCTTCGAGGCAGTTAAAACCTCATGAGAGGAATTATCCCACTCACGATTTGGAATTGGCTGCGGTGGTGTTTGCTTTAAAGATTTGGCGACATTATTTGTATGGTGAAAAGTGTCGGGTATATACCGACCATAAAAGTCTTAAGTACTTGATGTCACAAAAAGACTTGAATTTAAGACAGCAAAGATGGTTGGAGTTATTGAAAGATTACGAGCTTGTAATTGATTATCATCCGGGAAAAGCGAATGTGGTTGCCGATGCTTTGAGCAGAAAGTTGTTGTTTGCTTTGAGAGTTATGAACACTCAGTTGAAAATGTCAGATGATGGTTCGATTCTAGCAGAGCTAAGAGTAAAACCGATGTTTTTACAAGATATGATTGCATGATTTAGGGCCTAATCGGAATAGTGGTTTCGTGACTACAAATCCGAGATAGAAATAATTATTTTATAATTATTTTGAGGTTTATGATATGATTGCATGATTGTGTGAAAATTCTGTGAAGAAATTCTATGCATAAAATGCTTAATTTGAAGTTAGGGACTAAATCGAATAAGTTGCAAAACTTGCACTCTAGAAGTTTTTAGTATGAAATTTCTTTAAAATATTATTTAGGAGGTCTTAAATAGAAATTTTACCAATTTTAAGTTCATGGGAAAAATTAGGACATGGAAGGAATTTTTTAAAGTTTAGTAAGGAGGGGCATTTTGGTCATTTGGATATTAAATGAAATAAAATGGGAAAAATAACACAAAATGGTCATCTTCTCCATTGGGTTGCTGCCGAATTTTACTCTCTCCATAGCTAGGGTTTCTTCAACTTTCAAGCTTCATAGTAAGTGATTCCAAGCCCCGTTTTTAATGATTTTTACGTTTTTGAGATCCCAGTAGCTCGATTTAGCTTATGCTAGCAATAATTTAACCTAGGGTTCATATTTGAAAAAATACCCATAGGTGAAATTTTTGTATTTTGATGTTCTATGATAGAATATGAGGTTTTAAATTATGTTAGACAACTTGTACTACTCGATTTTAAGCAAAAACGAGTAAAAGGGCTTAATCGGCAAAAAGACCTAATAGTCACAAGTACATGTTAGAGTGAGAATTTGATGTTGCCATAGAAGGGAAAAGTGATCAGAATGTTATAAAACATAAGAATAAGGAATAAATTTTAATCCCGAGCCTAGGGGCAAAAGTGTAAATATACAAAAGTTTAGGGGTAAAATTGTAATTTTGCTAAAATTTGAATTAAGGATTAATTTGATAATGTGAGTATTAAATAAGCTAAATGTGTTATTTTAGATCAAGAAAGACGTGGAATCGACCCCAATCGAGGAAAAGAAAAGATTGTGGACTAAATTGCAAAATCTTTATATTTTGGTACCAAGGTAAGTTCATGTGTAAATAATGTAGCATAATTGTTATTTTTAAGTTATTGATGTCAATTATATGATATGCTGATTTTTATCATGAAATATATGCTTTGTGGTTATTTTTGAATAAAATGTAAATTATGTGAGCTACTTGTTAAATATAAATTGTTACCGAGTATTGGTTTCGGCATTCTACGGAAGACGGCAATGATATGTGTTCGAGGAAAATTCCGTTTGAACCTTAGGAATGGATTAGGATACAAGTGACATGTCACTAGGATGGTTGAGCATCCGAACTCGTTGAGTTGAGTCCGAGTTCACTTATGGATGCGAATGTCCAAACTCGTTGAGTTGAGTCCGAGTTCGTGAGATGTAACTAGGCATCTGAACTCATTGAGTTGAGTCCGAGTTCACTTATGGATGCGAATGCCCGAGCTCGTTGAGTTGAGTCCGAGTTCGCTGATGGGCGGGTTACATGATTGCTTGATTGCATATGTTGCACTTATGTGCAAGTTATCCATGTATCCGAATTATATTCCGATGTGTTCAACGGGTAAGGTTTTACTCAAATGGAGGAATACTCGAGATGAAAAGAGACGTATTGGTAAGTGTTGTGAAATAGATACTTTGGACATGTATGTACTTAACCCTCGAGTTGAGTATTGATACAACAACGATAAGGTAATAAGATGATGAAAAATGATTAGAAGTGTGATATATGTTTTGGTGATACCATGCTAATGTTGATTGGTATGATTGTTTGTTATGTTACTTATTATTTGCATATAAACTTACTAAGCATTTATGCTTACTCCCTCCTTCTTATTCATTGTAGTTTTGGACAAGCCAGCTTAGGAATCGGGATAGGTCAAAGGCTCGATCACACTATCCGGAAGACTTTTTGGTAAATGGCTTGTAAAATTTAAGTATGGCATGTATAGCAATATACCTATTTTGTGTAAATGATCTTATGATACGATGAAGGATTGGTTGAAAAAAAAATGCTTGATAATGATAAGTTATGGAAATGGTTAGTTTAGATTATGTTTGATGTTATGGAAAGTTATTAGGATACCTAGTTCATGAAAACTCATAAAAGGGATGAAATTTGCCATAAACAGAACATTGCAGCAACACTGATGTCAGTTTGAAAATTTATTAAAAATCATAGAAATCGAATTAGGTGATGGATTAAATATTAAATTGAATCTTATTAAGTCTAGCTTCACATAACACAAACTAAATAGGTAAAGGAATTATATGTTAGAAGATATTTGAATTTTAGTGAAACAGGGTCAGAGCAATTTCTGGATCCCCTGTTCCAACTTTAGAAATTCACCATAAATTGTACAGATATAATTAAGTGGTTTATTTTATATTCTCAGAATCCTTTTTGAGTCTAGTTTCAGGAGAAATAAACCTCATAGTCATATGAATTTTTTACAGAGATAAATATGGTTCGTAGTAAACAGATGTCAGTCCAGTCAAGTCCTGAAATAGGGGTAAATTTAACTAATAAACTGTACTAATTGGCCGAACCAAAAATTCTAGAATAAAATTAGTAAATATTTATATGAGTCTAGATTCAGGGAAAATTTACGGATCTTGATTTCGAGTTTTGTAACTCGAGATATGATTTTTCTTGTGACTGTGACGCAAGTAGCTGGAAAGCTGTGAATGTAGAAACAAATGATCCAAAGTTCTTAAAACGTTAAATTAAGTTTAGTAACCCCTCATACTCGACTCCGGCGATGGTCTCGGGCGTGGTGGCGTTATATGTTTACAAATCAAAAAATTTTAAAGTATTTGATGACTCAGAAAGAACTAAATTTGAGATAGAAACGTTGGCTAGAGCTATTGAAAGATTATGACTTGGTTATTGATTATCTTCCGGGAAAGGCTAATTTGGTTGTAGATGCACTCAGTAGAAAGTCATCATTATTTGCACTTTGAGCGTTGACCGCTCATTTAACTTTGAATAAATATGGTTCTGTACTGGCAGATTTGAGAGTTAAACCTTTGTTTCTACAACATATTTAGGACTTGGAATGACAATCTAAAGTTGATGTTGAAACGAAAATTGGTTCAGAATAATTTGAGTATTGAGTATAGTGTTGATGATGATGGTACATTGCGTTATCGTGAAAGGACTTGTGTTATGAATGATTTAGATTTGAAATGTGACATTTTGTCTGAAGCTCATAGTAGTACGTACTCCATTCATCCAAATAGCATGAAGATGTATTGTTATTTGAAATAGATGTACTAGTGGCCAAATATGAAACGTGAAATTTGTGAGTTTGTAGCTAAATGTTTGATTTGTCAACAGGTAAAAGCAAAGCATCAGGTACCGTTAGGTTTACTATAATTTGTTATGATTCTGGACTAGAAGTGGGAGTGAGTCACAGTAGATTTCGTATTTGGTTTACCTGTAACTCCAAAAAAGAAGGATTTGATCTGAGTGATTGTTGACAGATTGACTCAATCAACACACTTTATTACAGTTAGAACAAATTTCTCACTTGAGAGATTAGTGGAATTATATGTGTCTAAAATTGTGAGATTACACAGGGTCCCGATATCTATCATTTTTTATCGTGAGCTGAGGTTTACATCGAGATTTTAGAGTAAACTTCACGAGGCTTTGGACACTAAACTCAAATTTAGTACAGCGTTTCATCCTTAGACAGTTAGATAATCAGAATTAGTGATATAGATTCTAAAGGATATGCTACGATGTTGTATACTCAAGCTTGATACCGTTAGCTGAATTTGCTAATAATAACAGTTATCAGTCTAGTATAAAAACGGCACCGTTTGAAGCTCTTTACAGAAGAAAGTGTAAAACACCATTGTACTGGTCTAAATTGATTGAATCCAAAATGATGGGAATTGATTTGATCAGAGAAATTGAAGAAAAAGTTTGAATTATTCGAGATTGTTTGAAAGTTGCACCTGATCGTTAAAAATTGTACGCAGATATAAAAAGAAAAGATATAGAATTTGTTGTTGGCAATTGAGCATTTCTAAAAGTTTCTTCGTGGAAGAAAGTGCTACGTTTTGGCAGGAAAGGGAAGTTGAGCTCGAGATTTATCGAACCGTATGAGATCGCTGAAAGAATGGGCCCTATAGCTTACAGATTAGCTTTACTCCCTAAACTCAAGAAAATTCATAATGTGTTTCATGTTTCAACGCTGAGATCATGTAGATCTAATCCTTTGCACGTGATTCCTCATAATGTATTCTAAGGAACTAGTGAAAATTTTGGCTCAAGAAGTTAAAGAATAGCTGAATAAACGAGTACCATTAGGAAAAGTCTTATGGCATCATCATAGTACATAATAAGCTACCTGGGAAATCCAGGAATCAATGAAACTACAATATCTGAATCTATTCCCTAGTAATAATTTTGAGGACGAGATTTCCCAAGGGGAGAGAGTTGTAACAGCTTGATTTTCAATGGTAACGGAATAGTGGTTTCAAGACCAAAAATTTCTATCGTGTCGATTGGTAAATATTATTTTTGAAATATTTATGAAGCCATTAGGGTTGTATTAAAATTTGGTTTAGAAATATTAACATTTAGATAGCTAATTAAAGAAAAAGGACTAATTTGTAAAAGGTGAAAAACTTAGTAATTATTGCATTTAGTTGATTAAATAGCTTGAAAATAAAATGAGGAAGGACCTAAGTGGAAAATTAGCCCTAATTAACTTGGTTGGATGGCTAAACAATAGAAAATAATAAAATAATGTAATTTTAATGGCAAAATTATAATTATGTTGAAATTAAAATAAAACAAATGGAATGAATTAGCTTTCTTCTTTACTTTTACTTCTCCCATAGCCGAAATCACCTTGAAATGGTAGCTTGAGTCAACTAAGCATAGAAACATTGCAAGTAAGTGAAATTCTTGCTCGTTAATTGTAATTTTTATGTTTTTGAGATCGTTGCAACTAGGTCTAGCTAGCATGTACTCTCTTTTTTGAATCTGTTAAAAAAATTAAAAGTTTCTATTGATGAATTTGAATTTTTTTTTGTATCCATGTATTTGAAGCTTTGGTTGTGTTGTTTGATGATTTTGTGAAGCGATTTTTTGTTAGATTTTGATTTTAGGGCTAAATTATGAAAATGTCAAAATTTTAGGGATTGATAGTGCATTTGATGATTATTAGGGACTGTTTAAGGGGCTAATATATTTGACTAGAATATTGACTTGAGAAAATTTGTTAATTTGATGATTGTCGAGTTAAAGGACTAAATTGAAAAGTTGTAAATGTTAGGGTTAATTGTGTAAATTTAAAAAATAAAATGGTATAAAATGTAAAGTGGATTGGAAGGTGAAATGTAAGCTAATAATTGAAGAATTTTATATTTTAGATCAAGACCTAGTTGATACTCGCGGAAAAGGTAAAGTTGTGGAATAGTCTTTAAACTTCTTCAACTACTACAATTTAGTTCAGGTAAGTACGTACAGTTCATAACTTAACATCTTTATGAAATGTTTGATGATAAGATGTAATGTGATAAATATATTTGATTATAAATGTTGTATGTTATTTGATAAAAATTGTTTAATTCTATGCTCAGATCGGATTAAACGCAGGATAGAATACAGTTGAGATATGGTGTGTTATGGGGTATTGGAGTGGAAACGGTTGTGGAGTAATAGATATATGTGTTTCCCAAGTAAACTGAGGTCCAAAATTTGTTGCAAACACTTATGTTATACTCTCTGTTTTGGTGTGTTTTGGTTGGATTAGCTCTTCGGAGCCATTGGTGTGTTTCGGATGGATTTGCTCTTATGAGCATTTGGTGTGTTTTGGATGGACTAGGTCTTATGAGCATATGGTGTTTCAGTTGGATTATCGATGTGCTTTTATCCATAAGTCATTCATCAAGTTGAGAATCTTAGTAAGGTATCTTGTTTAGTGATTCTGAAGGATTTTCCATATATTTGAATATTAAATTGAACTTTTATGATTTACAGTTGAGATTGTAAATGGCAGGGAACATTCCTGCTTGTATTATTATTATTTGATTTTTTGTACTTCAGTAAGATTTATGTTTTAATATGTAGATACCCAAAAGGTTGGACAATCGGATCGGCACTCAAGTCACACTATCCATAAATTTCGATAGTTTTTGGAACGTTCATTTTGGATTATATGGCATGTAATAGACTTAATGATATTGCTAATGTTTTGGATATGTAAATTGATAAGTATGATCTTACGTGCAAACTAATAACTTACATGATATATGAGAATGAGGTAAAATGTTTTAATGCAAAATATGTATGGTATGTGTTAATTTGATATTGTGGTTAAGGTGCCTATGATAGGCACATTGGTTAGGTGTTAGAATCTTATGAATTGATAAGTAATGGTTGATGACGTATTTTGATGAATAATTGTATATACTTGTGGAATCAATAAGGATACATTGGTTAGGCACTTAGGATAGTTCATTTAACATGTTTTTGGCTTAATTAATGTAACTTTGAATAGGTATTTTGGTTGGTAAATGGATTACTTTGAGTCCAAGTAAGCTTGTAATGGTAAACTTATTGATTAAGGTTCATTTCGGGTCCACACGGTCTGAGACAGCATGTGACTTAGCTGTGTGAGACATACGGTCCGGCGACACAGTTCTGTGTCATCTATTGAGTGCTTAGGGTGCAAGTCAGTGACTTACACGACCTAACACACGGCCTGGCACACAGGTGTGTGAGGCAACTTTGAGTGTTACACGGCCCTGCACATGGGCGTGTGACATGGCCATGTAACCCTATTCAAGGAGTTACACAGGTGAGGACACGGGCTGGAACACGACCGTGTGTCCATAGATTGATTGTTACACGGCCTGAGGCACAGGCGTGTGACCCCTGTTTTGTAAATTTTGCAAATTTTCTTAAGCTTTCTAAATTTTTTCAAATTGGTCTCGCTTTGCTTCTAAGCTATTTTTTAAGGTCTCGAAGGCTTGATTTAGGGCCAATATGCATGTGTATGAAAGACTTATGATATGTTTCAAATTATTAAATGTTAAAATTTTTAAATGTTTCAATTGATCGGTAATGCTCCGTAACCCTAATCTGGCGACAGATACAGGTTAGGGGTGTTACAATGCTTTAGAGTCAATTTGGAGAGTAAGGAAAGAATCTTCCTGATTCTGGATTTTTTGTTAATGTTATTGGAAGCTTGTCTAGTTTTCTAGTATAAAGATCTGATAAGTTTTCATATCTATATTATACCTCAAGACCCTCCTGAAGTTTTTCGTGATAAAGGGGAAAGGTTCTGTTTTTTGAGCTTAATGCACTTTCTGGTGAATTTCTTCTTACTCCGTGTATGTGAAATGCCTATATTTATGTTCTTATTAGGTAAGTTCTTATATTCTAAAAATATGTTGTGTGCACATGAGTGGTGAATGTATGGTTACTAGTTTGGTTTGGCTTGTCTGTCTAAATGGAGTAAGAAACTTTCTTCGTGATTTGGCTACTATCCTCTTTCTTCTGATAAGATCCACATGGATGAAAAAATGGAAATAATTTCATGGATTTTTCTTCAATGGGATGAGCATTGAACTGGTAGATCATGATACATGAAAAGGATTGTATAACTTTTGGTAGGGTAAGAATCATTGCAAACTAGATTGGCAAATCATGACAAACAAATGAAAAGAATGAAATCAATGATATGGCTTGACCATGGGCTTGAGCATAACTAACACGAAGAAGGTTGTTTGCATGGTTGCATGGGCGTAGTATATAACGCCAAAGAAATAGTATCTGACTTATAGTTTGTTTGTGTTTGGTATTAACCAGCTGGCGAACTGTATGTTTTGTTGAGTTGGAAAGGTTCATTTGAATTAAAGGACCTGCTAATAAAGTAAATTCTTTGAACATACTTAGCTACCTTTTCCTTCTCAAGCCTGCTAATGAAGTAAAAGACTTGAAGACTATGCCAAAGGACTAGCACCATAGTGAGAGTTCTAATATTTTGTATTATGCACGGCATAGGGGTGGTGTGTAAATGATTTATTTTGAAAATCGATTTATGTATTTAATGTTTTTTTTAAGAATATTAATTCCTATGAAAAACTTCAGAGAAAATTTTATGTCTTCGAAAGTGTATAATGTTATTATCTTTGAATGAAAAATGTTTTATAATTCATATTCACTTAAGCTATACCTTTATAAGGTCCTCAACAGCTATAATTTTTAACTGAAAAGATGTTAAGGTAGTGACGCACCATTCTTGGATTCTCCTTATGGATTAGGCTTAGTGCGTTAAAGGTTTTGGTATCACAGACTAGGTTTAGCTGATTCTCAGAAAAATTGAAGGCAATGTCACACCCCTAACATGCATGGTATACCTCTAGCATAGTTTTTACTGTTTTTTATAAGATAGTATTCTTTGTAGTGAAAAAAGAAACAAACATGTCTGATAACTCAAGAGAAGCAACTGGTGAAGAAATGGAAAGTCATGTCCCCACCCAAGAATAGGTTACCACTACCAACAACAACACAAAAAATGCATGAAATACATTTAGAAACATTTTCTTCTCCATGATGACTCAACTGTTCGATCAATTTATGGAGAATGAACAAGAACAACAACCACAACTCGCAGTACCTTTCTCAACCTTAACCAAAAGTGGTGCGCCCGGCTCAACCTGCACCACCTGTACTTACTACAACTCCCCCTATGGTTGATCCTTTGTGGGAGATTAGGAAGAAAGGCACCAAGGAATTTCTTGGCGATAAAGGAGATGACCCTACTATAGTTGAACAGTGGTTATCTCGATTGTGTAGAGTGATTAAGGATCTAAAATATAACCGTGAAGATAGTCTTCGATGTGT